>CM060931.1:535452388-536702388 GCA_030765085.1 Allium cepa
TGTTTGGTTTATGGTTGTTTGTGCAAGGATACATTAAATTTGCTTGGATGTATGGATAACCTATTGAGTTTGTCTAAGACCGTTGAGTAAGTGGAATACTTCATAGTTATTTGTCATTCTATGTGATTTAAAGTATCTTAACCCAAACAAACCAATGGTTTGGCTTGCTTGGATGGTGATTTGTATTTGATGTGTATGCTGTTGGTTGCGATTGATTGTTGTTATATTGATTTGTTTTCTATTGATTGAAACAACTTTAATTATTTCATTTATATAATTATTAACTCTTTTGGATTATATAAGTGAAATATAGGTTATGGAAGCAATTGCTACTGCTTTTGGTTCCATAGTTAAGCGTTAGTTGCCCGACAAATAGGTACGTTTTCGGATTACGGTTTATAACGTTATTATATTATTTTTTCCATGTTGGGATATTTTGGAAATATTGTGATATATTGTTATATTTGATATTATATTTTCTCCCGAGCATCTTTGTACAAAGGACACTCCGCCGAAATTTTTCGAAAATTTTGGACTTAGAAAAATTTTGAAAAATGTTTTCCAAACTTTATTTATTTGAGTATAAAAAGACTTAATGGCTATAAATTGGTATATTTTATTTAAATTGATTAATTTTGTGAATTTATTCGTTTATAAAGTTAATATTTTTGAATAAGATGTATTATTTACTCAATTCTTTCCTTTCCCTTCTTTTCCTTTTCGGGGACGAAAAGTTTTGAGTGAGGGAGAGTGTAACGACCCGTAAATTTAATAAGATTTTTGTAATTAAATTTAGAAAGAAATAATCTTTTTATAATTTATAATGAAGTAAATGTTAAGATTGAAGTGTAGAAATGGTTATTAAAACTAATTATTGACAATTGAAGTGAAATCACAATAATAATGAAATGGTGTAAATTGTTGCACTTGGGTATAAAATTGAAAATAAGTAAATAAAAGTAAGCATTGAATTAATCAATGAAATATTATATTGATTAATATAGACTTAATAAAAGAGTTGAATTGAATCAATCTATTTATTTGAAACTAATTAATGGGTTCATAATAAGATTTAAAAATCAAATAAATGGATTTATTGGAATGGCAATTGATAATTAATGAATTTATAAAAATTGTAAAGTTATAATTGATTGAAATTGGTAAATTGGGGAATGAATTCAAAGTTATATTAACTGATGAAGTAATACGTAATAAATTGTAATTGATACAATCAATGTTATATAAATAATTATAGTGTTTGTTGTTGCTAATAAAGTCAGAATGGGACTGAATTAGGAAAATGGTGATAATCATTAATTTTTTACCCATTTTTTTAATCTATTGAATTAGATTTAAATCCATTGCAATAAAACATAATTAAAAACTACGTTAATATGAATTTAGTTGATGATTGTAAAAATATTAGGGCAATTGGTTATATACTAATGTTAAATTTATCCATAGGATGATATTGATTGAATAAAAGGATTGAAAACGAATTGTATTAATTTATTTGGAATTAAAAATATAATTTATTTGAATTTACTTAAATTGAAGGTAAACACTATAAATTTTGCAAAATTCTTATTTGATTGATATGGAAATTTTGGTTAATGAATTAGAAGTTTAATTATAATCAGAAATGATAGAAATGGTAAATAATTAAATTTGAATTGAAGAAGTGATTAGTTAATTTAATATTGAATTATTTAATTAACTGGAAAATAGCTATTTTGACCACTGACTCGGATTTAGACGAAACCAGTTTCATCGGATCTGTAATGGTGAATTATTGTAGGATTTCAAATTTCGTCGCGATCGGACTCGTCGTTTGATCGTACGAGCTCGAAACGCCTAGAAATCAATTAATTGAAATCAATTTGAAATAACTTGATTTTTGCATAACGTCTTCATACGATGGAATTTAGACTTGAAACCTATTCCATTGCGTTTAAAATATTTAAAAACATCTATTTTGATATATAGGTTGATCCAATTTCATTCCGGAGCCAGAACAGGCTTTTCGGGCCATTTATCGTTCTGCGTGTGAACCAATCTTTTCCATTCATCTCCAATTCCGACCTACCTATACATACCTCGTTATAAACCCTAATTGTTCCTCATTGTCATTTGTCTTTACGTACAATTCATTCTGTTCTTCCTCTTCCTCAATGATAGACAAATTCCCAGAACCCTAAATCCCAAAATGCAGTTCCAAATCAAATTCAAAGCCGAAAATTCAAACTTTTCAAACTATATAATATTTTATATCATTGGAAAGCTATCGAAGAGCGCATCTCAATTCTGTGATTCGTTTTTCGATCTGGGTTTCTATGTAGCCGGAATTGGCTCGTTTCGTCTCGGCCGCCCGTTGCATCGTGATAAAATACGACGGATCATCAAATCAATGTTGCCATTGTGTAGAGGGGACCGTGGGAAGTCGATCTAAGGTGTTCGTTTGGTCATTGGGTGGTCAGATTTGTGTGGAAAATCGAACTAGGGTTCGAAATTTTCGGTGACTACTGACTTTTTACGTACGGAGGATGGCGAATCGGGGGGGGGGGGGGGGGGGAGGGTCGTGGCCGTGGAGCCTGAGGCGAAGTCGGCAGTTGCCTCGGCGGCAGTGGCGTGCCGTTCGGGGTAGTCAACGGCGATGTTGACTGAAGGGGGGTGTTGGGTTTTGTTGCTCGATCGCGGTCATGGGGAAGCGTGCGTCTGTGCGTGTGTGGATGACGTGGCAATAGTGATGGTAAGTCTATTTAATTTGTTTTAATTTAATTTTGACTTTAACTCGTTCTAATGTGTATAACTTATACATACGAGGTCCATTTCATGCGCGGTTTTCTTCGCTGAGATCGTAATAAAATTTCGGAATTTTGACACTAGTTTGGATGGATTCTGAGACTGTTTAAATTTGGGTCTAAATTGAATTTAAATTCAATTTAAATTCAAAAAGGTGAGTGTTTTAACCCACTCACAACTTCTAAAATTTCTTATGTTTGTTAAATTGATCTATGATGTGATTAGAAGTTTATTTACGACTTTTTGGCATATTTTTAATCATCATCTCAGTTAAATTGAATTTATTTGAATTAAATTGTTATTAAATTTATTATTGCATATAAGCTGCCAGTTAAATAGTTGTTTAATTTATTATTGAATATAAATTGCCTATAAATACCTATTGTTATTATCTGTTATATATTGATGTTATTGTTTAAATTGGATGATGATTGTGATAAATGGTTGATGATTGATATTGGATGAATGGATGTTGTATTTTATATTGTTATAAACTACAAGTTGTTATGCATTTTTATATCATTCGGGATTGCGATTTGAAGTGATATATAATCATATCTTTATTTTAAATAACGGATTGAAATGATAAATACCCGTATCACTTGACCATAAGATAGAAAATTTTATACAAACACCGTGGTCTATGTATAAAAATATTTTGAAATGATTTCTATGGTTTTTATAAAGAATATTTGGTTTATGAGATATTGATTTGGATATTTTATAAATGTTATTTTATATATAGTTAAATTCTTGGTTTTAGGCTATGTATAAAATTGGTTTAAAGTACAAAATAAGTTTAATAGTAAAGTTTAATTTTATTGAGATATAATATAGCTAACAACTTATCTAAAACTATATCTCTGGAGTTTATAATGACTTAAATGAGAATAAGGATGGAAGATAAATATGAAATTGATTGAAATTTAATAAAATTGAGATTTTAAAGGTATGATTTTTATAACTGGATTCTAGTTTAAGATGAATTAAACGAACATTTCAAGTATAAATTAATTGAAGGAAATATTTAGTTATTTGTAATTTGAGTTTTATTTAAATGATAATGGATTTATTATGCAGATATTTCAAAACTAAATAATAGAACATTGGATTGTTGAATCGTAATTACCAACCTTTGTTTTGAAATTGTTTAATACTCTAAGTTTGAAATATATTGAAAGTGAATTGGTTTATTGAAACCGAAAGTGAAGTTGAAAGTTATGAATTGAGATTTAATTTAAAGTGAATAAAATTATGAAATCGAGGAAATTATTTTACTTTATAAAGTAATTTTAAATTCAAACTATTTTATTTTATATACTGTTTGAATATCCAAACCATTTAAGTTTTGAAAGTTATGATTTAGAAGATATGAAATTCGAAGTATTATGTTTTGAAAGGTTATATTTCAAGTGTCTGGTTTCAAAATATTATAAATTTGAAAGTTCTATGATTTTAGAAAAAAGATATATTTGAAATATAAATGATATTATATTGATTTGGGTTTTATAAAAATGATACCATAATGATTTGGTTTTTGAAATGGAAAGAATATCGTATTTATATGGTTTCAAAATGGATATTATATTCTGGTTTTGAAGTATAAATTATTTTGAAATGACCGCGGTATTATAATAGCGTTTGGTTGTTAAAGAGACCGGGATTAGAAGTTGTCATACTCTCTGCCAACTCCGAAAACCACTTTAACAACCGTGTATGTGGTGGAGATTCCAGAATGAAGTAGGATGGCGGTGGTGTTTCCTTTGAGGTAAATACATGGACCTGACTCCCGTGAGTTGGCATAAGGTGGCTAAAACATGAGCGATTGACGGGCTAAGAAGGTAGCACCTTTTATCAGACATACTCCTTCGATACCATTCTATTACTTTGTGATTGTTTGGGGCCCTTTTGATTTTGGGGGTGTGGCTCGAGGTGGGCGGTAGTAGCTGCTATGCGTTACCACCGGTCCGAAAGTGTAATTGGTATATCTACCCTGGCATTGCCTAGTTGTGCCGTGTCACCTACCCTAGCGCGCCTTGTACGAGTTTGATTTATGTCATACCTATAGAGTATCCTCTGGTAGCCTCCCGATCAGGAGGTATTACGGTACTATATAGACCATTAGCACTATTACGTGTTAAGGGCTATATGAGTAACCCTTTAACGCTATTTAAAAGTAAGTTTATTTTACTATTAGACATTATTATAATAGTGAAATATTACTATATAGTAAATAGTTTAACGGATCCTTAGGAGGTGTGAATCCCGAGCATCTCTTAAGTTACTGCACCCTCGTTAGACACTGGATAGGAGATGTCAAATCCCATAAACATCTCTGATGCCATTCCACTCATATTATTTACTGTTGATTCAACTTACATAAGGTCTTTTAGTTCTGACTCGAGTGTTTTGTCTTTTCAATTCGCTCGGGTCAGTATGAGTATTTCAAGATTCGAAGACCTTATTTCTAGAGGACGAAGACAAATATCGTATTATTACTATATTACTACATTGTTCCGCTGCATTATTTTATTATTCTCTGGTATGTGTAACTCTGATATGTATTGTATAAGTATAATTAAATGTTTGTAAAACAGCTTCATGAACTGTTTATTTGATTATCATATTTTATCGATCCATTGCAAGATTCTGTTTTGTTTTATTTCTTTCTCTTCTTTTCTTATTTACCCCAATAACAATCTGCTCTTTAGTATGGTTTGAGTCTGACGTGTGTGGTTTATCGTCGATTTAAAGCATACATAAAGGCGGGATGTTACAACCAAAACAGAACCATCATACCTTTACCATAGATAGTACCGAATATGTCATCACACCGGTCGTTCCCGACCTACCCAAGAGCTCTCTTTGCATACACCACATTAATTTAAAATCCTACGTCATAGCGGGAAGAAATGTACCTAGAAAGGTGATGACTATGTCCTAATGGGAGCGACCCACTTAGCTCTGCCACATCTACTCTGTTTTAGTCTTTTTCGGGTGATGAGGCTCGAGGTAACGATTACCTTACTCATAGCACATACCACTTTGAAAGCCAAATTGCCAATCTATAGTCAAAGAACTGATTTCTACCAATATATAACTCATGAGCTCGTTTGTCTTAGAAAAGGATGTTAAGCTTAGAGAAGTTGCCTTCTCCGCCACCAATCAGATGATATGTTTATAGAAATTAACAAATGTAATTACAATTGCAACGTTAGACATCCGTCCATGCAAGTTGTCTAGGAACAGGACAAACCGAAGGCACTCTTCTACCACATCCTATCGGGAGTTACTCCTAGGATTAGTAGCGATTAGTTCTTGCATTGGATATTTCATAACGAAGAGACTACTGCTATTAATATGTATATCGGAAGTTTATCCCCAAATGATCAACAAGCAGTCTTTTATTATGAAAATCCTTAATATCATATCCATGTCTTCACTTTGAATACGTAAATTGGTTCAAAGTGATCTTCGGATAGGAATTACCCAAATCCGACCCTGCTTTTCGAACCAATCACCGATTAAAAAGATGTTTAGTTTATATGTGATTATCAATCATTATTCAATTTAATTCATATTTCTATTCATTCGTTGATATATCTTAGAGATATATTCATTGAAATATTTCTTTATCTTTCTCAAAGTATATGGAATCATCAAGCCTCGTTTATCAAATCCTTATGGTTAATTTAAACCCTTTTAAATCATGGAATAATTCCAAACCCTTTCATATTTTACTTAGAAATATATTTTCAATTCATTTCATTTAAATCTTCAAAAAGATTTCCTAATTCAAAACTCATAATTTTAATTCAGTTAAAAGCATGTTATCTAGGATGTTAATCCAAAACCAATAAATGTTAAGTGAGCAAAATCTATATAAATCATCTAATTCTACTCAATATCAATTCCCGTATTCAACAAATACTATGGATGAAATAACGATGAAAGCAACTTTTAAATCGGGCTTTTAGACCGAGTATAAGAAGATTATCTCCACGAAATTCAAGTTATTTATATTTGAAGAATTATGTCCTTTAACTTTGAAAAATTTTGATCCGAGTAAATCGAATTTACTATCCCATCATTCGCGCTAGTCCGGATAGCCACGGAGAGCGGGAAACTAGTTTTCCAAACTCAACCCTAGACACTATCTCTTTGACATCCATAAGGCAGTCAAGTAATTTGATCGACTCTAAATTATTTAATATTTAACCATTCCATACATTCTTCAATCCATATTTAAAATACTTTATTTATCATTTGAGTATATTTACAAAAGATTTGGAAAAGAACGATTGCGTTTAAAACAACATTTCAAAAGTTATAGAAAAGTGCCACGGAAAAGTGCTGTGGAAAAGTACTGCGAAAAGTGCTTTTTAAGCTATATTGATCAAAAAATCTTTTTTTATCATTTGGAAACTCATTTTTTTATCACTTTTAAAATATTTTTAGAATTCATTTAATATTTTTAAATAATTTTAAAGAGGTTTAACATTCCATATACATTAATTCATTAAATAAAGGAAAGTGATTTCCTTTGTGTCTATCGACGTGTATTTCCGTGACTTGTGTGTATATATATATTAAACATTCATATTAAACAACCATCATTAATAATCATAATAAAATATATTTAACATCCAATAGAATATAATATGATAGTTTAGGAGTTTACTCACCTCGGGTTTAAATGACTAACTAAAAATTGGCTATAACTTTGCTAACTCGAACTTTTAGCTCACGGCCACTTGGATTATTGCATCTAGATGGCTTGGCCTATGGATGAGAGGATGGAGGTGATAGAAGCCATTAAAGTATAGGTGAAGAAGAAGATGGAATGAGATGTGTGAATTTGTGAAGCCTTAGGGTCTTATTTATAGCCTTAGGAAAATGTAGCAAATTACAAAATTACCCTTAGATATTATCAGAATATCTCTTACACCACATCACTTCAACATCAAATCCTTGTCACCATACTCAAGTGATTGTATTAATGAGACGTAATGTGATAAGACATATTGTAAAAATATCTTAAGATGGAATGACATGCATTAATGGTGGATTTGATGTTTGCTTTCCATGTTTTAATGGTGATTAGATATTACCTTTTTCACTTACTTTTTATAAAAAATATCATATATATTTTCTTTAGCTTTGATTTGAGTAATTGTGATACATATATGTGTGTGTACGTGTATGTGTGTGTATGTACAAACAATGTTGCAACAACTTAAAACAATTTCCATTTGTCAAACCATTGAGATTTTGGGATTCAATTTCCACTCATATTTTCAGTTTTTAATTCAAATTAATTTTTTTTTAAAAAAAACTTGAAAATAAATTTTATTATCATCTTTAACTAATTAAAAGAAGTTCATTTAACTTATAAAGCTATATTTAAAATTAATTAAATATTCCATTTTCAAAGTGGTAAAATCACGGGTCGTTACAGTTATATAGTATATAATGCAAGAATTATACATGTGTTGAATCAAAGACTGTGCAGTATAAAGACTCAAATAATGGACATGAAGACTCATAAATATAAAGATCAAGATATGAAGATCTCAAGATTATAGTAAAGTTTACAGAGTCATAGAATATTGTAAAAGTCTTTGGTAGCAATCTTTGATCTCTATTTCTCATTTTTTAATCCTTTATCTTTAAAAAAAGTAGTATTTAGAAATATTTTATAAAATTTTTCAAAGGTTAGAAATGTTTATATACCATGTTTAAACTATTTTACAAAGTATCAAATTATTTTACATAGTACAGAATTTTCAAAACATTTTAAAATAAACAAGTTTTCAAATTACACTAGTCTATGTCGACATATAGGCAGATGATATTTCAACATACATGCCGCAATTTTGAAATTCAAATATTAAAATGTAAGGTTTATTCGTCATAATTCTTTACGAACGGACATGTCTATTTATTCTCTATATATAGGGGTTTTCAAATGAATTTTTATTAATTACTTTCTTATCATCTTCTCCTTTTACTTTGCCACAATTTCTAGTGAAAAATATGTTCAAATCTTCACAAATTCAAGCAAAATCAATTCAATTTTCATTATATTGATTCCCTACTATTCACTCTTTGATTTCAATCATCATTCTCTCTCTCTCAATCAAATATCAAAGTGTTGTCCAAGAGGCTATAAGATCCATTGTAACCAAAGATCAAGAAATTGTTATTGAAAAACCATCAAACTCTAGTTGTATTTGCATGGGTGTGATTATAGCTTGTTCAAATCAATTGGGTGTGCTTGGTATCTCAAAAATCCGAATGGGTGTGCTTGTAGGCCGTCCAAATCAAGTAGGTGTACCCTAAGCTTGGAAAATCAGAAGGGAGTATCTTGTAGCCAGGGAATTGAGATTGTAATTGAGTTTGCCTTCCACCTGTCTAAAGATTTGACATTTGAAAAGAAATCTGCACAAGCAGTTGTACGAGACTGGACGTAGGATAACTCCGGACTAGTATAAAAATCCTCGTGTGATCTTCCTAATTCTTTACCTTTTACTTTACTATATTTGCACTTATCTATGTTTTCATATGTGATTGTTGATTTTGCATTGGTTAATAATAATCTTGAAAGAATTTTAAAAAGATCCATAAAAAATACTATTCACCCCTTTTTAGTATTTAATTGGCCTTAAGATCCATAATTCTGCAATGCACACTACACATATAGAAATATATATATCCATATGGACCTGCATCTGCTCATTTACGGGTTTGTGAACTGCTTCACACATGAGCAATGTTCAGTACAAATGAAATTATATATGATTTAAAATAGTCCCTATGGTGAGTGGAGACACATTAGTTTGCAAGACTATATATAAGCCATCACATTTTAAATTTAGAATCCAACTTGTTTGATATGTAGATATATAGGCTAAGAGTATTTGTACTCTATTATTCGAGTAGATACTTAAAGTCAGTCGCCGCTAAGGAATTTAGATCATCTGTGAAGACTCGACTTACCTAAGCAATAAATTAATTAGGTAATGGTTATATGGGCCCAACATAATGATTTAACAATTATATTTCTGAAAATTAAAATTTCCTCACAAGGAGTTCAGGAAATCAAGCGTGGATTTAAGTATATAAAAGATCTTGTACTTGTTAGCTCTCAAATAAACATACCAATATATTGTCACCAGTGATCCTTACTATTCCCAATATGTGATTATCTATTATACGTCTAGTATACCAAAACAGAGAATAATCAATTATAAACTTGTCTCACAAGTTTATCAATCAGATTTCCACTACTCTGAAAGTCTGTATTAGCTAATTTAAGCAATAGGTATGTTATTATTAAATTACAACAACAAACTAACAACTATAGTAATAGTAACTATAGCGATAGATCAAACGTTATACTATTTAAAGAAATAGCACAACGTAAAAACGATATATATATATATATATATATATATATAAAATCAATTTATAAACCTAACCGGTTTGAAGAAGGAAATTCCGTCTGAGGCTTGTCGTAACAATTTCCTTAAGACTTTATTTAAATTCTTCCAAGATATATCAGACGTAATCTGCACGAGATCGTAATGAGTATGTCAACTCTATGATATGTATTGAGTAGTAGAGGAAGGAAACAGTGGAAAAAACATAATCGGATTGGATTGAGAATGTGATCAGTATTCTCTTCTATTTACAGTTTCGTCCGCATCCCTTCAAACAGTCGCGTCCGCTTGACGGGTCGCACCCGTTGACTTTAATCGCTACTGTTCATTAACAGGTCGCACCCGCCTGCTACTTGTATCTGCTCGCGTCGCGCCTGCTCATGTTTGGCCGCGCCTCTTCAGTCGGGCTGCACCCGCTTGCGTCTAACAGGTCGGACCCGCTTCTTTTCGCCCATGGGTCGCTTCTCTTCATTCATTCCGCGTCCGCTTCTGAACAAATCTGCACCTGTTCGTTTAGTCTGCAACTGTCAAAAAACCTGGCCTAGTTTTGCAGTAAAAATAGGATCATATTAGATCCAAACCCAAACCCAAACCCAAACCCGAACCCGAGCCCGGCCCAGTTCGGTTCTGTCGGACGGACGGCGACGGCGGCGCACGTGCGTGTGTGGTGGTGATGCATGATCTCCCTCCTCACAACGAAGCATATATTTGGGTGCCCCTAGGCCCCAACCCCTTCATTGCAAAGCCATATATATACTAGTGTAGCTTAGCAATTTTTGGCGATATGGGACTTATGTATATTTTCATTCAATAGGAATTCCAACAATCCCCCACATGAATGATAATATACATATCCCCCACACAAAGCAAAATATCATAGAGTACATATGAAAATAATGCTATATCGAGGATAAGTAGATATTTCACTTTGAACTTTTCCTAGTTAAAACTTATCGGATATACTTGGCTAACGGGTGAATTATTTCATCTTGAACCGTCAGCCGTTATTGTATAACCAGAAAATAAGCTTTACAAAGCATTATTTCCCTTCACATCCAATCTCTTGGTTGTGTTCATTTTGGTCCTGAACAATTTTTGGTTCTGCGAGTGTTTTTAGAGAATAAAAGCCTTTAATATTCTCATAGAGCCGACCTAGCTCACACTAACATAGGTGATCGCAACCATTAAGAGTATCCTACATATACCCCACTTGTTATATTCAAGATATGGTCATCATTAAAAAACATAGTTTTAACCTTCAAATACTTCTGTAGTCATGCATTTATATTGTGTACCATAGGAATGGAGTTGTACTATGTCCAAGAAAATGCATTACATCTTGAGTTACTCATAACTAGTTTGCCTATTGATCCTAGTCCGTGGGATCTCCAGTCGCTAGGATAGGTTTCCATATGAGATAACTCTTGGTGGTTTAGGCTTTTAAACCCATTCCCCTCGATGCGCAGTCAATTTTCTCTCTTGATAAACCTTTAGTAAATGGATCCGCTAGGTTACCATTTGTTCTCAAATAATCTATGGAAATAGTACCATTTGAGAGTAACTGCCTAACTGTGTTATGGCGTCGACGAATATGTCGTGACTTTCCACTATACACAAAGTTGTGCGCTCTGCTTAGCTCAGCTTGGTTATCACAGTGTATGCATATGGCCAGTACAGGTTTAGGCCAAAATGGAATATCTTCTAAAAACCGACGAAACCATTCTGCTTCTTCGCCTGCTTTATCTAAAGCGATGAACTCTGATTCCATAGTGGACCGAGCTATGCATGTTTGTTTAGTTGATTTCCATGACAATACTGCCCCTGCTAAGGTAAATACATAACCACTTGTTGATTTTGATTCCTCTGAATCAGCAATCTAGTTTGCATCACTATATCCTTCTAAGACGGCAGGATATTTTCCATAATGTAAGGAATAATTTGTGGTATTTTTTAAATATCCGAGCACTCTCATTAGTGCTTTCTAGTGCTCTTTTCCTGGATTGCTTGTATATCTGCTCAGTCTACTTACTGCATAAGCTATATCTGGTCTTGTGCAATTCATGAGATACATGAGACATCCTATTACACGAGAGTATTCCAGTTTCATTACACTCTCATTAGTGTTTTTATGCAGTACTTCTAATGGATTAAAAGGTGTGCTTACTACTTTAAATCCAAAATTTTGAAAATTTTCAATCACTTTGTCTACATAGTGTGACTGAGATAATTCAATTCCATTAGGTTGTTCTTATTATTTTGATTCTCAAAATAACATCTGCAACTCCTAAGTCTTTCATATCGAAAGTGCTAATTAACATCTTTTTTGTGGTCTCTATTACCTAAGTATTTGGACCAAATATTAACATATCGTCTACGTATAAACAAATCATCACATATGATTGTCTAATTTGTTTATAATAAACATACTTATCGCATTCATTTATACGAAAACCATTTCTCATCACGACACTATCAAATTTTGTGTGCCATTATTTTGGAGCTTGTTTTAGTCCGTATAATGATTTACTAATCTAAAGACTTTGTTTTCATTTCCTTTGGAAATAAAACCTTCAGGTTGCTCCATGTAGATCTCCTCATCGAGATCTCCATTTAAGAATGCTGTCTTTACATCCATTTGATGAATTTCTAGCTTATAGGTCAATGCAATTGCTATTAGCATTCTTATAGAGGTTATTCGTGTTACCGACGAATATGTATTAAAGAAGTCTACTCCTATTTTTGACAATATTCTTTGGCTACTAATCTGGCTTTGTACGTGTCGATAGAGCCATCTGCTTTCATTTTCTTCTTGAAAATCCATTTATAGCCAATAGATTTTATTCCAGGTGGAATATCAACAATTTTCCAAGTTTTATTACTTAGAATTGAATCAATCTCACTTTGGATTGCTTCCTTCCAACATGAAGATTCAGAAGATGACATCGCTTCCTTGTACGTTTGAGGTTCGTGTTCTAACACATATGTGAAAAAATCTAAACCAAATGTCTTGGAAGTCCCAGCCCTTACGCTTCTTCTTGGTTCAACTTCCTCAATCTCATGACGAGTTTCATCTTTATGTGAATTGCTTGATTCTTCTCTTGTCCTTTTAGGGACATTATTCCCTTCATTCCTTTTGTGTGGAAACACGTCTTCAAAGAATGAGGCATCTCTAGATTCCATGATTGTATTGACATGAATATCAGCTATATCAGACTTGAATACCAAAAATCTGTAGTCACTACTATTTTGGGCTGGCCCTAAATAGTAACAATCTACTGTTTTTGGTCCAAGTTTGACTTTCTTGGGAGGCGGAACTGGAACTTTTGCCAAGCACCCCCACACTTTGAGGTACTTAAAACTTGGTTTGTGTCCTTTCCATAACTCATATGGAATTGTTCCTGTTTTATTGTGAGGGACTTTGTTTAATATGTGATTAGACATATTTAAGGCTTCCCCCTACAAGTTCGTCGGTAGACCAGAGGTTAAAAGCATGGCTTTAATCGTGTCTTTTAACGTTCTGTTTTTCCTCTCGGCTACACCATTTTGTTGTGGTGAATATGAAGCTGGTGTTTGATGAATTATACCATTTTCGGCACAGAAATGTTCAAATGTGATTAATATTCTCCACCTCGATCAGATCTCAATATCTTGGTCTTTTTATTTAACTGATTTTCTACCTCAGCTTTATACTTCATAAACGATGTAATTGCTTCATCCTTACTATTTAATAGATATACATAGCAATATCGTGTATGGTCATCAATAAAATTGATAAAGTACTTTTTCCCACCTCTTGTAGGTAATGATTTAAAATCACATAAATCTATATGAACCAAACCTAGTGGTTCGGTGCTTCTATCAACAGATTGAAATGGTTTTTTAACCATTTTTGCTTCTATACATGTCTCACATTTGTAGTTCTTATCTACTTGGAATTTTGGAATTAGTCCCAAGTTTGATAATATTTTCATTTTTCGGAAATTTATGTGTCCCGATGTATCATGCCATAGTAAAATTTTATGCTCAAGCAAGTAAGAAGCTTCAATTTTATTAATAGCACAATCAGAATACATAGTTTTATTGCCGATAACGGCTACATTTGCCTGGTGCAGGAATCGGTTTCTCCTCCTCGAGATACCGTTGCAGACCGAGTGTGGTGAGATAAAATAACATCTGATTCTGCCATGTTAGAAAGTCGTCACCATCTCCTTTAAAAGGATCGGGCCTGTTGTGTGTAGTAGCCTTTGTTGAGAGCTCTACTATTGCCATCTCTGTTTTAGTTAAAACAGGAAAGTCTTAAGATGTTATACGTCTAGTATACCAAAACAGAGAATAATCAATTATAAACTTATTTCACAAGTTTATCAATCAGATTTCCATTACTCTGGAAGTCTGTATTAGCTAATTTAAGCAATAGGTATGTCGTAATTAAATTACAACAACAAACTAACAACTATAGTAATAATAACTATAGCGATAGATCAAACGTTATACTATTTAAAGAAATAGCACAACGTAAAAACGAATAGAAAAGGGTTATAACCGTAGTTCAAAAATAAGCCCATAACAACAAATTGTGCCAATATATTATACAGGTGAGGATTAGGAAATAGTTGAACTAACGTAGTTAATTATGAGTGAATAATTAAAAATATTACATCTTAGGCTCATAATTAAAGACCAAACAATTAAGTAAGAGCCATAAACTATTCAAACTTAACAAATAGTTGTTTGGTAGTAAGCTGGGATATATAGTGAAGTAAGAGATTCCTAATTCTAAACTACAAAGTTGCCGAGAGGGGCTTGAGTTACTGCTAGAAAATATAAGGTGGACAGGTAGCCTGTTGTGTGGCAAACAGAAATAGAGCTGAGCATGTGGAGCGCAGCATTGTAGCAAGTATAACATACATAGAAGTGCTATGTATTTCAAATGCTGGAGCAAAACTGAAGCAGAGACATTGTATAGAGCTGGAGCTGAATTTTCAGAAGCAGGTTAGTACATAATGGGAAGCAGAGTGTCATGCAAGGTAGAGAATTCATGGCGTAGGAGCATTGATTCAATGTATGGCATTGAAAGCTAAAACAGGTGGAACCTGGTGATATGCTGGGGAGATGTCAAACGGGCAAGAGGGCTATGATATCATCTTGAATGCCTTTGCAGTGGTTGACTAAGACTGCTGCGGTTGTAAAAGAGTTGTGCTGTACCAACCGGTTAAGGGAGTTACGGGCTATACAGGTTCAGAAATATGTGGTGCAGATAAGTCTCGTAGGAGCCGATTGTTGATTATGCCGGTCAAATTCGAATTTCGCATTGTAAAATATCACGAGGAGAGAAATGGAATCTTCGGTTTGGAAGCGATGCTACATTGTGTGGTGATATTAGTCAAAAGTATGGTGTGATAAATCTGGTCGAATCCGGATTGCCGTCGGAGTTGTTTCTACTGGAACTTGTCCAAAAAGCAATGCGATAGGTAGTAAGTGATAAAATCAAAGAGAAATCTCAGAATATATGATTGAAAATACATTGATTCCTTTCTGACTATAAACATCACCAAGAATAACGTAAGTAGAATCTAAGAGAATTCCATGTAACGGGGTATAGCTAAGCCTACATTATGTCTAGAAAACTTGAGGTGAAGGAATGTGACGCATTGAATGTAGACTAAAGAGTATTGATAGCTTATTAATGATATTCCAAGTAAAAGGACAATCGAAAATATAAATGAACTACTAAGTTGTAGAAATAACATAAGTGTTACAGCAGGCCTTCGCACGTAAATTGTTTTCCCTATAAATTGTATATGTTTAAATCGGTCAAAAAAATGATTTTTTTTAAGTGATACTGTGTATTTGTAAAAAAATATTTCGAATTGTAAAGAAAGTTTAATTTTAGATCCTATTTTTAGAAGCGATTTGAAGATTTAAGCATGTTTAATTGTTCGAACCTACTTTTAAGGACGTTTGAATTTGTAAAAGAAGATTAATATTAAATTCTATTTTTAAGTGATTAAGATTTGATAATATACATGTGGGCGTTTCTATTAGTTTACGTCGATACCAAAAAAGTATGACACCAAAGGTATTACAACTATTATTAAAGAAAGATAATTGAAATCAACATCTAGCTTTGAATACATCTAAAGTAATTATAGGGAGACTTTATCTCCTAATTTATTGGAGAGGTCATATGAAATAATAATTTAATATTTAAAATGTTATATATATGGGGTGTTTTGGAAAGTTCACGATCGGACCAAAAGACCGCGCTTCGAAACCAACTACTAATAAAGATTAGTTGTCTTCCATAGTCCGGTGTTTAGTAATTTGATCGTATTTAATTTATCGTGAATCAAGATCCCCATATGTATATTGTTTTAAGAGGAGCATAGGACTTCCTTAGATGTTTATAATAATTCATCTTAATACCATAAAATTTGAGAAATTTATACATTGAATTTTAGGCGAAACTACTATTATTGTACCAGTTCCATTCTAAATGGACTATTTGGTCATCCAAAATAATATTATCAATTTTTGAAATAAGATCTTGAAATTGTCTTAATGAAGCACCAGCTAGATTATTGTTAATGCATGATTCCATTCAAATTCAGCATTCAGATTATAATGTTCTTTAGTAAGGTCATTTTTATTATAGGAGATCAGGTAAAGGTACGGGAATTCATATTTAAGGGCAATAAGAGTAATCAAAGGGTCGTGCCAAAAAGCAATTTTTTCTCCATAGTGGATATCATATTTTATTCCAAGTTTAAATATATTATAAGATTTGATGACGATTTTCGAAAAAATATAAATACAATAGTTGTTGGGTTTATAAATATTAAGAGGGCCATCATAGTAGAAGTTAGCGGTAATTTGCTTCCATATAGCTTTCTTGTCCTTAAAGAATTTCCAAATCAATTTGCGTAAAAAAGAAGTGTCTAAATTTTTTAGATTAGTGGTACCAAGATCACCTTGCCTTTTAGGTTTACAAACCTAATCTTGACCTATTAGACATCACAAGTTAGAGTACCCTCTACCTCCCTTTTATAAAAATTTACATCTATATCTATCAATGAGTTCAATCACACATGCCAGAAAGTGATGATAAAGGACCCAATATATAAAAGTGGAGGATAAAGCCGAGTTAACTAATACGATTCTGCATGCTCTTGAGAGGAAGTTTCCATTCCGATGTACTAAATTTTTCCTAACATTTTCAATAATACTGAGCCAATCTTCTTTTTTCAATTTTAAGGATCTAAGAGGAATGCCTAAATAATTTTTGGGAAATTGCATCGTTTTATAATTTAAGATTGTTGATACATTATTAGTAAGATTCAAATCATCATTAAGACCATATCGATCTTTTATGAAAATTAATATTAAGACTAGATAAACGTTCAAAGTTGTATACAATTAATTTAAGGGCTGCAATATGGGGAAATGTGATAACAAAATAAAAGGGTATCATCAACATTCCGAAGAGTAAATACACCATTAGATGTAATCTCATGTCCAATTTTAGGAAGGATGTTGGTATCTAATCAAATTTAATAATTTTATTAAAAACATTAGCATTGATAATGAACAACAAAGGTGAGAGAGGGTCCTCCATTTATGTTTAGATTGAATTTTTCTACCTTTGATGCCATTAACTAGAATAGATGAAGCATTGAATTTGGGAATGAGATTGATCCAAGTGATCCATCTATCACTAAAACCCCTTGCTTTCAATGTGCCTAAAAGAACAATCCAAACTATTGAATCAAAAAGCTTTAGAAAAATCAAGTTTTTATTCATTCAACGGTAGCTAACGATCTATTATGCAGTGATAAAGGTGCTCCCCAATGACGTTTCTATCCCAAATAAAGCCATTTACGAGACATCAATTAAAATGACCATTTTGTTTTTCGATCTAGTAGCTAAAACTTTTGTAATGATTTTGAATGAGAAAATAATAAGATAAATGGATCTAAAGTCTGTTGGCTCTTTAAAAGAATCTTTTGAAAGGATTAAAAATCACACTGATGAAGTTAATGAATAATTTAAAGGCCACTGTCATACAATTCGCTGAAAGTTTCAAATTCCATGCTTAGTTATACACCAAAATTTTCGATAAATATAGCAAAAAATTCATCCGGCCTAACAGATTTTCCTTTGGGAAAACTTTTGATAGCCAGACAAACTTCTTCTTCTGTGAATTGAGAATCCGATTCATGGAGAGAGAGGAGGCACTCTAGATTCTCTTTTCTTTAGTCAACCGAAGTGCTATTATTATGATTATTACCATATATATCTTTATAATAATTAGTAATTATCGAATTAAGCTCATAATGTTCTTTATATCCAATTCCATTTATTTCATTAAATTAATTGTGTTATGAACTTAGTGTTATCATCCCATTCTTTAAGTCATCAAATCCTTGGTCGTTGCTTCCACATGATTTCTTCTCGATCCATAAGTTTATAAATGTACTTATGAAAACTGCTTAAGTTTGCATTTTCAACATAGTTAGGAGGTCTATTCTCTCTTACCCTATTAAATTATAAGTTATCTCTTATAATATTTTTCTTTATTACTTTTCCCACTACCGAAGCATTTCTTTTCATTTTTTGAGAAACTTCCTAAGTTCTCTAAATTTGTATACGAAATGTTTTACTACATTATCTATGTTGTTGATGACCAAAACATTCCGCCTTGAAGATATGAAATCTTCAAAGCTATCTTCTGTGAGCCATATATTTTCAAATTTAAATGTTGAAATTTCAATTAGTTGATCATTAGTGTTTAAGATAATAGGGAAACGATCCAAGATAATGCTAGTAAGCTCGACCATCTCGATTAGGGAAATTATATTCCCATTCACCACTTATAAAGAATTTATCCAAGAGGTCCATGGTGGGAGACTCCCTAGCATTAGACTTGGTAAATCTTCTACCTTTAAGTGGTAGGTCCATCAAGTTATTAAGGTTAACAAGATAACCAATTTCATCCATATTCGAGACATCTCCCTCCCCAGGTGATCTCTCCCCATTAAATCTGGTAACATTAACTTTTCCTCCTTTGGTCTATGGGCTGTAGGAATATGTTCTAAAGTCTAGACATTCTTACCAAAGTATTCTTTTTAAATTTATATTGCTAGATGCGTAAACACTAGTGATGTTAATAATACTATTTTCTTGAAAATCATAAAGAATTACATGAGTTATTAGGGATTGATTGAAGTAGTTTATATTCATCTTCCTAGCAATAAGTCATAATCTCACCCGAGCTGCCTTAGGGAAGAATATAAGTCTGACCCTTCAAAATCCGATTATCTCCCACCAGAAAGCAATTGGCTGCACCACCACCATCAACATCTTCGCTACACCGATTGCCATTCTCCAACAGGGCCAAAAGCTCTCAGTGGCAACAGAAAAAAACAATGCATAGAAAAGAGAGAGCATTCTCATCTAAGGCTTGGAACGATCTTCGAAGTTTAGATCAAATCTCCAAAGCATAGGCCTTGTCTTTAGCATGAAGATATAATTCTAACTATGCAATATGGTTGAAGGAATTCTTGAATGACTGTCCAGAATTCAAATGATAGCATTCCAAAACTTGTGTTGATCTAGAGCACACTTCATCTTCAACGAAAGCATACCCTGGGGGAGGGGCAAGTGTTAGTCGATTTTTAACCATGTAGAGTTTAACCAGAAGTATAAGGTCAAGACAAAGACAAAAGGACTCGAAAACTAGGAAGTACAGCTAGAAGGAGTAGAGAAGCAACTGGAAAAAATCTCAAAGAAAATGGAGCTATGGGGATAACTCGATGTTGAGTCATTTGGGTCAGTACCGAGTTATTCTTCCTCTCCTTTTCACCTCCAAACTTCATACATCTCACATATTACTCCAACTACTTGCGATCAAGTTGTTTTCCTAGAATTTGGACGAGTAATTCTAAGGATTGATGAGAAGAAAGCAAGATAATTCAAGTGTTATTAGGAAGATCACTAGAATCAACCAAAAGTCATGGAAAAGAGTTTGGAGTGCATTAAGAAGAAGAAGGAAGAGCTAAGCAAGTGAAGAAGTCCACTTTCCACCGACAAAAACATGCCAATACTGAGCCATTTAACTAGGTACCAAGTTTTTTCTACTCGTGAGCATCCATGCTCACTTGTGTAACATTGGGCTATTTATTGGACTTCGGTGCAAGAAAGCTTCTGACCTTGTACATTTGTTTCTCTATAAATACAAACCTTGCTACAACTAGAAAGGGATTTGATTCATTGTAGGCATAGACTCTGCCATTTCTTCATCTCTTACTTCCCCTACAATAGTCACCTAGGCAGCTATTCTTGGCAATTCTTTGCCATATAACTTGTTAAACCCTAGTACCAGTGACTTGCAATCTTAAACTCTCTGTAAACAACAATCAATAAAAATTATAAAGTGGACATACGCCAGAGATTGCCAAACCACTGTAAAAAACTTATATCTCCCATTCTATTTTCTTTTATTTTTAGTAGTATCTTCTAGATTTAGGTCTCATGGGTTTCCTATAACTCATTCTTGGGTACCAATCCATTTTTGGTTTCAACGGTATTTTTACTTGAGAGTTGTCATTTTGAGTTAAGAACGCGATTCACTTGGAACAAAAGTTTTATCAAAATATTATGTTTGATTTTACAAAACACCTCTGTTTGGAGACTTATTTTCTTGTAATTTTTTCACCTAATGGGTACTCTTTGAAAAAGATGTTGGAAAAGAAAAGCATTTTTTAGTAAAGAGTTTTTGGGTTGAAAATGTCCTGAACTGAAAATTGTTTTATTAAATATTTGTTTAGAGATATATTATCAAAAAAAGATGTATTATAAAGTGTCTATATTTATTATACTTTAAAGAAAATATTTTACTAACATAAGGATGATTTGATTTGGAAAGTAAATGATTGAAAAGGTAAAATATTAAATTAAATAACAAACTTTGGATGTGTTTGTTAAAAATATATTTTGTTAAAAGGATGTTTAATTTGTGAATTTTAACAAGGAACTATAAAACTAGACTTTGTAACATGGGATGTAATATGACAGGGTAGAATGAGTTTTGAGTCAACCTAACACACATTTTGACGATGTTACCTTATGACTGTTATGTGCGACATTCGCTTAGAAGTTGTGGGATTGTCTAGTTAGTCCCTTCCATAAAGGAGGTTTTGAAATGATGTAGGGATCACCTATTTCGATGTGTGGGATGGTGACCTTTTACTTGTGATCACTTACTTTTATTTCAATTGATTTCTCTAACTTATATTATATTATTGATTGTTATTTTTTCTTACTGTGGTTAATTGAATTATTTTTTTATTGACCTATCGCTTGTTTATTTGATTGGTTGTTATCTATTTGGTTGTTATTGGTTGTCTGTTTACTATAACTAGTTTGGTTGTTTGCTTGCTGTTTGCTTGTTTGTTTGTCTGCTATGTATGATAATTGTACAATAATGCAGTTAACCATTAAGTAAGAGTAACATTGAGGAATCTAGCAAGAGATTAAGGGACATATTTGATGTAGTCATAGTGGAATGACATAGTTTCCTAAGCTGAGAAAGACTGGATATTGAAATTGACTATGAAATGTGAAGATGTTCCTCGAAGAAGTGTAATAGTGATTGGAAGATTTTGATTACTAAACGCTTGATGAGTATCTATAAGGAATCAAGGATAGGCAAGAGGTTCATTATATAGAGCTTTTTATGTGTTTCAAAATCTGCTTTTTGACAGACAATTACCAGCTTCCATAAATATTTTAAAACAAAGTTTCTATTTAAAAAAAATGATTTAATTATATATAAAACGATGATTTTTCAAAATTAACTAAAATTTGTTTATGTGGTGGAAAATATTTTTAGAAATTGTCTTATAAATCGATGATAATATTTTTAGCAAGAAAAAAAGATTTTGTTTTAAAAGAAGATGGAAGCTTTAATCTAAATTGAAAATGTTTTTGTAAATATTTTCATTTTAGATAGTGTTGGAATTCTCCATGCTAATAAGCCTCTTTGATATTTTAGATGCATTATCCCAGTCATCAGATTGAGAAATCAATATAAGAGGATTGGAACAAGGTGATTCTATGACTTACGGATGATGTCTAGAGAAGTTCTGATTGTGACGACTCGACGATGGGAGTCGTGATGATGATCCATAAGGATGAGTTGGAGGAGGGATGCTCATGGGTAGGATGATGACGTGTTCTACTATTGCATGTGTGCTATAACATTGATGTTGACCAAAGGATTTGATATATGCTCATGAAGAAAGACTGTGTAGGGATGCCCACTCGGATTATGATGGTGTCCGGATCCTTATAATGGTGGATTACCCTAAACCTTATGTGTGTGGTTGAATTCCTCGCCGTTCTAAGTGGTTGGGATTTGGGCATTCATGCAGCTGTGATTATCTCATGAGAATGAGCCGTCATTGACCTTATGAAGATGGTTATTTTTGTCATCATTACAAAGTACAATACCCTTATAATGGTGGGTATTTATTAACCTTATGATGGTAGTTATTTGGAAGAGGCCTTATGATGTGGGTTTGCAGGTCGAGGATTGACACAACTGCAGCATAAGTAAATGGCCATAGTGTTTTTGAAAACGTAGTTATGACTAGTCGCATATTATTTTTAGAATTTAGTCATCAATGGGCATATGAATTATTTTTGAAGTGTAAAAATGTGGTGGTATGTTGATCATTTCAAGGATGAGGCTATGAGGAAGTTCATCAATAAGTTTAAAGATACACATATTACGATTGATGTGTGGTCAACATAGGAATTAACACACACGCGTTATAGGTTGATAAGTTAGTATTATGCTGATGATATTGTATTACTTTGAGTATGTGTGTTTATTTTGATGGGCTATTATGGTTATTGATTTATGTGTATTAATTTATTTGTACATTCATGTTTTTTATCAGCCTATGTTTTATTGTGGCCTTTTGTCATTGTGGAATTATGGAGAGGCAAGATACGAGTTAAATCTATGATTGAGAGTGTTTCACCTTTTGTTGATGGAGTGTTATTTTTTTAACATATTATAGCTGCATTGTACAATTGAGGAAGTGCATGTGTTATTATATGGTGTGTATGTGTGTAATTGTGGAAAATTGAACTAATTTCCATGAATGAATTGCATTATGTCATAATTAGTGGCCTTATGTGGTCGTTATATGTATTTTTTTAATTAGTAAAATTGTGATTGATATGTTTTCCCCACAATATGCAATTAAGTTTACGATGGGATTTATTAATTTGGTAGAAAGTCGTATTTGGGGAATTGCAACGCCGTAGTTCTTTTAAAGGGGAAGATTGTAACAATGTAAAATTTTAACGTTGTTAATTAAAAAATATTTTAATTAAAATGTGGATTAGGTATCGTCTTTATAACCTTTACGAATGGCTTTTCGAGCTCATTAGTGTGATATATAATTTTGATGGGTTTGACTTACAATTTTCCAAATAGAAGCGATATAGTGTTTAAATAGCGCACGTAGTTATTTCAGGCCAAACTGGATGCACAACAGAGTCCATCCTAACGACTATACATATGAGGCCACGAAACCCTAGCCATAATGTCTATCTTCAATTTTCTTCCCCAATCCCAAAATCAACCTAATTACTCTCTAATGGTGCTTATCAAATTAATTAAAATGTGATTAAATTCCAAAATGTCCAAACCCAATTGAATTATATATGGATTCTAAGTTTTCGACGAGGCGAAGAGGCATTTGAGATTCTTTTTTCATTTGAAGCTCTGGCTCACTAGGAATTGATGATTTATTTGCAATCATCAATTCTAGGGTTTTCGATTCAATGGTGAAACAAACACACATCTATCGAAAGGTACCGGAATGTGGAGGAGGTCACGAGAAGTAGATCCATGGTCCTTGATTATGCTAGCTGTGTCTAGATTTGCTAGAATTTGGCAATCAAGATGGCAATTGTGGTGAAGGGGGTGATTGGAGGCGGAGGCAAGATTGATGAAGGTGGAGGTAGGTGCGATGGACCTAGAGGCGGCTCAGATCCAGGCGATAAGGTTTGTGGTGCTGGCGTCATTAAGCTAATAGCGGCGGTTAATGGGTTCAAGAAGGCGAACTAAGGTGGGCAAGTACCATAGCTCAATAAAATTTTAATTAATTATCTATTAATTATTAAAATACCTTTGAAACTTCTAACCTCAATAACCTTTGCATGTAAACTTCGACTTATGCATGGTTTCTTTTGTTGGACTCTTAGTGTAATCCTAGACAATTTGATATTAAATTTGCTGAATTTGAAGGTTGTTACAAAAGTGCGTTGGTATGAATAATTTATTTTAACAGGAAATTATTGTCAAGGACAAAATTTCACAGCTTTTTAGCTTCAAGGACAGACCTTCAATATTTTATCGTGAAGGACAACTTTCTGTAGGTATCAGTTTTTAGTTATTGATAGCAGTTTTTAGGTATCAGTTTCTAGTTATCGGTAGCAGTTTTTAGGTATCAGTTTTTAGCTCGGTATCAGTTTTGTTGTCCTTATGGATAATTTTGGAAAATATTTGTCCTTGTGAATAATTTTTAGAAAAATGTTTGTCCTTGTGTTAAAAATATTGAGGTCGTGTCCTTGAGGCAAAAAATATAGAAAATTTTGTCCTTTAAATTAATTCCCCCTTATTTTAATTAGTTAAATTTTAAATTATAAAATAAATATTTATTGATAAAAAATAGTAATTATTGATATATGTTGTGTTTTATGGGTGAACATTTGATTTTTATGATGTTTGTATGTATTGTGCCTCGGTTGGATAATTATCACTGATTGTCGTATCTTTGAGTGTTTAGTTAAAATAGACATTTAAATCGAATTGAAAAATAAACAAAATAATTACTATTTTGAGATAAAATAAAAATAAAAAGAAGTTTTGGCGATTTAAAATAAATTGTTGTATTTTGGAAATAAATAGTAATAGATCGATTTCGGAATGTGTTATACCTGTTTTTCGACTACTATATACGCTATGCCGATGATTAAAACCCTACTTAGTAAACTAAGCTGAACCCTACTTAGCCCTAAGAAAATCGACTACCATAGAATCGAAAAGGCGCAGATCAAAGCGCAGACCAAAGACAAACCTACACAAAGCCTGAGAGGTAAACTCTGAGAAGCTTAATTTACATTTACATACATATTGTGTGTTCTTTATGCAGTCACAAATGATAGCGCATAAAATGAAAGTCCATCGCATGACTAGTCTTTCCAAGAAAGCTCTCTAATACAGTAAACACACTGCGTAAATGAAGGCTAAGCTAGTTAATCATTGCTGCTACGCCATTTTTCTAATATGCCAAATAAATAATATCTAGAACTTGCAACTCGTAGCTGCTCTTGCAATCTCGTTGGCAATACATTCAACGTATATAATAAAACTTGATAGCGTATTTGGCAAACAAGTAGTTTAGAAATATATTTTTTCTTGGTACAATATTTAGCTGTAGTTTCCTAGACTTATCAATATACACGATTTTCCAACATTTAAATGTACTACAAAAGTATATTGAAAAGAAAACTCACCATGTGTTATTAACCAATTCAATCAACAGCTCAGTAGGCCAAAAATAAGTGACATCGTTGAAGCTACCAGATAATAAACTCAAACTTAATAAAATGGTCAGATGTATTTCAAAATTAAAAATACAAATAGCTTAACAAAATTCATGGTAGTGTAAGCTATTAAAGAGCTGAGTCTACATTAGTACACTTTCCTTCTGGAAAACACAATTATATCAAACAACCTAACTGCATAAATGGAAACCACGTGTGTGATAAGAAAAGAATGGGTATGTAATTCAATATTCGTCTATGGATAAAATAATCCGCCAGTGGTCAGTAACCAACAAAGCTTTCTTAAGACTAAGTAAGTTGAATAAATCTATAACAAGTCGATGCTACAAATCCAAAATAGAAGAAGCTAAGAGAAATTAGTGAACATTTAAAGTCATCATCATCAAAGTCAATTACAAAATCAGAACCATTCAATCCCACTCATCTAACAGCGAGTATCATGCAAAGTCTTCCGGGCAATATTTATTTTTAAGGGGCTTTACATCAAAGGTCCATGTTTTTGATATTGTTGTAAGAAAAGTCTCAATGATAATAAGTATGTAAATTAAGTCCCTATTTTTTCTAAATCAAAAAGCGCAAACCATCTTACACCTTTCTTATAAAAAGTGCAAGTTAACTTGCGCTTTTCAAAAATTTCAAAATTTTTAAAAAATTTTAAAAATCAGAAAGTACAGACTAGCTTAAACTTGCATTTTACAAAAAATTTAAAATTTTCAAACATTTCAAAAAAAATTGAAAATAAAAGCGCGAACTAGCTTGCGCTTTCCTGATAAAAAGCGCGGATTAACTTGCGCTTTTTAAAATTTTCAAAATTTTAAAAATTTTAAAAAAAATTCAAAGTCTAAAAGTTGCAAGTTAGCTTGCATTTTCTATCAGAAAAACACAATGCACATTGCGTTTTCTATTTTTCAGAAAATAGGGACTAAATTTACATATTTATATCTATATGGACTTTTCTTATAACAACATCAAAAATAGGGACATGTAGCTCGTTTCTTGTATTTTTAAAACAATACAAACCACGTATGTCCCATCAGATAATAAAAAGTTTAAGGTTAACCTACTAATAAAAATCATAACTAAGGTTCTTACACGCCTAGCAGCGACCGTCCTGTTTTTAAATACTAGAACATTTACCAGAACTTAAAATGAATCATTATATGCGCAAATCATATATAATGTGTAGCAATGAGAAATGACTTAATGTATGTCAAATTTAGGTTGTAAGAAAAAATGGTTTATGAAGTACATGTTCAACAAAACGAGAAATGACTCATGGTAGACAACTCTATAGGTCCAACTCGAACTCAGAAGAATCAGTGTCTATAATCCTCCTACCACGATTAAGTTTTGAAACTACCAACGCAATACTAGGGGTAGAACCACTCCAAGGTTGGAACGTTGGAAAGGGACCAATCACTTCAGTAACTGCTATAACGTATTAGATCATTTAATGGGGATAATATATCTAAAAGAACATCACTTACGGGTCATGGAAAGCACATGTGGTGGTGGTGGTTGTTAACGAATTTCTTCGTTAACCCCAAAACATACAAGAAATGGTACCTTGGCTAATGATGGAATTTGGAGAGCCAAGTGTTGGTAAAAGCGACACTTGGTTGAGTTCGGGCTTAAGAGGAGTGAACAAGCAGATTTAAGTCCACGAAGAAGTCATATGCATAGTCATGTGAGGTCATATATTCTTGAAGTTGAGTCGCGTAGTAAATTATATATAAAAATAGAAATCAAGAATATGAGTACTTTTGGAATTCGAACCAAGCTATGATTAAGAAATCATAAGTGCTATGGAATTCGAAAGTAAGCCATAATTCAAGAAATCTTGTTTGTATTCCATATAATGTTAAATGCACAAAGTCCTATATGCAATTGACATTGGAGCGACATGAATCGACATTGACATGAGATAGGATTGATATAGTGCAGCATTGATATGGAGCGACATTACTATAAAGCGACATTAGTAGGAAGTGACATCATTTGTATGATATCGGCTTTGGTAACTCTTGTGAATGTTGATGACTTTCGATATCGACATCGCAAGTATAGAGCGCGATGTCTTCCAACGGTAGTGAAATATGCGTCATCAACAAGATGCGGCATTAATTGTCAACGGTCTCAATAATAGGCGTCATTGATTCAGTACTGGTGGAGTAGTACCGGTAGTAAGATGGCTTCGATAGCAATGGCATGCGACTTCAGTATAGCGGCCTTGATAATAAATGGCATCAATAATAAGTGATATTAATAAAGTATGGTACTGTTGAGTTGTGTCATCCATTTTATCTCTATAGGTGAATGGTGACATTGATAGGATATGGCACGGTATTGATTATGTTCATCATTATTGCTTCTTTGATGAGTTACAGTGCCGATTCCATCCGGCACTGCTTAGCAACATAAAAGACTCGGCATTAATCGTCCAACTTTATAGTTGGTATGCAGCATTAATGGCGTTCAATGTCTTTAGCTTTATAAGTAGCGTTATATATTACCCTTTACCGATGAGATGCGACATTGTATGCCTCCAACATTATTCCATTTTCATACTTTCAGCATTATCTCACCTTCATTCCTTTGGCATTAACTACTAATGCGATGTTATATCTATGTCGCATATCGCATATCTTCGAAGGCAATTATTGGAGTAATATTTGCCCCTTAGCGCTGAGAAAAAATTGATTTATCAACTCAATAATCTTGGTAACAACCTTTATCGCTTATTGTTATCCCATGCAAATCCAGTTGTCTATTCAAAATCAATCAGTGGTGCTTGTTCATCTCCATTCTCTTTTATAAATAGATGTGCATTCCTTTCTTATATTTTAACCTGCAATTGAGAAGCCCCAACAAAAATCAAAATTTACAAAGAAATCCAAAACTTTAACTCTCAAGTATTTGAACCAAAGTTCATGTATGACATTTGCTTTATATCGATTAAGTTAATGAATTAAATTAGGTGATTTTGTGCTGAAGCTACTGCTAGGGTCTGGTTTGGGTTCCTTCAATTTTAGATTGACGTTTGGGCTCAATTATGAGGCCTCGGTGCGTATATTATTAACTAGATTTATGATCGAATGTAATTTGAGGTTAGATTAGCATTGAATTCCCATGTCATACAAATGGATTTTAAGTTAATCGACGTTTGTTGAGAAATGGTGTCTTCTTACTTTAACAATGAAGAAGATGATTTATTAAATCCTATACCCGATACTTTTATTCCAAATATCGATAATGATGCCATATGACATTGTTTTAATGTTCGATATTGTTTCATTTTTTATGTCAAAATTGATACTTTTGATATAGATATGATGTTTAACGTTACCTGAGTTTTCCTACTATTCCATTATTCTGACAGTCGACATCGAGTTTTAGTAAAACTATGGTGTGAGACTTTCATACCATTAATTACTAAGTTAATGTGTGTAATACACCCACCATGGTAAGGAAATTTATACTGGTTAGATGCAGCATTATTTAGTTAGGTATGAATCATAAAAATGTCGTTTATTTTCGATATTGACTTATGGATATGGTTTGTTATCGACAGCCTTACTCCTTAACACTACAGATTGAGCCTCATTCAATATCGTTACTTACGACACTGCTATTTTAGAACATTATGAGTTGCTAAAATGATTAGTACATCATCAAACTATTTCATTATGATTTATTAGTGTCGACAACCTTATTACTCCAAGATTAGTTATAAATGCGGCATTCACTATTGTTTGATAACATAACCAATGCGATATTCGTCATTAATGTATCCATTTTATATGGGTCTATTGATGTTGCGTTTTACCTAGGATATCTTTGAGTTAACTTTTATTCAAACTTCATGCTATTACCTATAACTTACTTTGTTATTGCAAATTTAACATTTATTTGCATCTTTGATTTAAATTTCAACATTTGAATACTCATTTAACACCTCGCTAGACTTTATATTTATAGTATTCCGATATCATAGCCTAGAGAGTAGGTAAATTACTTGGAGGCTTTTTAATAGTAATAAATTTAGCAAGCATTATCATTTCTTAAAATTGGAATAATATCACTTGGCGGGCAAATGGAAGGTGAGGAGGAAATCAAGAAATCCATCAAAAAAATTTGGAACAGGCCTTAATACTTCACCTTCCACCAGTAAGAAAGGGAACCACCTTCTGAATCCATCTTACATCACTACTTATGCGGAAGTTGACTCCGTCTCGGAACAATTTGGAATTATTGGCATTGTTTCTATCCTAAGTGGTCCTTCAGACAACATTTATAATCCATCGGAAGGATATTTTGCTTTTACCTTGATACACATCTAGCACATGGGTTATCTTCCCTTTTTCGATTTCCTTTTGATATATTTGGAGCACTTTGAAATTTCCCCAATCCAGCTCTCCCTAAATTCATATACATATTTGATTTGTCTAGAAGTCATAGCCGGGAGGACAAGACTTCCTTCTCTAAATGTTGAGATTCTCCATTGAATAGCTAGTCCTTCTAAGATTGGTGAGTAGCAAGATCACCCCTTATATCAGATTTGTCCTCTTTCAAAAAGCTTTATTTCTAAAGGTGTTAACAAGACAAGAGGATGGGAGATATGGTTCTTTAACGTCAAACGCTACTCAAACATCAGAGGGACATTTTTTTACTGCCAGTATGTTTCTATCTCTGGTTATTCATATTCATTAGTTATTCTTTACTGATAAGTGTTTTCTTTCAGATCCTGCTCTCAAAAGGCTAAGCCCCACTGAACAAGAAATTATGCAATCCCTGACTCGGGCAGCAGAGAATATGAGAAATAGCCTTAAACTGTTAACCCAACAAAGCTCCTTCAGTATTCTATTATTTTGTATCATCACAGGATCTTAGGGGAGCCTCCAATGGTCAAAGGCAATGCTCAAGAAAAACGATCGTTCGTAATGGGCAAGCTAGGATTTTCAACCAATTCTCCGGTTCAGTTTGAACCTTTTGGTGAGTTATCACTGTATCCAATGTCAGATCTCTTATAGTTTTTGTTAGTCCTTGAGAAGGATGGTTTTGATGACAACAACCTTAAGACTTATTATAAAATATAAATACTAACACTATAGTTTAGACATATATGTATATGAAAGATATAAATATGCAGGTACCAACAATGAAGACTATACAATATAGAGATACAAGACAAATGAATTTAAAGATCGAAGATATCAATATTTAAGACTCATGAGCATCAAAGTATCAAGAGTTCAAGATTTCAAAGTACAAGATAAGTATTTATTCTAAAATTATGTTAAAACTTCTTGAAAGCACTTACATCTTTGTTCGAAATTTATTCATGAAATGGAATCCACTTCAAGCCTGTTAAGGGATGGAACCCTAGTGGGAAGGAGCCCACGACAATATCTAATGGAACATATAGTGGTTCTAATTTGATACCCACTATTTTTATAAAAAAGAGTTTCAAAAATATATCTCTGGTTTTTAAAAATGTTTTCAAAACTTTCTTTTCAAAAAGACATCTCTTGTGGTTTTAAAATATTTTAGCCTCAAAATTATCTTTATCATTTTTAATATTTTTGATTTCAAAATTGTCCTTGATTTTAAACTATCTCTTGTTTTAATATTTAGCTTTTAAATATTTATATACTCAGATTTTAAATCACTTTATAGAATAAGATTATATATTAAAAAAATTACTTTCTAACTCTTTTATATGTTTAAACTATATTCAACTATGTTTATAAAAGTTTAGAAATTGTTTTGAAAAATTATAGAAACCAATTTTAATAAGAAGATCAAAATCACCATTTTTGCCTAGAGCATGTCGACAAACTCCTACCCCCATGTCGACATGGTACCCATTAATTTTCAAATTTTAAATTTTTAAAAGAAGTGTCTGTTCGTCGTATCCTTTCACGAATAGATATGGCTGTTGATCTCTATAAATACCAGTAAGTTCTAAATGAATTTTTACCATATTTTCATTCATTTTCTCTCCTCTTCATCTTCCACATTTATTCTAAAGAATCCCAAATCATACTCTATCGAAATACCAAGTGAATCGAACTTGATTATCTCTCGTTTTATTCTCTGCCATCTCTCCATAAGATCTCAGTGTTATTCAGAGTTATAGGATTATTTGTAAATCAAACTGTTGAGTAAAAGGTGCGGTTGAGCCTTAAAAGCAATTGGGTGTGATTGTTGCCTCGAAAATAATTAGGTGATCTTGTGGCCAAGTAAATCAAGAGAGTTTTCTCCGGACTCAAATACAGGAGGGTGTACCTCATGGCCTTGAAATCGAGGGTGTAATCTGGGAGATTATTTTGCAAACAAATCTGTACAATTATACGGGACTAGATGTAGGGTAACTCCGAACTAGTATAAAATCCGTGTGTGTTCTTTCCTTTACCGTCTTTATTTGTTATTTGCATATGTATCTGATTCTGTGATATATTTGTGTTTGTGCATTGCATTTGTTGGTGATTAAATTACTTAAGTTTCAAAAAGACTGAGTAAATCCACAAAACACTATTCACCCCCCTCTAGTGTTATTCTATCCTTAAGATCCATAATCCGCATTTCTAACATTTGGTATCCGAGATAGGTTTTCAAAGTTTTCATAACCTGAATTTTGAAAAATTAAAAAAATGGCTATTTTTGGGAATTTTGTTAATTCTAATTTAAATCTATTCAAATCATCATTGTCTCATAAGTTTGCATACAGTTATTATATAAAATCAAATTTTCTACTAAGTTTGTATTCTGTGCAGGAAGAAGAATGTTATATGGCCCTTAAAGAATCAACTCTCAATGGACAAATTGTACAAATCAAGAAGAATAAGTAGATACTTGATAGTGGATGTTCAAGACACATGACTGGTAAATATGCTGAATGGTATTATCTACAAAGATGAAGGACTGGTTAATTTTGGAGACAACTCAAAAGGATATGTGATTGGCATCGGCAATGTCGGTAACTCTAAAACTCCTACTATTTCTAATGTTTTTTTAGTTAAAAACCTGAAACACAATCTACTTAGTATTAGTCAACTTTGCGATAAAGGATACAAAATTAAATTTGAAAAAGATAAGTGTCACATTGAAGATAATAATTCAAATATTATATTTGAAGGAATTAGAAAGAAAAATATTTATATTCGTAGTATGAAAATGTCAAAGGATAATCTATATCTTTTGGCTAATACAAGTGACCCTTGGATTTTGCATAAAAGATTTGGACATTTGAATTTTAAAATCTTATCTAAAATTTCTAAACTTGGTCTAGTAAGAGGTCTCCCAGAATGAATTTTAAAATAGATAGTCTATGTGATGCTTGTCAATTAAGAAAATTTAGGAAGAGTTCTTTCAAGTTAAAGATATGATCTCGACTTCAAAACCCCTTAAGTTACTTCATTTAGATTTATTTGGTCCATCTCAAATTTAATCAATAATCACAATAAACATGTCTTTGTAATTGTAGATGAGCATTCTAGGTTTGCATAGACAATTTTTATGAAACATGAAAGTGATACTTTTGATTCTTTTAATTTTTTACAAAAAGACTTTGAAACCAACTTTCTTTAAAAATTATAACTATTCGTAGTGATCACTGTGGGGAATTTGAAAATGAAAATTTTGAGAGATTCTGCAATAAAAAAGGAATAACTTATAATTTCTCTTTTCCAAGAACTCCACAACAAAATGGAGTGGTATAACAAAAAATAGGACGATTCATGAGTGTGCAAGAACAATGCTTTCAGATAGTAATTTACCAAAATATTTTTGGGCTGAAGCAGTTGCTATAGCTTGCTACATTTTGAATAGAATATTAATTAGACCATTAACTAATAAAACACCCTATGAACTTCTTTACATGAAAAAAAATCAAAGGTATCTTATTTTAGAATCTTTGGAAGTAAATTTTTTATTCTAAATACAAAAGATAATTTAGATAAATTTGATCCTAAATTCGATAAAGGAATCTTTATCGGATATTCTAATAGAAGTAAAGCATACAAAGTTTTCAATTTAAAAATAGTATCATTGAACAAACAATGCATGTTTCTTTGATGAAAATTTCAAAGATATTGAACAAATTAATGATGAAGAAGAGTTTGCTATCCTAAATAATGAATCAGTTGAATCAGATAATGAAATCATTCATCCAAATAAAAAGGTTAAGCTTTTAAAAGATCATCTTATAGAAAATATACTAGGAAATATTGAATCTGTTATTAGAACTATAAACATGAGTAATGTAGTTTTCATATCATCTATTGAACCAAAAAATCCAAAGGAAGCATCATCTGATGATTCATGGATCCTGGCCATGCAAGAAGAACTAAATCAATCCACAGGAAATGATATTTGGGAACTTGTTCCAAGACTAGAGGATAAAATTATAATAGGAACTAAATGGGTTTATAAAAATAAAATGAATGAACTAGGTGAGGTCATTAGAAATAAAGCTCGATTAGTCGCACAAGATTATTATTGAGAAGAAGGAATCGATTTTGATGAAACCTTTGCACCCGTAACTTGATTAGAAGCAATTAGAATTCTATTTTCTTTTGCAAATTATAATAATTTCAAATTATTTCAAATGGATGTTAAAAGTTCTTTTCTAAATGGATTTGTTAAAGAGGAAAATTATGTTAAACAACCCCCACTCTTTGAAAATGAAAATTTTCCAAACCATGTTTTCAAACTTAAGACAGCTCTATATGGTCTGAAACAAGCACGTACAGCATGGTATGACAGACTAAGTTTCTTTATTATTACAATCAAATTTTGAAATTGGTAAAGTAGATAATACTATTTTCATTAAAAGAAATAAAAATGATATCCAAAAATTATGTAGAAGATATTATTTTTGGATCGACTAATCATGAAATAAATAAAGAATTTTTTGAAATAATGAAAAAAGAGTTTGAGATGAGTCATATGGGTGAACTTACTTTCTTCTTAGGTTTACAAATAAAATAATTAGATAACAAAATTTTTATTAGTCAATAAAAATATGCTAGGGATCTAGTTAGTAAATTTGGTATGACTACTACGAGTGGAAAACCCACTTCTATGGCAACCAATGAAGATTTAAATAAAGAAGATCTTTCGAAAGATGTAAATCAAAAATTATTTAGGGGAATGACCGGATCACTACCATATATCACTGCGAGTAGACCTGATATCATGCATAGTGTTTGTCTCTGTGCAAGGTATCAATCCAAACCTAAAAAGGCTCATTTAAAAGCTGTGAAACGTATCATAAGATATGTTAAGCATAATTTTGACTATGGTTTATGTTACCCTAAAAATGATCATTAGATTTAACCTCTTATTGTGATGCTGACTATGCTGGTTGCAAATTGGATCGAAGAAGTAAAGTGGAACGTGTCACTTCTTGTGGCATTCTCTGGTTTCATGGTTTAGTAAAAAGATAAATATTGTTTCTTTATCAATAACTAAAGCAGAATATATCTCTGCTGCTCTGGCTTGCTCTAAAATAATTTATATGCAACAAACCTTAAAAAAATTGGATTAGCAATTTCAAAATCACTAATTTATTGTGATAAGACCGGTGCAATAAATTTATCTAAAAATCCTGCTCATCATGCTAGGACTAAACATATTGATATCAGTCATCATTTTTTTAGAGATAATACAAGTAAAGAGATTATTTCTCTTGAATTTATCAACTCCGAGAATCGAATTGCCGATATTTTAACCAAACCCTTAAATCAATCTATATTTACTAAATTAGAAAGAGAACTAGGCATTTATTCAATAGCTGACTTATAGAATTTAGACATACTACCATTAAAACAAAGGTATAAAAGAAAAGCAATTTTTTTCATAGGTATGTCGACATACCCCTACTACCCATGTCCACATACAATGGAAAATTTTGAAAATTTGATTTTCCCTCTAAAAATAATTTGGTAGTTGTATAAACCTATGTATTTCGAATTTTTCTGTCTTCTCACTTCTTTTTATCTGTATTACACTTCTAAAAATTAAAATTAATGGCCTCCCTCACAAAATCAAACCAGAACAACACCATTTCTTTTCTTTCTCCTCATTTTGGTCCATTACAACACACTACACTGGCACATGTGATAAAGATTGAAGAGTCTATGAAGGATGCCATGCAAATGTTAATTGAACTTCAAGTTGTGCAAATAAGGATGGCAAAAGAACAAGAAAAGCAAGCCAAAATTCTTTGGAATTTACAAAAATTCCTAATGGATAATCATGAAAATCCTATTACGATTGAAGAAGATTCTACCAACATTCAAGTGCATAACCCTTTAGATCACAGCGAAGAAGAAGAAGAGGAAGAAGAAGAAGAAGATGAAGAAGCACAAAAGAAAGAAGACGACAAAGTGGTTTGCTTAGGCGTAGTGTTTTTTGACAAAGATGAAAATTTGGTTGAACAACGTGGAAACTTTTGTTTTCATTATCTAAATTGTTCAATTCACAAATCTCCAATTGTCAAAAACCATCATTAGAAGTATTTTTCTATAATTTATGTACTTAAATATATTTGTGTGTCTATAATCCATATAAATATGTAAATATAACATGGTATATAATAATTTCCATTTCATTTATTATACTTTCTTATTACTATTTAGTTTAGAGAGTGTTAGATTAAGGGGGAGTTATATTAGTATAGGATTAGTTTTTTTGTTGACGACAAAGGGAGAGAATCATAAAATAGAGTAGATAGAATAGTTAGGCTTAAACTAAGTGGGAGTCATTAGTTTTAGGGGAGTCATAGTAAAGGTGATGTATATTTGATAAACATAGGCTGTCATCATCAAAAGGGGGAGATTGTTAGTCCTTGAGAAGGATGGTTTTGATGACAACAACCTTAGGACTTATTATAAAATATAAATACTAAGATTATAGTTTAGATATATATGTATATGCAGGATATAAACATGCAGGTTCCAACAACGAAAACTGTACATTAAAGAGATACAAGACTGATGAATTCAAAGATCGAAGATATTAAGATTGAAGACTCATGAGTATCAAGATATCAAGAGTTCAAGATTTTAAAGTAAAGTATTGAGTCTAGAATTATGTTAAAACTTCTTGAAAGCACTTACATCTTTATTCGAAATTTATTTATAGAATGGAATCCACTACAAGCCTGTTAAAGGGATGGAACCCACGACAATATCTGGTGGAACATATAGTGGTCCTATTTTGATATCCACTAATTTTATAAAAATGAGTTCCAAAAATATATCTCTTGTTTTTAAAAATGTTTTCAAAACTTTCTTTTCAAAAAGACATCTCTCTTGGTTTTAAAATATTTTAGCCTCAAAATTATCTTTATCATTTTTAATATTTTTGATTTCAAAATTGTCCTTGATTTTAAACTATCCCTTGTTTTAATATTTAGCTTTAAATATTTATATACTCAGATTTTAAATCACTTTATAGAGTAAGATTATATATTAAAAAATTACTTTCTTTCTCTTTTATATGTTTAAACTATATTCAAGTATGCTTACAAAATTTAGAAATTGTTTTGAAAAATTATAGAAACCAATTTTAATAAGAAAATCAAAATCACCATTTTTGCCTAGAGCATGTCGACATACTCCTACCCCCCATGTCGACATGGTGCCCGTTAATTTTCAAATTTCAAATTTTCAAAAGAAGTGTATATTCATCATATCCTTCTACGAATAGATATTGTCGTTGATCTCTATAAATATCAGTAAGTTCTAGACGAATTTTTTCCGGATTTTCGTTCATTTTCTCTCCTCTTCATCTTCCACATTTATTATAAAGAATCCCAAACCATACTCTACCGAAATACCAAGTGAATGGAACTTGATTATCTCTTATTTGATTCTCCGCCGCTCTTTCCATAAGATATCAGTGCTATTTAGAGTTATAGGATTATTTGTAAACCGCACTGTTGAGTAAAAGGTGCGGTTGAGTTTTAAAATCAATTGGGTGTAACTGTTGCCCCGGAAATCAATTAGGTGATCTTGTGGCCTGGTAAATCTAGAGAGTTTGCCCCAGACTCAAATACAAGAGGGTGTACCTCATGACCTTGAAGTCGAGGGTGTAATCTGGGAGATTATTTTGAAAAGAAATCCGTACGATTGTGCAGGACTGGATGTAGGGTAACTCTGAACCAGTATAAAATCCCGGTGTGTTCTTTCCTTTACTACTTTTATTTATTATTTGCATCTGTGTCTGATTGTGTGATTATATCTGTGTCTGTGTATTGCATTTGTTGGTGATTAATTTACTTAAGTTTTAAAAAGATTGAGTAAATCCACAAAATACTATTCACCCCCCTCTAGTGTTATTCTAGCCTTAAGATCTGTAATCTGCATTTCTAACAGTTTTATATTATAAGCTTTTTCTTTTCGATTCCAGTTCATCTACCTTAGTAGTTGTCCCTACAAAGAAGGAGACCACAAGTGACACTCCTAAAGAAAAGAAGAGTAAAGATGGTACTTTTACCACAGCTCAGGTCCTTAGATCTCAATCTTTCATGGATATCATTGCTAGCTCATTCAAGTCTTTAAAAAGGAAACCAAGCGATGGTTCCGTTACTGCCATAACTCCTAGCAAGAAGCCCAAGGTCTGGGGGATGCATATATGTTTGCGCCAAAATTAGTCACAAACCCCAAAAATCATGAAAGCACCAATGTATGAACACAGATTAGCAATAAATGATCACAAATCATGGATCTAAGTAATGTAAAGGATAAAAATGAAATAAACTTCAAACGAAAAGAAATAGACGGAAACACAGAATTTATAGTGGTTCGGCTATCTCTGGCCTACGCCCACTTCAAAAGTTAATCTTTCATTGGCTATCCTTGCTGGCTACAACTGATTACAGTGATTAAATTCGAATACAACATCAGCCAAGTAGCGCAAAGGTGTTTCCGACAGAGTCGGACGTCAGATGCCCAAAAAGTCCTTTTTTCTATAGGCTCTAGGGTGCTATTTATAGGCGGTCCATGCAAATATCTCGCTCAAACTTCAGAAGACTTCTTCTGGCATGTGAGTGGGCCCACACGATCGATCTCAGGCAATTTCAACACGATCCGTGACCGATATGAACGTGATTCGTGTCGATCAAGATTTTGTCCAATGGAATCGAAATTTGGCATGAACCTTCTCTAGCTTGTACGTAAGCTCTTGTAAAAATTTCATAGCATTTGGATTTGTAGATCTCGAGAAATGATCGATGCAAGTTCGTGTTCATGATTGGTTGTCGCGTTCGTATCCATCACTTCGTCTCCATACTCTCCTCTTTTCGAATCGATCGATCCGGCATCGATGATGTTTCTCAAAGATTCATGGGAGATCCACCTTTCACGCCGCTTTGATTGCTTCCTTCGTATCAATCGATATGAATATGATCGATACGAACATTGCTTCTGAATCCTTCGTATCCACTCAACACAGCTATCCTGCGCATGCCCTTCGATCTTCTTCCAGTCGATGCAAGAGTGGGTCCTTCATATCGATCAATAATCGATCGATACGAAACGTTTATCCAAGTCCCTTTAACCACTATTTCATCCTTCGTATCGATCCTAGCCCCAATCGATACTAATATACTTCGTCAACCAATCGATACGTACGTATCGACACGAAGTCCGCAGCTTGAGTCCAACCTAATCGATGCAAAATTACCGAGTCGAACATACCATCATGTGCCCCCCTATTCTATCCAAGCCCACAACCATCGAGCCGAAACCTATTTAACGCTTCTCCCTGATCGATACGAATGTCTCATTCGTATCCACGTTGATCGATACGAACAGCATCGGTTCGAAGTGTTGCATGCTGACCGACACGATCAATATCGATACGAACCATTTTTCACGAATCCTAACCCATCCATATCTCAAGCACACGAACTTCGATTGACCTGAAATTTGAAACATAGCCTCTCCTAGCCTTGATTATCGTTCCCAATCGATTTCATCTTAATTGGAGCTCAGTCAACTTTTGACGATATCGATCACAACTGGCTCCCAATCAATCTCCAATCCAGATATCCATCCTTTATAGCTAATTTATTGATATTTCAGCCTTGACCAAAGGATGGGATAACATTTGCCCCCTAAAACATGCCTTCTGGTAAGAATGTGTGTTTTGAAAAGCTCTTATTCCGACATCCGAAGTCCATATTCCTTTTGTAACCATACCATCCGATTCATAATATAATCCATTACCAAGCCATCTCATCCGAGTGCATCAATCTTGACTACTCCGAGTCGATGTCCGATTCCAAATTCAGTAACCAAAGCCTCAGCCAATTCCATATCCATCTGAACCCAATAGCCGAGTCCTAATTCATCCTCATCCAATAACCAATAACTGAATCCAGGGCCTCTCTAGGTCGATATCCAAATCCGTAACCTCTTTGGGTTCTGGTCAAGAGCAACTCGCACCTAACAACTGTGGTCCAGTGTCCCGGAACATTGAGTAATGCCATGGCTTAAGTCCTAAGCCGAATCCTGGTCGCTCTGGACCATTGCTGAGCATAGTCCATACTCGATGACCTGAAATGGTAACCGATAATATAGGGCCTAAGTCCTAGGCAGAATCGTGGTCTCTCTGAAACCTTGTTGAGCATAGTCCTTACTCAACGACCCGAATAAGCCAATTTGCCGAGTTCAGATGAAGAGACTTACCCCTTTCCAGGCATAATCCATACCCAACGACCATTTACCAACAACCAGATAAAAATCCAATCAAAAGCCAATCCAAATCCAGATCAATCGAAAAACCAAAAATCCATACTATGGATCCAAATCAATATCCAAACCAGAAAACAATCATCCAAACAAAAGTCCAAACCAAAAGACAAAAAAAACTAGAAGTTCAAACCAAACTCCAAAACCAAACCAGAAAGAGCAAATGTCCAAACCAAAAGAAGAAACAAATTTCACAAAGCATAGCATCGCAGTTTATCATCATTCAGAGCATGCCTAGGGGCCATCTCTGTCCTCGTACATGAGTAAATTGCTTGCCCGCTTGCTCAGAATTTGCTACTTATTTCATATATTCCATGTCAATTGATAACCAATCGACCATCATTCCTAGGACTCGCGCCATCATTGTTTGAGATAGACGATGGTTGCTCCTGTTCCACCACTGCATTCCATGCCCTGACATATTGTCGCAACTTTCCATTCCTTACATGCTCCTCAATTATGTCCTTTAGGTGCCTGTAGCTGTTGGTATCATGTCCGTCCAAATCGTGAAATAGACAGTGCCTCCCTGATGCCCTTTTACGTTCTAAGGGTTCTCTCCTTGCAGGCCTTCGGTATGGAAGGCGATTTCGAGTCTCCAACGTCTCGTTCAATCCTGTGTAAGTGGAAAACTTTGCCTCCCTCCATCGCTTCCTAGCTTTTCCAAATTCGTCATCCAACTTCCTTTGAAACGACCCGCCTTTCTCTCCACAGAAAGATGCATCATTTTTAAGAAAGAAAGGGATAGAAAAGAGAAAAGATAGAGAAGAAAGAAAGAAACAACATCAGAATCTCAACAACGGAACGAATAAATTATATTAATCACATAATATATTACATAGCATCATATACATCAGAGTTACACAGCTTATACATCACATACTAGACAGTTATAAACACCTGTCAAGTTATTACAACACAAGATACAACTCAAACAAACGACTCAGAGAACAACACAGCAGAACTAGCTATATATATCTACAAACGCTGAAGCCTCCAGCTCCATTGCTCCTCCAGAATTCGTCAAAACTAACCTGAATCCCTTGGCTACTCGTAAAAATTTGAGTACCCAAGAGTTTAAGAAAAACTGAATAAACACTGGGTCAGACATGGGTCTGGTGTGAGTAAACGGGTTAAAGTTGCTTAACTTCGAAAACCTTTGAAAACAAAAGTTATCACGTAAGACTCCCCACACATAAACATGGGTAAGTTTTTACCTTACGCTAACCAAAACATTTGATAGGAAATCCAGCGATATTATAATAAGGTCTAGGGTTTTCAAGTAAAATACAGAAATAGTTGGAATTCTTACATCTCACATTCCAACATAGTTGGGCACAATCAATACGTACGGCACTTATTGGGGATTGGATTCCATACAATGGCAGAGATACTGGGGTACCTCCCATCGCAGTACGGGGCCTAGATTACCGTACCGAGGATTACTTCCAATCCCCTACAACACAAGGCTGGAACCATTCCTTACCGAAAAGTTCCGAACAAGACAACGCCGCAGTTGTAGCTAGAAACCGCCCACACAGCGAATAAAAAGGGACATCTAGACAGGGGTAAATCTCGTCCTACTTGGGCATGACCCACTTAGCCTTGCTGCACCTCCCTTGTTTTAGCTATTCCCGGTTGATGAGGCTTGAGGCTGTGATTACCTTTATATAACACATCTATCTTAGAATGTTCATCGTCCACCTGACGATGTTTTGAAAGCATTCAATCCATACAAGTTCGTTCCGGGTTCGAACGAAACCGAAGGCATTATCTCGTTACACTCATTTTGGAATCACTCTCAGAGTTAACGACAGTAATCCTTGCACTCTGAATCTTCATCTTTACATAAGATTCACGACCTATCATTAATTTGGATCGATGTGGTTTTCGGATATCCAAATCTGGAAACCCAATCCTGGTCTCATCGAAATCTAAAATGCCATCTTTTAGGTCCAAGTTGTTTTAAAGTTAAAACAATTCAATTCAAATCATTATCTATATTCACACAGATAGATAATTCACGTTTTCACAAATAGATAATCCATATCATCACAATTTAACCAAATCATCTCATATCACATATCACATATATCTCATCGGAGATATCAAACAATCAAGGCATTCAATATCAATCAGTCATCCATAAGCAATGATTAATTAATCACACATCTATAATTAATTTAAAATGAATTAAATTAATTACTTCATCTCTAATTAATTTAAAATAAATTAAATTAACTACTTTCATTACATAAATCTTGCTTACTTAAATATTAATTAATTATAAACCAATTAATAAATCATCATCTTGATTAATCACCCTTGATTAATTATCCTTTAATTACATTAAGTAATTAACCATTAATTAATTACACAAATTAATTATCTACAAACCATTAAATTAATTACCTCAATTACTTCATTAACTATAATTATCTACATTAATCCGTAATTAATTACAATTAATTAATTACCTTATATTCACTTATTATTGATTAATTAATCAATCATTAATTACTCTCATTAATTACTGTAACAACCCGGTATTTGCATCAATTAATAATTGACATTTTGACGATTGATATTGACACAAACTTCTATTTGAAGTTTTTAAATTTTGAATTAAAATTGATTTATAAATTTGTTAAAAGAAATTTAGGACTTTAAATAAATATTTTCTTTTTATTTTATTTGGCCTTATCCCCTCTTTATATTCAACGGGCTTCTTATCCCCCTTTCCTCCATCTTCATTTTCGTTCGACCCGACCCCCCTCTCTCATTTTTCATTCAATTCGAAAACCCTAAAACAAAACGCAAGCGAAATTAATGGCGCCCCTTTTTTTTTCATTTCTCGTTCATCCTCTTTTCGAGAATAGGGCTTTTGAAGCGCCGGCTTTAATTAGTCGATCGAGCGTCTCCTCGATGCACTCTTGCGGCTGCTTCATTCGCGACAAAGGTGAGTGATTTCTCACTCACTTCTAATTCAAATTCGAATGCTCCTTGGTTAATTGACCTCCATGGCTTTGATTTCGGTTTGAATTATTTTTTCTCGGCCATGAATTTTTGATCGTATGACTTTGAAATTCCTGACTTGATCTTCATTCGATTATACTGCGATATATTTAACCTTCGATCAAACATACTGTTATATATTCACATATACGTTGTCCCGGTTTGGACAACTTCTGATTTCAAGTTTTACTTTCTGATTTTTGGCATGAACTTCTGTAGACTTGATTTCATTTTTGAATTTCTTTGTTAATGTTGATCCGCTGCTTTGAGTCAATACAGTATGTACATGTATATGTATGCATATATACACATATATGGGATATGTGTACATGTCAATTTGATAGAATAGGGCGTGTGTGAAGAGCTTGCTACTGTGTTCCTTTGCTTTGATTATTGCCCGAGCATAAGTGCATTGAAGTCTATTACACCAATGTGCATATGTTTAAACCTGGTCTTGTGTTCTGAACTGTTTCGACCCTCCTTGTGGTTCTTTGAATTCTTTTGGTGACACTGCTTGTCTTGTGAGAACTTGCATTGCCTTGTACCTGTGTATTTAAATCCACTACCTGTTCTTCTCCTTGTTGTTTCATCTCCACTTGGGATTGCTTGCAAACTGTCATCAGTTATGTGCATGTTGTATTTGCTGTGCCCCTTTTGTATATTTTGCCTGAGTTTGAGCATTTGCACATTTGTTCACCTGCACTTGTTACTTCTGTTCACCTGTTGTTTGCATTGCTTCACCACTGTTGCAAGCACTCACATTGATTTTTGAATTTGTAGTACTCGAATCTTTCTTGATTCTCTGTTGCTACCTGGTTGTCATTTCGTACATGTTGCAGCGTGATTTTATAGTGTCACTGCATGCATACATGTTGTATTTGTTATATTTTGAGACAGATCATATTCACAAGTGACTGTCCTGGGTTGCTTGATGCATTTTGGTGTAGAAGTTTCATTGTTGCATTCATGTGAACATCCCTTGTTGTTGTTCCACATGTTTGTTTCTCTGACCTGCTTTCTGACTTGTTCTTGTTGTTCAATTTTTGCCGAGCCTCATTTGAAAATTTGTACTGTAAGTATAAGCTGTTGATGTTTTCATGGACACCGAGCACCTTTAAGAATTCTATTGAAACTTTAGACATGTTTGTTTTAAAGAACCAAAGAACTAAGCTTTGCTCGGAAATCCTTGGACATACATCCTAATAAAATAAGAAGTTTCTGCACCGTAATTGGAGCAGAAACTGTGCGTGTGTGACACTTTAATGAGGTACTCAACCACTCAACTATCCATTGGGACCAATTTTACACTTTAATTTGGTGCTCAACTACTCGGCCATTTTGGTTTTAGATGTAGTTCCAAAATATCATAAAAGTATCAAATTTTGAATTTAAAACAATGGAGTTTTTTTTTTCTCATCCAGTTTATAAATTTTTATTTTTTTAAAGTGATTTCAAACTGCTTGTTTATGAAATGTAATGCCAGGACTGATATTAGAGAAAGTAGAGTATTTTGAGTCATTATTTTCAAAATGAAGTATGCTATGAATGAAGAAGTATATTGATATCAGGACAAACATTCAGTTTAGGTATATTTTTGAAATTAGTAAATATTCATTGGGCTTGACCTCGCATTTCTCTCTGCAATTTAATCGACACTCGGCTTTATGAAATTCACGGCGATGCTTGTGAATCTTTATTGGGTATCTCATCATTATAGTGGCACGGCAGTGCACGCAAGCGTGAACTGCAGCCACACGGTATTGAGTTTTTGGGCACGACATCACTATAGTGGCAAGGCAGTGCACGCAAGCGTGAACTGCAGCCACACGGTATGGCGTGTATGATATTCTTTTTGTTTTGACTTATGAATCTTTTTGCGTATTCCATATTCCGTAGTGGCGAGGCAGTGCACGCGTGCGTGTACTGCAGCCCTACTTGAATTAATATTTAATTGATATTTCAATGGTTTGAACTGTTTTGTTCATTTCAATTCAATATTCTGAATTGCACTCTGATCTGGTTTAATTACTGTCGTCTATTCATTATTTAATTATTATTGCTTCTGTGCACTAATAACTGAGTTTGAATTAGACTGACCCGAGTATTATTTCCTTTAAATCTAATACTCGGGTCAGACCGAGTATTTCAGGTTGTAGATATTCTGCTTTGGGTTGCTGCTAGAGCTATGAAGTTCTTTCATATCTTTTGGAGTAGTCGTCGTCATTTGTAGTAGTCTGTAAAATTGTATAGGAAGATATGTATTCATGTATATTATATACGTTAATGTACTTGTATATGTAACTTCTTGAGTCGACCGTGGTAGTTGTATCATATGTACCGTGTCATATGTATTGTATCAAATGTATTGTAACTGACATCAGTTATTGTATGTATGAGACTTTCTATTTTATTTGTGTTCCGCATTATATTATCTGTGTAATATTTTATATTTACTGTTCTAAACTATTATGAACCATCGTAGTTCGTTTTATACTGGTATTGGGGTATGTCGATGGGAGAAAATAAATCAGGGATGAAAAAATTACGAATTTATATGGTTGAACTCGAAAAGTTTCATTGATAGACTTGGTTGGGATATCTTCTCGGCATATGGTACTCCTAATTGGAGGGTAGCTGAAATAGTGGATAAAGGTACCTGGAAATGCAATAATCATTCAATAACTCTTAACTATATTGAGGAAATCAGGAAGAAATACATTTATACAGATAATTCTGAAGATAAATGGGTATGGAAGGCTAGCATGAAAGATCAGTTCAAGTTCAAAGACATCTGGGAAGAAACACGAGAAAAAAATACAGAAGTTATCTGGTCTGAGGTTGTCTGGAGCAAATCTATCCCTCCCAAAATGGCTCACACCCTTTACAAAGCGATAATGAGAAAACTTCCAACAAAAGACAGATTAAAAAAATGGAAGATTTTGGATGACTCAAAATGTAATTTCTGTTGCATAGAAGAGGAGACACATGACCACATCTTCTTTGACTGTGAATATTCAAAAAGAATCTGGAACACCCAAAAATGCAGACTCCAACTCAACAAATGCACTACAAACCTAAAAGAGGAATTAGAATACCTGCACAGTAGGAGTCACCTCTCTGATTTGATGAAGGAGATTGGAAAAATTGGCCTCGCAGTCAGCTTGTGGTTCATTTGGAAGGAGCGGAACGGCAGGACTTTTGAAAACAAAAAGCAAGACACTTTAACTATTACAAAGCTAATCAACAGAGAAATTGCTACTGTAATTGGAAGAATTCCGACAAAGAAACTTACCATTGCATCGGAACAAGAAAAACAACTACTGGAGAAGTTGAAGAAGATGGAATTGATCGAACGAACTCCACCAGGGAATTGGCAGCCGCCATAATCGCCCCAATTTGGAAAGTATGGAAGTTATATTGACTGATCTATGTTATGTCGGCCTGTGATATATTTGTAATGCTATTGGGCCGCAAAGCCTGTTTAGTAATTCAATTAACCAATTTTCAAAAAATATATATATATATATATCACTCCTATCGAGATAACCAGTACTAGTGTAAGGCCTAACTATTGATGGCCGCTCCTCAACAGCCTTATTCTCCGGGCTAGTTGACAGCACTACACCGTAGTGTTCTTGGCTAGCGCGGGTATAGAGGTGGGGCGTCACAGCTTGGTATCAGAGCCTGGGGTTTAGAACAAATATAAAACATAACTTAGATAGTACATGTGTTACAACTATTTGTCGACGTTTTATCTCTCATATTTGCATATGATTGTCTTTGAATTGTTAGGTATGAATTCCTAACGTTTATTCATATGCATTTGATTTTGATTCTTGTGTTTTCGGCTTTGATTTGATTTAGCCGATGATTGATTTTGTTCGAATCTTAGCGATTCTGAACTTGATATTTTATGTTTTCCTCGACCTGATTTCCATTCGACTTCGGTCACTGTGTTTTTGAGAATTTTCTAATTTCTTGATTTCCAAGACTCTGACTTTGTTTACCGTTGAGTCCTTTGATGATGATGTTGAATCGTTTTGAACTCTATTATGGCCATTAATTGTTGACTTCGGCATTGAATTGATTTTTATTTTTGTTGAAGCCCTTTATGCATTTGTGCTCGTTTTGTTTTGTTATTCCAATTGTTAATCGATTCTTCTTTTCCGATTAGAGGTTGTCATCTTTGTCGACTTTGAAAACTTCTATTTCTGGAATTTTTGGATATTCCTACTTTGATGGATTTAGAATCGAATTCTTTGGATTTTATTCACGTCTTCGAATGTGAATTTTAGTGAATTGATTTGGTTTCCAAATTTAATCGATTCTTTGGTTATTTCCCGATTTGTTGCTATCATTTATTAGCAACTTTGATGACAATTTCTTCGAGAATTTTTGTGAACCTACCTTTCGATGAATTCGGTATCGATTTCTTTGGATTCTATTCACGTCTTCGTATGTGAATTCTTGTGATTGATTGTTTTTACAATCATTTTTGTGATTTGTCATTTTAAATATATATATATATATATATATATATATATATAAACGTTTTAATACTAGTAGTAAATATCAAAACTCTTTTATCAAAATGTTTTCAACTCTATTTTCAATATCAAAATCTTTTCCTAAACCGTTTTCCGATCTATTAGTATATACAAACCTTTATTTTCACTCGTATGAGAAATCTAATTAAACGGCTTAGCAAAACAAGTGGTATGAAACGCTTGCGTTTACTTCGTCGGTTAATTTTTGGACTTGTTCGATTGAACCACTTGTGACATTTTTCTAGTGAAGATCTACAATTTGTTCGTAAATATTTAAGTTAAGCTAGTGGTTATGGGACATGAAGCTAAACTTTTATATTCACTAGCTTAGTGTAATTGACACTTCTCGTTGATCTTGATGATCGCTTTATGAATTAGACTAGCAATTGCGCGATGTCTCTTTCATTGCAAGGTTAGACTAGACACCACTTGTGTGATTCCACTCACGCATACCTTTTTGCTTTTTGGTTAGTCTTGACCTCAATCTGTGTGATTCCATTCACACATGCTTAGTGTAATTGACACACCTCGTTGATCATGATGATCATTCTGATGGTCAGACTAGACACCACTTGTGTGATTCCATTCACACATACCTTTCTGCTTTTTGGTTAGTCTTGACCTCAATCTGTGTGATTCCATTCACACATGCGGGGTAGCTCCCCATGGTCTTCGGACCGTCATGTGATAGGCCTCTTTCCCTTTTTCTGTGATTTCTAGATTACTTATGTTGATTTCTGGAAATTTTATGCTTCACCTATTTTTGTGCATTGGTGAATTCATATGTTATTAATTTGTTATGAGTACAAATTTGGGGTATGATACCTCATTGGATCTTTGAGAAGATTCTTGTGATATTGATTATCTCTAATCGGTTGATCTCCTGTTGATCATTATTTACATACTTATAGTAGTATGTCAGTATGGGTATTTCATATTTATGCCATACCTCTTATCGGTTGATCTCATGTTGATCATTATTTACATACTTATAGTAGTATGTCATTATGGATATTTTATGTTATGCCATATCTTTTATTCTATGTCATACTCCGTTCGAGTTTTTATACTCCGTTCGAGTTTTTATACTCCGTTCGAGTTTTCATACTCCGTTCGAGTTCTCATACTCTTATCTTTTGATTTCTGGATTTCTTGTGTAGATTTCTAGAATTTGTGCTTCACCAATTTTTGTGATTTCTATTGATAAGTTTTATCAATTCTTGTGTCTTGGTGAATTCGTGTGTTATTGACTTGTTATGAATACAAGTTTAAGGTATGATACCCCTTTCTATCTTTGAGAAGATTATTGTGACACTTTTGATGAATGAAAATCCACTTATCGAAGTTGCTACTGATGTCGCTGTTTTAATCACGTGTTTTAAAAAAAAATTGTTTCAAAATATAAATCAAAATTGTTTTTAAAATTTTGACGATTTGCGCTTTCAAAAGAATGAGGAAGCGAATTAAACGTTTCAGTAAAATCGAGGACTATGATCCCTTTCTTTTGCTGATTCGCTTAATTCCGGACTTGTTCGTTTGAGAATGTAAATTGTAATTTTATAAATAAAATGGTTTTCAAAATTTTTACAGTTTACGCTTTCAAAAGAATGAGGAAGCGATTTAAACGTTTCAGAAAAATCGAGGACTATGACCCCTTTCTTTTACTGATTCGCTTAATTCCGGACTTGTCCGTTTGAGAACGTAAAATGTTATTTATTTAAAATACACAATTTTGCATTTTCAAGGAAACGATGAAGTGAATTAAACGATTTAGTAAAACTCGTGGTTATGGGTCATGTGCGTTTGCTATTTCGGTTAATTTCGGACTCGTTAATTGAAAAATTTGTGATTTGAAATTTGATTACCGTTGTGGTAATTTCTGATTATCGTTTTGATAATTGGATGTTTATGAATTCTGATTTATCGTTTTTGATAATCAGATATTTATTGTTTCTAATTATCGTTTGTGATAATTAGATATTTTTGGTTTGATTATCGTTTGTGATAATTAAACATTTGTGATTTGAGATTTGATTATCAATTGTGATAATTAAATAATCGTTGATTCGTGAATTCTGATTTATCGTTTTTGATAATCAGATATTTATTGTTTCTAATTATCGCTTGTGATAATTAGATATTTGAGATTTAATTATCAATTGTGATAATTAAATATTTGTGATTTGAAATTTGATTACCGTTGTGGTAATTCCTGATTATCGTTTTTGATAGTTAGATGTTTGTGACTCGTGTTTTCTAATTATCTTTGTTGGTAATTAAATTTTTGCTGTCTTCAAATTATCGAATCGATGATTAGATATTGCTGTTTCGTGATTTCTGTATTCTGATTATCTATTTGATAACCAAATTTTGTTGAGAATTTGTGAATTTCTTTTATGAAATTAAAAGATTTCTTTGGCGTTTATATTGTACTACGCCAGTGTACCGGCTCAATTTTCTGCTATTTATGACGTTTCCCACGTCTTCCAATTACGGAAATGCCTTTGGGATTTTCGATCCTTATTCTTATTCTCGAGCTACCTTCTATTCACATCATTGCTTCGGGGGTTCAGCACCTTCGAAATAAAGATGTTTTTCTCGTGAAAGTTCAGCGGTTCTCAAATCCTATGGATTTCACTTTGGAATCCAGAGAATTCATCGAGCAAACACGTTCAAGCTTACTCTTTCATGCTCTTATGGTTGTTACCTTTTGTCCATTTATTCCTTAAGATTGCGAGGACGCAATTTCTTTAAAGAGGGGAGTCTGTAACAACCCGGTATTTGCATCAATTAATAATTGACATTTTGACGATTGATATTGACACAAACTTCTATTTGAAGTTTTTAAATTTTGAATTAAAATTGATTTATAAATTTGTTAAAAGAAATTTAGGACTTTAAATAAATATTTTCTTTTTATTTTATTTGGCCTTATCCCCTCTTTATATTCAACGGGCTTCTTATCCCCCTTTCCTCCATCTTCATTTTCGTTCGACCCGACCCCCCTCTCTCATTTTTCATTCAATTCGAAAACCCTAAAACAAAACGCAAGCGAAATTAATGGCGCCCCTTTTTTTTTCATTTCTCGTTCATCCTCTTTTCGAGAATAGGGCTTTTGAAGCGCCGGCTTTAATTAGTCGATCGAGCGTCTCCTCGATGCACTCTTGCGGCTGCTTCATTCGCGACAAAGGTGAGTGATTTCTCACTCACTTCTAATTCAAATTCGAATGCTCCTTGGTTAATTGACCTCCATGGCTTTGATTTCGGTTTGAATTATTTTTTCTCGGCCATGAATTTTTGATCGTATGACTTTGAAATTCCTGACTTGATCTTCATTCGATTATACTGCGATATATTTAACCTTCGATCAAACATACTGTTATATATTCACATATACGTTGTCCCGGTTTGGACAACTTCTGATTTCAAGTTTTACTTTCTGATTTTTGGCATGAACTTCTGTAGACTTGATTTCATTTTTGAATTTCTTTGTTAATGTTGATCCGCTGCTTTGAGTCAATACAGTATGTACATGTATATGTATGCATATATACACATATATGGGATATGTGTACATGTCAATTTGATAGAATAGGGCGTGTGTGAAGAGCTTGCTACTATGTTCCTTTGCTTTGATTATTGCCCGAGCATAAGTGCATTGAAGTCTATTACACCAATGTGCATATGTTTAAACCTGGTCTTGTGTTCTGAACTGTTTCGACCCTCCTTGTGGTTCTTTGAATTCTTTTGGTGACACTGCTTGTCTTGTGAGAACTTGCATTGCCTTGTACCTGTGTATTTAAATCCACTACCTGTTCCTCTCCTTGCTGTTTCATCTCCACTTGGGATTGCTTGCAAACTGTCATCAGTTATGTGTATGTTGTATTTGCTGTGCCCCTTTTGTATATTTTGCCTGAGTTTGAGCATTTGCACATTTGTTCACCTGCACTTGTTACTTCTGTTCACCTGTTGTTTGCATTGCTTCACCACTGTTGCAAGCACTCACATTGATTTTTGAATTTGTAGTACTCGAATCTTTCTTGATTCTCTGTTGCTACCTGGTTGTCATTTTGTACATGTTGCAGCGTGATTTTATAGTGTCACTGCGTGCATACATGTTGTATTTGTTATATTTTGAGACAGATCATATTCACAAGTGACTGTCCTGGGTTGCTTGATGCATTTTGGTGTAGAAGTTTCATTGTTGCATTCATGTGAACATCCCTTGTTGTTGTTCCACATGTTTGTTTCTCTGACCTGCTTTCTGACTTGTTCTTGTTGTTCAATTTTTGCCGAGCCTCATTTGAAAATTTGTACTGTAAGTATAAGCTGTTGATGTTTTCATGGACACCGAGCACCTTTAAGAATTCCATTGAAACTTTAGACATGTTTGTTTTAAAGAACCAAAGAACTAAGCTTTGCTCGGAAATCCTTGGACATACATCCTAATAAAATAAGAAGTTTCTGCACCGTAATTGGAGCAGAAACTGTGCGTGTGTGACACTTTAATGAGGTACTCAACCACTCAACTATCCATTGGGACCAATTTTACACTTTAATTTGGTGCTCAACTACTCGGCCATTTTGGTTTTAGATGTAGTTCCAAAATATCATAAAAGTATCAAATTTTGAATTTAAAACAATGGAGTTTTTTTTTCTTTTTCTCATCCAGTTTATAAATTTTTATTTTTTTAAAGTGATTTCAAACTGCTTGTTTATGAAATGTAATGCCAGGACTGATATTAGAGAAAGTAGAGTATTTTGAGTCATTATTTTCAAAATGAAGTATGCTATGAATGAAGAAGTATATTGATATCAGGACAAACTTTCAGTTTAGGTATATTTTTGAAATTAGTAAATATTCATTGGGCTTGACCTCGCATTTCTCTCTGCAATTTAATCGACACTCGGCTTTATGAAATTCACGGCGATGCTTGTGAATCTTTATTGGGTATCTCATCATTATAGTGGCACGGCAGTGCACGCAAGCGTGAACTGCAGCCACACGGTATTGAGTTTTTGGGCACGACATCACTATAGTGGCAAGGCAGTGCACGCAAGCGTGAACTGCAGCCACACGGTATGGCGTGTATGATATTCTTTTTGTTTTGACTTATGGATCTTTTTGCGTATTCCATATTCCGTAGTGGCGAGGCAGTGCACGCGTGCGTGTACTGCAGCCCTACTTGAATTAATATTTAATTGATATTTCAATGGTTTGAACTGTTTTGTTCATTTCAATTCAATATTCTGAATTGCACTCTGATCTGGTTTAATTACTGTCGTCTATTCATTATTTAATTATTATTGCTTCTGTGCACTAATAACTGAGTTTGAATTAGACTGACCCGAGTATTATTTCCTTTAAATCTAATACTCGGGTCAGACCGAGTATTTCAGGTTGTAGATATTCTGCTTTGGGTTGCTGCTAGAGCTATGAAGTTCTTTCATATCTTTTGGAGTAGTCATCGTCATTTGTAGTAGTCTGTAAAATTGTATAGGAAGATATGTATTCATGTATATTATATACGTTAATGTACTTGTATATGTAACTTCTTGAGTCGACCGTGGTAGTTGTATCATATGTACCGTGTCATATGTATTGTATCAAATGTATTGTAACTGACATCAGTTATTGTATGTATGAGACTTTCTATTTTATTTGTGTTCCGCATTATATTATCTGTGTAATATTTTATATTTACTGTTCTAAACTATTATGAACCATCGTAGTTCGTTTTATACTGGTATTGGGGTATGTCGATGGGAGATAATAAATCAGGGATGAAAAAATTACGAATTTATATATATATATATATATATATATATATATCACTCCTATCGAGATAACCAGTACTAGTGTAAGGCCTAACTATTGATGGCCGCTCCTCAACAGCCTTATTCTCCGGGCTAGTTGACAGCACTACACCGTAGTGTTCTTGGCTAGCGCGGGTATAGAGGTAGGGCGTCACAATTACATTAATTAATGATCCTTAATTAATTACTTACATTAATTTATTAATTATAATTAATTACAATGATCCTTAATTAATTATATTAATTAATTAAACTTTAATTAATCACTTCCATTAAACAACCTTAATTAATCATAAACAGTAATTATCATCTTGTAATTACTTACCTTAATTAATTAACTCCATAATTAATTATATTAATCCTTTAATTAATTACACCAAGTAATTAACCCTTAATTACTTCTACTAAGTGATTATCCTTTAATTACTTTCCATTAAGTAATTTCCTTTTAATTAATTACAACCCTATAATTATACATTAATTACTTCACTAAGTAATTACACTATTTAATCTCATTATGTATTGATACTTAATCTGTCATCAAGATTAATCAACCAATTAATTAATCACATTCATTTGATTAATTACAGTTGGGTAATCCATTCCTTAATTACCCCTTTAAATAAATTACTTAACCTTTAATTACAGATTAATTATTCTTTAATTATTAATTAATAAACTTAATTATCCATTAATAAAACTTAATAACAAATTAATTAATCCTTAATTAATCAGTTAATTAATCCCAAATAATAATTAATTAACCCTAAATATTAGTTAATTAATCCCTAATAACAATTAATTAACCCTAAATATTAGTTAATCATTAATTAAATCTAATTATATATTAAAAATTTATTAATTATTAATTAATAAAGCCTAATTATTAATTAATGAAACTTAATTACACATTAAGTACTTTTTAATTACAAGTTAATTAATCTCTAATTACTAATTAATCAACCATAATCACTTAATTAATTTTCCCTAATCATTAATTGATAACCTCTAATTATCTAATTAATTATACTTAATTATATATTAATTAACCTCTAATTAATTAACTTATAACCCTTAATTATTAATTTTAAATAAATAAATAAAATCAAGTAGTTACTCTTAATTAATTTCTTAATTAATTATTAATATTATTAAATTAAATTAATTAAACATATATAATTTTCCTCAATTTACTTAATTAATTTCAACCTATTAAAACCTTAATTATCTTAAAATAAAACACTATCTTAATTAATGACCTAATTATCATTAAAAACATTTTATCTTAATAATTAATTTTACTTAATTAAATCAATAATTAAGTTTTAAAATAATTATTAACTCGATAAATTAAAGTTAACAAAACTTCCTTTAAATACTTAAAATGTTATCAAGTAATAGTTTTAAAAACTAATTTAAATTGATTTTTAAAACTTGCTTTTATATCAATCTTGAACTTTTAATTCTAATTTAAGTTTAAAATAGCTTTAAACTTAACCTAACAAAATTTAATTTAACAAATTTTAAAACTTCATAATCAATTGTTAATGAACAATTATTTTATATAAAGTAAGTTTATATAAAAGTTTAAACTAGATTTAAATTTAAATTTCAAAAATATTACTTTTCAAATCTTTTTTAAAAACCGCACAACACTGTTACTTCAGGTCAAAACCCAAAGAACACTCTGTCTAACTCGAGTTTTCCCCTCCTTCTCTTCTATTTCAAAATTTCAATTTTAATTTTAAATTTTAAAACCTGTAACAACTAAACTGTTAACAGGCTAAAACATTACAAGCTACTCGAGTTTCCACTCGAGTCACGCACTCAAAACACGAGCATCTCTTCGAGTCGTCCAAGAACCATCTTCCTAGACCCGAGAAATCATCGCCGTGCATATGCATCGCGCCGGAATCATTTACGACCTCTGACGAACCCTCCAGCACGCCACTCATCACCGCAGCAACCAATTCCAACCCTCAAAACACTCGCACAATCATTGATCAAAAACGAACAGTCCAGTTGAAAACCGGAACCAAACACCATGGCCAAAACCACCTCGAGCTCGTGCCTCCGACCATCAGACGACGTGCAACCCCGGCCACTCCATCCCCGATCATCCACGAAGCCATTACACTCGATCTCATCGAACACGATGCACCAGAAAAGTAGCAGAGATCCTATTTTCCCAGATCGACCAAATTAGGTTTAAAATCCTAATCAACCGATCGCCGACGCTACGGCGAACATCCGACACCTCCACCATTTTTGTTGTACTTCCTGATCCTTCCTTTACTTCCACCCAAGATCCCGATCACTCTAGACCTTGTGGCCATCAGAAATCGCTCAAAATCCTAATTCCAGACATCACCAAATTACACATCCAATACTTTATTAAAAATTGTGATTTTGATTTTAAAAATCCTATCTTTTAGAGATGATTCAAGAAATAAACTTAAAACAAAAATTTAAGTTATTGATTTTATCATGATAAAAGATTCCTACTATACTCTTTTGATTCCAGGAGATTTCCACTTCTATTCTGCTTGAATAAAATTTTAAACTTAAATTTGTGTTTAAACAAACATGTGATGTTTAAAGCTGAAAACCTAACAATGATCAGTTAAGGAGATTTGAATTTTTCCTTTATTTCTACTCCCTATAGTTTTAAAAACAGAGAAGAACAATCAAAATACACATGCACTGTAACGACCCGTGAATTAATAATATTTAATAAATTAATTTGATATAAATTTTAATTTGTTTAAGAATAAATGTAGAAATTGATATAGTGATTGTAATTTAATGTTGACAATTAAATACTTATATGGCATGGATTGAATTAACGTAAATTGGTGGGTGGCTATTAGTTATAATTAGCTGATTAAATGGTATTAATGAAATGATAACTGGATTGGATTGCAATTTAATAAACATTAGAAAATTTATTAAGTGAACTAAATTTGTTAAAGTTCATAAGTTGTGTAATTCAATTTAGTAGAAACTCTAAATGTATAAACGAAGATTTAAATAAACGCTAAATTAAACTATGTGAATGGGTGATTTATGTGGATTGAGGAAATTTGTAATTTAATAAATGAATGCACTAAGTATGTAGAAATTTATGCACCAAAATATTTTCATTTATAGGATTATTGCAGAAGTGTACCCATTTATCTAATGTATATAAATGAATCTAATTAATTATTTTGGTTATTGTTGTGTCTAGTCAATAAAAGGAGAACTTTCAGACAATAAATTTATAAACGAATAAATTTATAGAAACGTAGTAACGGAAGAGTGGATATTATAGTAACGTAAACGTATTGTAGGGTAATAATTAAGTATAGGCTTGTAAATTAGATTTTATGACGATAAATGTGGATAATGCAAATTGTCATAATTTGATTTAAAGTTAATTTTAAGAAACAAACAAATGTTGAATCTGTGAATGTAGTACAAATATTAACTTGAATGGTGTTCATTAATACAAAGATGTAATTAGTAAGATAGTAATAATTTATGCCTGTAGTGAAAAGAAATCTAATAGAGACATAAACTCTAATTATATAAAGGAGTATAGATCTGAACAAATTTATGAAGATTGATAAGGACAGTGTTTGTAATCAAGTTTGGTTATTGATATTTGAAAGATAGAGATGTGTAAATACGTTAATGAATTTATAATGGGAAGGAATGGTAGAATGAAAAGAATATATATAATAATAAGCAATTGATTCAATTAAGGGAATTAAATTATAATAAATGGTCATTTAATAAATTTAACGTTCTGTGAGAAATCATAATAATTGTGTAAAATCAGTACAAGTTGGAAATGCATAAACCTTAATAAACATTCTAACTTAATAAATTTATGCAAATGTGGGAATTAGTTATAAGCGTGTAATTATGGGTATGATAACAATTAGTATAAAATACCTATATATTGGAAACACATTTGTAAAGCATAATTAATTGAGTTGGTGAATTGGGAATGAATTCAAAGTATATGAACATTTATGTTATATAAATAAGAATTAATGCAGTAGCTAAATTTGTGAAATCTAAATCTATGGAACAAAGGGTGTAAGATCTTTACTGATGGAAATTAACGTTACAGGTAGTGTAAATTCCTATTTTAATAAGACTATGGGTTATAGTAAAGATTTTAAATCAAGATTTGGCTACGTGAATAATAGAATGAAGAGTAAATTTAATGTTAAGTTAATATGAATTAAGGTAATATTGGGGAATAATGTGAATTTTCTTCATAATATGATAAGTTGTAGAATACAACGTAAACTTAAGTATAACCTTTGGATTGAAAACATTGTTAAGGGTTACCTGTTAAATTTGGATGGAATTGGCAATAAATGTTACACTTATGGGTAAGGAAATAAAAATGTCCAGAATTTGAGTATATTAAGAAATGGGGATTGAAATTGAAATCTTGCAACGAATCTAATAATACGTTACATAAGTGTTAAATTAAGGTAACATTTGGAAAATATGATAATGATTTTCAAATTGAACAAGTTGTGGAATTAATATTTGTAAAGAAGAATGAGGGAAGAATAATTTGAAAACATAGCAATATATATTAATGTAAGGTTACCTTAAATAAGTTAAGGCAAACCAATGAAGAATAATATAGATACCTTTATAATATGATGTTTGTGTGTGAAGGAAATGGGAATAAAGTAATTAATAATTTGGAATTTTATTTATGGTAAAAAGTTTATTTGCAATCAAATGAGTTGGAATGGAAATCAAATCTATTTATCTAATTGGATTTAAATGAGAGTATAAGAGTATATGATTTAATAATTTGATTTATTGCGAATAATTGTAATTTAATTTGGTAATTGGCGAAATGATTAATGATTGAATTAACATAGAACTTGTTGTTAGTTATTAAAATTGTTTAAGAAATCAAAGGAGAGAAATTTTATAAAATTTTAAATTTTGTAATTGGATTGGCTAAAGTGGGAAAGTGGAATTAATCAACGTTGTTACTTTTATCTCCTTCCCTATTAGATCCTTATGTGATTGCATCCACATTTATTGTTGATTATTCCTATATATTGTCACCAATTAATCGTACTTGATGTATGTTTAGAAATTTTGTCACACAGTTAAAGTATGAATATATATATGATGTATTCAAACTTTTCTGTATCTAGCACTTAATTAATTTAGAATCAAACTAACGAAACGTGTCATTTATTTTGTCCCTCCATATTCATTCACTTTCTAATAAATAATTACCTCTTTTGAATACCTGCTACTTTTAAAAAGGTTGTTCATATTTACTTTATTTCTTTCCAATAATTATAAGTAACCTACTTCTTATTCTTCTATTACATTTTGTTTCTCCTAACTCTAACCCTAGCCTCCATGCTATTCTTCTTCTTCTTCTTCTTCTTCTTCTTCTTCTTCTTTTTTCTTGTTTTTCTCAAAGCTCCTTATTATCTCTCATTTTAATTTTTTTTTTCTTTCTCTTCAAATATTCTTCTTCTTCTTCTTCAAATTTACTTCTATTTCAAACTTTCTTCTTTTCAAATCTAGATCTTCTCTTCCATTTTCAGTTCTTATTTTAATCATTTTTTTTCAATTCTTCTTTTTCAAATCTTCTTTTTCTTTCAAACCTTTTAAAATACATACATTCATATAATAAGGAGGAAAATTAAAGTAAATCGAAATAAAAGAAAAATTACGGAACAAAGTTAGCAATCAAGAAGAAGCATATGCGTTTTTCACGAGGGAAGGTGGATGTGGCACGGTATTTTATTTTTGTTTTGTTTATTTTTAATTTTTTTTTATTTCAATTGCAAATTGTTTAATTGTGATAACTTTCACATACGAACTCCGTTTCACACGAAATTTCTTTTGTTAGGATCGTAATTTAATTCTGGACTTGATGACGCTGGTTTGGACGAATTCTGAGACGGGCGAATTTTTGGGTTTAAATCGGATTTAAATTCGATTTAAATTCAAAAGGTGAGTGTTTTAACTCACTCACAATTACTAGAAGCTTTTATGTTTGTTAAATAAATTTTAGAAATGAATAGAAATTTATTTATGAGCTTTTGGCATGTTATTTCACCCATATCTGTTGAATTGCATTTTTTGAATTTAGCTGTTAATTAAATTGATTGATTGCGTATTAATTGGCTGTTAGAAATTATTGTTTGCATAAGAATTGCTAGTTAACAGTTATGTCAATTATCACTGAAAATAAACTGTTAGATTTATAGTTGATAAATATAATTTGAATTAAACTGCCAATTATTACCTGTTGTATATTCCCAAACATATTTTGTTATTGGTCGATATTGCTTGATGTTTGTGACTGGATGATGGATGTGTTGTTGAATGGATGTTTTATTTGATATCATTAAACTGCAAGTTAGCATACATTTTACATTTCATTCGGGATTGTGGTTTGAAATGATAAAACCGCAAAGTTTTTTTTTATTTATTGCGGATTGAAATGATAAATATCCGTATCACTTGACCATAGGATAGAAAATTATATACAAGCACCGCGGTCTATATATAACTATTTTAATGTGATTTCTATGGTTTGGATTGAATACGGTCTATAAATCTTAAATTTATATTGTATAAATATTTTATTCCATATTTATATACCTATGAAGTTGAAATTTTGAAATTAAAAGGAATATAAATTTCTTTATTGAAAATGGAAGAAATTTAGAAAATGGAGTTTGGTAAATTTATATCCTATGTTTAAATGTAAAGTTGGAAATTTTAAGATATGATATTTGTAATTGGATTTTCCCAAAATAAATAGAAATGGATATTCTAGTATAATTTGAAGTGGAAAAATTCTCTCTCTCTCTCTCTCTATATATATATATATATATATATTTTACTAGAAATTGAAGTCTTATTAATTATGGATTTTATGTGAATGGTCAAGATTAATTAATAGAATATTGATTTTGAAAGGATAAAAATCCAACTTTAGTTGAAATATTAATGCTCAAAAAATGGATATAAATATATATAAAATTGAAATGGTTTTGGGACTTGAAGTAATATTTTGGATTTTGGTTTAACTTTAAAACAAGAAATATTTGGAAAGCCATGTAATTTATTCTTTATAAAACAACAGTAAAGTTAAACCTTTTTAATTCGCATACCGTTGAATATCCAAACCATTTAGTTTTGAAAATAATGGTTTTAAAATACTATGGATTTTCGAAGAATTATGTTGAAAGTTACAAACAAAATATTGGTTACATGGGATATTAAATAATAAAAAGTGACATAATTTTTGGAAAGGAAAATTTTATTTGGGAAACGATATCATTGATTTGGGCTTTTATAAAATAATATGAAAATAAATTGTTTGTGTTTTTAAAGAAGAAATGATATCGTAATATTATGGTTTTGAAAGGGATTATATTCTGGTTTTAAAGTATAAACTGTTTTTAAATAACCGCGGTGTTATAATAACGATTGGTTGGCAAAGAGACCGGGATCGGATATGGACATACTCTCTGTCGATACCGAAAACCACTTTGACTAACCGTGTACGCGGTGGAGATTCCAGAATGAAGTAGGTGGTGGCGACGTTTCCTGTAAGGTAAATACGTGGACCCAACTCCCGTGAGTTGGCATAAGGTGGCTAAAACAGGAGCGATTCTCAGGCCAATGAGGTCATTCCTCTGATCGGACGCTCCTCTTCGATATTATACTTTGACTTGGATTTGATTCAGTGGCCACTTCTATATTTTGATTTTGGGGAGTTAGTCCGAGGTGGGCGGTAACTGCGGCTACGCGTTTCCACCAGCCTGGATAGCAATTGGTATATCTACCCTGCCATTGCCTAGTTGTGCCGTGTCACCTACCATATCGAGCCTTTACTACGAGTTTCTATTTGTGTCGTACCTATGGAGTATCCTCTGGTAGCTTCCGGATCAGGAGGTATTACGGTACTGTATAGACTATTGGCATTTTACGTGTTAAGGTGGAAAATGTAAAGCCTTAACGCTATTTAAAAGTAAGTTTATTTTATAATTAGACACTATTATAATAGCGCAATATACTACATAGTAAATAGTTTAACGGATCCTTAGGAGATGTAAATCCCGAGCATCTCTTGAGTTACTGTACTCATATTTATTTCTGTTTATTTAACTCACATAAGATTTTCTAGTCTGACTCGAGTGTTTTTGTCTTTTCAAATTCGCTCGGGTCAGTCCGAGCGTTTCAGGATAGCAGATTTTAGCATTGGAGGACGAAGACGAAGAATCAGTATTATTTTACATATAGTATTGCACCACACTCTTTCTATTCCGCTGCATTGCTTGTATTGGTATGTGTAACTCTGATATTTATTGTAAAAGAAGAATCAAGCTTTTGTAAACTGTTTATGAAACTGTATATTTGTTATTATATTTTATCCTTCCGCTGTGAGATTCTATTTTCGTTTTATTTCGTCTCCATTTTTCTTATTTACCCCATAACAATCCGCCCTTGCGTATGCTTTGAATTGGGACAAGTGTCGGTTTAAAGTGTGCGGAAAGAGTGGACGTGCTCTGTAGCTAAATAACTCGGTCCAAATAAGACGTGCTCTGTGTGCCGAACCGAACAGGCCGAACAGTTGAAGGCCGACCCCATCTTTTCATGCCGAGTGATCTCTTTGTTGTGTGGGAGGAGTAAGTCAAGCGACAATGGAGGCCGGACGTGCTGGGGAGAACGCCAAACGTCTTTGATTACCGAATATTCTTGGGAGGCCGAACGTTCCTTACGTCGGACGATGTGATGCCGAGCAGTATAGAATGTTGATTTGCTAGGCCGAACGTCCGGAGATGCCGAGCATACTTTACGCCGAGTGTTCCTTGTAGGTTGAACGTTTACTTTGGCCTAATGTTCACTTTGGCCGAACAAACCTTATGTCGAGCGCTCCTTTTAGACCATATGCTTACTTTAGGCCGAACGCGCTTGGGAGACCGAGTATCCTTTGGATTCCGAACGTGCCTGGGAGACCGAACCATCTAGGTTTGCCGAACGATAGCTTCGGTCGAGCATGCTCGGGTGGCCGAGCGATCTTTGATCTTCGAATGATCTTAGGTCGAGCGCCTCCTTTTGGCCGAACGGTATTCAATGTCGGGCGCATCTTGATGCCGAACGGGGGGGAGTCTGAGTACTAAGTTGGCCGGTCAATTCCTTGGGAAACACTAGCCCTCCAAAGTGTATCACATGACCGAACGTGATACGCTTTGATCGAACCTTGGTCATCACCCTTGGGGGTCGCATGGTCCTTTTGGCCGAATGTTGTAGATAGAGCCGAGTGATACACGTCACCTCAAGTGACTTCGTATGTCGAACAATCTAGCCGAACGAGATGAGTGCCGAACGATCCATGTTAGCCCAGGCCGAACGAACCGAGATAGCCGAACGAGATGAGTGTCGAACGATATCGCCTTGACGGGCAGAACCGGTCATAACCTCTTCAACTTCTTCTTCTCTCTTATAAAACCTGGCGCCTCCCCCGTTCTCTTCCTTTTCACTTTTATTTCTTCCATCCTTCAAGAGTTCACGATTTTGCTTGCTAACCCGATATCAAGAGGCTAATCGATCCCTCCTAACTTCGCTTTTACGAATAGGTATAATCTCTTTTATCTATCCCATATCCATGGTTAAACTTAGAGCCGTAGGTTTGTGGGTCGAACTTCAACCCTTATGACTGTAGGTAAGGAGGAACGATTTGAGGCGAGTTCGGTAGGGGGCCGTGGTTAGGTGTGTGTCGGTCTGTCGTAGTTCCCTCGCGTCGAACGAGATTGGAGGAAGAGAAGGTAGAGGAGGAGGAGGTAGTGGGGATGCCGAATGGCACGTCCTGGTACAACTTGCCGAACGCTTGGACCTTGCTATTCAGCAGAGGATGGTGGACGAAAGGGAAGGATTTTAGGGTGGAGTGCCGGACGATGAGCTTGGCATAGTTATGGTTCGGTATGACACATCACATGTCGAACGGTAGGAAGGAAGGTTTTGGGAGGATGCATGAGTTAGTGGAGAGGTTAATGAGTATGGCTTCGGCCGAATGGGATTTTGACCGAACGGTTCTCTACCGAGCGTTAATCGATACCAAGTGTAGTTAGGCCGAACGATAGTTGTAGGCCATATGATAACTTCGCCGAGTAACAGCTTAGCCGGACAAATGTCAACGCCGAACCATATATGAATGCCGAACAAACGTGTTGAACAATGCATAGTCGAACCACACATAAATGCCGAGCATACTTTATTGGCCGAACATGACCTAAGCCGAACGAACATAAATACCGACAATACTCTATTGGCAGAACATGACCTAAGCCGAACGAATGTAAATGCCAACCATACTCTATTGGCCGAACATAACTTAAACCAACCAAACAATTTCCTTGCCCAATTTCTTAACTAGGTAAGGACAGAAACTCCAACATACTTGTATATCGAACTAATTTGGACTGATAACCTTCCCAACAGATATAAACCTAAATTTTACTTGACGTAATCGGATAACTTCCTCTTGCGTTTTCTGAACCTGAAAGTGTAATCGCCATAAGGATGGATTTTGGAGACGGTCAGCGATGACGGTCTTCGGAGGCAGTGATTTTAAGCTTAGTTTTTTATCAAAACCCTACGACTTCCAAATTTTCAATGCTTATACACGATTGATTGCACTAGTTCACACACCACGTGGGGGGATTATTCGTGTTAATTCTAACATCGATCATTTTTCGAGTATAGTTCACACAGGTGTTTTGTCAGATCCGCTATTTATTGAAGATGTCTAAAAGATACAGCTCTGCCACTATCTCAGACAGGCCTGGGCCGTCGTCCAAACATGGGGGCGTAGACATTTCTAATCCGTCGACCTCCCCCGCTCATGATTTTACCCCGATACCCTGGAGTCGACGATTCTCTTGGATAATCCGATCGATTCACAGGCTTCGAAGATTAACGAAGCCGCGCTCCGGCGAATATGTTCGATTCACAGAATCCCTTTCGCCGACGTGTTGGTTCCGTCGGGCCGTGATCGTCCACACCTACCACCAGTCGGGTACACCGCTTGTAACAAGTTTATGTGCTGGGTGGGCAGCGTGCCCTCGTTTAATTCTTTTCTCCAGGACGTGCTACAACATATCGACGTCACCCCCGTCGCAGCTACACCCCAACGGACACGCGTTCATATATGGGACTTACCTCCTCTTCATGGCCGTCTTATCTAGACCTCCAACTCCCAGCGACATCAGATATATTTACATGATCAAGAAGCGGAAGGATAGCCCCTCTTTTATGTTCCTCGAGCCGCATCACAAGTGCCAAATCCTAACCGGAGCGTGGAGCAAGTTTTCCCTGTACAAACAGGAATGGTTCTATATGCGCTGCCCTCCCGGCTTCGCGAGGAGATAGGTTGAAGGAAGTAAGTCTTCTTCTTTGAATGGTGCTCATGTTTTTATCGATGCTATGCTTTTCTTAACTCTTGTTTTATCTTTCCAGATGTCAGTCCCTATCCTGAGGACCGTGGTCACTCTAAGGCTGTTGAAGCTATTAGGGCTCTTCCTGTCGAAGAACGAGACATTCAAACTCTCATCTCGAATGAGTCATTGTCGAGGTTCGGGCTGTTAGTCGAAGGTCGTCGGATGAGTCTTCTCGAGGGCGACTCCACTCCTAAGCCAAATCTGGTAAAGGGAAAAAGTTGGCTGGATCGTCATCACGCCACACCCCCGGTGCATAGGAGGAGGGGGAGATCAAAGAGGGTGAGGCCCCTGAAAAACAAGGTGAGAATGTGGGTCCCACTTCGGATCCACTGGTCGAGGTGCACGATATTGAGACGTCATCTTCCCCTTCGAAGGGAAAGAAGAAGTTGATGTATAGGATAAGGAAGGAGAAGGTTGGCGGAACTTCCAAAGTTACGCTCATCCTGGTAGAGAAAGAGGCTTCTTCACAGCAAGTGGAAAGTTCTTTAAAGGGCCTGTCGAATCTCTCAACCCCCGATGATCTGCTTAACTATGACTTTGGCGATCCGGAGGCATTCAAATTCCATTCGCCCGTCAGAGGTGATGTGGGCATTCCATCCCAAAGTCAGGGAGAGAAAACCCCTGTTAGCAAGGCTACTGGTCCATCGGGAGAAACACTAGGACACACACGAACACTTGCACTTCAAGTCTCACTTAGATTTTTTTTATAACTCCTCTTGCTAATTCGCTATTATTTGAATTTCGTGTAGGTGACATGAGATGCTCGCACGGATTCGATCGTTTCCATGGTTCTTCTATTTTTCATCCGTCCGGACGGGACTCGAGTCCCGAGAGACGTCGAGATAGAGATTGTGATGGTGGTAGGGACCGTCATTCTCGAGACTCATCATCTCAGAAGAAACCGTATTACCAGCCCAAGCATCACCGACACCCACCTTCTTATTCGGGGCAAAGCAAGGATTAGCCTGGTTACAAGGGGTCGCAGTCTGATATCCCCCGAGATCAACGCTCTGATTCTTCTTCCACTCGACAGTCCCAAGATTCTCATAGAAGGGGCGAACTAGCAAAGATGTCTCCTCCTGCTCCTGCATCGGATCCCACAGTATCAGAGAGACTGAGCGAGCTCAAGGCCACATTTCCCAAGATCTGCTTCGATGGGTTGAATTTCCTTCCGGCGATTCATCCTATACCTGGAGATGTTAAGCAGAACGCCATTGCCTGTACCAACGACATCTATGTTCAACATGACGCGTTCGTCCACCTAGCTGAGAAACTTTCCGAAGTCTCTGTAAAGCGCCAACATGAAATAGACCGTTTGAAACTTGAGGTTACCCACGATAAAAACATCATTAAAGCCCATGACGAAGAAATCGCCACTTATAAATATGAACTCGAGGCCGCCCATTAAAGTGCCAGGGATACTACTGAGGTCGTCACTCGCTTGGAATCAACTCACAAGAAAGAGCTTGATGAGGCGGTTCAACGATGTGGGGCTTTGGCCTCGGAAAAGGACTCCGTTCAAAAGGAGAGGGATGCGCTCAGCGCTCGGGTCAAGGAACTTGAAGAGCTTCTCCGCAGAGAGAGAGAGAGAGAGAGAGAGAGAGAGCCCAAGAAGAGTCACAGCGATACTGTGACGAGATCGTCGCCACCCGACTTTTAAAAGAACAACTCGAGGGCGAGCTCTCCAACGTTGAGATGTTAAAGAGTGAGGCCCGTGAGGAGGGCAAGAGGACGACATTAACGGACATCGATTCTCGTCTTGAGGCAGCCAGGAGGAAGGTAGTGAGGAGATCAAATCTGCGTTCGACCCACTCATTCTCGAATTCAACGCAAGCGTGCTCATGCACCGTGACCTAACTTTTTTGGGCGATGGCTATCTTGAATCGTTGTTCAAGGCATGGGAAACCTTAATTCAGATTAGAAAGGCCGAGCGGGTGTCAAGGAGGTTGACGAGGAGGATTTGATAAAGGAATTTCTGAAGGGAAATGAGCCTTCGGACCTATCGGCGGCCAAGGCCCTTTACTTCAAAGGCTCCCCCTCGAGGAAAGGGAAAGAAGTTGTCGCCAGTCCATCCGGGGCCGAGTCTCCTGTTCACGTGCCTTCCCAGCCAGTCGGTCGGCCGACACTTGATCCCTTTGAACATCACATTGGCTATGATCCGGAAGCCCCCGGCCTGGGCGTTCATGTTTTGTCTCCTATCCCGGAGGGTGAAACTCCTTTGACGGCAGATAGTTTGCCAAGGCCTGGTAGATAGCCTTCCACTTTGAGATTTTTAAAGTTGTCATTCTTTGTGAAGTACTATTGCATTCTAACGCTCATCTTTTCTGATTTTGTGCAGGTCGTTCTGACCCCGCTCCCACTCCGAGGAGCGATGTCGCTAAGGAGGTGGAAAAGTCCGGTGGGGGTGCTCATGCTAGTGAGGTTCCAGGGCCAGATGCTCAAGTGATCGGGGAGCTTGACGAAGGCAAGTTCGATTCCTCCTCTGGGAGTTATGAAGTAGAAGTCACAGGCGCCTCTGAGTATACATCTGAATTGAGCATGAAGGAGCGGCTCGAAAAAGAGAAAAAAGATACAGCCAAGGTCAAGGTTGAGCCGCGTGAGGTGGACCTAGACGATCCCTTGAACAAGCCATTGAAGGTCATCCTACCTCGCAGGTCCAAGCCCTCGGACGTTCCATCTACTTCTTCAGTTATTACTCCTCCATCAAGGAAAGGTTCTAAGGGTAAACGCTCTGGGGAAGAGTTGTCCGGGAAGAAGTTGAAGAAGCACAAGAAATGACTACTTTCCTCATTCAATGAGAGTCAATTTAAGTCGTGTAATGAATTTTTTGTAATTTTTGTAAATAGACAGTTGACTCCGAATTTTGGAGTACTTGTAGCAGAAGACTTTTCTTGAATAGGGTTTAATTTCCTTTTCTGTCTTTTCAAAAGATTCTTATTATTCAGTTTCCCTTGTGATCGTGATTCGAATCCATGCTGTTGCGCGTACCATAGACTTCTTAGTTTGTCTTCACACAGCCCGTTGATTCTCTGAGAGATATTTGTTTTCCTCCTATGTTTTAAGCACTTAGAATCATTTTTAAATCTGCACAATGGGAACTTGGAATATCCCAGTCCGCGTTCTAGGGACTTGGAGAATTTTTACCGTTTATACTCGAGCTCACGCTCCGGGGACTTCGAGTACTCCAGTCCGCACTCCGGGGACTTGGATAATTTTATCCGTTTATACTCGAGTCCACGCTCTGGGGACTTGGAGTACTCCAGTCCGCTCTCCGGGGACTTGGAGATCTTTATTCATTTATACTCGAGTCCGCGCTCCGGGGACTTAGAGTACTCCAGTCCGCACTCCGGGGACTTAGAGATTTTTATTCGTTTATACTCGAGTCCTCACTCCGGGGACTTCGGGTACTCCAATCCGCACTCCGGGGACTCGGAGATTTTGTTTCGTTTATACTCGAGTCCGCGCTTCGGGGACTTAGAGTACTCCAGTCCGCACTCCGGGACTGAGAGATTTTTATTCGTTTATACTCGAGTCCGCGCTCCGAGGACTTAGAGGACTCCAGTCCGCACTCCAGGGACTTGTAGATTTTTATTCGTTTATACTCGAGTCCGCACGCCGGGGACTTCGAGTACTCCAGTCCACACTCCGGGGACTCAGAGATTTTTTTTCGTTTATACTCGAGTCCGCGCTCCGGGGACTTGGAGTACTTCAGTCCGCACTCCGAGGACTTGGAGATTTTATTCGTTTGTACTCGAGTTCGCACTCCGAGACTTCGAGTACTCCAGTCCGCACTCCGGAGACTCGGAGATTTATTTTCGTTTATACTCGAGGCCACGCTCCGGGGACTTAGAGTACTCCAGTCCGCACTCCGAGGACTTGGAGATTTTTATTCGTTTATACTCGAGTCAGCGCTCCGGGGACTTAGAGTACTCCAGTCCGCTCTTTGAGGATTTGGAGATTTTTATTCGTTTATACTCGAGTCCGCACTCCGGGGACTTCGAGTACTCCAGTCCGCACTCCGGGGACTTGGAGATTTTTTATTCGTTTATACTCGAGTCCGCACTACGGGAACTTCGAGTACTCCCGTCCGAACTCTGGGGACTTGGAGATTTTTTATTCGTTTATACTCGAGTCCACTCTCCAGGGACTTCGAGTACTCCCATCCGCACTCCGAGGACTTGAGATTTTGAACCGCTTTGAGCGTTCGTACGCCAGCCAGAATAATATAATTGTAATTGCTTGCCACAGGATAATCATACGCAGAAACATTAATCATTCATGAAAAAGATGGCTTCAATCCTTTATTAACGAAAGCACTAGACTGTTTTATTACATGCCATGAACTAGGAATGAAAACATACTGGAAATAGAGGCAATTACTGCATGAAGGAAACAAACTAGGTGAAATAACGCCGCAAGTTCTCGCTGTTCCATGCTCGGGGGAGTGTCGCACCATCGACGGTCGCTAGCTTGAAAGTTCCTTCTCCAAGCTTCCGTTCGATGACGTATGGACCTTCCCATGCGGGATTCATATGAGATGGAGTTGGAAAGACTCGTTTCAAAACGAGATCTCCCACATCAAAGGTTCTTGGTTGGACTTTTCCATTATAATATCTAGCGACTCGGTGTCTGTATGAGGCCGCTCTCAAATCAGCTTCTTCGCGTTTTTCATCAATAAAGTCCAATGATTCCAGTAAGAGATCCTGGTTCGTTGCAGGGTCGTAATAAGTCACCCGATGTGATGGAACCTCAAGTTCCACAGGTATGACAGCTTCTGTGCCATATGCCAATGTGAATGGAGTGTGGCCAGTCGTGGTCTTATGGGTAGTTCTATAGGCCCAAAGCGCCGTCGGGGGTTCATCTACCCACTTGCTTCTAGCCTTTTCCAAACGCTTTTTTAATATAGACTTGATTATTTTGTTTACGGCTTCCACCTGTCCATTCGCCTTTGGGTGAGCAACTGCTGCAAAACCTTTTCTCAATGCCACATTTTGGACAAAATTCTTTGAACTCCTTGCTTTCGAATTGAGTTCCATTGTCTGTTATGATGGTCCGTGGGAGGCCAAAACGGCATATGTTATTTCGTACAAAGAAATTAATGACTTTTTTGGTGGTGATCGTGGCCATAGGCTCTGCCTCTGCCCATTTGGTAAAGTAATCGATTGCCACTATTGTATATTTCGCGCCTCCTTTGGCTATGGGTAAAGAACCAATCAGGTCAATTCCCCACATTGCAAACGGCCAGGGACTAACCATTTGTGTGAGTTCCGTCGGTGGAGCTCTCGGAATTTTCGCATATATCTTGCATTTGTCGCATTTCCTCACATAGTCTGCAGCATCACGATTCACGGTTGGCCAAAAGTATCCATAACGGAGGATTTTCTTTGCCAATGTTTGCCCCCCGGTATGATCACCACACTCTCCCTCATGGACTTCTTTTAGTACCCGTTTTATCTCGTCATGGGCCACGCACCGGAGTAAGGGGGTCGAGAATCCCCTCCGATACATTATTCCATCCTGTACTACATAACGCGAAGCCTTACGAAGGACTTGGCGTCTTTCGCTCCTTTTTTCAGGAAAATCCCCTTATAGCAAGTACTGTTTGATCGAGGTCAACCACGATTCCTTTTCGAGTTTGGTTTCCAACATGAAATCTATCTCCATCATATTTATACTTGGAGAAAGTAGGGTCTCAATAGGGAACAATCCCATTTGCTGTGCATCGCTGGTGCTTGCGAATTTTGCTAATGAATCAGCTTCTCTATTCTGTTCGCGTGGGACATGGGAGATGTCATAACATTCGATACTTGCCAGTAACTCTCGATCCCGAACGAGGTAAGGAGCCAGTCTCTGTCCCTTTGCTTGATAGTCTCCCCGCACCAGATATACTACCAGCTGTGAATCGCAGAAGATTTCAATCGACTTCACTCCCAGTTCGATAACAAGTCTTAAGCCAGCAATCAATGCTTCATATTCAGTTTCGTTATTTGTTGCTGCAAACTCAAGCTTCAAAGCGTAGCAGATTGATCGGTCTTTCGGAGTTACGATGACTATGCCTGCCCTGAGCGATGGTCGTTAGATGCCCCATCGGTGTACATCTTCCATCGAATGGGAGGTATGACCCTGTGACTGCTCGGTTCATCTGGCAGAGTGAATTCAGCGATGAAGTCAGCTAGTGCTTGTCCTTGTATGGCCCTTCGCGGCAGGTAGGAAATGTCGAACTGACTCAACTCAATATTCCATTTTAACATTCTTTCGAAAGTTTTCGGTCGTTGGAGTACTTTACGCAAGGGTTGGTCAGTGTACACACCGATTGAATGTGCTTGAAAGTAGGGACGAAGCTTGCGTGGCGCAATCACCAAGCAATAGGCGAGTTTCTCAATCTTTGGATAATTCCTTTTCGCCCCCGTCAAGCGTTTACCAACATAGTAAACCGGCCTTTGAACTCGGTTTTCCTTGCGGACGAAGGCTGTGCTGATGGCATGCTGGGAGATAGCCAAGTACACGTATAACATCTCGTGGTCTACTGGTTTCGATAGTACCGGGGGACTTTCTAAGTGCCTTACCAGAGCCCGAAATGCTTCCTCACAGTCGGACGTCCATTCGAAGTTTCTCTTTCCTTTCTTTATAACATCGAAGAAGGGAATACACTTGTATGTAGCTCTGGATATGTATCGACTTAGCGCGGCCACTTTTCCATTCATGCTTTGCACCAGCTTTATGGTTCTGGGTACCTGTATATGTCGGATAGCCTGGATCTTCTCCGGGTTAGCTTCAATCCCTCGCGCGTTCACAATGTAACCCAAGAACTTTCCTGAAGCTACGCCGAATGAACACTTCAGAGGATTGATCTTCATCCCGTAGTGCCTGAGTATATCGAACATCTCTGCTAAGTCACGGATGTGGTCGTTTGACTGTCGTGACTTCACAAGCATGTCATCCACGTAGACTTCCATTGTTTTTCCAATTTGATCTTTGAACATTCGATTTACCAGACGTTGATAAGTTGCTCCTTTATTTTTTAGTCCGAAGGGCATTGCTATGTAGCAATACAACCCGACGTTCAGTGACAAAGCTGGTGTGTTCTTGGTTTGGGACGTGCATCGAAATTTGATTGTAACCAGAGTATGCATCCATAAATGGTAGTAACTCGTGTCCGGCTGTTGAATCGACCAGTTGGTCAATCCTTGGTAATGGAAAGATATCCTTTGGGCATGCTTTGTTTAAATCAGAGTAATCGACACAAGTTCTCCATTTTCCATTTGCTTTCTTTACTAAAACCAAGTTAGATACCCATTCAGGGTAGAGGGCGTCGTAGACGAACCCGTTGGTTTTTAGTTTGTCCACCTCCTCTTTGAGAGCTGCGGACCTCTCTGGGTCCATGCCTCTCCTTTTCTGTTTCACTGGGACATGTTTCGGGTCGATGTTCAACATATGACTCGCAATTGCATGGGAAATCCCACACATATCAGAATGTGTCTAAGCAAAAACATCAAGGTTCGCTCGGAGGAAATCAATGAGGTTTTCAGCTGCTACGGGGTCTAGCTGTGATCCTATTTTAAGAACTCGTGATGGGTCGTTGCAGCTAACTGAGATGTCAATGGTCAGTTCGGTCAGTGCTGCATTTTTTTCCCTGGGTTCCCCATCATCATCTCTCGGATCTATGTCTCTATGGATCCGAGATTGTCGCCCGAGCCAGGGCTCAGGTGCTAGTTGTCAATCATCAGAATTTTGGATGCGGACCGAGCTATCCGCAACCTTTCCTTTCTCCCTACGCTGCGCCTCTCTGAGCTCATCCACATAGCATGCACGACTGGTTGCCTGATCACCGTGCACTACTCCTACTCCTTTGTCTGTGGGAAATTTTAACGTCAAACACCATGGGGCCATGGCTGACCTGAATTCCGCCAGGGCAGGACGTCCCAGGAACACGTTGTATGGGGAATCGACATCCAGCACTATGAATGGTAGGATTCGCACTCTCCTGCGTTCACCTTGCCCCAGTTCAGTGGGTAATTCCACATATCCCATGGCATTATTTGCCGCGCCGTTAAAGCCATGGATCATGGCTTTGGATGGTTTCAAATCCTTGGTTTCCAGTTTCATTTGGTCATATGCCTTCCAGAAGATGATGTTAACCGAACTTCCGCAAACAACTAGAATTCTCTTTACGAGTGCCGGCCCGATGGTCGCGGATATGACCATTGGGTCGATAGTAGGGGTCTCTACCTTATCCGCATCTCTGCTCTGAACACGATGTCATCATTCATCATGCGCTGCTGCTTTGCGGGAGTTCCATCCTCCACATTCGAACTACACTCATAATCCGCATGTCTTAGAGAGTTAGCGTATCGTTCCATTTCCTGCCAATTCTTATCCGCAGGGTGAGGTCCGCCAAAAATCGTGTTAATAACCAATCTACCCACAGTTCGAGTAGGTTGTTTTGGTTGGTGTGGGGTTGGCCCTCGCCCAGGGTCCGATATCTCTTGCCTTCTGTCCTGTGGGTCTTTGACAAATTCCTGTAGCTTCTTCTGCCTAATCAATTTCTCAATAGCGTCATGAAGATGTATGCACTCCTCTGTGTTGTGCCCATAAGACTCGTGAAAGTGGCAATACATTCCAGTCCGCTTCTGCTCCTCTGTTGATTCCTTTGGGTGTGGTTTTCTGTATTGAAAAGTGTCGCAGGTTGAGAAGTAGATGTTCTCAAGAGATGCATTCAGTGGAGTGTATTCGTTGTAGGTTGGGATTCTTGACTTCCATCTCCCCATTTCCTTCTTCTTTCCGGGATTTCCACCTCCAGATTCTTTAGATTGCCCGGGCTTGTTCTGGACGTTGGCTTGAGTCTTTCCATGGTTATTTCCAGTTGTCTTCACGGTGACGTTGCTCTTTACAGATTCCTGAAGCCCTGGTGCCTTTTCTTTCCTTGTCCACCGAGCTTCTTCCCTCCTTATGAACTGATAAGCTTTCGAATAAAAATGCTCCAGTGTGGCTGGGGGCTTTCCCGCCAACCAATCTCCAAATTCAGAATCGGGATCCACTCCACGCATCACTGCCATCAAAATTGCGTGGTCGTTAGGATTGCTCACTTCGGTAGTAGCAACATGAAATCTCTGCAAGTATGCTTTAAATGACTCTTATGGAGCTTGGGTTACACTTGATAAGGACATCACGTCCTTTGGATGAGTGGTGTGTATCCTGAATTATTCTATGAATTTCATTGCTAATTCGTCGAAGCTGGATATTGATCGTGGGGGAAGTCAAGTAAACCACATGGTGGCAATTCCGGATAGAGTAATCGGGAAGCACCTGCACTTGTTTGCGTCATTGACTCTTGCTGAATCCATCATCCATCCATACCTCATTACATGCTGTCCAGGGCCAGTTTTCCCGTCATAGGCTGGAATGGTGGGCATGTTGAACTTTCTCGGATATTCAGCCTGTAGAATGAGGTCCGTGAAGGGAGCATGGCTTTTCGACACTCCCCAATCTTCATTAGTCAAGCCTTGATTCTCTCTCATCAACTGCCTAATCATAGCTGTCAAGTCCGGGGTTTGTATAGAAGAAGGGAGGAGGGTTTCCGTTCCACGGGCTTGATTTCTAGTAGAGCGATCAGTGGCACCTGCTTGTGCATTTTCATCCTTGCGGCGTCTATGCTTAGGCGGTTCATCAGCTGAAGTCGAACTATCATCTTCAGAGTAAGCGACAGGGCTACCTCCAGCATTCTGATGCTACTGTTGACTAAGCTGAGTTATGAGGTTAGCATTGGCTTGCATTTGCTCAGCAAGTTGCTTTCTACTCTTCTTAAGTTCTCTTATCAAGTCATTGAATTCCGCTCGGGAAACAACTTCTGCTTGGTTTTGGTTGGAGGGTCCTGCACCTTGAACAGCTTGCTGATTGTTAGGCCCGAGTTGTTTCACACTAGCAATTTCATGGGCGTCTGCATTTTGAGAGGCTGATCTTGTCCGTGGTCTTCCCATGGTAGAGTTATTGGTTGTAACTCTGAGTTGAATCGACAAATTCCTACGAATGATTATGGATCTCCTTCGGGGGACTTATGCAATCCAGTAGCTACAAAGTAAATCCTAATAGCCCGAGAATTCAACTCTCAGTGAAAGCACCAAAATTTTGGCACCAAAATTGGTCTCCAACGCCCTTAGAAAGATTTTGCAGAGAGATTAATGAAGAAAGTAAATTAAAATAGAGGATAGAGTGTAAATTTAATGCAGAGAAAAAGAACACCAAATTTATAGTGGTTCGGCATAACTGCCTACATCCACTTTGAAGTTGATTTCCATTGATTTCCTTGACGGGTGATTACAAATACAATCCCTTTTTCTGTTACTAGAATACAATTGCAAAGTAAAAGAAATAAGTCTGGAATGAGTCTTGAAAATAGCAGTCTCCCCAGTGTTCTCTCAAATCTCTCCCTTTTCCTCTGCCCCTTCCCCTCTATTTATAGATGAAGGTCGGTTGGACTTCTTTGGTCGGCCAGGCAGTTGAATAACTCGGTCCAAATAAGACGTGCTCTGTGTGCCGAACCGAACAGGCCGAACAGTTGAAGGCCGACCCCATCTTTTCATGCTGAGTGATCTCTTTGTTGTGTGGGAGGAGTAGGCCGAGCGACAATCGAGGCCGGACGTGCTTGGGAGAACGCCGAACGTCTTTGATTACCGAATATTCTTTGGAGGCCGAACGTTCCTTGTGCCGGACGATTTGATGCCGAGCAGTATAGAATGTTGGTTTGCCAAGCCGAACGTCCGGAGATGCCAAGCATACTTTACGCCGAGTGTTCCTTGTAGGTTGAACGTTTACTTTGGCCTAACGTTCACTTTGGCCGAACATACCTTGTGTCGAGCGCTCCTTTTAGACCGTATGCTTACTTTAGACCGAACGTGCTTGGGAGACCGAGTATCCTTTGGATTCTGAACGTGCCTGGGAGACCGAACTGTAGGATCTAGATTAACCCTAGAGGGGGGGTGAATAGGGTTATAGCAAATTTTCTCGATTTAAACACAGAAATAAACTGCAGAAATAAATATGCTGAAAAGTAAATCACACACAAAATTTACCCAGCTTCGGCAACCCCTGCCTACTGCTGCATTCACAGATTTCTATTAGAATTAATCAGTATCACGCTTACAAACACTCTACAAGACTCGCAGACATTTGCTCCCGCTCACAAACACTCTACTAGACTCGCACACCCTGCTCGCAAACATTTGCTCCCGCTCACAAACACTCTACTAGACTCGCACACCCTGCTCCGCCTATAGAGTTTCGCTTACTCGCAAACTTTGCTTCCCGCCCATAGAGCTTCGCTTACTCGCAAACTCTGCTCCCGCCTATAGAGCTTTGCAAACTCGCGCACCCTGCTCACTGAACTAATTCTAACTAGACAATCTGACACTACCTAAACCCTAGGTGGTGACTTACAAATTCTTTGATTCGAAAAATAAAAAACAACAATTAAAAGATAATTAAATAACCCTAAGAATAAAAAGGCCCTTAAAAAAATTCCCTTTAGAGAAAAATAGGCCGGCCCCTTTAATTAGTTTGGCTTGTCTCCTTTGTTTGCTTCGTTCGGTGGCCGTTCCTCTTTCCAATTCATTTAGGGCTTCTGCGAATTTTGGAGCTTTTCTTCCTTGCGATTCAAACTAGGGTTCTTGCAAATTGAAGTCGCCGCTTGATACAGTTTGATCGTATGCTTCGATGCTTTTTGCTTAGCCCACGGCTCTTCAATTTGGATGGAGTTCGTTTTGTGATTTTGGTATGTAATTTATCCTTTTGCTTTTCTGATTTTGGCTTGCTCGAACTCGATGGATTTGAGATTGCCGATGATGATGATTTATATAGGGTTTGTAACCCTAGATTTGCGTTCGTATAAGTTGATTTGAATTTGTCTACCGATATTGCTTTGGCCATTCGATTATTCTTGGATGCTCGTGATTTCATATACGTACTTCCTCAATCAAGAACGACTCAATATCCAAATCCTCCGAAACAGCTGGCTCCAAAACCAATGATGGATCATATACGTACTTCCTCAGAGATACATGAAATGCATTGAATCCCAGTCTTCCAAACTGGCAATTCAATCCTGAAAACCAAAACACTTATCCTCATAAAAACTCAGAAGAATCCAATATACCTCATAGCTAACTTCCCAGTCTTACCCAATCTTATTGCTCCTTCGACCAGAGAAACCTCAACAAAAAAAAGTCTCCAACTTAGGATTCCAAATTCCTCCATATCTTAACCACCAAAACTCTTCTGATGATCCTGGGCTGCTTACATCCTTTCTGATCAGCTCGACCTTCGCTGATGCCTCTAGAAACAAACTGGACCAAAAACAATCCAACAAAATGATCCTCTCAAGATCTACTGAAATCAAGAGCACAAACTCTGCATCACAATCATCAGAAGACTTTAAACTTACTTCTCTTATCCGGAAAAGATAAAACAGGAGCACTCGTCAATCTGGACCCAAATCCTGAAAAATTTCTGTAGAAACTCTATAATCCAAAACATTGCAACTTTCGGTTGCTTCTACTCTAGAAAGATGCCACCTTGCTTTCGCTGCACAACTCTGATCTGGAGCAGATGAGAATGCCGACGATGAACACGAGCACAGACTAGACAACACATTCTAGAAATATGCTTCAACAAATCCATAAAGAGAAAATACAAAAGTTCCAAGAAATACTAAGCTGCTATACCAAATCCTTTCTCTAAGAGGCATCCTTCTACCTAGCTGAACTACTCTTATCACTCCTAGAATCAAGTCGATAAGAAAACTCAGTCTCCAATGTAGACAAATCTCCGACTTCCCTGAAGACATTCGGGAAATATCTGACAACTCTAACTCCTACATCCTCTAGAGATGCCTCAATCCCAAGCAAAAGATTATCCAAGAGAACACTCAAACTATCGCAAGTCACTCTTACGATCCTATCCAATCCAATATCCATAGATACTGCTCTCTCTCTACAAATCAGAGCAACTTATCCTCGACCAATCCAATCCATCGAAGAAACGGGTACACTCTGTTGCTTCTGAACTCCACCTCTAGAATACTTCAAAGCCAAAAGATCTTCCTGCTGGCACACAGAACACTCCGAGCCGCAATGCTGCCACATATGCTAAAGACTCCTTGACAAGAAGCTCTTTGAGAAACTCGGGCCTCAAAGCCAAACACAAATATCCTGCTGAACTCAGCCACAACACCGAAGCAGACACACTTCCTTAAACTTTCTCCAAAAGAAACATCTTTGGGAACATCCAAAGTTACTGCGTCTCACCACACAGTTGCTCCTTCCGGAAGTTGCCAAGATACCATTGAAGAGATAGTGCAGATCGTGCTATATGGAGTTATATTAAACTAGTGCAAAATAAACTAAGCTACTATAGTAAAGAAAATAAGTAAAATAAAACAAGCACACCAGAAATTTTTATACTGGTTCGAACTTCCCATTCTACATCCAGTCCTAGACTCCTTCTAAAATTTCACTAACAACAATCCTCACTTAACCTGGAGGAACAGGCTTACAACACCTGAACAACAGAACATGATTTCAATGCCTCAACAGCCGAAGATGACTTCACTTGCCTGAACAGCAGAACAGGACTTCAACTTATACAAAGAGTATTTGACACAGTTGTTCTTGATAACACGAATTTGTCTCTTAATAGTACAACTCTCCTATAATCTTCTCCTTTTGATATATATATATATATATGTGTGTGTGTGTGTATGTATATATATATGTATGTATGTATATGTATATATATGTATGTATATGTATATGTATATGTATATGTATATGTATATGTATATGTATATGTATATGTATATGTATATGTATATGTATATATGTAGACGAAGAATAAGGAAGTAAATGAATGATTTTGATGGTTCTAACATGTTTATATATAGTATAAAAAGATGCAATTGTTCGTGAATAGTTATCATGAAAATATATGGACATATCTATTGATAAAAAGTCGTATCTCTTCATGGAAGAGAAATGTCTATTCAAAAATATAGCCATTGTAGGAATTCAGACGTCTGAAAAATTAAAATCAGAGTTCTGAAATTGTTAACGTGCAAACCAGAAAGCAAATAGGTCATTTTTGACCTGATTCAGACATCTGAAATGTCCAATTCAAATGTCTGAATATTGTGTGAAAATTAATTTTGATTACAGATTCAGACATCTGAAATAGTCAATTCATATGTCTGAATTTGACCTTAAATTCAAAATATGCTCTATGCAAGTGTGTATGTGCACGTGTTGACATATATATCCAAAGGAGAGATTTTAACATCAGTTTAACTCTAGACAAAGACTCAATACAACATATATGTATAGTATGAAGTTCAGTGAATCTGGTCTTGTAGATATTCCTGCGAAAACAAGTTAGTATATAAAAATCAACATATATAGTTGTTGTAGTCAAAATATCGTAAGTATGAAATGTCGTAGACAAGGTTTCAACAGTCTCCCCCTTTTTGACGATGACAACTATATAATACGAGAAATATATATATACACACATATACATATACATATATATATACTCATATATGCTCCCTCTATTTAAAGGCTCCCCCGTTAAAAGAAAAAGTTAGAATAAATAGACAATATCAACACCTTCTCCCCCTTTGACATCGCAAAAAGGAAAATATGAATATTTGACAAAGCAAAGTGGAGTATTCAAAGCATACTACAAACCAGTTCAAAACAAACTGGTTAACATCAAAGGAATTTAAAACCTAGTGCTTGAATCACTGCCAACATCACCATCTTCATCTTCATCTTCATCATCACCATTGTTGTTCCCCGAGCTTGATGACCATTGAAATGGAGCGGGGTTGAAAACTTCGGTAGATGATGAGGTGGAGCATCCAATACGTTCCCAAATTTTGTTGAGGAAGCCACGAATGGAATTAAAACATTTTTTAATTTCTTTTCAAGATTGACCATTCGGCTTCTAAGCTTTGCTTGGTTTTGGGAACGAGTGACCAAAGCATTCCTTGAGCTAGAGTTGGGAGAAAGAATCACTATATCATCATTTTCTTCTTCTTCTGTGGGAGGAGCAATAGGTTGAGCATGTGGAACATGTTGACAAGGTTGGGGTTGGTTTTGTTCACGGTTGGCAACCTATTCTTGAAATGAAATATATGCCAAACTTCTCGGTCATTTTGGCAAACCCATAAGACCCAATGTCTTTGACCCAGGCTCTTTGATCGCGGTGAATTTGGAATCAGGAAAAGGAGTGTTAAAATTTTAGAGAATTTTCAATATATAAGCACCATAATGAAATGTCTTATAGCGCCTTCGACGATAAACATCCATGAATTCTTCCAAAATAACTTGAGCCCAATTGATGGGTTGACCGAAATAGATAGCATAAAGGGCTTGGAAGTTTCTTTTGTGAACAACTGCATGACTTCCTGTCCGTGGAATAACAGATCGAATCAAAGCTCTGTGGAGGATACGATCTTATGGACAGAGTTGAATGGAAGTAAGTCTAGAAATGTCATCATTCACAAATTGATGTGAGAACTCGTCTCTATCATCCAAGTTTAGAGAGACATCAATTTCATCCAAATCAGTCCTCGTTGATGGACATTGAAGAATATCACCAAGTCTAGCAATTGATAGATAAATTTTTACTCCACAAACTAGTGTCCAGATACAATCGTTGTGATTGTGTGGAGTATGATGATCCAAATTCATACTAGCATAGAACAATTTAACCAAAAGATGATTGATTTTGGTATTATTTGTAGCAAAAGAGACAAGAGATTCTAACCCATTTGCTCTTACAACTTGTTGAATCCGATAAGCGTCGAACTCTTCAAAATTTTATGAAAGCACCCGGAAAGAAGTTATATCGACTCATTTGTGCAAAATGTTGTCTTGCTTGCTCATTCCATAGCCATTGATCAATGTTTGGGGTAGCTGATGAAGTAGATGGCCTTGATCTTTTTTTGTTTTGGAGCCATTAGTGAATACGAGGAAGAAAGATGTGACGACTCGGAATTTTCGAACATTTGAGATTGGAATATTTAGTTTATTTTAAATATTTGAAAGGTAAATTTTAACTTGAATTCCAAATATCACTATTTATTTGGTAATTAAATTTTTGAATTTAATAGTTTGAAGTTGGGTAAAATGTTAAATTTGGAGTTTTAGGCCTGTTAAAAATAATTTGAAGGCTTATAAATTTATAATGATGATACTGAAGGTAATAGAATGGTTGAAATTTAATTTAAAGGTGATTTGTTCGGTTTTAATAATATATCGTTTAAATTGAATTCAAAAATAGCCTTTCGAGGCACAGTCTTGAAATTCGATGAAATTAGTTCCATTGGATCCGTTATAGTTAGTTATTATCGGATTTCAAATTTCGTAGTGATCGAAGTTGTTGTGTGAGCGTACGATATATAAACGCACTGAAATTTATATCGAAAACTTAATAAAATAACTGGTTCAAAAAGCTATCTTCTCCATGCGTTCGAATTAGGACTCGAAACCTTTTCCATTGCGTTCGAAATAGGGGTATAACATTATAAATGCCTAGTGACATGACTCAATAGGAGGTCAAGATTTTGAGTTGCGGTTATCGAGGGAATTTGAATTTAAATTTGAAATTCTGGTCAACCTTAGCTAAATCCTTTCCACATCATAACTTTTGCCTTCACCTCAATGTCACTGTGGTAGCCTAAACTTGCTTCTCTAACACGCTTTCCTTTTTATAACCAAGCAGAATAAAATTAAATAAAATTCAATGCTTCATATATCATCTCGAACACCCTTTCAATTCCCTTTGAAGCCGTGCTCTTTCATTTTAAAAAAAATGGCAGAACCGTAAAGGGGACTCGAAATCGAAATTACTGCCTCGTTCCTTTTACACTATGTTTCCCTTTCTTCCTCTTGCCAATTCGAGCGAAAATATGGGAGGGATTCGAAATGGAAACCAAATCCTTTCAAACGAAATCATCTTCAATGGATCACTCGCGTGGGAGTTTCGAATGGCCATGTCCTGATGGGAGTGTCGAGCTAGCGATGCGAGTAGATGATGACGTGAATTCGAGGCTGGAAGCGCACGCTAAGGCTTCTGGCAGGTCGTGAACCGCGATGGCGGGGATTTGCTTACAAGCTGGTCAATATTGTAGCAGATGGGATATGGCGCTTTGATCTGCGAATGGGATTTTGGGCGAATAGGAATTGGAATTTGGGTGCATTCCAAAATGACGCAGTGAGCTTCGAGGCGGCATCGCAACTTACAGTAGAGGGATCTTCGCTTCGTTAAGGTGAGTTTTAACACTCATTTATCTATGGTTACTTATTTTCTGAGTTAACTGATTGTTTTGCTTGATATGTGCGTGCTTTCCTTTAATTAATTCTAAATTCTGTTTTATGATTGAGATGTCCTATTTTCTAAGATTCATGAGAGTTATCTCACATATCAATATCTAATTTTGAGATATTTACTGCTTGATGATGAATTTGTTTACATCTAATACATGTGACGTTTTTATTTCAAATCATTTTTGCTTTGACTGTTAGCTCGGTGTTTTGATTTGAGATGGATGATTGTGAATTTGATAACCTTGAAAACATGTTTTTGGATGAATTAGGATCTGCATTGAATGACTTCCAGACATGATTCCTTGCTGTGCATGTTTGTAATTTGTTTGAGTTGTGAAGCAAGTAATAAATAGGCAACTAAATAAAATATGACAATCTGTATATGTTTGAAAAAGAGTGAAATGCAAGTAGAAGAAATATTAATAACCTTAAGATATGAATTTAGTTTCTGAGTTGGCTTTATAATTCAGTAGCATGTAGAAGAAGTAATGAATTGTACCTGTTGTAAATTATGTCCAAGTTCCGGTACAAAGAAAGAAAAAAGGGGGGCTGCAACTGTTTTGTGAAATAAATTTAAGTGTACTATAGTAGCCTGTACAATTCCTTCCTTTATGAGTGTGTATAGTTGCTCACTCTATATATATAAGATTGGAATTAGCAGTAATTTTGTATAAGCTAGGCAAGGTAGAAAAAAGAGAAAGACATTTGGGCCGAAGAAGGATGGGCCAATATGCTAATTTAATGAATTTAAGTTTAAAGTTAATTAAGTTGAGATAAATATTTATATTATCATTTAATATCAAACCGCTATTAAATGAAGTTTAATGATGTGATTAACTAAATGGTTAAGATAAATGGTTTTAAACTGATAATTAAATCAAGGATCATAAGTTATTGTATTTGTTAATTAATTCCAAACATTAGATTTATATAAATGTAAATGGCTTGTAAATCATAGATGTTAGGTAAGCAGGATATGGAAGTGATTAATTTATTTCGGGTTAATTTAACTTGATGGAACCAACTAATCAAACTTTAAAGTGTTTAATTTAAATTGAATATTTGGATTTCTAAAATAGTTCTAGTATGTTAAATTATGGCATTCTGAGGTTTACTTAACTTATTAATTGTCAGCTGGGTTTAAAAAGGGTAGTCAATTACTTAGTATAAATAATTAAAGAATAATACTGAATGTAATTAAATATAGAGTAGTTAATTACTTATTGAGATTTATTAAAGGTTAATAAATTCATGTGATTAATTAAAGTAATAACAAATGGGCTTAAATTAATATTCATTAAGAAGGGTTAGGTAATTAATTTATTTGGTTTAAATTAATTGTGTGATTTATTAACCTTGTTTATGGATGGATTATATTTGAATGCTATGAATTGGTTGATATTTCTGATATGAAATATTTTGTGATATGATCTGGTTGAATAGTGATAATGTGGTTATCTATCGAGATGAATTATTGTGTAAGTGACACCTAGTATTTAAAATTTGAATTGTATTCACTTGAATAACTTGGATTTTAATGACATGGGATTCGAAGAGACCGGGATTGGGTATTAGTAAATACTCGAAACCACTTTGAATTTTCATAGATTAATATATGGAATCAATAGGCTGGAATGAAATGATTTAAGTGAATTGGATTATTTAATCCAAGTTTTTGGTACTTAGAGAATTGATGTGTGAAATAAGTTACGTCTATAACAAATTGTGAATTTGTAAATTAATACGAGTTACCCCGGGTTTTAGATAAGTTGTATGCTTTGTATTCCATGTTAGATAGGTTTACTCACGCTGGTTTCCAGCCTGACCCAGGTGTTACTTTGATGCAATGCTCGGTTCAGACCAAGTATTACAGATTTTCAGGTAAGGACATTCTAAAGCTCAAGAGGCGAGCTGGATGGCAAGAACGTATAGAGTGTTTCCGCTGTATTATTATTGTTGTATGTATGAGATATGATGATTGTGTACATCCAGTGTCTGTATATATATGTATAACTCTGATGTATTATAAATATATGTGATAGATACAGAGTTCCTTGTGTAACTAATACTATTTGTTATTATATTTTATCCGCTGCGAATGTGAGATGTTGATATTTTGGTTCTTCTTATTCTTCTATCTCTTTCTTCTTTTTCCTAACTATCTGGAATTTTCGGGATTGAAAATTTCGGATCGTTACAAAAGATTTGATTTTTAATGGGGAAAGACTGAAAAAGAAGATGAAGAATGAAGATAAAAGAAAGGTAGGGGTTGAATAAAGGGGTAGTTACATTGAAAAACGAGCAAAAGCAATTCAATTTTGAAAAGCCAGCAGATTTCAGACGTCTGAAATATCTAATTCAGACGTCTGAATCGAATAAAATCGAGTCACAAAGAAATTAGTTCCATTTAGGCAATATTCAGACGTTTGGTTTTGGAGATTCAGACGTCTGGTTTTGGAGATTCAGACGTCTGAATTTGAAGAAAAATTTCTTCTTCTTCAATATTCAGATGTCTGAAATATCCATTTCAGACGTTTGAATTGTGTATCAAAACACAATTCAGACCATAAAAAAATTGAAGAAAATAAAAAAGATTATATTAATATTTGAATGATATATAGTATACAACTATGGTCATTCGAAAAACAAATATAGATAAATGAAATCAATAGTTCAAATCACTTGGAGTCTTGCAATCTTCCGGTTCAATCTTGGTTATCTCCGTGCATGGTTGCAACGGAGACCAATAGGGTTGACATTCCCAAGAGTTTGGAGAAACCGGAGGACGCTGTGGACTAGCTTCCCATGGATTCGAAGTTAAAGGTTGAGCTACATCTTTCTTTGGAGATGTACCGTGGAATTTTAATGCTACTTGTTCAATGAAACTAAGTCGTTTGGCATTAACTTTCTGTTCGTAATACATCTCTCGTTGCAAATCCAACTATTCTTTCTGGTAATGATGAATCTCGGCTATTTTTTCTTTGGTTGATGGAGAACCAAAGAAAAGAAATCGTCGAGATTTCTTCTTTTCTGGAGTATAACCGGATGGTTCGTATGAAGGATGAGGTCTAGCCGGTTCACGTGGTGTTGGAGTAGCCAATATTTCTGTGGAAGTTGTAAAATATGATGAGGGTGAGTTGTCAGAGTTGTTATTGTTTAAAGCCATGGCGAGGAGGGGAAAAATCATATTGAAATCCATAGTAATAAGCTTTTGGTAAAAAGAAGTAAGGAATTAGTTTATAAAAGAAAGTGAAAAGTTCAAAAATAGAATGTTAGTTAAAAAAATGGTGGCTGAAATGTTTTAAACAGTAATAAACACATATTTAAAAGCAAAGAAAACAAGAGGTTGTAAATGAAAGTTAATTTTAGTTACTTAAGAGATAAGAGTTTTGAAATGTAAAGATAAGCAAAGACATCAATATCACATAGAAAGATATCATAAATTTTTAAGTGAGACGATACCATGCTCTCGTCTAAGTTTGATAAAAACATTTTCTAAAAGAGGTTTTGTAAAAATATCAGCCAACTGATTTTCAAAAGAAACAAAATCCAAATTTATTGTTCCTTTTTCAACATTATCACGAAGAAAATGATGACGAATGTCAAAATGTTTTGTTCGTGAATGATTGATAGGATTTTTAGACAAGTTAATAGCACTAGAATTGTCACAATATATAGTTGATTTTGTTAAGTTTATATTGAAATCTCTAAGTGTCTGTTGCATGTAGATTACTTGAGCACAAGCCAAAGCAGTAGAAATATATTCTGCTTCACATGTAGATAAAAAAACGCAGTTTTTTTTCTTACTAAACCAAGACACTAGTGATTTTCAAATAAAATGGCACGTACCACTTATGCTTTTTCGATCTAATCGAGATCCACCGAAATCAGCATCACTATATGAAACTAACTCGAATGGACATTCTTTTGGATATAATAGACCGAAATCCTTGGTGTTAGTGAAATAACGTAATATATGTTTCACAGCTCTTAAATGTGATTCATTGGGGTTGGCCTGAAATCTAGCACACAAACAGACACTCATCATTATGTCAGATCGACTTGCCATTAAATATAGTAATGATCCAATCATACTATGGTATAATTTTTGGCCAACACTTTTGCTTCATCTTTTTCAAGATATGTTGTTGTACTTATTGGAGTCGGTTTGGCAGAAGTATTTTCCATTTCGAATCGTTTGATTAAATTATCACAATATTTTTCCTGATTAATAAAGATGCCATTTTGAAGTTGTTTAATTTGTAAACCAAGAAAATATGTTAGTTCTCCCATGTGAGACATTTCAAATTCCTTGATCATTGTTTTGAAGAAGTCTTGACATAAGTTGTCATTGGTGGAACCAAAAATGATATCATCAACATAAATTTAAACTATTAAAATATCTTTTTTCGAATGTTTAATAAAAAGTGTTTGATCAACTTTCCCAATTTGAAATCGCGAAGAAATTAGATATGTTTTTAGTCGATCATACCAAGTACGTGGTGCTTGTTTTAAACCATATAGAACTTTCTTAAGTTTGTAGACATGATCTGGAAATTTCTCATGAATAAATAAGGGACGTTATTCAACATACACATTTTCTTTTATATAACCATTCAAAAAAGCATTTTTAACATCCATTTGATAAATATTGAAATTGTGAAAACATGTATAGGCCACTAAGATACGTACTGCTTCTAGTCTTGCACTCTTCGTAGTCAATTCCTTCTTCTTGATTGTATCCTTGTGCAACTAACCTTGCTTTTTTTGGGTAATGTTTCCTTGTTCATCTGCTTTGATCTTGTAGACCCATTTCTTCCAATAACAGTTTGGTCACTTAGTCTAGGAACTAATTTCCAAACTTCATTGCGTTCAAACTAATTTAGCTCTTCTTGCATTGCATTTATCCATTGTCATCTGTGGAAGCTTCTTTGAGATTCTTTGGTTCGATATTGGAAAGGAATGCAACATGGCCCATTTGATTTAGTTGACTTCTAGTTCGTACGTTTGAATTGATTTCTCCGAAAATATTTTGGACGGGATGATCCCGTAACATTTTTAGTGGAGATCTTAATTCATCATTATATTTATAAAAAATGTTTTCATCATTTTCAAGGTTTGTAGTTTCCATATTTGTGATGTTATACGGAAAATATTCATCATCTTCTATACTTTGTTTTTGAAAATTTTCATCGAAATATATGTGTAAAGTTTCTTCAACAGTATTTGATCTTTTATTAAATACGCGATAAGCTTTGCTACGATCTGAATATCCTAGAAAGATTCCTTCGTTAGATCTCGCATCGAATTTTTCAAGCCGATCTTTGGTATTTAATGTAAAACATTTTGAACCAAAAACTTTGAAATAAGATATCTTTGGTTTCTTCCAGTAAAAAGTTCATAAGAAGTGTTGTTTGTGAGAGGTCGATAGATACACGATTCAAAACGTAACAGGCAGTTGCAACAGCTTCTGCCCAAAAATGTTTTGGAAGAGTGCTTCCATTTAACAAAGTTCGTGCACATTCTTGTAAAGTTCTATTTTTACGTTCTACAACTCCATTTGGTTGTGGAGTCCTAGGGAACGAAAAATTATGAAAAATTCCTTTCTTTTTACAAAAATGGTCAAAAACTTCGTTTTCAAATTCTCCTCCATGATCACTTCTTATGTTCTTTATTTTCAAACCTTTTAAATTTTGGATTTGTTTGACAAAAATCTTAAAATGCTCAAATTTATCACTTTTATTTTTCATAAAAATGGTCCAAGTATATCTAGAAAAGTCATCTACTATTACAAACACATATATATTGTGGTTTAAGGATTGAACTTGGGCTTGCCCAAATAGATCCATGTGTAGTAATTCAAGTGGTTGTAATGTAGAAATAATTTTCTTAGATTTAAAAGATGATTTGGTTCATTTTCCTAATTGACATGCATCACAAATATGATTGACTTTGAAGTTCATTTTTGGTAAACCTCTGACTAAATTATTTTTTTAAAGATTGTTTATAGTTTTAAAGTTGATACGACTGAATCTTTTGTGCCATAGCCAAGGATCATTTTCATTAGCTATTAAACACATATCTGAATTATGATTGATTTTTATATTCAGAATATAGATATTTCTGTCTCTATTTCCTTCACATATAAGATTTTGATTTTTATCAAAAATGCTATACTTATCTTCAGAATAAGAGATATTGAATCCTTTGTCACATAACTGGCTGATACTTAAAAGATTGTGTTTTAAGTTTTTGACTAGTAAAACATTTGAAATAAGAGGTAAATTAGATGTACTGATATTGCTGACGTCGCCTTTTCCGATGATCTATCCTTTGGAACTGTCTCTAAAAGTGACAGAGCCTCCATCAGAGTGAGTAATGTTTGAAAGCATATTTTTGTCTCCAGTCATATGATTTGAGCAACCGCTGTCGAGAATCCATTTTCCTCTCTTTTTAAGTGGGTCCTACAAAAAAAATAATGACATTGATACCCACTTTATGATAGGGTCCTAAGAGTTAGGTCTTAGGAAACCAAATCCAAGTAGGTTCAGTATCCCCCTTAAAAATATAATTTTTATTTTTATAAATTGTTTCCAAAAAGGCATTTATATATCTATTCCTAATCAAACTATTGTTTGTTTTAGGAACCCATATTTTTATGGTTTTTAAATTATTGTTCCTTTTAGGATGAGTAGTAACATTAGAAATATTTCTCCTAATTTCCTTTTTAAATGGAGCCTTTGATTTCTTAGAATATCCTAGTCCCTTTTTATTAGAAGTGGATTGAGAATTTTCAAGAATATTGGATAGAGTTTCTCGACCTTTATTAAGTTAGAAACATTTTTAGTAATATTGTCTAACTTGGTTTTAAGACAAGTATTATCTAATTCTATCATTTTGATCTTATTTTTTAGCTCATGATTTTCAAAGATAAGAGAATCATTCTTTTCTTTTTGAGTTTCAATTTATTGACTCAATAAAGTAATTTGAGAGTTATCATTAGAGAAGGTATCTTGAAGTTTTTCAAGTTCTTCTTCTAAAATTTTCTTTTCATCATTAAGCATATCTCTCTCGAATTCTGCTTTTCTCCGATTTTCTAGAGCCTCTTTGTATTTTCTTTTGATACTTTTTAAGGTATCAAGAAGTTCTGAATTAATTTCAATCATATCATCAAAAGTAAGATCATTTACCTCATTTTGCTATAGCCATGAAACAAACATTTGCTTGTTCTTTTTCACTGTCACTATTGCTTTTTGAAGAAGAAGAATTTGAGTCATCCCATGTTAATGAAAATGATTTTCTTTTCAACTTGTCCTTTCGATTCTTATTGTGATATGTTTTCTTTTGTTCTGGACAATCTTTTTGCATGTGCCCCTCCTTGTGGCAGTTAAAGCATTCTAGTATAGATGTAGATGGCTTATTTTATTATTGTTGAAGTTTCTTTTCCCGTTGTTTCGATTTCCTTTTCTGTACTACAAAAACTTTTTAAAGTTTTTAGCAATGAATGCAAAGTCTTCTTCATCCGAGTCTGATTCTACTTTTTCTGCATGAACTGCCATATTCTTTTTGTCTTGAGCTTGTACTCTTTTAGCCTACAAATTTACTTCATAGGACATTAGATTACCTATTAACTCTTCTGGTTTCATGGTAGAAAGATCATTAGCTTCTTCAATAGCTAAAACTTTTCTTTTCGGTTCATCAGTTAAAGAGTTAAGGATTTTTCAAATAATATCAAAATCAGAGTATGTTTCTCCTAGTCCTAGTAATAAATGATGAATATCTTGAAATCTGGAGTACATATCATTTATAGATTCATCTTGTTTCATTCTAAAATTTTGAAATTGATTCTTAAGCATAGATATTTTACTTTGTTTAACCTTGTTAGTACCTTCATGAGTGATTTTTAGTGTTCTCCATATTTCATATGCAGTGTTACATATGCTAACTTGGTTAAATTCATTTTTATCTAATGCACAAAACAACATATTCATTGCTTTAGCATTAACAGAAGCATCTTGTTTTTGAGCAGCTGTCCATGTAATATATTCAGTAGTGGGCAGTATATTCTGCTTGTGTAACATTTCATGCATCAAAACTACTGACTTGCATATAAATACACATTCGTGTTGCCAAATAATTGTAATTCATGCCATTGAATAGAGGAGGTCGAGCAATTGATTGACCTTCAATAAAACTAGTTTAGTGACAGTGTTAGTCGTAGTGCTAATGCTGTTTTCCATATTAGCAAGATATCAGATAACTTTATAACGGTTATTAGATGCCTTGCTCTGATACCAAATGAAAAGACAGTGCGGATCGTGCTATATGGAGTTATATTAAACTAGTGCGAAAATAAACTAAGCTACTACAATAAAGAAAATTAGTAAAATAAAATAAGCACACTAGAAATTTTTATACTGTTTCAAACTTCCCGTTCTACGTCCAGTCCCAGACACCTTCTAGAATTTCACTAATAACAATCCTCACTTAACCCGAAGGAACAGGTTTACAACACCTGAATAACAGAACAGGGTTTCGATGCCTCAACAGCCGAAGAGGACTTCAATTGCACGAACAGCAAAACAGGACTTCAACTTATACAAATAGTATTTGACACAGTGTGTTCTTGATAACACGGATTTGTCTCTTTATAGTACAACCTTCCTGTAATCTTCTCCTTTTAACATATGTGTGTGTGTGTGTGAAGAATATGGAAGTAAATGGATGATTTTGTATGAAATTGAATGCACAAAAGTGCTAGAATCAAAGTAGTATAAGAATAGAAAGAGTAACTTCGATTAGGTGAATAAAACTGATGATTCTAACATGTTTATATATAGTATAAAAAGATGCAATTGTTCGTGAATAGTTATCATGAAAATATATGGACATATCTATTGATAAAAAGTCGTATCTATTGATGGAAGAGAAATGTCTATTCAAAAATATAGCCGTTGTAGGAATTCAGACATCTGAAAAATTAAAAACAGACTTCTAAAATTGTTAACATGCAAACAAGAAAGCAAATAGGTCATTTTTGACCTGATTCAGACGTTTGAAATGTCCAATTCAGACGTCTGAATATTGTGTGAAAAAACAATTTTGATTACAAATTCAGACGTCTGAAATGGTCAATTCAGACGTCTGAATTTTACTTGAAATTCAAGATATGCCATATGCATGTGTGTATGTGCACGTGTCGACATATATATCCAAAGAAGAGATTTTAACATCATTTCTCTAGACAAAGACTCAATACAACATATATGTAAAGTATGAAGTTCATGTGAATCTGGTCTTGTAGTTATTCCTGCGAAAACAAGTTAGTATATAAAAATCAACATATATAGTTGTCATAGTCAAAATATCGTAAGTTTGAAAAGTCGTAGACAAGGTTTCAACAACCATCACTCGCTTCTGCTTAACGACAGATCCAAACTCTCAAAAATCTGCCCACACGAGCGCGATCAAACTTACACTTCAATGATGGACTCCGAACCTTAATAGGTTCCTTCAGAGATTAGTGAAATCCTTACACCATGCTGCAAAGCTCACTCGAGATGGTATTGGGTCTACAGTCTCGACAGATACACTTCCAATATCAACACTTGGACTTCTTCCATTGGTAGTCGTGCTACACACGGCACTATCCATCTACCTTTAGAACTCACATTGGAAACACCCGAACAGGTAATCCAACAAATAGGTAGAACAGATATATGTAAATATATATAAATACAAGTACACTCTCTCAAGAAAGACACCACTCCAGAGCCTAGGTATTTGCTCAACCTATGCTTTGATACCAACTAAAACAACATGCCTTTCTCTCCACAGAAAGACGCATCATTTTTAAGAAAGAAAGGGATAGAAAAGAGAAAAGATAGAGAGGAAAGAAAGAAATAACATCAGAATCTCAACAGCGGAACGAATAAATTATATTAATCACATAAAATATTACATAGTATCATATACATCAGAGTTACACAGCTTATACATCACATAATAGACAGTTATAAACACCTGTCTAGTTATTACAACACAAGATACAACTCAAACAAATGACTCAGAGACCAACACATTGGAACCATCTATATATATCTACAAACGCTGAAGCCTCCTGCTCCATTGCTACTTTAGAATTCATTAAAGCTAACCTGAATCTCTTGGCTACTCGTAAAATTTGAGTACCCAAGAGTTTAAGAAAAACAGAATAAACTCTGGGTTAGACATGGGTATGGTGTGAGTAAACGGGTTAAAGTTGCTTAACTTCGAAAACCTTTGAAAACAAAAGGTATCACGTAAGACTCCCTACACATAAACATGGGCAAGTTTTTACCATATGCTAACCAAAACATTTGACAGGAAATCCAATGATATTACTGTTTGCGCCAAAATTGGTCACAAACCCCAAATATCGTGAAAGCACCAAAGTATGAATACAAATCAGCAATATTCAAGTACAAATCTCAGATCTCAGCAAATAACAAACAGCAGTATGGAAATAATGAACAGTGACACAGGATTTATAGTGGTTTGGCTATCTCCGGCCTACGTCCACTTCAAAATTTTATCATTTATTGATGTTCTTTGCCAATTACAAATGATTGCAGCAATTACAATGATTGAATTTCGACTATAACAGCAATGGAAAGAAGTAGAATTGAATCTGGTAGAGTCTGGACATTGAATAGCCAAAAGATACTTTTTCTTTAGGCTTCAGGGGCTATTTATAGGCTAGGAGGCTGATATCGTGCTCAAACTTCGGGAGACTTCTTCTGGCACGTGAGTGGGCCCACGCGACCGACCCCACCAAGTTTCGACTCGTTCTGTGATCGATATGAAACAATTTTGTATCGATCAAAAAATGCTCCAATCGAGCTGAAACTTGGCAGGTTGGTTCTTTAGCATGTATAAAAGCTATTGTGAAAATTTCATTGCATTTGGATCAATGGTTTAGGAGATATGGTCGATACAAAATTGGTCCGCTCGATGGCTGTTTGGTTCGAATCCATTCATTCGGACCAATTACTTCGACTCGATGGCAATGCGCGTGAGCAGGTCGACGTGGCGCACGCTCTTCATGTCGATCCGCTTTTCACTCCGGTTTGATCGAGTCACTCCGAGTATTTCGCCGTTCGCATCCATAACTCACGCGCCATCTCTGGCCTGTTTGACTCGGCGGATTCGAACAAGCAATTATTCATGAATTTGAACAAGGATCCCTGATGGATACCAAGGGGTCAGCGCCTGATGGATGCGAAGTCATCTGATGGACTCGAGATAGATGGATACGAAGGACTTGTATCCCTGACCGGTACGAAGACGATGGATACGAATGGAAACTCATCCATGGATACAGACCGTGTCTAGATGGATGGATACAAAACAAGACGTTGCCGATCGATATGAGGCGCATGTCCTGTTGATGGATACGAACTCGATCGATGCGAGCCGAGGTTCCTCGATGGATTCGAACTCGATCGAAGCGAAGTTGATGGATTCGAATGGAGACGTGATAATGGATACGGACTCCATCGATATGAAGCTAATGCTGCTTGATGGTACGAAAATGTAACTTTTTCCTTCAACTTGCATCAATCACATCTTGAGCATATGAACTCGGATTGACTTGAAATTTGGAACACAGGCTTCCATGGCTTTGCTTGTCATGTCTTGTCAATTACAGCCTGATCCGGACTTGGACAAAATTCATCTATATCCATGGTTATCCTACAATGCATAGTTGATATTCATGACTTGTTATTATCGATTTTCAGTTAATTTGTTGGTATCTCAGCTTTGCCAAAAAGTAGGATAACACTTTGCCCTCCAATACATGCCTTCTGGTAAAAGGTGTGTTTTGATTAGTCTCAAATCGAATGTAGTGAGTTCACATTTTATTTAGAGTTTATAGCATTTTTAATCAAGTTCATAGCAGTTCGAAGCCAAATCGTTATCCATTTCTTCCAGTGAAAGTTAAGAATGAAATCATATAGTCTCTCCGGACTATCGGTGGTCACTACGGACCCTTGCCAAGCCAATTCCAGACTTAGCAATTGAATAGAAAGATCCTATTGCACTCCGGCGTTTCTCTCTATCCCTTGCACTCCGGCCCCGACTAGGGCATATAGCGATGTCTTGGTTGTTCTAAACCGATCATAGCCTCTCCGGGCTCTTGTTGGATCTCATCCTGTCACTCTCCGGTGAAGGGAGGCAGCGTTAAGTGAGTCGATCCTGTCGCTCTCCAGCGAAGCAACTCACTTCTTGCACTCCGGTCCAGTGTATTTGAACATTAAGTGATGTCATGGCCTAAATCGGGGGCCATCACAGCCTCTCCGGGATCCTATTGAATGTCGATGCAATCACTCTCCGGTGAATGGGAAACGGTGTTAAGTGAGTCGATCTTGTCGCTCTCCGGCGAAGCAACTCACTTCTTGCACTCCGGACCACACCTCTCCGGGTAGGGTCATAAAGTGATCATTTTCATGTTGGCATTTAACATTTACCCTTTATCTCTCCGGTCAAAGGTTTATTTCAAGAAATTAAAGTTTATTTATTAAATTCGAGTCCTAGATGTTCAATCTCAAATATGAGGAAAAAACTAAACATTGCCTCTCCAGGCAGATCGGTCTATTTCCATCTCAGAGCATGCCTAAGGATCTCTCCGGTTCCGTACATGAGTGAGTGGAATAGCCATTTATTTTTAAAATCAAATCTAAGAAAACTAATCGACCAAAGTCCAAATCTCAAACTTGGCCCTTGCCATCATAGTCAATTGATGACGAGTCATGATCTCGATCCAGGATCAGTTCTGTTAGGTGGAGGCGGCAGTTGTTCAGGTCTTACGACCGCCTTTCGTTCTCTGATATACTGTGGCAATCTACCACTCCTGGCATGTTCTTCCACCTCATCTTTTAAGTGACGGCATTTATTGGTAGTATGCCTATCCAGCTCGTGGAATAGGCAATATTTTCCGATTCTACGCTCCTGCTCAGTGGGATCTCTCCTGGGTGGTTTTCGATAGGGGAGTTGCCTCGGAGTTTCAGTGTAAATCCGTTCCAGGCTTGCCTTCGGATCTGTGTATTGCCTGAATCCGGGCTCTTGGAATTTCTTCCGTTTATTAGGACCATCACGTCTATCGTCCTGCTTTCTCTTTCCTTTGTCTGCTCCGGACTGTTCCCTGGCGGTTCCTTTACCCTGCACAGCATTTATTTCTCGCCTTTCGGCTCGTGATTCTTCCAGCCGAATGAATCTTTCAGCTTCATGATAAAATTCTCCAAGATCTTATGGTGGATTTCTTACCAGAGAATCTTTAAATTTGGTGCCTTCCCCAACTCCTGCCACCGCTGCCATCAAAATCATCGATGGATCCGGGCGATCTACAAAATCCACCGTTGCATTGAATCGTAGTGAGAAATCATTTATGGACTCTCCGGTCCTTTGCTTTATTGAAGCTAAAGTTCATCACACTCTTGGGTCGCGTCACGTGGACCCTAAACTGTCTCATGAAACATTTTACAAGCTCGCCCCATGTTCTGATCGATCCGTTCTCTGGCTGCCTAAACCAAAGCGCAGCCAAATCTGACAAGTATCGAGGGAAGCATCGAGCCATCACTTCCTCGGATGCCCCCAACACTTCCATGTGCCTGTTGTACCGAGTAATATGCATCGTTGGGTCTGACTTCCCATCATAAGGATCCAGCATAGTCAGTTTGAACTTTGGAGAGTTCCTTGCATTTCTGATATTCGGAGTGAACGGACTCCGACTGACTTCTTTTAATCCTCCACTCGACAATCCTCCTCTCATGATTCGTTGCACTAGACCAATTATTCTTTCATCTCCATCCGGGGGCTGCCCCCTTGTCATGTTTCTGTCTTGCCCCCAAGTCTCGAAGGGAACTCTGGTACATACTCTTCATGTGGCTCGGTAACATTAGCATTGACTCCAGCCTGTTGAGCTTCATCTATGGGTCTTCCAGTGTCTGATCCTGAGGGTCTTCCCCCAAGTCCTTGTTGTTTCCTTCAGGTCCTGCACTACGGTCATAAACCTGACTTTCATTGGCTTCCACAATCCTGACTCCTTGTCCTGCACTTGCAGCCGCTATACTTGGCCCAAGGTTCTGCACGTTCGCTGCTCTCATCTGTTCAAAGAAATTCTGCAGCATCTCCTGTTGGCTTTTCATCATTCTTTCATGCATTAAATTATTCATAGCCTCCATCTCATCCCGGGTGATGTAGATCGAAGCTTGTCCTTCTGTAGCTCCAGAGGATGCCTCATGGCTTCCTCCTTGTTGGCTTCTCTCAGCTCTTTGTCTTGTTTGTCGAGTCATTTTCTCTAAGTTTGAATTCTTCAAGCTTTTCAAATCTGAACTTCTATCTGATGTAGCGGGTGCTAGTTCTTCTCAGTGAAAGCACCAAATTGTTTGCGCCAAAACTGGTCACAATCCCCAAATATCGTGAAAGCACAAAAGTATGAATACAAATCAGCAATATTCAAGCACAAATCTCATATCTCAGCAAATAACAAACAGCAATATGGAAATAATGAACAGTGACACAGGATTTATAGTGGTTCGGCTATCTCCGGCATACGTCCACTTCAAAGGTTTATCTTTATTGATGTTCTTTGCCGATTACAAATGATTGCATCAGTTACAATGATTGAATTTCGACTATAACAGCAATGGAAAGAAGTAGAATCGAATCCGGCAGAGTCTGGACGTTGAATAGTCAAAAGATCCTTTTTCTTTTGGCTTTAGGGGGCTATTTATAGGCGTAGGAGGCTAATATCATGCTCAAAGTTCGGGAGACTTCTTCTGGCACGTGAGTGGGCCCACGCGACTGACCCCACCAAGTTTCGACTCGTTCTGTGATCAATACGAAACAATTTCGTGTCGATCAAAAAATGCTCCAATCGAGCTGAAACTTGGCTGGATGGTTCTTTAGCATGTATCCAAGCTGCTGTGAAAATTTCATTGCATTTGGATCAATGGTTTAGGAGATACGGTTGATAGGAAATTTGTTCGCTCGACGGCTGTTTGGTTCGAATCCATTCATTCGAACCGATCACTTCGACTCGATGGCAATGCGCGTGAGCAGGTTGACGTGGCGCGCGCTCTTTGTGTCGATCCGGTTTTCACTCCAGTTTGATCGAGTCACTCCGAGTATTTCGCCGCGTTCGCATCCGTAACTCACGCGCCATCTCTGTCTGTTTGACTCGGTGGATTCGAACAAGCAATTATTCATGGATTCGAACAAGGACCCCTGATGGATACGAAGTGGTCAGCGCCTGATGGATGCAAAGTCATCTGATGGACTCGAGACACATGGATACGAAGGACTTGCATCCCTGACCGATACGAAGACGATAGATACGAATGGAAACTCGTCCATGGATACAGACCGTGTCTAGCTGGATGGATACGAAACAGGACGTTGTCGATCGATACGAGGCGCATGTCCTGTTGATGGATACGAACTCGATCGATGCGAGTCGAGGTTCCTCAATGGATTCGAACTCGATCGACGCGAAGTTGATGGATTCGAATGGAGACGTGATGATGGACACGGACTCTACCGATACGAAGCTAATGCTGCTTGATGGATACGAAAATGTAACTTTTTCCTTCAACTTGCATCGATCACATCTTGAGCATATGAACTCGGACTGACTTGAAATTTGGAACACAGGCTTCCATGGCTTTGCCTATCATGTCTTATCGATACAGCCTAATCTGGACTCGGACAAAATTCATCGATATCCATGGTTATCCTGCAATGCATAGTTGATATTCATGACTTGTTATTATCGATTTTCAGTTAATTTGTGGGTATCTCAGCTTTGCCAAAAAGTGGGATAACAATTATAATAGGGTCTAAGGTTTTCAAGTAAAATACAGAAATAGCTGGAATGCTTACATCTCACGTTCCAACATTGTCGGGCACAATCAGTATGTACAGACTTATTGGAGATTGGATTCCATACAATGGCAGGACTACTGGGGTACCGCCCGTCACAGTACGGGGCCTAGATCACCGTACCGAGGATTACTCCCATTCCCCTACAACACAAGGCCGGAACCATTCCTTGCTGAACAGTTCCGAACAAGACAACCCCGCGGTTGTAGCTAGCAACCGCCCACACAGCGGAATAAAAAGGGACATCTAAATAGGGGTAAATCTCGTCCTGCTTGGGCATGACCCACTTAGCCTTGCTGCACCTCCTCTTTTTTAGTCATTCCCGGTAGATGAGCCTTGAGGCTGCGATTATCTTTATAGAACACATCTATCTTAGAATGCTCATCATCCACCTGACGATGTTCTAAAAGTATTCAATCCATACAAGTTCGTTCCAGGTTCGAACGAAACCAAAGACATTATCTCGTTACACCCATTTTGGAATTACCCTCGGAGTTAGCGACAATAACCCTTGCACTTTGATTCTTCATCTTCACTTGAGATTCACGATCTATCGTTAATTTGGATCGATGTAGTTTTCGGATATCTAAATCTGAAAACCCGATGCTGGTCTCATCGAAATCCAAAATGCCATCTTTTAAGTCCAAGTTATTTTAAAGTTAAAACAATTCAATTCAAATCATTATCTATATTCACACAGATAGATACACATATTCACAAATAGATAATCCATATCATCACAATTTAACCAAATCATATTATATCACATGTATCTCATCAGAGATATCAAACAATCAAGGTTTCAATATCAATCAGCCATTTTTAAGCAATGATTTATTAATCACACGTCTATAATTAATTTAAAATGAATTAAATTAATTGCTTCATCTCTAATTAATTTAAGATAAATTAAATTAATTACTTTCATCACATAAATCATGCTTACTTAACCATTGATTAATTATAAACCAACTAATTAATCATCATCTTAATTAATCACCCTTGATTAATTATCCTTTAATTACATTAAGTAATTAACCCTTAATTAATTACACAGATTAATTACCTACAAACCATTAAAGTAACTAATCTTAATCACTTCATTAACTATAATTAATTACATTAATCCTTAATAAATTACAAATAATTAATTACCTTATAATCACTTATTATTGATTAATTAATCTTAATTAATCAATCATTAATTACTCTCATTAATTATATTAATTAATGATCCTTAATTAATTACTTCCATTAATTTATTAACTATAATTAATTACATTGATCCTTAATTAATTATATTAATTAATTAAACTTTAATTAATCACTTCCATTAAACAACCTTAATTAATCATAAACAATAATTATCATCCTGTAATTACTTACCTTAATTAATTATATTAATCCTTTAATTAATTACACCAAGTAATTAAGCCTTAATTACTTCTATTAAGTAATTATCCTTCAATTACTTTCCATTAAGTAATTTTCTTTTAATTAATTCCATCCCGGTAATTATACATTAATTACTTCACTAAGTAATTACATTATTTAATCTCATTAAGTATGCATACTTAATCAGTCATCAAGATTAATCAACCAATTAATTAATCACATTCATTTGATTAATTACAATTGGGTAATCCATTCCTTAATTAGCCCTTTAAATAAATTAATTAACCTTTAATTATAAATTAATTATTCTTTAATTATTAATTAATAAACCTTAATTATCCATTAATAAAAATTAATAACAAATTAGCTAATCCTTAATTAATTAGTTAATTAATCCTAATAACAATTAATTAACCCTAATTATTAGTCAATTAATCCTTAACTAACTTTAATTATAGATTAATAATTTATTAATTATTAATTAATAAAGCCTAATTATTAATTAATGAAACTTAATTACATATTAAGTTCTTTTTAATTTCAAGTTAATTAATCTCTAATTACTATTTAATCAACCTTAATTACTTAATTAATTATTCTCTAATCAGCAATTAATAATATATAATTATCTAATTAATTATAATTAATTATAAATTAATTAACCTCTAATTATTTAACTTAGAACCCTTAATTATTAATTTTAAATAAATTAAATAAATCAATTAATTACTCTTAATTAATTTCTTAATTAATACTTAATCATTATTAAATTAAAATAATTAATCATATATAATTTTCCTTAATTTACTTAATTAATTTCAACCCATTAAAACCTTAATTATCTTAAAATAAAACATTATCTTAATTAATGACTTGATTATCATTAAAAACATTTTATCTTAATAATTAATTTTACTTAATTAAATCAATAATTAAGTTTTAAAATAATTATTAACTTGATAAATTAAAGTTAACAAAACTTCCTTTGAATACTTAAAATATTATCAAGTAATAGTTTTAAAAACAAATTTAAATTTGAATTTTAAAACTTGCTTTTATATCAATCTTAAAAATTTCATTTCTAATTTAAGTTTAAAATGGCTTTAAACTTAACTTAACAAAATTTAATTTAACAAATTTTAAAACTTCATAATCAATTTTAAAGAACAATTATTATATATAAAGTAAGTTTATATAAAAAGTTCAAACTAGATTTAAATTAAATTTCAAAAACATCACTTTTAAAATCTATTTTTTAAAAACCGCTCAACACTGTTACTTCAGGTCAAAACCCAAAGAACACTCGGTCTAACTCGAGTATTCCCCTCCTTCTCTTTTATTTCGAAAACTTAATTTAAATTTTAAATTTTAAAACCTATAACAACTAAACTGTTAACAGGCTAAAACATTACAAGCTGCTCGAGTTTCCACTCGAGTCACGCACTCAAAAACACGAGCATCTCTTTGAGCGCCTAAGAACCATCTTCCTAGACACGAGAAATCATCGACGTGCACATGCACCAGTGCCGAAATCATCTCCGATCTCTGACGAACCCTCCGGCTTGTCACTCGTCACCGCAGCAATCATTTATAACCCTTAAAACACTCGCACAATTCAGCGATCGAAAATGAATAGTCCAGTTGAAAACTAGAACCAAACACCATGGCCAAAACCACCTCGAGCTCACGACTCCGACCATCAGATGACGTGGAACCCCTGCCACTCCATCCCCGATCATCCACGAAGCCATTACACTCGATCCCATCGAACTCGATGCACCAGATAAGTAGCAGTGATCCTATTTTCCTAGATCGACCAAATTAGGTGTAAAATCCTAATCAACCAATTACCGACGCTACGGCGAACATCCGATGCCTCCACCATTTTTGCTATACTTCTCGATCCTTCCTTTACCTCCATCCAGATCCCCATCACTCTAGACCTTTGGCCATCAGAAATCACTCAAAATCGCAATCCCAGACATCATCAAATTACACATTCAATACTTTACTAAAAATTGTGATTTTGATTTTAAAAATCCTATCTTTCAGAGATGATTCAAGATATAAACTTGAAACAGCAAATTTAAGTGATTGATTTTATCATGATAAAAGAATCCTACTGTACTCTTTTGATTCTAGGAGATTTCCACTTCTATTCTACTTGAATAAAATTTTAAACTTAAATTTGTGTTTAAACAAACATATCATGTTGAAAGCTTAAAACCTAACAATGATCAGTTAAGGAGATTTGAATTTTTCCTTTATTTCTTCTCTCTATAGTTTTAAAAACAGAGAAGAACAATCAAAATACACATGCACAGTCATACATATTCATATACATAGATAATACATTTATATACACATGCAAGCATTAATCATTTCAGAAATCTAACAAGCAACAGAACAATTATTACTTAGGATTTTTAAGTAGATGTTTGCTCACCATTTTAAAAATGCAGAGAGCTGATTTACTGGACTTTGATAAGTTGCTCGCTTTTCTGGAAACTATAAATGCTTAGATCTTTGAAATGGCTTCGATCTTGAAGAAATATAAAACTGGAATCTTTGATGCTCTGAAACTAGTTGTTACTTGAGGAGGTTTTAGTTTGAAACAAAGCTGAAATCTTGGTTTACAGGCTTGCTTGAACTTTTGAAAACATGTTGTTGCAGGCTTTCATTTTGAAAATGCTTTTCAGGTTGCATTTTGAAATTGAACTTTGCTTGAAAATCTTATTACATGCTTTGAAAGAAAAACTTTGCAGGTTGGGTTTCAGATTTTGAGTTTAAGAATTTTACAGGCTTGTTTCTAGTTTGAGAATGAATTATAGGGTTTGTTTTTTGGTTTGGAAATGAGTGATTGGGTTTTTGATCTCAAATTTGAAGATGTTTGCAGTGTATAAGTTTGAACTGAGAAATGGTTTCGGGTTTGAAAAGGTTTTTAGATTTGTTTTCTTGAGGAATGAATTAAGAAAAGAAAACGAATTGAAGCATGAAGGTATGTGTTTATATAAGCTAATGTAGATTTTATTAAAATTTAAAGAAAATAAAATAAATGATGACACTTGTCTCTTACCTTAATTAATTGCTTAACACATGTTACATCTCCCTTGATTTAATTACACTTGTAATTACTTATTTTCTTATTATTTTAAAATGATTTTTAAAAGCTTTTATATATGATTTCCTAATTAATAAATAACTTTCTAAATTAATAAATGCTTTTCTAATTTTAAATAAATAAAACTTTAAAAGAAAAGAAAATAAAAACCAATCATATTTTAAATAAAATCATATATAGTATATCTAATCCATTTTAAATGTTAATATAAACCTTTTGTATTTATTTACTCTTAAATAAATATTTTTCCAAATTATATAAATAAATTTCTTTTAAAGAAAATAATATAAAACAATCTTATTTTAAATAAAAACTTTATCCATATATTTTAAATCCATACCATAATATTATTTCTATTTTAAGATATAAGTATATTCCTTTAAATTCAATTTAAATCCAGATTCAAATTCAAATTTAAAATTCAATTTAAAATTAGTTCAAATAAATATAGATATCAATTTTAAACAAACACATTATTAATTGTAAATAAATATCCTATTTAAAAATAACTTAAATACACACACACACACACACACACACACACACACACACACATATATATATATTAAAACACACTTATTAAACTTGAAAATAATAAGTCTATTTAAAATCTATTTATAAATAACACAATTTAAATTTGTAAATTATTATCCCATTTAAAAATCTATTTATAACTATATTCAAAAACATCACATTATATTTATTATTGTTTGAAATTAACAAATTTTACCAATTCTAAAAAGTTAATTAAGAGATTATCAAATTTTAAATTCCTTGAAATTCCGGGATATCACATCCTTTTTCCTTTATCTTTCCCTTTATTCGAGCTTTCGTTGGATGGCCCTCCATCCTCAGCCCCATTTACCTCCTTTAATTTCATGCCTGAACATGCATCTTCCTGTCGAAGGAATTTCTCAGCTTCATGAAAGAATTTCCCGAGGTCCATTGGTGGGTCCCATATTAGAGACATTTTAAAATCCGAATCCTATCTGACTCCTGATACTGCTGCCATTAAAACCATCGATGGATCCGGCCAATCCACCGAAGCAACAGTTGCATTAAACCGAGTTAAGAAAGCTCTAAGCGATTCGTCTATCCTTTGCTTTATTGATGTTAGCATCATTACGTTCTTCAGAATTTTAATACGAACCCGAAACTGCTTCAGAAACCTGTCCACCAATTCTGTCCATGTTCTAGTAGATCCCTCTTCCAGCTGTTTGAACCATATAGCAGCTATATCCGTCAAATACAGAGGGAAACATTGGGCCAACACTTCCTTCGATGCCTCCAGCACTTCCATATGTCTTGTGTATCTCATCAAGTGATCAGTAGGTTCAGCCTTGCCATTGTACACTTCCAAAGTAAGTAGCTTGAACTATGGTGGATTCCAAGCCATTCTAATGTCATGAGCAAACGGACTCCTGTTCACTCCTTCCATATCTTTGTTTGTCAAACCTCCACGCATAGTTCGCTTGATAATCTCAACCAATCCTGTGTTGTCCGTCAAGGGTTGCCCCGAGTCCTAGAGGGAATTCCGGTACGTACTCCTCATCACGCACTCCTACATTCCTGCTAGCATCTTGTTGTGTGGCGTCACCAAGAATTCCTCCATGAATTGGTCCATCGTTGCCAGGTGGCATGCCCCCGAGTCTGGATCCATTTGGATTTATGGTTGTGTACTGATTGGGGGTTGCGCCTAGTTGAGCTGCTCCATTCAATTGCCTGTTGGGTCCTTCCGCTCCAAATCCGTAGATCTGAGCTCCTATAGCTCTAGCTGTTCTTGCTTTCCCAAACTGCCTGAGGAGGTTTTGCATCATTTCTTCCTTTCAGAAACTCTTCATGCATAGCTCCCATCATCATCTCCATTTCGTCTCTGGTGATGAAAGCTGAGGTCTGATTAGCCCCTGATGATGCCTCTTGGCTTCCTTAATGCTGACTCCTTTCTGCTCTTTGCCTTCTACTTGATTTCCTTGTCATAGCTCTTTAGATCTGAATCCTTAAGCCTTCAAATCTGAACTCCAAATCTAGTACATCGGGTGCTAGTTTTTCTCAGTGAAAGCACCAAAGTGTTTGCGCCAAAATTGGTCACAAACCTCAAATATCATGAAAGCACCAGTGTATGAACACATATTAGCAATAAACGATCACAAATCACAGTTCTAAGTAATGTAGAGGATAAAAATGAAGAATAATAAACTTAAAACGAAAAGAAATAGACAAGGATATAGAATTTATAGTGGTTCGGCTATCTCCGGCCTACGTCCACTTCAAAAGTTAATTTTTATAATTTCCTTGCTGGGTACAACTGACTATAGTGATTAAATTCGAATACAATAGCAGCCTAGCAGCGCAAAGGTGTTTCCGACAGAATCTGGATGTTAGATGGCCAAAAAGTCCTTTTTTCTCTAGGCTCTAGGGTGCTATTTATAAGCGCTTCGTGCAAATATCTCGCTCAAACATCGGGAGGCTTCTTTTGGCACATGAGTAGGCCCACACGATCGATCCCAGGCAATTTTGACTCGATCCATGATCCATACGAACATAATTCGTATCGATCAAGATTTTGTCCAATGGAGTCGAAATTTGGCATGAACCTTCTCTAGCTTGTATGTAAGCTCCTGTGAAAATTTCATAGCATTTGGACTTGTAAATCTCGAGATATGATCGATGCAAGTTCGTGTTCATCGGTTGGATGTCGCGTTCGTATCCATCACTTCGTCTCCATACTCTCCTCTCTTCGAATCAATCGATCCGGCATCGATGACATATCTCGAATATTCAAAGGACATCGACTTTTCGTGGGGATTTGATTGCTTCCTTCGTATTGATCGATACAAATACGATCGATACGAACATGGCCTTTGAATCCTTCATATCCACTCACAGCTATCCTGCACACGCCCTTCGGTCTTCTTTGAGTCGATGCAAGAGTGGGTCCTTCGTATCGATCAATAATCGATCGATACGAAACGTTTATCCAAGTCCCTTCGACCACTATTGCATCCTTCGTATCGATCCTAGCCTCGATTGATACGATATGCACTAACATACTACATCATGCAATCGATATGTACGTATCGATACGAAGTCTGCTGCCTGAGTCCATCCTGATCGATGCAAAATAACCAAGTCAAACATACCATCATATGCCCGCCTATTCTATCCAAGCCCACAGCCATCGAGTCGAAGCCTATTTAACCCTTCTCCCTGAATGATTCGAACATCTCGTTCATGTCCACGTTGATCGATACGAACAACATCGGTTTGAAGGGCTACATGCTAAACGATACGAATAGTATCGATACGAACCATTTTTCATGAATCTTAACCCATCCATATCTCGAGCACACCAACTCCAATTGACCTGAAATTTGAAATGTAGCCTCCCTAGCCTTGATCGTTGTTCCCAATCGCTTCTGTCTTGATTGGAGCTCGATCAACTTTTGACAATATCGATCTCAACCTGGTTCCCATTCAATCTCCAATCCAAATATCCATCCTTTCTAGCTAATTTGTTGACCAAAGGGTGGGGTAACAATAACCCTTTTGTTGTGGATGAAGAACTATTTGTGAATATTGATCCGAGCCTCGAGGTCATATAACTTAACTCCTCTAGGGAAAAAGTTCAACAACCATCTAAGGCAGGGCATTCTCAAGATTCCCTCCTTCGCCTTTCTCTTCCAGACCCTTCTAGGGCTTTGAATCTTTTATGTAAGGAGCTTGGTTTATGACTTACTCCAAAGGATCTAGTCCCCTTCAAGTCTCGGTCTCCAATCTCTGTTAGAAATTTTTATGATCTTCTCTAATTGGTCATCTAATCTCCATCTTTTGCCGCTCTCAAGCCATCACAAATTTCGTCATATTCTCAAGACCATCAATCTACTATCCTTAAGCAGCTCTTGTCAATATGTACTTTATCTGTTTAGCTATTTCAGTCTCTTAATCTTTTAAATAATATTCTAATTCCTACCTACACATTTTAGGCTCCTAAACATATGTTTCTTCTTCTTCAAGAGGATGTTATAGGATCCTCTAGTGAAATGTCTAAACTAAAGGACCAAGTCTCTTCGTTCAGTGATCATATAATCGACATCTCAACAGTGAAAGACAAGGCTAAAAAAGAAAAGAAAAAACTCGCCATTTCACTTAATAAAGTAAAAAACTTCCCTTAACAAAGAGAAAAGTGCCTGATGGACTTTAGACGATAAGGTGAAAGCTTTAGAGATAAGACTTGAGAAGGCTGGTGTGAAGGAGGCCAAGCTTGTAAAGGAGAATGAATTTTTTAAGGAGAAGCTGCGAAGGAAAAGAACTCTCCTAAAAAAATCGAGTGGTATAATTATAGATGCAAAGCAAAAGGTGTCTTATTTCCTTGACACAACTCTCGATACTATTATCAAAATAATCTTATGAGAAGGCACTCTTTATAGCATATTACAACAACATCTAGCAATGCCCAGATCTGGACTTCCCATCTCTTCCTCTAGCTTGGAAGGAAGAGTTTAAAAAGAAATTCAAAGCTATGCTAGAGAAAGCCTAGGCATCAGGAGAAGAATCTTCTGAGGAAAAGGAAGAGATTGAAGCCAAGAAACTGCTGACTATTGATGATCGTCCTATAGATGAAGATGCAAAATCTGATGCTGAGGGGGAGGATGATGATGAGCACAAAGGTGATGACGATCATGATGATGATAGTGATGATGGAAATAATGATGACAACGGTGGTAGGATGGAAAGGGTCTTTCTGGACCGTCGGATTAGAATGATGGATCATGGGATGCTAACATGGACTTAGCAACCCAAGGTAGGAATGTTACTAAAATTCCTGATTCCTCAACTAAAGATTCTCCTTAAAATGATAGTGCCCCTCAAAGCCACAAACCCAAAGGGAAAGAGCATATTCCTTCTATTCAATTCCTCTCTCTGAGGTATGGGTCTTTTTACTTAAATGTCTTCAGTTATCAAGTAGTTCATAGTTAATACATTAATTATTTCAATCAACAAGGAGAAAATCAAAATATCATTATGAAGTTATACTCAAAAAGAGGAAAATGGAAATAGATTAAATGAATAGGGAATTGGATAGACAATTCGTGGAGTATAATAAACTATCTGAGAAATACAAGAATCTTGTTGGTACTGCATCCAAATTTGGATTTTTCAAAGAAAGGAAGTTGCTCCACCGATGAAAAAAGCACTCCTTCACTGAGAGAGATTCTGATAGAGAATATAGAGTTAATGACCCTCTTTTCGATACTTATTAATGATAGAAATTCCTTGGAGGAATTTCTTTATGGGGTTTATTCTATGGTAAATTCGTTGACTTTTCCTATTTGGGTGACGACTGTAGGAGTTTTCTTAGGTGCTTCCATCATAGATACTTAGATGAATATAAGTCTGATCCTCACCCTAAGGCATGTTAGAACCTCCCCAGAGTTGCTTCTATCCCTCTTTCTTCTTGTTCTCTTCCCCCCGGGAAGCTCAAATACAATAGGAAGAGATTTATTTTTGGACTTTATAAGAAATCAGTTTTGTATGAATTTGAGTGATTGTATAATTGTACTATGTAACTCTAGTAGCTCATAAACCTTATTGCTTTCGTTTCTCTATAATTAGTCTAATTTTTACATATTATATAGATTAAGGAAAATTCAAGTAGCCCTGTTCCTAAAGAACTATTGAATAAGTTTGTCAAGTTAAAGAAGGATTTTAAGGAAAAATCTTTAATTCTCAAAACATCTCGGTTAGCAAAACACTGCTTTCTTAGAGATTGATAAGAAGTTTACATGCAATTTCCTCACTTCCATTTTGACTTTATGGGTGATGAGAAGGACAAACTACTTAGTGAAATTCAAACTTATCACGCCAAATTGATATGTGATCATTCTAGCTCTCTAGTCGGGGAATGGGACTATCACCAATTCTCTCCAGTTAACACCCCAGAAGGGATAAAGCTTCTTTTGATTCTACTCTTACCCTATATGATGGGTCATTTGAAAATGTCAAAATTGCTATTTTAAAACTTTAAGAGTCAGCTATATTCAATGAATGGAATTGTAATGTAATTTGATTTCCTTTATGGCTTGTAAACTCTGCTATATTAATGAAGGAGCTTATTTTCCATGTATTAATTTTTCTTTTATTTACTTTTATTAGGAAAACTAACTAGCACTTGCACCTGATCCTTCAGATGTTCTTTCGTGGGTAAATGAGATTAAAGATAGATTAATAGCTGATATTGAAAAGAGGCACTCTTCTTAGAACGCTTTAGTTTTACGATTTTTGGACAATCTGGAAGTATAGGAATGTTATAGGAAACATTTTCAACTGAGATTTATTTTTAGGAACGAACCTCTAGCTGAGAAGGGAAGATTTAAGAGAAGAAGAATGGAATTCAACAGTCGAATGAAAAGATAGACTCAGCCTTGGAATCTAGACCTTCAATTGAGATTGATGCCAAAATAGCAAGATTGCATCAACAAATAAATGATCTTAAAGTGGAGTTAATGAAGAGTCAGATTTCATGCCAGTCCTTAGAGCTTATCGCAAGCAGAGGCGAGTTCGGCCTTCATACTCCTACTCCCGGTAGAACGATTGGATCTCGATCTTTAGCTAGTCAAGAGTTTCCTACTTTGTTATACCTACCTCCGAGTCTTAAGTAACAAAGAAATCTCCAAATGGAGTAGATAAGTTAAATTTGAATGCATGAAATTCTTCAGTAAGAAATGGAATAAGAAGGTATCAGAACGTCTCAATGACTACAAAAACAAATGAAAAGCTTTGGTATGAGAACTATATCCTTAAGCAGGAGATTGAAGAACTAAAGACATGGTTCAAACTTTAAAAGGAGACAATAAGACTCTCGGACATGCTTTGAAATTAAAATTGATTTAGTGATGATTCAGACACTCTTCGAAGAAAGAAAAAGAAATCCAAAGAACTTCTGAACGTGGCCATTCGCCACATTACTGATCCTTTAATTGCTAATGATTTGAACAAGATAGCACAGAGCCTTGAGCTTTAGCAAAGAATAGCTTTAAATATATTCTACTTTTGTCTAATTTTTATACCTACAACTTTGTCATAACACATTAGAATGTAAATAAATATATATTTGAACGTATGTTACCTCAAAAGTATCGTATGTACTTCTCCATTCGAGTTCGTTGAATGAGATATATCATCTGCTTTCCAATGTTTTGAGCCTTTTCCATTCAAGCGTAAAAAAAGAAAAAACATTCGAGTCGGGACTAAAAGATCTTATGCAAGTCAAATCAAAAAAAAGTAGAATAGAAATATTACTGTAATGGCTTCAGAGATGTTATAGCATTTTCATCTCCTATCAAGTGTACAACGTGGATATAATTATTTAAAGGATTTCAAATAATTCGAAATACCAATCTTAATAATTTTAATTAAAATAAATCCAAAGTTTAAATTTAAAACTTAAACCTTTTAAATAATTCAATTCCAATAAGTAGTCCAAATTCAAGAAATTATATGGGTATATGTCATTTCAACCAGTATCCAAAATCAAAATTTCCAACCCAATGGAAACCGCTCAGGTTATCATTTCAATACATAGTGATAACAGAGATGTATACATAATAAACATCTAATCATCCCAAATGTCAACCAGGAATATACATCACGATCCAACATTCAAATCAGCCAATAAATCACAAAAATCAATTGATTATCATTATTAGGTCTTTAACTAACAATTTATGTTCAATATTAATAAAATGACAATTAAATTCATTATAAATTAAAATTCAGCTTAAATGATAATCTAAAAACACCAAACAACAATCAATAAATTTCTAACCATATCATAAATTTATTTTAATAATATAAGATAATTTAGTATTCACGAGTAGGTTAAAACACTCACTTTTGATATTTAGAATGCAAAAATCCAAACAAAGATGCCTTTCCAACAATCCCCAAACTCAGCCAAACCTATTTCATGTCGTCAGGAATTCCAATACAAGTCCAACGGAAGAAACTACACATGTATCGGAGCTCGTATGTGAAGATATTCAGGTTATAAGTATATATTAAGAAAACATACGCATTTAATTATTAAAATAAGAAACTTTAATAACTCACGTTTTCAAATTTGATGTACCCAAAGCAAAAGCATAAAGTAGAAAGCCAAAACCACGAAAGCTAATTCTCGTTGTCCAATTTTTTTAAAGTTCTTGCAAAAGAAGGTAAGGTGATGAGAAAAGGTACAGATGTGGTGGAGGAAGAAATAGATGCTCACACTTTATTTTTGAACATATCTTTAGTAAATATGAATTGGCAGTAACTAAGTGGAGGTATAAAGTTATGACGACACTGAGACTTTGAGGAAAAAAAATAGAGGCCTTGATGATTGAAAAATAATGATGTTCTAGGGAAAAAAATGAGATATGATATAAAAAAAACGAAGAAAGGGAAGTAACAAACGAAATAGGTATGGAAGGGACAAATAAAATGAAGCTATATAATCTAACTAAGTGCTTCGAGTAATAAAATAAATGAAACGGAAGAATGAGAAAGGATGAGAATTCACGTTTCAACTACATCAGAGAAATGCAATAAAACCAAAATGTTGAAATAGTGGCAGGTGTTTTGAATAATAAGCAAATGAAGGGACCACTTAGGATCTAATTAATTGCACATTTCACTCAATTAAATATAATAGCACCAAATATACTTTTTATACACCGATTTAAATATAATTAACATATAATAAATAAATCCGAATACATGTAACGTTACACAAAATAAAAGATAACCCAAAGCTCAAATTCAAGTTATACGAAATATTAATAAATAGTATATATGCACAAATTTAATAAGAAAATATATAAAATAAAACATTGATTGACTCACATTACCAAATGCTAGGGGTAGGATTGGAAAAACACTAAAGGCTTTGGCACTCATGTGTATTCTTTTTGTTTAAAGCATGTAGAAGGTATAAATGTTGGAAGAAAGAGACAAAATAATGAGAATGAGAAGAAATAAATATGGAAGAGAAGCATAGTTTGTGAAAAGAGGAGGTGACAAAAGTATACAAAATACAATAAGCTTTTCAAAGAAACGATGTGGTTAGGTGTTTAATAAATATAAACATGAACAGCCTAGCATGAATGATGCACGTGCAATAAATGTGAATTGTTAATATTCACTAATTAGTTAATTTGTAAAAATGTTAAAACTAAATAGAATATGAGCATTTAGAAGCTTATAAATGAAAAATAGCAAGTTTGAATAAATTAATATGCATGAATATGTAAGTATTTAATGCATTGGAAACGAAAAGTTAATGGATGAATTAGTGCAGGCAGAAGTTGTAAAAGAAGAATGAATATTAACAGTTGCAACATGTAAAAGTACATTCTTAGATGAAAGTACAATAGGTATATAAGAATTAGGCCAAACAAAAGTAGGTAAGAGAATGTACAGTTAACAATAAGAATGGAAAATTAATAGACTGAGTATAAATGAATGTTTTATGAAATAAAAAGAGAATTTTTGTTTTTTTATTTAATGTGAATGTTTGAAATGTGAAAGTGAACAAGACATAAAAAAAATTGAATGAGATAGTAGTTATTAAAAGCAATATAATATGAAACGTGTACGAATATGAGTTCGTTATTCACAAACAATTGTTACAGTTCATATATAATACTGATTTTATTCAATTACCACTAACTATCTGTTTCATACAATAATTAAATATTTACGTTTGTTTCTTATATTAAACTTTAAAACCAAGTGCAACACCTACGTTATTTCAATTAATTGCAATCTCATTCAAGTTGCTCATAATTAACTTACATTAACATTGCTGCAACTCATCTAGTTACTATTTCCCCTTAATAAATCACAAACTTCTTTTTCTTCAAATATTAAATAACAAAATTTATTAAATTAACCAATTTTAAATTTCAAAAATTACGGGTCGTTACAATCTCCCCCACTCAAAACTTTTCATCCCCGAAAAGGAAAAAGAAGGAAACAAGAAATCAATATCTTATTCAAAATATTAAATTTATAATCAATTAATTTACAAATAAAATAGTTTTAAATAAAATATATCAATTTATAAACAATTAAATCCTTTTATATTCAAGTTAACAAAAGTTTTGAAAACATTTCATAACATTTTCTAAGTCCAAAATTTATGAAAAATTTCGACGGAGTCTCCTTTGTACAGAGAGGCTCGGGAGAAATATCAATAATAATAATATATATCAAAATTTTCAAAATAATATATCCTAACAGCAATGCAATATCGCTATAAAACCGTAATTCGAGAACATACCTATTTGTCGGGCAAATAGCGCTTATTTTATGAAACCAAACGCGGTAGCAATTGCTTCCATAACCTATATTCCACTTATATAATCCAAAGAGGTTAAAAATTATATAGAAGTGAAATGATTATATTGTTTTAAATTAATAACAACAATCGACATAACATAACAACAATCACTTTCAACCAAATCAATACAACATAACAACAATCCTTTGCAAATAAGCATACAATATTCACAAAGGATAAAAGTAATCAACCATTTCTGAACAATCATTAAATTTAATATAGTATTCATTTTATTATGTACTTTACTTATCAATAGCTTCAAACATTATCTTAAGTTCATAATTCTTTGCTTAAAATATTTACTTTCTATTTCATTTTATTTAGTAGCATTACAACTATAACTCAGATTTATAACTATTTTCATATAAAATTTCTTATTTATAAAAGTAAATGTAATTGAACACTTTCATTATTTAAGTTTTTCTTGCATAATATTCCATTACATATCCTTATTTGACATTACAACTTTTAGTATTCTCGTAAGTCATATATATTTCTAAGAATGTAATTGAAAGTTACACAAGTTTATCTTATTTCATTTTACTAAATAAATGTTCAATAGTTATCATTTCTTATTTTCTTATGCATTTTGTTTACAAGTTAGAAATTTCAAATTCCTTGTATATTTCATTTATAACTAGCATTTAATTTCTTACTTTCAACTTTAGAAGTTCCAATTATTAGATAGTTAAAATTTTATCCCATTACAATAATTTAAATTTACTTTAGTTTGTTCTACTGGTTTTTTCTCATCATTTATTTTTTCATTCGTTTATTTATATAAAGATCAATCACTTACATAATTTGTTTTCCATTAAGGGTTTAAGTCATTAATGAAACATTTCATAAAATATTACTTAAACTTCTACTGCCTTACTTTAGTTTATTACTTAATTTGGTTATTGAATAAAATTTAAGTTTTTGGTATTCATCCTTGAAGAGCAAAGAAATATTTCAATATATCTAAAAATTCAATTAAAAAACATTTAACCTCATTCACTTAGTAAGAATATAAGATATATTTAAAACATCCTCATAGCCATATGCAAATATTTTTCAAAAGTCTAAAACAATGTTAGAAATTTATACCAAAACATTATAATAAGCTTTAAAATAAGGTTCCTTAAATCCGAAAATTTATTAGACTCGTTATTTTTAAAATAAGTATAAACTTAATATTATTAAATTGAAGCTAATAGTATACTCAAATCTTACAATAAATTTCTAAATCAAAGTATAAAATTTCATATCTTCATAATAAATTTAAACACTTGTTTAAAAATGAATATTCAAATCATGGAAAAACATTTATTATGGTTTAATACAAATTTCAAATAGTAAATAAAACTATAAATTTTACTATAAGTGCTTCGAAATCAAGTAGATATAGGGATTCAAATTTATTTGTCAAGTATATTGCTATAAATAAACTTTGCAAATCAAATTTTTTCTTCTTTACATTTACATAATATCTTTAAATTATACATTTTAAGAAACTTATATAAATTTTACTTGAAATATTCATTTGAAAGCTTTATTTGCAATCATTCATCTTTAATACTTTAATACTTTTCAAAAATTCATTTGTAAAGTTTCTTACTTCATTTATAAATACCATTTAAATATTTTAAATAACGTCTTTATAAATATATGTAAACTATTTGAAAATAATTATTTACATCATTAATTATATTTGCAAAGAAGCTATTGAAAACATTAAATCCATTATTTATGAATTTATTAATTTTATCTCAAGACACTTTTCAAACATTATTAATAAATCAATAATCATTTACTTTAAAAAAATTTATTTAATTAATAACTTCTAAAATATTTACAACACTAATAATTTACTAGTAAACCATGTTGTATATAATTAAACATTATTTTAAACATTTTAAAGTATTTAGAATTGACCAAAAAAAATGACCAAAATATCTTTTATATAATACTTTATCAAAATACTTTTATAACTCGATGTCATAACAGGTTTATCCTCGTTATTGCAGACTCGGGCCATGCATTATCAGGCGCAAGGCTAGGATTCTTCAAGTGCTTAGTAGACCTGTTTCAACACCCAATGAAAATATTTAAAAATAGGTATAAGAAGTACTGCTCAAAATCCAATGTCAAAGGATGAAAATACGATAGCAGTTGCCCGCTGCTGATCCAGTATTTACGCAATGGACACAAAACTTTCCAGAATATCCTTTTACCTTTCGGATTCTAGAAAATATCATAGCCAGTTTGTAAATAAGGGACCGTCGACTCCTACTGCAGTAGTACGCTGCTGATTCAATGATTTATGCAATGGATGCACTTCCTTCCGGGAAGATCCATAAATAACAGATCCCAGGATCAAAAGAGCCTCCACTGGGTAAACTAAAGAACCATCTACCTTGAAAATTAATCAAGGAACTTATGAGTTTAAGTCCGGACAACCATATCAGTTCGAATACATTTCTGAATTCACCCTAATCCATTAGGGTTTATCGGTCGAATCCATTCCTGGATTCCCCAAGTCCATCTGGATCGAAGCATATCATACTATACTTCTTCATGGAGGGTACTTCCCCATACCTCTTAGTTCAAAATATAACATACCATATATAGTACACTTTAAAAATCATAGCTTTAAATATCGCACTTATATAAATTCTATTATATATAAGGTTTCATTTTTAGATAAAGTACTTTCCAAAATCAATAATCTCGAATATATCGAATCATTCTTTTATAAATTCTGTTATATATAGATTTATCTCTTCAGATCGAATACCTTCCAAAATCAACAGTTTCAAAATCGCTTGTACTTATATAAAGTCCATCTTATACAAGAATCAAAAAATTTCCAAAATAAATTTCCTTGTATGAAAAGCCATATGGGTTGAACATCTTTGCTTCATAAAAGATTTTGAATTTAGAATAGTTTTGTATTTTTGTATGTAAAATGGTTGTGTAAAATAGTTGTAAAATAGTTTTGTAAATAATAGTTTTGTGAAATAGTTATAAAATAGTTTGGTAAATAAAATAGAATAAGATAGTTTGTATAAGAAAAACAAAAGAAATAGTTTTGTGAAAATGATTTTAAATCAATAGTAGTTTTGCATAGAAGAAAATTTCAATTTAAATTACAAAGATATCCAATCCAACAACTTTCAATTTCAGCGCCAAAGCATATCAATAATATTAGAATATAAGATGCATATTTGTCATCATTTCGCAAAATCACATTCGATCACCCGCTCGATCACACAAGTTAGCTTTCGAACTAGTAATGTTCATTCAACTTCCCTAATGCGGACTTCGATATGGTTTCCTGACTAGAAACCATCGTTCTCCTTGCATAGTCATATACTATGATAGAGAATTCTAGAATCAAACCAAAATCCATATCAAATATTTGACATCAAGAATCGAATAAAAAATCCTAACACAAAGTGGTGAAATTCACACAGAACTTGTGTACCAAATTCCGGATCAAATTAATTTCGCAAATAAAATAATATACAAACAACTTACGTAATTATTCCAATTTGTCTCATCACAATTGCATTTCAATTAAATTCATTTTTAATCTCATTGATTAACACAAATATCACTTCATACTTTAATATTTGTTTCACAGAATTTCTCCAATTAAAATAAACATTAATATATCCATTCTCATAATACTGCTTATATTTCTCTTTAATTTAAATTACATTCATTTCACCTGTAATATTTCCCATTTAATACTACTTAATTGCAAATCATTTCATAAGGATTTTTCTTAAGTTTATAACAAATTTATAAAACTTAATTCCTTTTTATAAGACATTGTTCGAGTTTGAAGTTATCAAATTTTATTTATAACCATTTATTGCAACATCCATTTATTTCATAACAATTTATAAGTCATGGCTTTATTTATAATTATTTCAGTTTTAATTCATATTTGCTTATCCAATGTAGTTTCACCTTTACCTTTCAATTTATTTATGACACATTTCATAAATGTTGATTAGTTTATAAACATATTTTTCCAATTTATTCTCATTTACAACATTTCCTCAATCACAATTTCAATTTAAACATCCCAAGGCTTAAAGTTCACTCTTGTATATTATCATATTGCATGCCCAGAATATGTACAAAATTTTTATTTATTTACTGGACATAGATATAACAAATTTAACCTTGTTTCACTTGCTTTCAATTTAAGGTTACCAAATTCAACTACGTAACTCAATAAAATTTCCTATTAATTCAGTAGTTTCGACTATCCATAATATCCAGATATTCCATTTGATTTCAATAGTTGAAACTACCGGTCAACAAACAGAAAATTGACAACAACATTTCAATTTCATAAGCAAATATCCTAATTATTCATTTTATTCTCTTTAATTCACCATTATTAAAATAGTGCTTAGTCCATTAATTCAATCAACAATAATTAGCCGATGCTTATAAACTAACAAAAACTCAACTAATCAAAAAAAATGATAATAACTAAATATTACCATTTCATAAATCAAACACATTACAAATAACTATATTAGATATAAAATTTATTCCTTTATGTATATCTTATAATATTAGGAAAAACAATTTCATTTCAAACTTATGTAAAACATTTTTATAACACTAACAAATATGCACTCTCGCATATACCCTTAGACTACTCATTCTAGGGTATTACTACCCTATGTCTAATGAGTTAACCCCAACAGGCTAAGGTATGTCTAAACCAAAGCTCTGATACCAACTATAACGACCCACCTTTTTGAACGGTTTAAATCGACAATAAACCACACATGTCTAATTCAAACCATTCAAAAGGGGGATTGTTAATGGGGTAAATAAGATAATAATAGAAAAGAAGGAAATACATAACACAGGATCTCACAGTGCAATGATAAAATATAATAATCATATAAACAGCTCATGAAGCTATTTTGCAAATGATGTTTGGTTACACTCTTACTATTCAAATCAGAGTTATATATACATCAGAAAATAAACAAATAATGCAGCAGAACACATGAAGCAGTGGAATAATAATAACAAATAGAAATAGGATAATGAATCTGCATCTTCGTCCTCCAGAAAATAAAATGGTCTTCAATACACTGAAAAGCTCAAACTGGCCCAAGCGTAATGAAAAGACAAAACACTCAAGTCAGGACTAAAAGATCTTATGTAAGTCAAATCAAAGTAAGTAGAATAGAAATATTACTGTAATGGCTTCAGAGATGTTATGGGATTTTCATCTCCTATCAAGTATACAACGTGGATATAATTATTTAAAGGATTTCAAATAATTTGAAATACCATTCTTAATTATTTTAATTAAAATAAATCCAAAGTTTAAATTTAAAACTTAAACCTTTTAGATAATTCAATTCCAATAAATAGTCCAAATTCATGAAATTATATGGGTATATGTCATTTCAACCAGTATCCAAAATCAAAATTTCCAGCCCAATGGAAACCGCTCGGGTTACCATTTCAATCCATAGTGATAATAGAGATGTATACATAAATAAACATCCAATCATCCAAAATGTCAACTAATAACATCCATCACAATCCAACATCCAAATCAGCCAATAAATCATAACAATCAATTGATTATCGTTATTAGGTCATTAACTAACAAAATATGTTTAATATTAATTAAATGACAATTCAATTCAATATAAATTAAAATTTAACTTAAATAATAATCTAAAAATACCAAACAACAATCAATAAATTTCTAACCACATCATAAATTTATTTTAATAATATAAGATAATTTAGTATCCGTGAGTGGGTCAAAACACTCACTTTTGATATTTAGAACGCAAAAATCCAAACAAATATGCCTTTCCAACAGTCTCCAAACTCAGCCAAACCTATTTCATGTCGTCAAGAATTCCAATACGAGTCCAAAGGAAGAAACTACGCATGCATCGGAGCTCGTATGTGAAGATATTCAGGTCATAAGGATATATTAGAAAAATATGTATGCATTTAATTATTAAATAAGAAACTTTAGTTACTCGCCTTTTCAAATTTGATGTACCGAAAACAAAGGCATGAAGTAGAAAGCCAAAACCATGAAAGCTAACTCTTGTTGTTTAATGTTTTTGAAGGTTCTTGCAAAAGAAGGCAAGGTGATGAGAAAAGGTATGGATATGGTTAAGGAAGAAATAGATGCTCACACTTTTTTTGGAACATATCTTCAGTAAAAATGAATTGGCAATAACTAAATGGAGGTATAAAGTTATGTTGACATTGAAACTTTGAGGAAAAAAATAGAGGCCCTGATGTTTGAAAAAATAATGATGTTCTAGGGAAAAGAATGAGATGCAATATGAAAAAAAGGGAAGTAACAAACGTAATAGGTATGGAAGGGACAAATAAAATGAAGCTATATGATCTAAGTAAATGCTTTGGGTAATAAAATAAACGAAACACAAGAATGAGAAAGGATGAGAATTCACGTTTCAACTGCATCAAGAATTGCAATAAAACCAAAATGTGGAAATAGTGGCAAGTGTATTGAATAATAAGCAAATGAAGGGACCACTTAGGATCTAATTAATTGCATATTCCACTCAATTAAATTTAATAGCACCAAATATACTTTCTATGCACCCGTTTAAACATAATTAACATATAATAAATAAATTTGAATACAACAACCAATGTAACGTTACACAAAATAAAAGATGATCCAAAACTCAAATTCAAGTTATACGAAATATTAATAAAATAGTATATATGCACAAAATTAATAAGAAAATATATAAAATAAAACATTGATTGACTCACATTGCCAAATGTCTAGGGGTAGGATTGGAAAAACACTAAAGGCTTAGGCACTCATGTGTATTCTTTTTGTTTAAAGCATGTAGAATGTAACGACCCGTTAAATTAATAATGTTTAATGAATTGAATTTAATAGAATTGCTAATCTAATTTAGAAGGAAATATAAGTCTTAAGATTTTTATTTGAGTAAATATAGGAATTGATGTGGTGATTATAATTTAATGTTAACAATTAAATATTTATGTGGCATAGATTGGATTAATGTAAATTGGTGGGTAGTTATTAGTTATAATTAGTTGATTTAAAAGGTATTAATGAAATGATAGCTGAATCGGATTGCCAATATATAAACATTAGAAAATTTATTAGGTGGACTAAATTTGTTAAAGTTCATAAGTTGTATAATTCAATTTAGTAGAAACTCTAAATTTATAAACGGAGATTTAAATAAACGCTAAATATGTAAATGGTGACTGAAGACCTAGTTATAGGAATTGGAATATAATCCAATTTGGATTAGGTATAAAAAGGATTTGATTTATATGAAAGTTATTTTTCACAGTATTGAATAAAAATTTGGAATCCAATTATAATTGATGATAATAACGTTAGTATTAGTAATAAATAGATTTCAACGCAGTAACCAAATGAATGGAATAAAAAAAAAAAGAGAGTATATATTGCATAGAAATGAAATGTAGATTGTCACATTTGGTTGGAGTAAATTTTAGAAACATAAATGTTGAATCAGTAAATATTAGTAAAAATATTACCTAGAATAAATTCCATTTAATATAAGAATTCAAAAGTGGAAGATTTACATTTGGATTGGAAAATGGATAGTTACTAATTAAAAGTGACCATTGAATAAATTTATGCAAACGTGATATAATGTAAATAGATGGGGATCAACTTTTATTTATGTGGTTAATGGAATTTAATTTCTATAGTATGATAATCGCAATTAATGGAAGTTGGAATAGCTAATTTATATGTTAGTTGGAATTTAGCTAGAATATGTAGATATTGGATGATAGTAAAATTAAATGGATATAAAGGTTTCAATTATACATTGAAATTCATACTCGCCATAAAAGGTTAATTGAGACCAAAGAAGTTAATATAGGAATCAAGCCTTATTTATTAATCTGGATTTATTGCAATAGTTAATTTCATAAAATAAAGGTAAAGCTAATTCAAATTTAACTGGACCATTGTTGGTATAACTTTAGAAGCAAGATTTATTTAAGATTTGAGTATTTAATTCAACAAGTGGTATTTACGACAAATAAAATAGAATTGAACGTAAAATATTACGTTATTAGATTGAAATGGAATTTGTAAACATTGAGTGAAATCTTAAACTAATGTTAGTATTCGTCGTATTTACAACAATAACTTTGAATAATAGAAAGGAAGTGAATATAATAAATTAATCAAATTTATAGTGTTGAATTCGATTGGATTGGAATTAATAAATAGTTAAGAAAAATAAGGGTTATTAATAATTTGGAATTTAATTATGGTAAAAGTTTATTTGCAATCATGAGTTGGAATAGAAATCAAATCTATTTATCTAATTGGATTTCGTTGAGAGTATAAGAATATAAGCTTTAATAATTGAGTTTTAGAATATAATTTATAATTTCCAAATAATTATAAAAATGCAGAAATTAACACTGCAAATTGATATGTTTATAGATTTTAATTCACATCCAAGCTGCTAAATCAATTGGAATTGATTGAATTATATAAGTAATAAGATTTGGCCAATATTAGAAGTTGAAAAATTAGAATTGGATTTTTATGATTTATTTAATTGATTTAATAAACATTAAAAATAGCCATTTTGTCACGGACTCGGATTTCGACGAAACTAGTTTCATCGGATCCGTATCGGTGAATTATTATAGGGTTTCAAATTTCGTATCGATCGGACTTGTCGTTTGATCGTACGGACGCGAAACGCCTTGAAAATCAATTTTATTAAAAATCAATTTGAAATCAATTTGGAAATCTTGTTTTCAGCATAACTTCTTCATACGATCGAATTTGGTCGTGAAACTTTTTCCATCGTGTTCAGAATATTTTAAAACACCTATCTGGATATATAGTTTTAACAAATTCGGTTCCGGAGGCATAACGGGCTTTTTGGGCCATAGTTTGTTGCGTACGTTCATCTATCTAGCCTATCTATTCTAACCTAGCCTACCTATATATATACAGCTATAAACCCTAGTCTCTATTCTTTTGTTGTACGTTCATTTCTTCACTCTTCTCTCTCCCCCAAATGTATACATCTCAGATCCAATTTCAAATTTGCAAATCAAAGTGAAAATTCAAAGTCTTCAGAAAATTCCCAAAAAATTATATGTCGTAGATTTCTTCAATACGAATTTATATGTGACATCTGTTTTTGCAATCGATGCTCGAATCGTCCTGGAAACTCAGTCAAAGGCCAAAAACTCGAAACCCTAAGGCTAGATTTGGGCGTTTTTGATTTCGGGTTCAATCGACGAAATTGGTTGGGGGGGTTTGGTAGCAATCGCTGTGGGGAGTAGATCGATGGTGGTTGCAGCTTGTATTGTGGTCAGGGGCGCTAGAATTTGGCCGATTAGGGTTTCGAAACCCTAACCACTAGTGGCGGCGGCGGGCACTAGGGGGTGCCGCACCCCTGGCGGTCTAAAGAGGAGGTGGAGGCGGTATCCCTGGTGGCATCGGCGTGGCGAATTGAAGGTCGTGGTGGTCTCAATGTCATGGTCAACGGCGAAGGAAGGCTGCTCCGTGTGTGAGGGATGCGTGAGGAAGCTGAGTGGTTTCACGCGTGAGAAGAAGGTAGACGTGGCAACATTATGCAAGTTTAACATTCGTTAATTTATTTTGTTTACCAATCGTTTTTCCATCATAACTTTTTCATACGACATCGGATTCACATGATTTTTTTTGCGTTAGGATCGTAATTTAATTCCAGATCTGATGACGCTGGTTTGGACAGATTTGGAGACCGTCAAATTTTTGAGTTTAAATCGAATCTAAATTCGATTTAAATTCGGAAGGTGAGTGTTTTAACCCACTCACAATTACTAGAAGCTTTTATGTTTGTTAAATAAATTTTAGAAATGAATAGAAATTTATTTATGAGCTTTTGGCATGTTATTTCATCCATATCTGTTGAATTGCATTTATTGAATTTAGCTGTTAATTAAATTGATTAATTGCGTATTAATTTGCTGTTAGGAATTTTGTTTGCATATGAAATGCTAGTTAACAGTTATATAAATTATCTCTAAATATAAATGGTTAGATTAATAGTTGAAATTTAATTTGAATAAACTGACAGTTATTACCCGTTGCATATTATCGAACTAATATTGTTATTGATTGATATGGGTTGATAGTGATTGATATTGATTGATGGTTGAAATTGGGTGATGGATGTGTTGTTGAATGGATGACTTATGTGGATATCATTAACTGCCAGTTAGCATGCATTTTACATTTTCGGGATTGTGGTTTGAAATGATAAAACCGCAAAGTTTTATTTTTAAATTGCGGATTGAAATGATAAATATCCGTATCACTTGACCATAGGATAGAAAATTATATACAGGCACCGCGGTCTATATATAACTATTTTAATGTGATTTCTATGGTTTGGATTGAATACGGTTTATAAATCTTAAATTTTATATTGTATAAATATTTTATTCCATATTTATATACCTATGAAGTTAAAATTTAGGAATTTAAAAGGTGGATAAATTTCTTTATTGAAATGGAAGAAATTTAGAAAATGGAGTTGGTAAATTTATATCCTATGTTTAAATGTAAAGTTGGAAATTTTAAGATATGATATTTGAAATTGGATTTTCCCAAAATAAATAGAAATGGATATTCTAGTAAAATTTTGAATTGGAAAATTTATATATATATTTTACTAGAAATTGAAGTTTTATTAATTATGGATTTTATGTGAATGGTCAAGATTAATTAATAGAATATTGATTTTGAAAGGATAAAAATCCAACTTTAGTTGAAATATTAATGATCAAAAATGGATATAAATATATATAAAATTGAAATGGTTTTGGGACTTGAGGTAATATTTTGGATTTTGGTTTAACTTTAAAAGAAGAAATATTTGGAAAGCCGTGTAATTTATTTCTTTATAAAGCAACAGTAAAGTTAAACCCTTTTAATTCGCATACCGTTGAATATCCAAACCATTTGAGTTTAAAAGTTATGGTTTGAAATTATGGATTTCCAAAAATATTAAGCTTTGAAAATATTCGATTTTCAGATATTATGAAGCTAAAGCCTTTTAATTTTGGAAAGGAATTATATTTGGAATAAGTGGTAAAATATGGTTTTGGGTTTTGGAATGATATCGTAATATTATGGTTTTGAAATGGATTATATTCTGGTTTTAAAGTATAAACAATTTTTAAATGACCGCGGTGTTATAATAACGATTGGTTGGCAAAGAGACCGGGATCGGATATGGACATACTCTCTGTCGATACCGAAAACCACTTTGACTAACCGTGTACGCGGTGGAGTTCCCAGAATGAAGTAGGTGGTGGCGACGTTTCCTGTAAGGTAAATACGTGGACCCAACTCCCGTGAGTTGGCATAAGGTGGCTAAAACAGGAGCGATTCTCAGGCCAATGAGGTCATTCCTCTGATCGAACGCTCCTCTTCGATATTATACTTTGACTTGGATTGATTCAGTGGCCACTTCTATATTTTGATTTTTGGGGGAGTTAGTTCGAGGTGGGCGGCAGCTGCGCGCTGCGCGTTACCATCAGCCTGGATAGCAATTGGTATATCTACCCTGGCATTGCCTAGTTGTGCCGTGTCACCTACCCTATCGCGCCTTGTACGAGTTTGGTTTTCTCCCGTAGCCCGTGTGGTATCCTCTAGTGGCTTCCCGATCAGGAGGGACTATGATATTGGATGGACTACTGGGACTATTACGTGTTAAGGGCTATATGGGTAACCCCTTAACGCTATTAAAAAGTAAGTTTATTTTATAAATAGACACTATTATAATAGCGCAATATACTACATAGTAAATAGTTTAACGGATCCTTAGGAGATGTAAATCCCGAGTATCTCTTGAGTTACTGTACTCTCATTTATTTCTGTTTATTTAACTCACATAAGATATTCTAGTCTGACTCGAGTGTTTTGTCTTTTCAAATTCGCTCGGGTCAGTCCGAGCGTTTCAGGATAGCAGATTTTAGCTTTGGAGGACGAAGACGAAGAATCAGTGTTATTTATATATAGTATTGCACCACACTCTTTCTATTCCGCTGCATTGCTTGTATTGGTATGTGTAACTCTGATATTTATTGTAAAAGAAGAATCAAGCATTTTGTAAACTGTTTATGAACAGTATATTTGTTATTATATTTTATCCTTCCGCTGTGAGATTCTATTTTGTTTTATTCCTTCTCTGTTATTCTTATTTACCCCATAACAATCCGCCCTTGCGTATGCTTTGAATTGGCACGTGTGTCGTTTTAAAGTGTGCGAAAAGGCGGGATGTTACAGTTGGTATCAGAGCTTTGGTTTAGCGATAAACCTTGGCTTTGTGGGGTTTGACTCTTTGTTAATAGGGTAGAAATATCCTATGGGAGTCACTGAGTGTACATATATGAGAGAGCGTACTTGTTAGTATTAATAAAAAGGGTTTTAATATTGTGTTAATCTGTTCCGCTTTGTATTTATAAATTCTGGTTGATGCATGGGACGCTATGTCATCAATAGGGATTTCTAAACACTTAATAGGACAGACTGACATAATATTTGTTTTTAATATAGGTGAATGAAATAATTTTGCCTATTATATTTTCTATATATAAAATATTTTATAAAGATATATATATATATATATTTGGTTGCTATAGATTGGATGTTAGGCAATAAACATATTTATAATAATTGAAGCTAAGTGAAATTATAATAAACCAAATTGGAGATTTTAGAACTTAAGTCCGGGATTTTTGAAATGTGCTTTCAAAGAATTTATGAAAAGTAATGATTTGGTTTATAAGGAATTTCTTATATAAAAAGTATAATTTGGAAGTATGATAATATTGTCATATATATATTTTCCGATATGAATATTCCATTTTAAATTCGGGAAAATTGTTTTAAAAGAAGATTTTGGAGAAATAAATTTTGTACTTTTCTCTCCGTCGCTGGAAAATAAATTCGGTGATGACGGCCGCATCATCGACTTTCATTTTCGAGTTTCAAAAGGGGAAAGGCCACTGTAGTAAATTCTACTGCATATTTATTTTGAAATTTTCTAAAATTTTTCTTTTATTGTTCTAAATATAATTAGAGATATTGAGTTGTAAGAACTTATTTATCTATTATTTTGAAATATTTGAAATTTAACCCGGTATTTAATTCTTAAATTTCCATTAATTAATTGTTTAAATTATTTTAGTTGAATAAAAAGATAAGTAATTAATAAGTTGAAACCTCTAATTTAAGTAAGAGAATTAATGCAATATTATAAAGAGAAATTTGAAATTTTTAACATATGAGATAAAAGAGTAATATGGATAAACATTAAATTTAATTAAAGAATGGAGATTTAACTTGTATAAGTTCAATTGCATTTCTTTAACATAAATAACTTACCCAAATATAAAAGTTGAAATGTTAAATCAGAAACTAGAATTGAATGTTTTACAAGTAGGAATTTTAGAAATAATGAAGTATTCAATAAATTACCGTACAAATAAGAACTAAATGGTATAAACTTAAGTGATAATTAAAATTCTATTGAAATTAAAGTTAAGAATTATTAATAGATGATATGAACCTGAGTATATAACATGAAATTCAAAATAAGAATTTATTATATGATTATTCACTTAAGTATGTTTTAATCTCCCCTATTCCAATATAATGGAAAGTAGGAAAAATTGAAATGTCTACAATTAATAGTTAATGGATAAATAAAAAACTTCCACTTATAAAAATGAATGTTAGCAGATTAAGAATTTAAGGGAAACCTTACAAGAGAAGATATTCAAAATATTTGTTGTTATTAATGAGAATTTATTTTATAGACTTAAGTAATAAAAGGAAACTTAAGTAATAAAAAGGAAATACAAATATAATGAATTTGGTGATAATTGGAAAATAAAACTTGTAAGAAATAAAGAAATTCCTCCATAAATGAAGGAATGAAAATCAAAACACTGAATTTTGAAATAAATGTATAATAAGCTATTTGGTGTTGATTTGAATTGCTTGGTTGATGTATGTTTGTTGGGTAAGGAGTTGTGGAGTTGTTGGATGAACAAACAATCTACCTTTGTTCCATCTAAGGCTGTTGAGCAACGGATGTACTTGATAGTTATTCTTCGTCCGTACAACTTCAAAATTTGAACCCGAACAACTGATTGTTTGTTTGATTGAATGATTGTTGTTTGTGGTGTGTGCTGTTTGTTAAAATGTATGGTTGTTGCATTTGATTGGATATGAATGATTGAATCCACCAAAACATTCACTGTAAAATAAATATTTAACCTTTTAGATTTTATAAGTGAATACAGGTGTTGGAAGCCACTGCTACTGCTTTGGTTCCACAAAAATATAAGCGTATATTGCCCGACAAATAGGTACGTTCCCGGATTACGTAAAGCGCTATTTTATATATTTTCCCATGTTGGGATATTTTATTTTGGATATATATGTAATATATTTGTATATTTGGATATTATATTTTCTCCAGAGTCCCTCCGTACAAAGGAGACTCTGCCGAAATTTTTTCGTAAATTTTGGACTTAGAATTTTGTTGAGAATATTTTTCCAACTTTAATAATTCAAGTATTAAAGGATATAATAATTATAAAACCAGTGTATTTCATTTAAGGAAATTAATCCAGTAAAATATAAGTTAATATTTGAAGTAAAATGCACTGTTATTCTTCCTCCTCCCTTCTTTCCTTTTCGGGGACGAAAAGTTTTGAGTGGGGGAGATTGTAACGACCCGTTAAATTAATAATGTTTAATGAATTGAATTTAATAGAATTGCTAATCTAATTTAGAAGGAAATATAAGTCTTAAGATTTTTATTTGAGTAAATATAGGAATTGATGTGGTGATTATAATTTAATGTTAACAATTAAATATTTATGTGGCATAGATTGGATTAATGTAAATTGGTGGGTAGTTATTAGTTATAATTAGTTGATTTAAAAGGTATTAATGAAATGATAGCTGAATCGGATTGCCAATATATAAACATTAGAAAATTTATTAGGTGGACTAAATTTGTTAAAGTTCATAAGTTGTATAATTCAATTTAGTAGAAACTCTAAATTTATAAACGGAGATTTAAATAAACGCTAAATATGTAAATGGTGACTGAAGACCTAGTTATAGGAATTGGAATATAATCCAATTTGGATTAGGTATAAAAAGGATTTGATTTATATGAAAGTTATTTTTCACAGTATTGAATAAAAATTTGGAATCCAATTATAATTGATGATAATAACGTTAGTATTAGTAATAAATAGATTTCAACGCAGTAACCAAATGAATGGAATAAAAAAAAAAGAGTATATATTGCATAGAAATGAAATGTAGATTGTCACATTTGGTTGGAGTAAATTTTAGAAACATAAATGTTGAATCAGTAAATATTAGTAAAAATATTACCTAGAATAAATTCCATTTAATATAAGAATTCAAAAGTGGAAGATTTACATTTGGATTGGAAAATGGATAGTTACTAATTAAAAGTGACCATTGAATAAATTTATGCAAACGTGATATAATGTAAATAGATGGGGATCAACTTTTATTTATGTGGTTAATGGAATTTAATTTCTATAGTATGATAATCGCAATTAATGGAAGTTGGAATAGCTAATTTATATGTTAGTTGGAATTTAGCTAGAATATGTAGATATTGGATGATAGTAAAATTAAAAGGATATAAAGGTTTCAATTATACATTGAAATTCATACTCGCCATAAAAGGTTAATTGAGACCAAAGAAGTTAATATAGGAATCAAGCCTTATTTATTAATCTGGATTTATTGCAATAGTTAATTTCATAAAATAAAGGTAAAGCTAATTCAAATTTAACTGGACCATTGTTGGTATAACTTTAGAAGCAAGATTTATTTAAGATTTGAGTATTTAATTCAACAAGTGGTATTTACGACAAATAAAATAGAATTGAACGTAAAATATTACGTTATTAGATTGAAATGGAATTTGTAAACATTGAGTGAAATCTTAAACTAATGTTAGTATTCGTCGTATTTACAACAATAACTTTGAATAATAGAAAGGAAGTGAATATAATAAATTAATCAAATTTATAGTGTTGAATTCGATTGGATTGGAATTAATAAATAGTTAAGAAAAATAAGGGTTATTAATAATTTGGAATTTAATTATGGTAAAAGTTTATTTGCAATCATGAGTTGGAATAGAAATCAAATCTATTTATCTAATTGGATTTCGTTGAGAGTATAAGAATATAAGCTTTAATAATTGAGTTTTAGAATATAATTTATAATTTCCAAATAATTATAAAAATGCAGAAATTAACACTGCAAATTGATATGTTTATAGATTTTAATTCACATCCAAGCTGCTAAATCAATTGGAATTGATTGAATTATATAAGTAATAAGATTTGGCCAATATTAGAAGTTGAAAAATTAGAATTGGATTTTTATGATTTATTTAATTGATTTAATAAACATTAAAAATAGCCATTTTGTCACGGACTCGGATTTCGACGAAACTAGTTTCATCGGATCCGTATCGGTGAATTATTATAGGGTTTCAAATTTCGTATCGATCGGACTTGTCGTTTGATCGTACGGACGCGAAACGCCTTGAAAATCAATTTTATTAAAAATCAATTTGAAATCAATTTGGAAATCTTGTTTTCAGCATAACTTCTTCATACGATCGAATTTGGTCGTGAAACTTTTTCCATCGCGTTCAGAATATTTTAAAACACCTATCTGGATATATAGTTTTAACAAATTCGGTTCCGGAGGCATAACGGGCTTTTTGGGCCATAGTTTGTTGCGTACGTTCATCTATCTAGCCTATCTATTCTAACCTAGCCTACCTATATATATACAGCTATAAACCCTAGTCTCTATTCTTTTGTTGTACGTTCATTTCTTCACTCTTCTCTCTCCCCCAAATGTATACATCTCAGATCCAATTTCAAATTTGCAAATCAAAGTGAAAATTCAAAGTCTTCAGAAAATTCCCAAAAAATTATATGTCGTAGATTTCTTCAATACGAATTTATATGTGACATCTGTTTTTGCAATCGATGCTCGAATCGTCCTGGAAACTCAGTCAAAGGCCAAAAACTCGAAACCCTAAGGCTAGATTTGGGCGTTTTTGATTTCGGGTTCAATCGACGAAATTGGTTGGGGGGGTTTGGTAGCAATCGCTGTGGGGAGTAGATCGATGGTGGTTGCAGCTTGTATTGTGGTCAGGGGCGCTAGAATTTGGCCGATTAGGGTTTCGAAACCCTAACCACTAGTGGCGGCGGCGGGCACTAGGGGGTGCCGCACCCCTGGCGGTCTAAAGAGGAGGTGGAGGCGGTATCCCTGGTGGCATCGGCGTGGCGAATTGAAGGTCGTGGTGGTCTCAATGTCATGGTCAACGGCGAAGGAAGGCTGCTCCGTGTGTGAGGGATGCGTGAGGAAGCTGAGTGGTTTCACGCGTGAGAAGAAGGTAGACGTGGCAACATTATGCAAGTTTAACATTCGTTAATTTATTTTGTTTACCAATCGTTTTTCCATCATAACTTTTTCATACGACATCGGATTCACATGATTTTTTTTGCGTTAGGATCGTAATTTAATTCCAGATCTGATGACGCTGGTTTGGACAGATTTGGAGACCGTCAAATTTTTGAGTTTAAATCGAATCTAAATTCGATTTAAATTCGGAAGGTGAGTGTTTTAACCCACTCACAATTACTAGAAGCTTTTATGTTTGTTAAATAAATTTTAGAAATGAATAGAAATTTATTTATGAGCTTTTGGCATGTTATTTCATCCATATCTGTTGAATTGCATTTATTGAATTTAGCTGTTAATTAAATAGATTAATTGCGTATTAATTTGCTGTTAGGAATTTTGTTTGCATATGAAATGCTAGTTAACAGTTATATAAATTATCTCTAAATATAAATGGTTAGATTAATAGTTGAAATTTAATTTGAATAAACTGACAGTTATTACCCGTTGCATATTATCGAACTAATATTGTTATTGATTGATATGGGTTGATAGTGATTGATATTGATTGATGGTTGAAATTGGGTGATGGATGTGTTGTTGAATGGATGACTTATGTGGATATCATTAACTGCCAGTTAGCATGCATTTTACATTTTCGGGATTGTGGTTTGAAATGATAAAACCGCAAAGTTTTATTTTTAAATTGCGGATTGAAATGATAAATATCCGTATCACTTGACCATAGGATAGAAAATTATATACAGGCACCGCGGTCTATATATAACTATTTTAATGTGATTTCTATGGTTTGGATTGAATACGGTTTATAAATCTTAAATTTTATATTGTATAAATATTTTATTCCATATTTATATACCTATGAAGTTAAAATTTAGGAATTTAAAAGGTGGATAAATTTCTTTATTGAAATGGAAGAAATTTAGAAAATGGAGTTGGTAAATTTATATCCTATGTTTAAATGTAAAGTTGGAAATTTTAAGATATGATATTTGAAATTGGATTTTCCCAAAATAAATAGAAATGGATATTCTAGTAAAATTTTGAATTGGAAAATTTATATATATATTTTACTAGAAATTGAAGTTTTATTAATTATGGATTTTATGTGAATGGTCAAGATTAATTAATAGAATATTGATTTTGAAAGGATAAAAATCCAACTTTAGTTGAAATATTAATGATCAAAAATGGATATAAATATATATAAAATTGAAATGGTTTTGGGACTTGAGGTAATATTTTGGATTTTGGTTTAACTTTAAAAGAAGAAATATTTGGAAAGCCGTGTAATTTATTTCTTTATAAAGCAACAGTAAAGTTAAACCCTTTTAATTCGCATACCGTTGAATATCCAAACCATTTGAGTTTAAAAGTTATGGTTTGAAATTATGGATTTCCAAAAATATTAAGCTTTGAAAATATTCGATTTTCAGATATTATGAAGCTAAAGCCTTTTAATTTTGGAAAGGAATTATATTTGGAATAAGTGGTAAAATATGGTTTTGGGTTTTGGAATGATATCGTAATATTATGGTTTTGAAATGGATTATATTCTGGTTTTAAAGTATAAACAATTTTTAAATGACCGCGGTGTTATAATAACGATTGGTTGGCAAAGAGACCGGGATCGGATATGGACATACTCTCTGTCGATACCGAAAACCACTTTGACTAACCGTGTACGCGGTGGAGTTCCCAGAATGAAGTAGGTGGTGGCGACGTTTCCTGTAAGGTAAATACGTGGACCCAACTCCCGTGAGTTGGCATAAGGTGGCTAAAACAGGAGCGATTCTCAGGCCAATGAGGTCATTCCTCTGATCGAACGCTCCTCTTCGATATTATACTTTGACTTGGATTGATTCAGTGGCCACTTCTATATTTTGATTTTTGGGGGAGTTAGTTCGAGGTGGGCGGCAGCTGCGCGCTGCGCGTTACCATCAGCCTGGATAGCAATTGGTATATCTACCCTGGCATTGCCTAGTTGTGCCGTGTCACCTACCCTATCGCGCCTTGTACGAGTTTGGTTTTCTCCCGTAGCCCGTGTGGTATCCTCTAGTGGCTTCCCGATCAGGAGGGACTATGATATTGGATGGACTACTGGGACTATTACGTGTTAAGGGCTATATGGGTAACCCCTTAACGCTATTAAAAAGTAAGTTTATTTTATAAATAGACACTATTATAATAGCGCAATATACTACATAGTAAATAGTTTAACGGATCCTTAGGAGATGTAAATCCCGAGTATCTCTTGAGTTACTGTACTCTCATTTATTTCTGTTTATTTAACTCACATAAGATATTCTAGTCTGACTCGAGTGTTTTGTCTTTTCAAATTCGCTCGGGTCAGTCCGAGCGTTTCAGGATAGCAGATTTTAGCTTTGGAGGACGAAGACGAAGAATCAGTGTTATTTATATATAGTATTGCACCACACTCTTTCTATTCCGCTGCATTGCTTGTATTGGTATGTGTAACTCTGATATTTATTGTAAAAGAAGAATCAAGCATTTTGTAAACTGTTTATGAACTGTATATTTGTTATTATATTTTATCCTTCCGCTGTGAGATTCTATTTTGTTTTATTCCTTCTCTGTTATTCTTATTTACCCCATAACAATCCGCCCTTGCGTATGCTTTGAATTGGCACGTGTGTCGTTTTAAAGTGTGCGAAAAGACGGGATGTTACATAGAAGGTATAAATGTGGGAAGAAAGAGACAAAATAATGAGAATGAGAAGAAATAAATATGGAGTAGCAGCATAGTTTGTGAAAGGATAAGGTGATAAAAGAATATAAAAATACACTAAGCTTTTCAAAGAAACGATGTGGTTAGGTGTTTAATAAATATAAACATGAATAGGCTAGCATGAATGATGCACGTGCATTAAATATGAATTGTTAATATTCGCTAATGAGTTAATTTATAAAAATGTTAACACTAAATAGAATATGAGCATTTGGAAGCTTATAAATGAAAAATAGCAAGTTTGAATAAGCTAATGTGCATGAATATGTGAGTATTTAATGCATTGGAAACGAAAAGTGAATAGACAAATTAGTGCAAGCAGAAGTTATAAAAAAAGAATGAATACTAAAAGTTGCAACATGTAAAAGTAAATGCTTAGATGAAAATACAAGAGTAATACAAGAATTAGGCCAAACAAAAGTAGGTAAGAGAATGTACAGTTAACAATAAGAATGGAAAATTAATAGACTGAATATAAATGAATGTTTTATGAAATAAATAGAGAATTTTTGTTTTTTTATTTAATGTGAATGTTTGAAATGTGAAAGTGAACAAGACAGAAAAAAAATTGAATGAGATAGTAGTTATTAAAAGCAATAAAATATGAAACGTGTACGAATATGAGTTCATTATTCACAAACAATTGTTACAGTTCATATATAATACTGATTTTATTCAATTACCACTAAGTATCTGTTTCATACAATAATTAAATATTTACGTTTGTTTCTTATATTAAACTTTAAAACCAAGTGCAACACTTACGTTATTTCAATTAATTGCAATCTCATTCAAGTTGCTCATAATTAACTTACATCAACATTGTTGCAACTCATTCTAGTTACTATTTCCCATTAACAAATCACAAATTTCTATTTCTTCAAATATTAAATAATAAAATTTATTAAATTAACCAATTTTAATTTTCAAAAATTACGGGTCGTTACAAGAAAACTATCTGAAAACGGTAATAAAAGACCAGATAAATCCTTTGGCAATGGATAGAAGATCAAAAGACGCATCTGGTAATTAATAATTGCCTTTTGCTTTAGAACATAAATGACTCATATTTGACAGATCTTTTTCTAGAAGATTGATTGTTTTTGCTTCGAAGCACTGTTGGCTTGCTTTTGATAGATCTTCCTATATAAGATTATTTTTAATCCAATCTTTAGGAAGAGTATATTAACCTTTGAATTTGATTGGCACCATTTCAGGTGATGATCTCAACTTGGATCAAACCCCTATCGCCGTCTTTGGTGATGATTTAAGTTCGTTGTCGGTGACCAAAGACTTACCTGACCTCCCTCTAAGAGGAGCTTTAGTAAGACCTTGAAGACGTACTAAAGGCTTATCCAGTGTGTTTGGTTTGCTATCTTAAGCGGAACTAAACACTTACCCAACCTCCCTCCAAGAAGCGCTTCAGTGAGGTCTTTGATGACGACACTGAAGGCAGGTTCGTTGCTTTTGTCAAACCGTCTTAGGCGGTACCAAATTATTACTCTGTCCTCCCTCTAGGAGGTGCCTTGGGCAAGCCACATAAGCGGGACCAAGGGATTGCAGAAACTTTAGACATGTCGTTTTCAGGTGGGACTGAAGGGTTACTCTGATCTCCCTTTAGGAGGCGTCTTAATCAAGCCATGAAGGTAGGAATAAGGGCTTATGCTTCGGTTTGGCTACGTAGTCAGGACTGAAGACTTAGTCGGTGCTTTGGCGAGGCCATTTAGGCAAGATTAAAGGCTTACTTCATCCTTCGTCTAAGAGGCACTTTGACTAGGCCATCATGGTGGAATCAAAGGCTTTTCCCTTTATTTCAAGAGTTTTTATTCCCCTTAACCTTGTAGATATACTTTTTTGTGTAGAAAATTTCCTTTGTTGATAACTTGTTTAATACCTTCCTACAAATTCATTGAGCTTTCCTTGCCCTAGGAGATTGTTAAGTATTCCTTCCAATGTTTGACATTGATCAATGTCCTGCCCATTAGAATGATGATAGTAACAGTATAATCCGTCGAGATTTCTTTCATTCTTCGGTCGTTTCTTTTACGAAGGCCAATAGTTAAGCTTGTCCTTGGACAAGAGACAAATGTCCTCATGAGAGATAGTGAATAATTCTTAGATAGTCGTTAACTTTTGGGAAACAATCCTCTTTGTTGTCATTTAAGTCTTTTATTGCTTGAGTCGAAATCCTCATCTTCGATGATTAATTTACTTTTTAGGGAGCCTTGTGCTTCTTCTATTTTATAAGATCGGTCAAGCACACTCCTCCATTTTTTGGTAAACCATTCGAAGTCTCTTTCTATTTCTCTTTCAAAGGTAGTTCACTTAGCTCTTCATGAAATACTATCCTTTTATACAGCCTACCTAAGGGGAAAATTAATGCTGGCCCCACATGAAATGGATTCAAGCTCTATTTTTCTGGATTGTAAGGAGCTATTTATCTTTTCTTTTCTTTGATAACTTGTAGTGCCATAAGCCTTAATATTTGTTCCTCACGGAGCCAGGGATCACTAGTAATTTGGCAGGTTGACTTAGTCAATCGAGGCTTGAAGGATCCTTGTTCGAAGATTTTAAAATGTTTAATTGGCATGACTAAGAAAAGCTTACTTGATGCGATTGAATGATGTTAAGAATCAAGGGTAGGTTATCTTGGAATGAGAAATGCTTGGTAAGACAAGTCCTTTAAGCCCTATATATGCAAGTTTGGGTAGTTCCACCTAAGGTTTTAACGGAGACAGAGGTCTAAACCATCCTTCCATGGTCGAAAAATTAATGAATTTCTTCTTTATCCCTAAAAAGTGCAAGAAAGAGAACCTTGGCTAATGATGGAATTTGGAAAGCCTAGATATAGTCTCGGAGTGTTGGCAAAAGCGACATGTGGTTGAGTTAAGGCTTAAGAGGGGTGCACAAGCAGGCTTAATTCCATGAAGAAGTCATATGCAAGGTCATGTGACGTCATATGTTCTTGAAGTTGATTCACGTAGTCAATTATATGAAAAAATAGAAATCATAAGTAAGAGTACATTTGGAATTCGAAGCAAGCTACGACTAAGAAATCACAAGTACTTGGAATTTGAAAGTAAGTCATAGTTCAAGAAATTTTATTCTTATTTCATATAATGTGGAATGAACAAAGTCATATGTAAAGTAGCCTTTTTGGCACTAAAATCCCTAAATAAATTTAGAGTTACAAAGTTTAAAATACAAGGGAATGAAAAAAGAAATATCCACCCCTTCTACAGTGCCCTGGATCCATATTTATAGGGGCAGAAAAGCGGCATGCACTGCAGCTTGATTGTGGCATCCATGTTTTTCAGCATCATAAATGCCGCATGGCACTAAGCCTTGCTTAAAAATGATCTTCGACATTCTTTGGCGCTTAGTTAAACTTCAGCATTGTTCAATTAATAGTGGAGGCATCCTACATTAACATAGCATTTAACAACCCTGGTATTGGTGATTACCTGAAATACTAAATTTTAACAACACTTATAGTTGAACATTGAGAATAAAATGAAATACAGAAAATAAATTTGGTTTAAATTGTTTATTTTAAATAAACAATATGTTTGAAGTCAAATATTGGGTTTAAAATTCAATGTTAGGAGTTTTGATTAAATAAAATGGAAAATATTGGAATTTAGGTAGATTTGAGTTAATAAATTTACCAAATGATGTAATTCAACATTTAATTATTGAAATAAATCCAAATTGATGGAAATAAAGTTTTAAAGATTTATTTTGAGGCTGTGGAGTGAAATTAATAATTTATTATATTTTAATTAAGTTAATGTGATAATATTGATAATTATTGCCAATATTATCCTTCTATTGAATATAAGAGGAAAAATATGATGAAAACTTGTCTTTTATTAAATTAAAAGATGAAATATTGAGTGAAAATATTATTTTGTTGTTTTAAAAGTATTATAATGATTTATTACAATTTATTTGACTAAGAGAATAATTTTTGATCAGGTTATACTTTAAAAATAGTGTTTTTACACTAAAATTGTGTAAATTGTTAAATATTCTTAAATTGGTGTTGAAATAAATTTTTATTGTTAAAATAAATTTTATTTTGTCATAATAACTATTTTATTTCAAAGAAAATTGATGTATATATTTTACTTGGCTTGTAAATGTTGGAATATGAATATATAGTGTAAAATAGGTTAATATATACACATAACTTTGTTTTTTTTCACTAAGTACCCTATTTGGGTTAAGAATGTTCGAATGGGATCCATAGCTCATCCTCTAGAATTTTCTGGTTGAGAAAAAAATGAACTGTACGTATTTTCATTTTCTTCTTCCTCTCAACAAAATCTTATAGTAAAAGAAGAAAAGTAATTTCATGGCTTTCTCAATATAAAATCAAATTTCACCAAAAAAATTTCAAATTTAAGAAGAGAGTCTTCAAACTAGAGTATATACAAGGTAATCACATCCAATACTAGGAATTAATTCATCAAATCTTGAGTTTCTACTGAATTGTTTGTAACTTTTCCTCTTTTGTATTGCATGTTCTTGTTTCAGCTTCTACAGGTGTTTAGAGCCTTAATTCATCACAAAAGCTATCAACTTGTCCTTGAATTCATTGCTACATCCTTAAGGTGAGTGCATGCTCATAAATTTGCTAGCTGAAATGGTAATCTTGTAAGCATTTGACAAAAGGAAAAAAAAATAAGAAAGTCATCTCTGTAAAATTTATTTGAGACTTAAGCTGAAAAAAATTTTGTCATAACTTTTGCATTCTTAACCAAATTCAATAATTTTAGAAGTTTTGGAAAGCTTAGATCACGTAATACAAGTATGTTTTGTTGTTTTTCAAAATTTTGAAAAATTGAGTGTTTCTATTGCAATCCCGAGAGCAAAACTATTATTTTCTCTGTGGTTGAATCTGAAACTAAATTATGCGTAACTCTTTCGTTTCTTAACCAAATTCAAAATTTAGATGTTTTGAAAATCTTAGATCATGTACTACAAGTTTCATGTTTTGTGTTTTTCAAAATTTTAAGTTATCTGTTTCAAAATTGAGTGTTTCTTTTGCAATCCCGAGAGCAAAACTATTATTTGCTCTGTGGTTGAATGTGAAACTAAATTATGCATAACTCTTTCGTTTCTTAACCAAATTCAAAAAATTTAGATGTTTTGAAAATCTTAGATCATGTACTACAAGTTTCATGTTTTGTGTTTTTCAAAATTTTGAAGTTATCTATTTCAAACATGAGTGTTTCTTTTGCAATCCCGAGAGCAAAACTATTATTTTCTCTGTGGTTGAATCTGAAACTAAATTATGCACAACTCTTTCGGTTCTTAACCAAATTCAAAAAATTTAGATGTTTTGAAAATCTTAGATCATGTGCTACAAGTTTCATGTTTTGTGTTTTTCAAAATTTTGAAGTTATCTATTTTAAAATTGAGTGTCTCTATTGCAATCTCGAGAGAAAAACTATTATTTCCTCTTGGTTGAATCTGAAACTAAATTAAGCATAACTCTTTCGTTCCTTAACCAATGCAATAAGTTTAGATGTTTTGGAAAGCTTAGATCACGTACTACAAGTTTTATGTTTAGTGTTTGTCAAAATTTTGAAGTTATCTGTTTCGAAATTGAGTGTTTCTATTGCAATCCCGAGAGAAAAACAATTATTTGCTCTGTGTTTGAATTTGAAACGAAATTAACCATAACTCTTTCGTTTCCTAACCAAATTCACTAATTTAGATGTTTGGAAAGCTTATTTATGATAATGTTACGATGTTTAGATGTATTATGATGGCTTTTACTTGTCGATGAGATAAGACAAGTCACGATGCCACTAGTACTCGTCAATGAGATGAGACGAGTAGGGTATTGTATTTATTCGTCGACGAGATGAGGCGGAGTATATTTTCATGATGTTTATGATGTTTTACTAGTGTGGTGTCACCTAATGGTTAGTAAACCACTAGGTGCGAACGTATGTATGGGATGTACGTTACCGTCTATTGGTTTCCTATCCGAGAAGTTGAGACACATTCACGATGTTTACTAGTACTATAGACCACGAGTACTCAATTGGAGTCATCACGATGTAGTTGCGACTCCAATCATCCCGATGCTATTAACTCAGGTCTTTGTGACTGGGAGTCATTATGGTATTATAGACTATAGTCATCATGATGTTCGTGATGTTATAGTGTTACTTGACTCCAGTCATCACGATGTTTATGGTACCAATATTAGTACTTGTCACGATGTAAGCATGTGTTGTTTTCCATGAAGTTTTAGATGTTTTGATTTCACCTTTTTATGAGGATTTTATTTAGCCTTGAGGAAGATGAAGGCTTACATGTATTGATGATTTTATGGCGATTTTTAATATGATGTTTTGAACTCTAATTGAGATCTATTATGATGGATTTATGAGGTTTTAAACCATTTTATGATGATTATTTATATGGTTCAAATCCTTGCTTATTTCACTTATATAACTATAGAAGATGAACCATTGTTAGATAGCTAATTGAATTCCCTTATGAAATCATGATGAACCCATAGATATCTCACCTTAGAGGTGATTTTGATGATACTTATATCGTTCCGTTGGCAACAACGGAATGGTTCTCCTTTTTTTCCTATTACTATTATCTTTACCAATGATAATTTTTAGCTAGCCTGACCCGTGTATTTATTACTCGGGTCAGACCGAGTTGCAGGTTAGGTATGGATTTAGCTCACTACTTCTTGGATCCGTTAGCCTGCTTTTGTCTGGACCACCCTTTTTTTGGACTTGGACATTGTAACTATTATTTTGTGGGATGGTTGTGTATGTATATTTTGCAGTTCATGCTACTTATGTATGTTGTATTATGTATGATGTATGGATATGTATGTATACTCTGATCTGGGTTTGCTGTTCTATGACTGCTTATATTTATTTATATATTGCATTTATTCTAAAACAGTCCTAAGCCACCATGATATCGTATTAGTTAAGGACTAGGTGTGTCGATCATATATGAGGTAATAAAAAAAATATCGACATACTTAGCTCTTAGCTAATGCATTATCGTGAGGGTTACCCTTAGCCAGCCTTATTCCCTGCATTAGTAGACGGGATTACATAGTAATTCTCTTTACTAATGTGGGTCTCGGGGTGGGGCGTCACAGCTTGGTATCAGAGCAGGATTTTAGAATGTAGTGTGATATATGCAGAACAGTACACAAGATTACCCTACATCAAATATAATACGTTTGTACACATCATCCCCAATTGTGATCCATCTTTCCTTGTCCTTGTTTTGATTCATTTCCCTTTTTGATTCCTTTGGGCTAGATAGAAAGGAATATGTCTAGGAATGTTAATTTATTTCCGTAGTATTCCTTAATTTTTGCGTTTGAATTGCTAATATATCTATCTACCCTGTGAATAATCCTATCTTGTCTTATCTTTCAGCTATGTCCAGTAGAGGAAGAGGACGCTCTTCGACAGTGGGACCATCCAGTGGTTCTCGTCCCGAAGGTGTATATATGTCTACCGATTAGATTCTTGAGCTTATTAGGAGCACTCGGCCTCCCGTTCCATCTTGATCTTCTCCTCCGCAAAAATCCGCATTTGCGCGCATGTGTAGCGACTTTACTCATCTTGGTGGCAAGATCTTTTAAGGCACTGAGACCGTCTTAGAGGTCGAGGCATGGCTCAGTTCTTATGTGCGCATATTTAACCGTATGGAGATATCTGGTCATCATCGCGTTCTTGTCGCATCGAGTGTGTTGCAAGAATGTGCATTGAATTGGTATAACTTGTTTGTGGCGGAAGTTGATGAGTCTAACTTAGAGTGGGATCAGTACCGTGATAGATTTGAGCTTAAGTTTGTTCCTGAATCTGAGAAAGCTATTCTAGCTCGATGTTTCCTTGATTTCAAACAAGGAAAGCCGACAGCTTTTGAGTATGTTGCATCTTCTGAAGCCTTGACTAAGTATGGTCTTGAGCGCATTTATACTCCGTACAAGAAGAATCTTAAGTTCATCTCTGGACTTAAGAAATACTTGAAGAAATCTCTTATGCTTTGTCTTGAGCTATCTTTTAAGAAACTTATAGATGCGGCCCTTCGACTTGAAGCGATCGAGAAGGAGAAAGATAGTGATGTTGAGGGTGAGGCACAGGGAAATCCAAACAAGAAAAAGTTTTTCCGCAAGCCTAAGCCTTTCCACCCTAATAATAAGAATAACCAAGGTGGATCCTCTTCTCAGTCTCCAGCTACTCGTTCAGCTAAGCCTTTTGCTTGCTTTAATTGTGGTTCGCCTGACCATCCTGTGAGAGAGTGTCCTAAGCCTAAGAGATGCCTTTATTGTAAGAAGGAGGTACATTTGATTTCAGCTTGTCCTATGAGGGAGAATAGTTCTCGTCAGGGTCATCTTAATGTAGCTACCACTTTTGGAGTTGCTTCTTAGTCTCGAGGTATATTCTATTCCGTTTTAGAGGGTTTTATTTTATTTCATGATCGTTCTATTCGAGTGCCCTTCGATTCGGGTGCTTCTCATTCATTCGTATCGAAGGAACTCGTCGATGCTTTACAGTTAAATGTTCTTGCATGCTTACTTCTTTACAGATTGCGAATCCTAACGGAGGATCTGCAACCCTTAGTCTTCTTTGTGATGAAGTTGAGATTACGATTTGTGGTTTTTCTTTCCGTGCGAATCTACATGTGACTCCTTTTCTTGCATTTGATATGGTTCTTGGTATGGACTGGCTAGATAGATATGATGTCAGGATTCTTTGTTTGGAGAAAGTTTTATATCTTTGTCATCCTAATTCTCCTACTCAGTTGTCTCTCCTGCTTCGAGAGTCCAATCATGATTCCGTGGCATCTTTATTTGCTCTTGATTCTCGAGACGAAGATGATAACGTGTCTTGGATTCCTGTTGTTCATGACTTTCCAGACTTATTTGAGCCTGTTTAAGGATTACCACCCAAGCGGGCTATTGAGTTCCACATCGACCTTATTCCAGGCGCACAGCCAGTTAGTCGTCCTCCCACGAGGGTGTCTACTAAAGAGAATGAAGAACTCAAGAAGCAACTCCTAGAGCTTGAAGCCAACCATTTCATTCGATCTAGTTCTTCACCGTGGGGAGCCGCGGTGGTATTCTTAAGGAAGTCCAATGGAACTCTTAGGCTATGCATCGATTATCACAAGCTTAATGAGTTGACCATTAAGAACCGCTATCCATTGCCTAGGATTGACGATATGTTCGATCAGTTGAGTGGCGCTAAGGTCTTCTCACAACTTGACCTTGCCATGGGATTTCATCAGCTCCGAGTTGTGTAAGACAGCATTCCACTTACAGCTTTCTGCACTAGCTACGGTTCATATGAGTGGCTCGTCACACCATTCGGTTTGACGATTGCTCCTGCTTATTTCGTCGACCTTATGAATCGAGTATTCAGGGAATATCTCGATAATCTTGTTTTCATCGACGACATTCTTGTATATTCTAAGTCTGAGGTGGACCATACTCGACATCATAAAATTGTTTTGAGTACTCTTCTACAGCATCAACTCAAAGCAAAGCTTTCTAAGTATCATTTTTGGGAAAAGCAAGTTAAGTTCTTAAGCCATGTTGTTTCTTCCGAAGGCATTTCGGTCGATCCTTCTATGATCGAAGCCATCCAGAATTGGAAAAGGCTTGAGAATGTTCATGACATTCGTAGCCTTTTGGGTTTGGCCGGTTATTACCATCGATTCATCAAAGATTTTTCCCGTATTGTGCTTCCGCTTACAAGGCTTACAAAGAAAGGCGTTCGCTATATATGTTCTGGTAAGTGTGAGGCTTTCTTTCAAAGATTGAAGGAGCTTCTCACTAATGCTCATGTTCTTGCGTTTCTCGAAGGGAATCAGGATCTTATTGTCTATACCGATGCCAGTCATAGTGGCTCGGTGCTGTTCTTATGCAAAGGGATAGGGTAGTTTCATACTCTTTAAGGCATTTACATCCGAACGAAGTTCGATACGCTACCCACGATTTAGAGCTTGCCTCCATTATCTTTTCTTTGAAGATGTGCGTCATTATTTTTTGGGAGAGTACTTTAATCTTTTCACCGATCACAAGTCTCTTGAGTACTTGTTCACCCGGAAGGAGTTCAACATACGACAGCAGCGTTAGCTCGAGTTTCTAACTTCATATGATTTCAATATTCAGTATACCCTTGGCAAAGGGAATCTAATAGTTGATGCTTTGAGTCGCAAGCATTCAGTTGTTGTTTCCATGATGATTGCAAAATGGAAAATTCTTGAGACACTTTCCATGTGTGATATTCGTGATCGTGCTTCCACGTCCAACTCTCCTATTCTATTGTATAGCATGGAAGCTCGTCCTATTCTTCTAGATCGGATTGTCGAGGCTCGGTTGCAAGACTCTGATATATCTGCTTTTATTTAAAAGTATAAGTCTGAATCCCATGATGACATTGAGATGAGGGATTTCATCATCGATATGTATGGGTGTCTTCGAAAGAAGAATCGTCTAGTCGTGCCTGCTATTCCAGAACTTAGGCGTGACATTCTAGCTGAGTGTCACCGTTCTAAGTATACTATTCATCCTGGCAGCAGCAAGATGTATGCTGATATGTGTCGCCTCTATTATTGGGAAGGCATAATGCGAGATATAGCATGTTATGTAAGCAATTGCATGACTTGTCAGCTTATTAAGGCTGAACATCAGCGACCCAGTGGTCTTCTTCAGCCTATAGAGGTTCCATTGTGGAAATGGGACCAAGTTTCTATGGATTTCATCGATGGCTTACCTCGTTCGAGGTCAGGCCATAGTAGTATTTGGGTTGTTATGGACCATCTTACCAAGTCCGCACATTTCATTCTTATTAAGTCTAATAGGACGACATCTCTCTTATCAAAGCTATATATTAAGGATATCGTGCATTTACATGACTTTCTTTCATTTATTGTGTGTGATCGTGATCCTCTTTTCATGAGTCACTTATGGCAGAGTCTCCAACAAGCTTTGGGCACAAAGTGTAATCTTAGCACAACTTATCACACACAGTCTGATGGACAAACTGAACGGGTGAATTGTATCTTGGAAGATCTACTTCATGCTTGTATCTTGGATTTTGGTGGTAGTTGGGAGGATCATCTTCCTCTAGTTGAGTTTTCTTATAATAATAGCTATCATTCTTCTATCGGCATGGCTCCTTTCAAAGCCTTATAAGTAAGGCCGTGTCGTTCTCCATCATGTTGGCTTGAGTCAGGAGAAAAGCTCATTCTTTGCCCTAATTCTATTTGAATCCTCTGAGAAGATCCATCTTATCTGATAGAGAATGAAAGAGGCTCGGAGTCGACAGAAATCCTACACGAACAACCGCAGGGGGCCTCTTGAGTTCTCAGTGGACGATCCTGTTTATATCCGAGCTTCTCCTCTGAAGGGAGTGATACGCTTCAACTAGACAGGGAAATTGGCACCATGCTATATTGGACCATTTCCTATTATAGAGCGTATCGGTCCTGTTGCATATCGTGTAACACTTCCCGATCAGTTTTTTGGAGTTCACGACGTATTCCACGTCTCTAAGTTGAGGAAGTGTCTACGAGATTCGGATTCTACATTCGATTCTCATGCTTTAGAGAAGCTAGAAGTCTCTCCTGATCTATCATTCATGCAGCATCATGTGAGGGTTCTTGCTTCGGAGGTTAGACGCCTTCGCAACAAGAGTATTCCACTCGTGAAGATTCAATGGTCTGATAATCTCAATGACTGCACTTGGGAAATCAAAGAATTCATTGAGCAATCGTATCCTAATTTCTTATCTTCTCACTCCGAAGGTAAGAATTTTCTAGTTTAATGTATCTAAATTCCCTTTGTTTGATGAAATAAAGTATGTGAATATGGATTACCTCTATGAATTGCGAGGATGCAATTTTTTATAGAGGGGGAGTCTATAGCAACCCTGGTATTGGTGATTACCTAAAATATTAAATTTTAATGATACTTATAGTTTAATATTAAGAATAAAATGAAACAAAGAAAATAAATTTGGTTTAAATTGTTTATTTTAAATAAACAATATGTTTGGAGTTAAATATTGGGTTTAATATTCATTGTTTGGAGTTTTGATTAAATAAAATGGAAAATATTGGAATTTAGGTAGATTTGAGTTAATGAATTTACCAAGTGATGTAATTCAACATTTAATTGTTGAAATAAATCCAAACCGATGGAAATAAAGTTTTAAAAGCTTTATTTTGAGGTTGTGGAGTGAAATTAATAATTTATTGTATTTTAATTAAGTTAATGTGATAATATTGATAATTATTGCCTTTATTGAATATAAGAGGAAAAATATAAAGAAAACTTGTCTTTTATTAAATTAAAAAATGAAATATTATGTGAAAATATTATTTTGTTGTTTTAAAAGCATTAGAATGATTTATTACAATTTATTTAACTAAGAGAATAATTTTTGATCAAGTTATACTTTAAAAATAGTGTTTTTACACTAAAATTATATAAATTGTTAAATATTCTTAAAATTGGTCTTTTATTGTTGAAATAAATTTTATTTTGTCATAATAACTATTTTATTTCAAAGCAAATTGATGTATGTATTTTACTTGGCTTGTAAATGTTGGAATATGAATATATAGTTTAAAATAGGTTAATATATACACATAACTTTGTCTTTTTTTTCACTAAATATACTATTTGGGCTAAGAGTGTCTGAATGGGATCCATAGCCCATCCTCTAGAATTTTCTGGTCGAGAAAAAAATGAACTGTACGTATTTTCATTTTCTTCTTCCTCTCAACAAAATCTGACAGTAAAAAAAGAAAAGAAATTTCATGGCTTTCTCAATTTAAAACCAAATTTCACCAAACATTTTGCAAATTTAAGAAGAGAGTCTTCAAACTAGAGTATATACAAGGTAATCACATCCAATACTAGGAATGAATTCATCAAATCTTGAGTTTGTATTGAATTGTTTGTAAGTTTTCCGCTTTTGTACTGCATGTTCTTGTTTCAGCTTCTACAGGTGTTTAGAGCCTCAATTCATCACAAAAGCTATCAACTTGTCCTTAAATTCACTGAGAAATCCTTAAGGTGAGTGTATGCTTATAAATTTTGCTAGCTGAAATGGTAATCTTGTGAGAATTTGACAAAAGAAAAAAAATAAGAAAATCATCTCCGTAAAATTTGTTTGAGATTTAAGCTTAAACAAATTTTGTCATAATTTTTCCATTTCTTAACCAAATTCAATAATTTTAGATGTTTTGGAAAGCTTAGATCATGTACTACAAGTTTTATGTTTTGTATTTTTCAAAATTTTGAAGCTATCTATTGCAAAATTGAGTGTTTCTATTGCAATCCCGAGAGAAAAACTATTATTTGCTCTATGGCTGAATCTGAAACTAAATTATGCATAACTCTTTCGTTTCTTAACCAAATTCAAAAAAAATAGATGTTTTGAAAAGCTTAGATCATGTACTACAAGTTTCATGTTTTCAAAATTTTGAAGTTATCTATTTCAAAATCGAGTGTTTCTATTGCAATCCCGAGAGCAAAACTATTATTTGCTCTGTGGTTGAATCTAAAACTAAATTAAGCATTACTCTTTCATTTCTTAACAAAATGCAATAACTTTAGATGTTTTGGAAAGCTTAGATCTTGTACTACGAGTTCTATGTTTTGTGTTTTTCAAAATTTTAAAGTTATCTTTTTCAAAATTGAGTGTTTCTATTGCAACCCCGAGAGCAAAACTATTGTTTGCTCTGTGTTTGAATTTGAAACGAAATTAACCATAACTCTTACATTTCTTAACCTAATTCACTAATTTTAGATGTTTTGGAAAGCTTCTTTATGATAATTTTACGATGTTGAGACGTATTATGATGGCTTTTACTTGTCGATGAGATGAGACAAGTCACGATGCCATTAGCACTCGTCAATGAGATGAGACGAGTAGGGTATTGTATTTACTCGCCGATGAGATGAGGCAAAGTATATTTTCATGATGTTTATGATGTTTTACTAATGTGGCACCAACTAACGGTTAGTAAACCACTAGGTGCGAACGTATGGTATGGGACGTACGTTAACACCTATTGGGTTCCTATCCGAGAAGTTGAGACACATTCACGATGTTTACTAGTATTATAGACCACGAGTACTCAATTGGAGTCATCACGATGTAGTTGCGACTCCGATCATCCTGATGTTATTAACTCAGGTCTTTGTGACTAGGAGTCATTATGGTATTATAGACTCTATTCATCATGATGTTCACGATGTTATAATGTTACTTGATTTCAGTCATCACGATGTTTATGGTACCAAATATTAGTACTAGTCACGATGTAAGCACGTGCAGTTTTCCATGAAGTTTTAGATGTTTTGATTTCACATGAGGATGTTATTATAGCCATGAGGAAGATGAAGGCTTACATGTATTGATGATTTTATGGTAATTTCTAATATGATGTTTTGAACTCTCATTGAGTTCTATTATGATGGATTTATGAGATTTTAAACCGTTTTATGTAGATTATTTATATGGTTCAAATCCTTGCCTGTTTCACTTGTATAACTATGGAAGATGAACCATCGTTAGATAACTAATTGAATTTCCTTATGAAATCACGTTGAACCCATAGATGTCTCACCTCAGAGGTGATTTTGATAATACTTATATCGTTCTGTTGGCAACAACAGAATGGTTCTTTTTTTTTCTATTACTACTATTTTCACTAATGATAAGTTCTAACTAGCCTGACCCGTGTATCTATTACTCGGGTCAGACCGAGTTGCAGGTTAGGTATGGATTTAGCTCACTCCTTCTTGGATCCGTTAGCCTGTTTTGTCTGGACCACCCTTTTTTTGGACTTGGACATTGTACCTATTATTTTGTGGGATGGTTGTGTATGTATATTTTGCAGTTCATGCTACTTATATATGTTGTATTATGTATGATGTATGGAGATGTATGTATACTCTTATCTGGGTTTACTGTTATGTGACTGCTTATATTTATTTATATATTGCATTTATTCTGAAACAGTGCTAAGCCACCAAGATATCCTATTAGTTAAAGACTAGGTGTGTCGACCATATATGAGGTAATAAAAAAATATCGACATACTTAGCTCTTAGCTAATGCATTATTATGAGGGTTTCCCTTAGCCAGCCTTATTCTCTGCATTAGTAGACATGATTACTTAGTAATTCTCTTTACTAATGTGGGTCTCGGGGTGGGCGTCACATAGCACGTCATCAATTGGAAGTTATATCAGCATGAATCAACATTGACATGAGACAGGATTGAAATAGTGCGGCATTGATATGGGGCAACATTAGCAGGAAGCAACATCATTCTGACATCATTACGTATGATACGTCACGGTATTGATTATGTTCGTCGTCATTGCTTCTTTGATGAGTTACAGTGCTGATTCCATCCGGCATTGCTTAGCGACATAAAACACTTGGCATTAATCATCCGACTTTATAAATGGTATGCGGCATTGTTGTATTTCATTGTCTTTGGCTTTATAAGCGACGTTGTATATGATCCTTTATTGATGATTGATGAAATGCGACATTGTATGCCTTCGACATTATTTCATTTGCATACTTTCGGATTGGTTCATCTTCATTTTTTTGCATTAACTACTGTTGTGTTGGTATATCTACGTTGCATGTCGTGTATCTTTGAAGGTAATTATTAGAGTAACAGTAGTAATTAAGGAAAATGTCAAGAATATATTAAAGATGATGGACATTAGCAAGAGTAAAGGTACACACGAGTTCGCATCATGTGATGCCGTGAATAATGAAATGAAGATGCCAACCTCTATTTTACGTGTGTTGTCATTCTCACCGATGACACTGGAATCTTTATGCAGTAAACTCATAAAGTGCCTTTATTTTTTTTATTCTTTCTTTCTCATCGATCTTTACTTCATTTCTTCTACTCTTATTTTAACAAATAAATTATGTTTGTGGCCCTATTATGATCACAAATCCATATCGATTATTTATCATGATACGAACATGCTATATAATTAGCACGAGAGTGGATCCATCTGATTAGCTGTTTGGTCACGAACGTATGATTTTCCATTTACCCTGCCTGCGATGATGTAAAGAATTTTACACCGGCAAAATTGATTTACCTTGTGCAAACTATTTTTCAAGGACAGATAGATTTGTGTTCGTATACTTTGTATAAAAGAATCGATCCTTTTCTTTTATTCAAGTTGCTCGTTATTGTACTATTATTGTGCCCACCACGTAATTCATGATTTTGTCGTATCTTTTATTATGAAGCTAGTAGTGAACTATGAACAACGAAAACAGTATGATCTAAATTAAATGATCCAAATCCGTATTCCCACAACGGTAAAAGTACATTGTTGAATCCGACAACCAATGCACCTCTTTTATCGAAGAGAACACCATGTGTAGATAACTTCCGAATGAAAAACTGATTGATGGTCATGATTTCGCCACCTCGAGTCATCAATGATCGAACCAATCCCAGCATTGCACTTAGCTACACAATATAATCTTGTTAATACCTTGTGTTTCAAACGTAGCGCACTCATTCATAATATAAACACGGATATGACGAAGTCGTTCTTGATAACCACAGGCTTCGAAAAACAATGTGAAAGCCGATTGATTTGTTCGTTTTACTTTTCTCTATAATATCTCCTTTGGTTTCATACCCAAATTCATCTTAGATTTTGAGATATGGATGATTCAAGTATTAAAGAAATGTGTATGTTTATAAATATGCTAGTGTGTGTGTGTATAGAAGCCTTCAAACACAAGATTAAAATAAGTAGCACAATGCATGCTCTTATTTCGCCTTTTGGCAAGGCCGAGACATCAAGAAGTTGAATGGAAATAAAAGAAAGACCATCCCGAAGAACGATTATATACAGGTTCGCTATGGATCCTGTAAATTTTTCTCGTGTCCGAATCGAGCTACAATTAACGTGACGCAACCAGCAAAGCCACGAAAACCAACATTTCAAATTTTAAGTCAATCCGAGTTCATATGCTTAAGATATGATCGATGCAAGCCAAGAAAATAAACTCGTTCGTATCCATCGGTAAATCCACTTCGCATCGGTTTCGTTCGAATCCATCAACGGCGGCTTCCTTCGTATCCATCGGGATTGACCCACTTCATATCCATTCACAACCACCCACTTCGTATCCATCAACACTAGCATGGTAGTCCATTTTGTATCGATCCAGTTTCAAGAATGCTTCGTATCGATCGGCCACAGATCAATACGAAATCAACACCTCCCATCGATACGAAGTGGAGCACAAGCGATCGATATGAAGTGGAGCACATGACATCGATGCGAAGTGGAGTGCAATAAAAGCGGTATGAAGTGGAATGCACAAGATCAATTCGAAGAAAACACATTCAAGTGGAAGACTCGATCACTCGGCATAAAAAATGGATCGATCCAGAAAGCAAGCGCCACGTCAACTAACAAACACGTGCCCAGATCAATGCGAAGTGGAGTGCTGCAAACTCAACAGCCTTCAATGAATTAAAAATTTCATCGATCATAACTCAAAATCTATGAGTCCAAATGCAACCAGATTTTCACAAGAGCTTTCGTACATCTTCAGGAATGTTCATGATCGATTCCGACTCGATTGGACTAAATCCTGATCGATATGTATTGTGTTCGCATGGATCACGGATCAACTTTAAACGGTCACGGATTGATCGGTGGGCCCACCCACGTGAGAGAAGAGGCATTTCGAGATCTGAGCAGGATATTTGCAGCCTACGCCTATAAATAGCAGCCCAGGACCTGATGAAAGAGGACTTTTGGCTCTTCTATGTCCAGACTCTGCCAAAATCACTGGTGTACTTGAATTCTACTGTTATAACACGTTGTAACCAGCAAGCAAAAATCAATAAAGTCAATCATTTCATAGTGGACGTAGGCCATATGCCGAATAACTCTAGATCTGTGTGTTTAAGTGTGCTTTTCTTGCTTATTATTGCTGTATTTGTTAGATTTTCCTCTTTTTCCATTTATACCCATCATTTTATCTCTTCAAACACATCCGAAGAGTGTTGTGCCCAATTCTGGTATAAACACTTTGGTGTTTCCACCGAGAAAACCCATTTTTTCTCCTACGTTGGATCTACTATCGATACCGGATTGCGTAAATCTAAGAAGCTAGATTTCAAGTTTAAAGTTCTTCCATCTTATTCAGATTTGCATCAAGTCTAGGAAAGAGCTTCGCTATCCATCATAATTAACACTAGGACTACTTCAACAGCTGCAGATCCTGAAGGACGGGACAGACATAACCCCATACAACTACCTCCGACCGATCAGAATGATGCCGGACCATCAGATCCGCAAGGCCCTGTCATTAGGGAAGACTTCCTATTGCTAATGCAATAGCTGATGCAAAGCCACCAACAGCTAACCCAGCAACTCCATACTAACGTGGAATTGACCAATCAACTGAATCGTCAAAGGCAAAGAAGATCCAGAAGGGATCAGGCTTCCTATTCATCGACGGAGAGTTCAGCCTCTTCTAACTACCACCATAGGTCCATGCGCCCACGACTGGACGGAAGCTATACACAAGCTACTGGAAAGCAGCGCACATTGAGCCTTAGGCAACAGAGGGTTGGCCCGTCAACTAGCCATCGGACTGGACCCACCTCCCGAGGATGTACTGTTTCTTATTATACTACTAACGATCGTGCTGCCACCACTGTCATTGATTTGGGAGTCGATGCCCGAAACCGGGTAGGTTCGAACCGTCGCCAACATGAATACACTCCCGAACCCTATGTCTTCGAGAACTTAGAACCAAGGAGGCGAGACATGGACCGTCGACCGTGATTGGGCCATCCTCGCATTATGGAACCCGACCATACCTTGGCCCAATAGGCTCAAGATATCCAAATGTTGGACATCCCAACGATGTTCCGTCAGATGATCTGTGAAAGCCAGGGTCTCACCAACGACGACTGGGGAATCTCCCGGAGACATACCACATTCATTGATGATATACTCTACGATGAACCACCTAGGCGATTCAGGATGCCAACTCTACCTGTTTAAGAAGGGAGCTATGATCTCAATCAGCATATCTTAAAGTACGAATGGTCGACGAATGCCGCACGAGCCGCTGACGCATTTAAGTGTCGAAGTTTCCCAATCTCTCTAAGGGGCATAGCAACTATATGGTTTACCCGTTTGCCACCTTGATCTATCTCATGTTTTGACCAGTTGGCAACAAAGTTTGTTGAGCAGTTTTGCATGCATGTCATAAGGTCGAAAGATGTTAATACCTTATTTAGTGTCACTCAAGCTCCTGGAGAGACACTTATACGCGATCTGGAGAGGTTTCACGCTGCATGCGCCGAGATTATAATCTCAATGATAATTCAATTCTGATGGCACTAACTAAGAGGATCGATCCCGATTCCAGTTCGACAACTGGTTAGCCGGAAAACCTCCTACGTCATTGGACTGTTTCTATTTCAAGGCAGCCCAATCCTTGGGAATGGTGGATGCGAAACAGTCTAGGAAAACAGATGACGCAGGGGCCAGTGTGAAAGAAATCCAAAGAAATGTCATTGTTAAGCAGACCGAGGAGAGTTTCGAAAAGGTCCAACTGAACATACAGAATAAACAGAATCAACATAAAGGCAATGGAAATCAAAACAAGAAACGGGATCAGAATCGTAGACCACAACGTATGGCTTCTATGTTTGATAACTATAATCCTATAAATACATCGTTGGAAAATATGTATTTACAGACCTGCAATACTATTCAGTGTAAGAAGCCTGCTCCGAAACAGTAATCGGAAAAACAAATATAAACGGGGAAGTTTTGCAGATTTCATGATAGCTATGGCCATAACATGAACGAGTGCCGTTATTTGCAGGATATCATTGAGAAGTAGATACGTAAGAGAAAGTTGAAGCAGTTTGTGCGGGCACCACAGTCAAAAGGTGTGGGCCCATCGAATCAAAATCATATACCAAATCAGGCAAGACAGAAGGAACCCACTCGTACCGGTAGGAGGTTGATGACAAATACTGTTAGTGGTGGTCCTCATCCAAAAGACTGAAGCTGGAAGAAAATGGAGTCGAATGCCAGTTACATTAGGCATGTGGACTTTGAATGTTGTAGTAGTTTGGAAGACGGGGTTCTGACCAAGCAACAGAAAATGATGACAGTGGACATCGTATTTCGAGACAAGGATGCCGACAGAGTCGAAGCCCCAACTATTGATCCCCTTGTCATTTCAGCTCAGGTAGGTCTTGCTTGGATGAAGAGGATCTTGGTAGATAGTGGAAGTTCTGTGAACATACTGTTCAAGCGAATCTATTATCAGATGAAAATGGAAACAAAAGACTTGAAGTCTTGTTAGTCTCGTATTCATGGCTTCAATGGGAGCGCAACAATACCCACTGGAGTGGTAGAACTGCCAGTGGAATTGTGGATTGGAGAATGCCGGAAAGTCCAGATATTACAGTTTGTTGTGCTAGATATAGATTTGCATATAATGCTTTCTTGGGTTGACCGGCCCTAGCTGAATTTAGGGCTGCCATTGCCCCTTGGTGTTTGACTTTAAAATTCCCTACTGACAATGGAGTTGGAGTCGTTCAGGGAGACCAGGCTGCTGCTCGAGCCTGTTATGTTGTTGAGCTACGAGAGGCACGGCGAAAAGAAAAAGGGATGGGCATAAAGGAATCTCTCTACCTTCGCTTTGTTGAGAATTGACAGCTAACGCTTAGGCCTAGGCCCGGGCGCCCTAAACAATTCACAAGGGATTTCGACCCAAGAGATACCGAAAGTGAAGATGAAAGTAAAGACAGTCATGCTTCCCCGGCTGAGCTAACGACCGACGATGATGATAATTCTAAAATGATAAAGACTGGATCTCAGCTAAGACAACAAATGCAAGAGGAATTGGTTGAATTTCTTCGGGCAAAATTGGACGTGTTTGCCTGGACACATTCTGACATATGCGGAATCTCCCCGGACATTGCGAGCCACACATTGAATGTTGACTCATGACATATCCCGGTCAAGCAAAAGAAGCATGGTATAGATCCAAAAAGATATGCCGTCCTTAAAGAAGCGGTAGAAAAACTCAAATCAAACAGGTTTATCCGAGATGCATTATATCCGGAATGGATGTCAAATCTTGTACTTGTCCGAATGCCAAACGGGAAATGGAGAACGTGCATTGATTACTCAGACTTGAATAAGGCTTGGCTTAAAGACAGTTTTCCACTGCCCCGAATTGATCAGCTCGTAGACTCGACAGCTGGAAATGAACTCTTATCCTTCATGGATGCATACTCTTGCTACAATCAAATACCTATGCCCTTGCCTAACCAGGAGCATACCAGCTTTGTGACCGATCTGGGACTTTACTGCTACAAAGTCATGCCATTCGGACTCAAAACGCTGAAGGAACTTACCAACGGTTAGTTAATCGAATGTTCACTAGCTAGATCAGAAAAACCATGAAAGTATATGTAGACGACATGCTCGTGAAGTCGTGGTTCTCCACTGATCATATCAGAGACCTGGAATCAATGTTCAACATCCTTCGAGAATATAGAATGAAACTCAACCCATTGAAATGTCACTTTGGGGTCACATCTGGAAAATTCCTTAGGTTTATCATCAATGCTCGAGGGATCGAAGCTAATCCTGAAAAGATCTAGGCAATCAGAAAATTTGAGACTCCAAGAACTATAAAGCAAGTCCAAAGCCTCAATGGGAAAGTAGCAACACTGAGTAGGTTCATCTCAAAATCCACTGACAAATGCATTCCCTTCTTTGACCTGATCAGAAAAGAGAAACGAAACTTTGAATGGACTATAGAATGTGAGGGTGCATTCCGAGCACTGATTCAACACCTCTTTGCACCACCTATTCTGTCAAAGCCCATTGATCATGAGAGATTATACATTTACTTGGCAGTGTCAGAGAACGAAATCAGAGCTGCTCTGATTCGGGAGGAAGAACGGATACAACGGTCGGTCTATTATATTAGTAAATGACTAATAGGAGAAGAGAGAAGTTATCCGAAGCTGGAGAAGTTATCTTATTGTCTTATCATTGTCTCAAGGAAGCTCCATCCGTATTTCCAGGCTCATCCTATCACCGTTTGCACCGACCAGCCATTACGACAGGTCCTTACGCAGCCTGAGACGTTTGTTAGGTTACTTAAGTGGAATACCGAGTTAAGTCAGTTTGACATTACTTACACTCCATGGCGAGCTATCCAAGGACAGGTCCTAGCAGACTTCATTACTGAATTCACTATCCCTGAGGACTTGCCCGAAACCAATGAACCTCCCAAGTATAACTGGAAGCTCCATACGGATGGTGCGTCAAATGACCGTTGCTCAGGCACTGGAGTTGTACTGGAAACTCCTGAAGTTCGATCTATATGCTATGCGTTAAAGTTTGGTTTTCGTGCGACTAACAATGAAGCTGAATACGAAGCCCTACTTACTGCATTGAGACTTGGTAGAGATTTAAGAATTATTGCTCTGGAGATTTATTGTGATTCACAGTTGGTCATATGTCATGTTCGGAGGGAATACCAGGCCAAAGACCAAAGGTTAGCCGCTTACCTTGCTCAGGTTCAGGAGATATTCAACTAGCTTGATTATTATGCCATCCATTGCATACCCCGAGAGCGCAATCAGAAAGCTGACTCGTTAGCAAAGTTAGCCCGTACAGGTGAAGCACAACAATTGGGAATCGTTCCTATGGAAACGTTATCTTCCCCAAGCATCGATCAGATGGAAAGAGATTAGGTACTTGAGGTCGTTCCCGATAAGGAGTCATGGATGACTCCGTTCAGAAAACTATCTCAAGCATGAGACCCTAGCGGAGCGTAGGAGTGAAAAGAGACAAGTTCTTCGAAAAGCTTCACCATTCACTATCCAGAATGGAGTCATGTATAGAAGAGGGTATTCTGCTACTTTACTCCGGTGTATCGCTCACGATGAAATCAAAGGAGTATTGCATAATGTGCATGAAGGAGAATGCGGCGATCACACCAAAGGGCAAGCACTTGCCAAGAAAGTGCTCGAATATGGATACTATTGACCGACTGTAAACCGCGATGCATCGGACTATGCCAGAAAATGTGATAGATGTCAAAAACACGCTCGGATTCCTAGAGTCCCACCTACTGAAATAACTCAGATGGTCAGTCCATGACTATTTGCAGTATGGGGCATTGACATTATTGGTTCTCTACCTCTAGCCAAAGGTGGTGCGAAGTACGCCATCATCATAGTTGATTACTTTACCAAGAGGGTGAAAGTTGAACCCCTTGCTACAATCATGACAAAGGAAGTGATCAACTTTGTAGTGCGCAACAGTATTTACCGATTTGGTCGTCCGCATACTATCGTCACATACAACGAAGCCTAATTCGACAGTGTTGAATTTAAGAATTTCTGTCAACGATTCCACATCTAGAAGAATTTATCCCCAGTTGCACACCCTCAAGTGAATGGACAGGTTGAAGATGTTAACAAAGTTATAAAGTCTATTCTAAAGAAACGACTGGAAAAGGCCGGGGGTAAATGGGTCGACGAACTTCCTATTGCTTTATGGGCTTATCGGAAAACCAACAAATCTGCGACCGGCCACACTCCATTCTCTTTTTCTTACAGTTCCGAAGCCATTATTCCAGTCGAGATGGAAGTATCTTCTGATCATGTAACTTATTATGATCTGAAAACGAATGCTATATTACTTGTCGAATCTTTTGATTTATTGGATGAGAAGCGTGAAGATGCTGATTTGAGGGCAGCTGCATATTGAAGTCGAGTCGTCCGGGTATATAATGCTAAGGTCTGACCCTGAACCTTCGAACTCGGCGATCTTGTCCTCAAGAGAATTTACCCAGCTCCTTCACATATGAAACCAACATGGGAAGGACCGTATGTCATTGAACGAATGCTCGGAGATGGTACAATCAAATTATTGACCATTGATCGTCTCATTCTGTCAAGAGCCTGGAACAGCGAAAGTCTACGTCGCTATTACACATAACAGACTGTGTTTATTTATTGAGTCTATTTTTCATTTGCAATTTATTTATGCATTTCTAAATTTGAATTTATAATAGGACAACTGAATTTGCCGTATTTTCTTATTTCAGCAATAAAATGCAATCTCTTCGAGCCAAAGTTATAATTTTTCGAAATGCATCATACGACCATCACTATGCATGGAGAGCTAAGTTCCACCATACGGTGGGATTTATTCAAATAGGGAGTGGATGTGATACGACTAGTCACTCCCTAAGTGAAACCCAAGCTCGAGGACAAGTCATCACACTGAAGCCAAAAAAGGAGTGATACACGACAATCCTCTAACTAACTCCAGATTTTCAGAGTGCGGTCTGAAGTATAAACCTGTAAATGCAGTTTCGAAGAGGGTGGATCCGTCCACCTAACGACTTTGCCCGTAATTTAATCAAGTTTGAGGAGGATCGATCCGTCCATCTAACGACCTTGCTTGTTAACTCAGGATAAATGTGAGCCGACCATCCATGATCCTGATAGAATCATCGTTTCTGGAGTGCGAACGAAATCTTAAAACCTAAACAGATGTGACTGACCATCTGTTGACCAACTCTAGATTCCCGAAGTGCGAGCTGGAGTATAAACATAAATACTAAGCGAGTAAAATTAACCACCCGTCAACTAACTCTGGATTCCCAAAGTGTGAATCGGAGTATAAACATTAAATAACTCCAGATTCCTAGAGTGTGAACTGGAGTATAAACATCGAATAACTCAAAATCCCCAGAGTGCGGATTGGAGTATAAATGCAAGCCGGGTGTGACTGACCACCCATAAATCTATCTAAGTCCCCAGAGTGTGAACGAAGTTCTAAATATTAAACGGTTGTGACTGACCGCCATAAAATAACTTGAGTCCCCAGAGCGCTGACGTATCTAAAACCTTGTACGGGTGTGACAGACCACCGATCTACAAGTGCAATCCTTAGAGTGTGGATGCGATCACCAATAGACGAGCAAGTGTGATTTGACCACCTGAACTCATCTTGTTTCAATTATGCTTCAGCGAAGTTATGCTCGATATATTAAAAGCAATCAACGATTGTTAACCAATCTTTTCAATTTATCCCCGGAACTGGGGGCAGAACTTGCCAACCACTGATTAAGACAATGCAATATCAAAATTCAACTTAGTGCTCGATGGTGGCCCGAAACCATGACTTCAGAACTTAGCAACTAAACTCGGGTCCGATTTAAAGACTAAAACTCCACAAGTGTATTGAATGAAAGTTCGAACGCTGAAGCACTTTAACAAATTAACACATATTGAGCTAGAGACATAATGAAATTTTATTTCAATTATTCTTTGGAAGGAAAAGGATAAGTACAAAACTATACCAAAAGTCCTACTAGCAGGGGTCGAACCCGTATCTATACACGACCTACAAAAAGAAAGAAAAAGTAGATTTCTACCTATCTACAAAAATGAGTCAAGAAGGCATATCTATTCTTTCTTTTTTCTTGGCTTCTTCTTCGACGTTGACCCACTGGATTCGCCGCTTGGTTTCCTCTTCGAACCTTTGCCTTTTGGCGGCTGATCTCCAACTGACGTCATTATGTTAACTTCCTCTTACGAAATCAAGTGGATAGGAATGCTTCCTGAAGGCAGAGTCGGAGGGATAGGAGTAATGTTAGCAGGTGGAGGAGGTACACTTGTAGGAATGACCGTTCCTCCCGGGGAGATCATCCGCAAAGGGGTTGGACTAGGGCCCGCCATTCCACCTCCAAAGCTACTGGCTTACGCAGATGCTTCAATCTCGGCGTTAATTTTGACTATTATCTCCTCCTCATGAATTGTTTGAGCCTCGCCGAGAATGTTAGTAGTTGGGCCTTAAGAGCTAGTCATAGGTATGCCTCCACTCATGACAAACAACAGATCAGCAAAGGGATCACTGTAATGACCGAGAAATTCCTCCATCATCTGTTCATCGAAAGTAAGTGTGCTCCCTTGTACCCCATCCGTAAGTGTAGTAGCCGTTGTCATGGTCGCTTCCGTTATGATAGCCTCCTACTCGTGATGTAAGTCTTGGGTTGCAGGAGGCATAACAGATGAAGCTTTTATCACTGAATAGAGACAAATAAAAAGAGTTAGCAATTACTCTGTTCCATGTTCCAAATTTTGGATGAGCACAAGAAATTCTTAAAATACCTTCCTCAGTTTTGCTCGCTGGTGGCAGAGCAGCTTCAGAGACGTGCTCACTAATTGGAGATAACCGTGGTTGATCTGGACTATAAGCAAGAATGGACTGAGGATCAACCACGGATGTAGATTCAGGCTGAGTTGGCGCAAGAGTTTCATAACTTACATCATAGTGCTCAACACCAGAACCTTCTCCAGCTTTCGAATGTTGAGTGCCAGGTTTCTCCTTTTCATATGCGATCATGACATCATAGTGAACTTTCCTTTCATCTTCATTCAACACCCGGTTCTCAATCTCGAACTCATAGACTGATTTCTCTTGCCGTTTTGCCTTCTCATCCTCTACTAATCGCCCCAAGCGTTACATAGGTGTGTTGGATAATTATCTAGCCATGCTAGATTTTTGTGCTTCAAGACATTGGCATTGTATGTGATTAATAGGTCTTCAATATCGGTCTCTAACCTGGTCTCTGCCATCTTAACTTCATCCGCAACCCTGGCCTCAACCACCCGAATTTTAAGTACTTTCGCATCCCTTTCATCCTAGAGCACCACAGCTTGTTCGCACGTCTCTTGGGCTTCTTTGTTCGCATCGTCCTTTTCTTTGACGATTTCGTAAAATTTGGCTTTAAGATCGTTAAGTTCCTTCAGCGCGGCATCCCTTTAAGCTATGACAGTGGTGTTTCGGTGGCCCATCTCCTCGGCCAAAGCAAAATGCGTCTGTCGCATCCTTTCCATGGATTGATTTTCCTGATAGGCTTTCTTGGTGGCCTCTATTTCCGACTTCCTGGAAGATCCGACTTCATTATTAAGCACTTGTATTATACGGTCCTTTTGAGCGAGGTCAGTTTCTAACTTATCAATTGTTTTTGCTCGCTCAAAAGCCACCGCCGATGCTTTATCCGTGGTTTTCACCCACTCCCTGTATTGGCTGTAGACATCGTGTATGTAGTCATGCATTGTTTTCTCAGCCTCAACTGGAATTTTCTTTAAGTGTGGAGGGATGATGAAGCTGTCAAAGCAAATAGTTGGGAAGTCTTTTTTCAACTGGATGATTTTGATTGCTCCTTCCCCAGTAGGCTCGGTAATGGCTTGTTCAATGATTGTGGGAGTTTTGGCCTCGGTTCTATGGCGTTGTGAATCAGGCCTAGGAACTTGAGAAGACGGTTTTTGATGTGGAGACTCAAATGGTTGTTTTCCATGACCGGAGGGCTGTTTTGGAGCTCGAGGAGGTGGAGAATGCGGTAGGAATCGATGTCTGTATTCTCTATCCCTCTCCCTCTCGTAACGTTCTTGACTAAAATAACCGCGATCGCTGTCTCTGTCGGCTTCCCTACTACGGGACTCATAGTATGAATTGGACGACTAGCGTGCAGAGTGGAAGCTTCCCAACATATATTCTCGTCTAGTCATCGTATCTATAATATAGAAAAAAAGCAGGATCAGTAATCTCCATAAATGTATAACATATGATTGGAAATCATATAGTGCCGTGAAGTGTATGTATGCATGTGTTAAACCCCCCGACCAACCGGATATGTCGGCCACACTTGTAGAAAGCGAATCGCTTAAATCTAAGGGACTTTGAAGCCCTTCCAATCCGATGTCGTGTTGGAGCAATACATAGTCCGGAATTGGAATGTCAGCAAGCCCTTTAAAAGGATTCTCTATTTGCGAGGGAGGAGCCTTCGAAATTCTAACATCGAAGACTGGCAAAGACACAATCACCCTCCCCTCTAATGTCAGCAAGCCCTTTAAAAGGATTTCCGTCTCAAAGACTTTTGATGCTTATGTGCTGCTGCCTTGCCTTTTCTCCTTCCCTCTAAATCTTGAAAACTATCGGGAGGCCCGGCAACGGGTTCGTCTTCAGTAGGTGTATTCTCTTCATCGCCCTCCTTAGCTATTACGATCCTGGGCGCTTTATGTTTAGCCCGTCTCGTCGGAGCTGCCTTAAGCGATCCGTCCAGTCTTATGCTTTGATTTCGATTGATTAGCCCGACAATCTTCAAGTTTCTATCTGTGAGCACCGAGTCCATGTCTCTTATCTCGCCTGACACTTCCTGAAGAATCCGTACTATTTCTTTGAAGAGGGCACCTTCGTGTCGTGGAATTATGGCTGCAAAAGAAAGAAGATATTAGTTCCAACGTCATTTGCAAATATCTCGTTAGCTACTGGAAAAATTGCAACACTTACGCCTGACTAACCATCAACTAGCAAACCCTAGAGAGCATCAGACATAGAACCACTCCGTCTTAAAGTAGTTGAGCCTGGTCCAGGATCCCGTCACCACTTGGCAATTTCTAACTACCTCAAGAAACATGAATGAGGGATTGTCTCCCCGACTCTTGACATTAAATAAGTATCTGACCTCTTTCGGAGTTGGAGGTCGAAAAAGCTGTTCCATGAAGATGATGAATAGACTGTTTAACAGTGCATATCCATTTGGATGTAATTGCGATGGAGCGATTCTGAAGAAAGCTAACATTTTTCGAATATATTGGTTGAATGGTGGAAGTGTTCCCACTGTGCACGAATGGCGATTAAAGGCTGTGAATCCTTTTGGGGGAGTGTGTGGCCTGTCATTCGACCCAGGTATTAGAACGTCTTCTAATGGTAAACAGTGTCTTAAGAATATTCGCCCCAACATATCTTTTGAAATATTGGAGGCATAGAATCTTGAGGATTCATGATAAAAGTTGCTCCTAGCAGCCCATCCGGAGCTAGACCTATTACTTCGGCTGCAATGGCCGGCATCTCTATTATCGGAGAAGACGAACTTTGAGGCTCCTCCTGATGTGAACTTGTAGATTCCATAACTAATCAACTCATCAAAAACAATCATTAGATGATTATAAGCCCGGGTGTTCCCTAGTGTGAAGTGCATGAATGTGTTGTGCAGTGCAGTGCAAAGCTACATAATACTAAAAAGATTCTACAAAATTTGAGAAATGTTCAAACGACAAGACTTCGAAATTCAACTGGAGTGAACATCTTCGTTGACCGTCAACCATGTCATCTAGACTTCAAAGACCGATCCGAGTTAAAGTTTGTTAAATTCGGTCAAGTTATAGTTCCATTAACGAGCTTTGAAAGGCAGTCGAACGTGCAATAAAATGGTTAAGTTTAGTTACGCAAGGCAAAAGCTCGTCGGAGTCAAGTGTTCAAGTACGCAAGGGATTTCATATCGGTCAAAAAATTAAATTCGAATCATTCACCAGAATTCCCTTTGTATTGGTCTAGGAACCCTCAATTCGTATTGGTCATAGAGCATCATTTCGTATCGATACAAAATCCCTTACTTCGTATGGATCATCAGCGGTGCTTTCGTATCGTTTATCATGCCCCAGATTTCATATCATTTAATCAATCCGAAGGTCCACCAACCATCGATACAAAACAAGACTTTCCCATCGATACGAGATTACATTGTATCCAAGATCGATATGAACTTCCTCCTGCTATTCATCAGTTCCAAATCGATACGAATTCCTTATCCCAGATCGATACAAGGCTATTCTTCATTCCTTCTCCCATCGATGCGAGTTCAAGGAAGAGCGTCTCTTCCATGAGTACTCGTATCCCTCCATGCTTCGTATCCCCAATCAACATAGAGACTACTCTGACCTTCCTCGACTTCGCTCCGACCATCTCTGACCTCCTCTTCACCAGAATCGGCAATGAATGTAAGTGGGATGACACGAGAATTCGAGTCTGATCTTATTACGGTTGAGTTTGGTCGATTATTTACCTAATTTCGGCAAATAGTTCAAGGGATTGGTGTTTGGTTCGATTCGAAAGCAAGATTCAATTTCCCGGTTTTTCAATCGATACGAAGGCACGCTAGAAAATGAGAGAAAGTAAAAAATTTCTAACTACAAAATTCTATTTATATGGGTACAAAACCAAAGAATGAAACGATTTTTCTTCTAGTGGCATGGACCGGTCAAAACGGTTGAAGCCAGATCGATGCGAAGGCCATTGTGCAAACTAACCCGAAGCAGTCTCCTATATCATCGATACGAAGCTTCGTTCGTATCCACCGACTCGCATCGATCAAGAATACGACAACTCGTAACCATCAACTCGAGTCGATCCAGAACATGACTGCTCGTACCGATCGACAACGGATCGATAGTAACGATGCAACAAAGGCTTGTTTGAACTATTCGGACCCATCGCACAATTGCTCGTATCCGTCGATGATTCATCGATACAAAGTGATTGTTTCGTACTCATAGCTTTGAAGCCCCCAAAGACTCGTGTTCGTCGATACAAGGACAAATTTTCAACTTCTCACATCGATCCATGAGAGGATCGACGCGAAGAGATACTTTAAAAACAACCACCAAGCGTTGGTACAACTCGAATTTCACATCGATTCAGGAGAGGATCGATACGGAGTTCGATAAAAATAAACTAACAACGACTCGTGAATGTACGAACATCAATAAGAGTCAAGTTAACATACATGCATGTATGTTGGAGTAATATTCAATTTTTGAAATTCACAAGAAGTGAATGCTCACCTGATGACAATTACAACAACAAACAACAGTTTGCTATCGTTCGATACTCAATTATAACAGTGCATAGTACAACCCTTGGCAGTCAACAATTCATTATTTATATTACTGAAGGTCAGTCAAATGTTATATCTTTTGACGAAAAGACAACAACTGTTCAACAAGTCCGATAGAACTTTTCAGAATAAAGATTGCAGCTTTTTAAAGCATGTCATGTCTCCACAAGACGTACTTTAGGGGGCAAATGTTATTCTGCCTTTTGGTAAGGCCGAGACACCAAAAAGTTGATTGGAAATAAAAGACAGATCATCCCCAAGAACGATTATATACAGGTTCGCTATGGATGCTGGTAAATTTTGCTCGAGTTCGAATCGGGCTACAATTAACATGACGCGACCAACAAAGCCATGAATGCCAACGTTCCAAATTTCAAGTCAGTCCGATTTTATATGCACAAGATATGATCGATGCGAGCCAAGAAAATAAACTCATTTCGTATCCATCGGTAAATCCATTTCACATCGGTTTCGTTCGAATGCATCAATAGCGGCTTCCTTCGTATCCATTGGGATTGACCCACTTCGTATCCATTCGCAACCACCCACTTCATATCCATCAGCAGTAGCACGGTAGTTCATTTCGTACCGATCTAGTTTTAAGCATGCTTCGTATCGATCGGCCACAGATTGATATGAAATCAACACCTCCCATCATACGAAGGGGAGCACAAGCGATCGATACGAAGTGAAGCACACACGATCGATACGAAGTGGAGCACATGACATCGATACGAAGTGGAGTGCAACAGAAGCGATACGAAGCGGAATGCACAAGATCGATTTGAAGAAACCACATTCAAATGGAAGGCTCGGTCACTCAGCATAAAAAGTAGGTCGATCCAAAAAGCAAGCGCCACGTCAACTAGCAAGCACATGCCTAAAAGTGTTACGAAAAGATCGATGCGAAGTGGAGCAATGCGAACTCTGCAGCCTTCAATGAATCAAAACTTGCATAGATCATAACTCAAAATCTTCGAGTCCAAATGCCACCAAATTTTCACATGAGCTTGCGTACATCTTCAAGAATGTTCATGATTGATCCCGACTCGATTAGACTAAATCTTGATCGATACGAATTGCGTTCGCATCGATCATGTATCGACTCCAAATAGTCAAGGATTGATCGCGTGGGCCACCTACATGAGAGAAGAGGTCTTCCGAGATCTAAGCGAGATATTGCAACCTACGCCTATAAATAGTACTTTTGGTTCTTCTACGTCCAGACTCTACCGAAATCACTGTTGTACTCGAATTCTACTATTGTAACACGTTCTAACCAGTAAGCAAAAATCAATAAAGTCAATCATTTCATAGTGGATGTAGGCCATTAGCCAAACCATTCTAAATGCGTGTCATTTTATGTGCTTTTCTTGTTTATTATTGGTGTGTTTGTTAGAGTTTCCTCCTTTTTTATTTATACTCTTCATTCTACCTCTTCAAATACATTCGAAGAGTGTTGTGTTCAATTTTAATACAAAAGCATGCAATGTAAGAATAATAAATGATTTAAAATAATGCAAGAATCGCGACACCGTACTGTTATACGAGGAAGCCTGGGAAGTATATTTCTCACGATAGCATGCTAAGCATGCATGGGGAATGCATAAACTCACGGAAGCCGAACATCTATGGAATATCAAATTCACGAAGGCTAACTTACGCCAACTTATTCTTTAATCAAATATAACACAACCATATGAACTCCGGCGAAATATAACACAACAGTATGGACTAAAAACCATATACCAGACTGCGCTAAACTATACAAAATGAATTACGCTAACATATATAAGAGACTGTGCGCTAAAATACACAGCGGATATATATATATATATATATATATATATATATATATATATATATATATATATATATATATATAATTTTTATTTACAAAAGCCATGTATGCGTTAATTAATGAATGCACTTGGAATTTAAACTGTAAATATGGACATGATATTATTATACATAAAATAGAGTTGTCATGCACAGAACCAAACGAATGGATTCAAGTTGCAATTTTTGACTCTTTGCGCTTCATCCTTGCTTTTCTTTTGTTCCATATTCATTGGTACACCAAAACACATTACTCTCATATGTAGAGGCATGCTTATGTATTTCGTGTTTATTACACTGAATAATCTAAAACACAATCTCTTCCTTTAATTACTACTTAGATAGTGCGCCTCAGTTCTGAAGATAACATTTGTAAGGTAGATAGCGGTTAAACTCTTTAAAACAAATATAAACAACAAGACTGCGATGCGATTTTAAACTGATATTAAATATAACTAGCTCAAATCAATAGCAAGTGAAGAAACCAGACCCGTCAAAACTGACCCTAACCCAATTCCACAATCCACTTAACCTAAAATTGAAAGGGTTGGGTCCAGCCCGTTTAATTTTTTTTTTCATCCAACCCATTTACAGCTGCCAACTAAAAACTCTCGTACCAACCCAATTACGCTTACCCGTCCAAACTCATCCAACCCTAATTTCTGCTGAGAAAAAAAAAGGCGATCTTTCTATTTTCGTTCTACAACCCTAAATTCTACCTTTAATCAGTTGAAGAGAAAAATCCATACGTTCGACAAGCCTAACTTTGAATTCGAGTGACTGAAGAGTGCGAGCTCAGATTTGTAAACCCTAGGAAAGTAAGCTTTTGCGATTTTGTCTAATTTTCATGTCAAGGATTTTATTCAATTTACGGGTTCAATTTTCTCATTCTTCAAATCTATGGACCTTCTGTTTAGGCTTTAAATATTGTATTTCTCTGTTAGTGTCGCAATGTTATTTTATGCTAGCTTCGTTTACCTGTAGAATATGTTTGACCAATAAATTTGATATTACATAGTGACAATCAGGATATTATAGAGTGCTATGTTGGATGCGGAAACTATTTTTTGTTTTTACCAGACCTGACGGTGTTTTTGTTTTGATAACTAAGTAGCGAGTTTCATAGTTTTTAGATGTTTGTTTTTTCATAACTAAGTAGCGTGTTTGTATTTAGACGTTTGTTTTTTTTTTCAATAACTATATAGTACAGTTTTAACATGCTTTCCTCTTGTATTAGAAATATCATATTTAATAAACAATTTAGCCGTTCTTTGAATTTTGATATGCGTAAAGTGTGATGTATAGCTTTTTTGAACTTAATCGTTGTCATTTTTTTCTTTGTTAAACGTATGTGTTGCTTTAATTTTAGTTTAAATACGTTTTATTTGATACCAAATGTTGGAAATTTCTGTCACGGTCATTAATTATTCACAATGTTGTTTAAATAATGCTGTAACGCACTTTTTATAAGATATTGTAGCAGTAGTTATTGATTGATTATATGCAGCTTACAGTAAGTCCAATCTTTGGTCAACAATTAAAATAATAATAATTGATTGATTTGTAATGCACACTGATCTCATAGTTGAGGTTGATTAGAAAAATTGTAGAGACAGTACGTTTTAATTGATATCAAACATTGGAAATTTGTGTAACAGTCATTAATTATTTGCCAAATATTGTTTAATAATGCTGAAACACACTTTTTGTAAGATATTGTAGCGGACATTGTTAATTGATTAGATACAGCTTACATTAAATCCGATCGTACAGCTTTAAATATTGTATTTCTCTGTTAGTGTCGCGATGTTATTTTAGCGGACATTAACAGTTGTTTTTATATAAAGAATAAGACAGTGTAACTCGGAAAAGAACAACAAGGTAAACAAATGCAATAGAAGTTAGAGATTGAACAAATGAACATTGTCATAAACACAGAAAATGTAACAAGTGCAAAAGAAAAAGAAAAACGTAATGCATAGTTTTTTTTAAAGATAACACAACAAAACCAAACAAATGCAATGGAAAAATAATTTACTAAAGTGGATCCAGTACAGTGTACGAACTCCTTTCCATTTTTGAAAAGTAAAGGAGTTGCATGAGATGTGGGGGTTTCTTGAAAATCTTTTTGCTCAAAAGGTCGGAAGTGGCTATCAAGAGAACTTTAAGTCAAACTCCAAATAGGTATATATTTCATCAAATATCATTTTTTTGGACAAGTCAAAATTACAAAGTGGACATCCATCGGATTAACAACCATAGCCAACCAAAACTTATTTCTTGTCGTTTATATATATTCAAACCAATACAATTATTATAAAGTCAAATGTACACCGTTTTGTTATTATTGCTTTATAAATCTTCATTGAGGCACATTGTCCGCATTTTGTCCGCAACTAATATTTTCTTATGATTTTCAAGTGGTAGATTATGGATTCAATCGAGCATGATAACGCTGCTATGGAGGATTTGGAGAATGAACCTGATTCGGTAAATAGTTCCGTGGGAAAAAAGCGAGTTATGAGTACTCATTCTGAAGTTTGGAAGTATTTTCAAAAGAATGAAGTCGTGGAAGGGGAAAAGCAAACATGTTATTGTAAGGAATGTAAGAAGTCGTATATTGGGGGGGGGGGGGGGGGGTAAGTACGGTACTTCCAATCTAAGAAAACACATACCGAGATGTTTCATGATAAGTGCTAAAGCATTGCAACAAAATCAAACAATTTTTAATCAAAATAAATATAGAGAGTTAATGGCCAAGGCAATTATTAGGCACAATTTGCCATTTATGTTCGTTCATTATGAAGGCATTCGTGATATACATTCATATCTTAACGATAGATTTCTATCCGTTTCGAGAACTACCTCTCGTACCGATGTTTTGAAATTATATGAAAAGGAAAAATCTAAGCTTAAATGTTTTTTGAAAACATGTACGGAGAGGGTAAGTTTGACAACCGATTTATGGACATCGGTTAATACGGATGGCTATATCACGCTAACGACTCATTTTATTGATAATGAATGGAAACTACAGAAAAAATTGTTAAGTTTTTGTCTTATGCCACCACCACATTCCGGAGCTGCTATTTTTGAAAAAATATCAAGTCTTTTGCTTAGTTGGGACATTGAAAATAAGATATTTGCTTATACATTAGATAACGCTTCTTCTAACGATAAATTTGTGGAGCTACTAGAGTCTCATCTTACATATCGTAAAGCCTTGATTGCAAACGGAGAATATTTGCATGTGCGATACGCGTCACATATTTTAAATTTAATGGTACAAGATGGTTTAAAATGCATTGCTTTGTGTTTAAATAATATAAGGGAAAGCATCAAGTATATCAAAGGTTCGCATTCAAGAAAAAAACATTTCGTAGAATGTATAGCCGATCTTTCATTGGATAGTAGTAACAAAGGATTGCGTCAAGATGTTCCAACAAGGTGGAATTCAACCTTTATTATATTGAAAAGTGCCATATATTATAAACAATCACTTTGCCACTTTGTCGTTTAGAGCTTGTTGATAAAAATTATATTTATTGTCCTACACAATAGAAATGGATGGAAGCGAAAAAAATTGCCGACTTTTTAGAAGTATTTTATGATGCCACTTGCTTGTTTTCTGGAACAAAATACCCAACACCTAATTATTTTTTTCGAAAGTTGTTATGGTTTTGTTTACATTGCAAAAATGCATGGGATCTAATGATTTTATGTCAGAAATGGCAAGTAAAATATTTTTAAAGTTCAATAAATATTGGAGTGAATTTAGTATATTGCTTTGCATTGCTTGCATTCTTGATCCCCGATATAAGATGGATTTTGTCAAGTTTTGTTACAAAAGGCTTTATGGCAATGATTATGGTGAAAAGTTTGAGGTGGTAGAGTCAAAATTAAAAGGTCTTTATGAAGAGTACAAAAGAAAAATAGAGAAGGAACCGAACAATGAAGCAAGTGGATCAAAAGAATTAGATTGTAGTAATCCATTTATGAGACCTTATTCGCAGGAGTGTGTTGATGTAATGGAGGAATTTGATATATTTAGAAATATTGAGTTTGCTGAAAGTTCGCATAATTCGGAACTTAGGTTATATTTAGAAGATGGACCGCTAGATCGTAAGCTACCACTCGATATTCTTTCATTTTGGCAATCTAAACAACTTACATATCCCGTTCTCTCTTTCATGGCAAAAGATATTTTAGCCGTGCCTATCACCACCGTTGCATCTGAAAGTGCATTTAGTGTTAGCGGAAAAGTTTTGGACGATTATCGCAGTTCCCTTAAAGATATGTATTAGAACATTATACGGTTTAAAAATAGAAGTAAAATAATTTAACAAAAAATATACGTTAGCTACCGCGCTCCTCCGCGTCCTTCAACCAAGCATGGACCACCTCAACTGACACTTTGACCCCGATTTCCCAGAGCCTCCGGCCACCATCGAGCTGCCGACCACCCTCTTCGCCAAGCCCTCGACGAGCCGAGCATACAGGCCCCTCCCCGAGACCTCCAGTCTCCCCAAAAACTCGCGCCACCCGACATTGCACGAGAAGCGGCGTGGAAAAGAGCACAAGGATGGGTCGATTGGAACATCTCCCAGTCAGGTTGTATGATGTTCCCGATCCATAAGCTGTTGAAGGAGCAGTGAACCATGTGGACCCCTTGAAGCCAGAACGGCTCTCCGTCTGGGTCGGTGGTCCAAAAGTCATCACCTACAAATATATCACTTATGGGTGATTAGGGTCAATATCGATGTATTAAAAAAGCAAATAGAATAAAAAGGATAGGTTTAGGGCATGAGAGTTACCAACGCGGCCTAGAGCGATGTTCTCGGTGCCAAGGTACATGAAATCATTGCAGTGCTCCATACTGGCGATTACTCCGTTTCCTTTGAAATGTTTTATCACGGATTGGTTCAGACCTTTGTAGTAGGCTTTTGCTAGTTCAACTCTTCCTCCGTAATCTTCGCATAATAATTCCAACAACTATGGTAAAACAACAAAAATGATGATCAGATTATTTCCATTGGAGGACTTCAAGATGTATGTTTATTTGGTTAAACCTTTTGTTAAAACTAAAAATAAAAGGACAAATTTTCGATGTGGGCTACTTTTCGAATCAATTTCGCGATCGGCGTTAGTTTTGAAACTTATTACCAAACAGGGCTGGTTTCTGCCCAGTCAGCAGCCCAGTCACGTTTTTGTAACTGCCGTCAGAAAGCTCAACTCTTAGTTGCGCATTTATTTTTTTCGAATGCGCAACTAAGAGTTGCGCTCGATGTTTTTTGAATTAGACGCAACTGTTAGTTGCGCCTTTTACAGTTTGGTGCAGGCGCAACTCATAGTTGCGCCTGCACAGGTTGCTGCTGCTAAAACAGAGACAGAAGCAACCATTCTCCCCATTTCACCAAAACTCTTCCCAACCTTCAACCCCTCTTCCATGGCCGAACCCATCAACTCCCAACCCAAATTTTAACCAATTGCCACAATTTTTTTACAAAATTATCAAATTTCTTCCTCTTTCTTCGATTAAACCAAAGCTACAACAATGGAAGCGGGATCCTCTTCAACACAAATAGATTTTGGTAATTTGTAAACCCTAGTTTTTTGATAAATTTAAAGTTTGCTTATTATTTAGTTGTATTTGCTAGAAATATTGTCAAAGAGCTTGTTGTACATCTTAATAATCCAATTTGAAGCGTTGAATCACTGATTGATTGTAAACGATGTGTAAAAATCGATTTTTTTGCATGAACGTTGAAGAACCGGAAAGCGGACCAGTAGACGGTAGCGTGCTTTATATGCAAGATAATCACCGCTCTAATTTTGAAGAGTTAATGAGGGTAATATTATTCGCCTTGTTATTATAGTAAATTTTTGCACGTTATTTCGCCTTTTGAATTAACTAAAAGATATAGTTCTTTGTTTTGCAGAGTGTAAAACCAGTGGATTGCCTGGATCATTCGCAAAGTTTTGAAGAATTGATGGAGATGGTTGAAGATCAACGGGTTCAACAATTACTACATCAAGCGGGATTTTGGTATTTCATGCAGATTAGATATATCAGATTTGACAGGTCATTACTCACAGCTTTATGCGATAGATGGAGACCGAAGACTTCCACTTTTCATTTTTCCGTTGGAGAAATGACCATTACACTGCAAGACTTATCTATTTTGCTTGGCCTTCCCATCGAAGGCGCCGTGTTGAACTACGGTGGTAACGTGGACGCCGATGAGGTTTGTCAACGTTTTCTTGGTGAAATTCCACCTCCAGAAGCGGTGGTCAATAGAAGAGAGTTGAAGGTCAAATGGCTGAATGACCTTATAATCGACCGAGAGATTTCAGTCGATTCATCTATTGAGGAGATAGAACAGTTCACACGGGCTGTCATATTACTTCTAATCGCATCTCGTCTATTTTCGAACCATTCGAAGGGTAGAGTTAGCGTTAAATGGTTGTACTTGCTAGAGGATTTTGCTACCATTTCCGATTATTCATGGGGTAGCGCTGTTTTGTGCGCATTGTACAAGGAGTTGGATAATGTGGCACTAAGAAAGACGAACGGATTAGCAGGTTGCCCAACCCTTCTGCAGGTATGTCGGATTTGACTTATCGGTGTACCAAATTTATGAAATATTTTGAAAGACGTTTCTTAACACTCATAATTTGCAGGTATGGTCTTGTACGCGTATTTCTGTTGGACGACCAAATGTTAGTGCCAACGTTGCTCCGGGATTACCGTACGGGTCAAGGTAAAAGCATCTTGAAATTAGCAGTGAATTTTTTTTTGATTTCTGCCAATATTCACACTATTTTGATTATGACTGTAGATGGACCGGAGATAGACGTTGGAGAGATAATCCAGCCCGACATCCTACATTCTATCGCAACGAGCTCGATGTTATGGACGAGCATGCTGTTGACTGCACGCCATACACGGCTGAGATCGTACAGGATCTCCCGCCTATATGTTTGGACGGGGAGCAAAGTTGGTATGCAAGGACCCCGATTATATGCTTTCAAAGTGTAGCCATGCACTACCCCGACAGAGTGATGAGGTAATTTGGCCTTCATCAGCATATACCGGATCCAGCCGAGCAGATTTTCCCACATGATTGGAATAGAGCCTTGTACAACACGTATGTCGCAAGGTGGGATCACAGGTTGGATCATGTTTGGGTCGAACGCGTACCTAGAATTTCAATCGAACAGTACTATAGTTGGTACTAGCATATCACACGGCGATTTGTACTTAAAGAATCGTCAACTAGACTGCCCAGATATGCTCTACGGGGACCGGTGGAGCGTGATGTGGTAAGTGACAACAAGTTTTACTCTTTGAACTTCCTCAACAAGCGTTACTTACTTGCGTCGTTGATTCTTTTATTTTAGGTTCAAGGGTTGTATATGATTTCCAATGAAGTTGACGATGTCCTGCCAGATCCTACAGACGAGGACAGAGTAAAAGGAAAGTGCTTCAACATCAAGGAAATTATCAAGTCGCTTCTTAATAGGCATAAGCTAGAAAGACCACCACCGTATACGCCTCGTCCGCCTCGGGCTTTTGGTCTTACCTACCAAAGAAGACGTTTTAGAGGCACGCGGGGTCCTTCACAAGGTAGCCAGCCGGGGCTTGAAATTGTTGAAGCTGGACCATCTCAACTGCTTCCGACGCAAACTTAAAGAATACTACGCGACCGCAAAAATATAATAAGAAGATAGGCTTGTGTTGATCTGTCGTTTGGTTGCTATGTTTTGAATTTGTATTGACTTGAAACTTGTTGGCTTGTAGGTGCTGCGTTGTTGTATTATTGACTTGAAACATGTTGTTATATGAAATATGATGAGTTGTATGAAATATTTCACCTCGTTGGATGAACTGTTGTACTTATATGTTGTTATTATATGAAAGTTGATGTTTGACGAAAGTTGCATATGGCATATGGCCTTTGGAAAGTTGCAGGCGCAACTTTGAATCGCGCAAAGTTGCATGCGCACCTGATAGTTGCGCACCTATGCGCAACTTTGAATTGCGCTTAATAATTTCCTCTATGCGCAACTAAGAGTTGCGCCTGCATACCTGGGCTATTCCCTGGTCCAACAGCTGCATATAAACAACACAACTCCACCCAAAACAAACACAACTCCTCAAACCCATTTTCTTTCAGAAAGCCTAACATCCATTTCCATTATTTTCGCTACTATCAACACAACTTTCCACTCAAAATCATTTAATTCTACGGAGATAAACAAAAGATTTCACGTTCATCTACACTAGAGGTAAAGAATCGAAACCCTACTCCACCAATTTTGATAGGTATGGTGTTGACAATTAACTTTCCATAATTTTGATAGATCAATGACTACCGTGTCTATTATTTGTCACTATGACAGTGATTTAGTCATCGATGAAAATAGCAAGCCAACCTATGTTGGCGGAAAGCATAAGGGATCGAAAGTCGGGAGGGGTTGCAATTTTCTTGAGCTAAAAACGACAATTTACAAGGCTACAAAGATTGCTTCTACGGAGTTCGACATCGCGTTGGTTAGTAAGTGGGTAACAGATGATGGACCAATTGCTATTGAGGTAAACGACGACGACGTCGATTCCATGTTTTGTGTGGGGATGAAAGTAATTGAGTTGTATGTTAAGAAGACAGAGGTTGCACATACAACTGAACAGCGAGCTCAAATCTTTGATTATACCAGTCAACCCGGACCTAGTAATACTGCTGCGCAAAGTCAAACGTATTACCCACACTACTCCTACCAGCCACCGCACATTTACGCACAGGCAGCCGGGTATGCTTTTATGTGCTGTATTAATGTTTTATTCATGTTTTTGGCACTTAACAATCAAATGTTTGTGTACAGGTACGGTGTCATGGCATATCCATCGCAGTCACCTGGGTATGGTTTCCTTCCATATCCATCGTATCCTCCACCGTTAATTCCAACTCCGAATTCAAATGACTACTTGCATGGACTTCCAGATGAAGATGTTGACACTGAGGATATGGAGGGTGGAAATGCTGATATTGAAATTTTCCATTTGGATAGCATGGAAATCGCTGCTTCACTAGACGACGATGAAACATGAATCGATGCTATGAATGTTAACAATGACGCTCCTTTAGATGATATTCCAGAGGAAGTTGATGACACCGATGAGCATATCGAGATGGAAGAACCGTTAGAAGATGACCAATGCAATGATACAATTATGGAAAGATCTATTGTGCAAGAATTTCAATTTACCGACGAAATGTTTGGGCTAGAATGTGTGGAGAAAGACCCTCGAGTTGGTATGATTTTTAAATCGAAGGAATCTTTAATTGAACATATAAGTGAATGGTCGATAAAGTGTTCAGTTTCATTTAAAAACATAAAGTCTCGTGCTAGAGAGTTCACTGCTATATGTGATATTGATGCTAATTGTCCATGGCGGCTTCATGCTATTGTGTCTAAAAGAGATCATGCTAGGTGGTGGATGATAAAAAAATACGATGGTGATCACGCTTGCTCAAATCCAATCATCAAATCGAACCACAAACAAGCAACAGCCAAATTCATTTGCACCAAAGTCCTTCCACATGTTCGTTCAAATCCAAGTTACACTGCAAAATCTGTCCAAGAGCTTATGGCACACACTTACAAAATTCAAATAAGCTACATGAGAGCCTGGAAAGGACTTAGCAAAGCGGTGTCTACAATTTTTGGCGATTGGGAGTCTTCGTACAATGATTTGCCTCAGTTTCTTCGTGCTATACAGAAATGCAATCCAGGTACCGTTTATCATGTACATACAGAAGGAGTACAATTCTGGGGGGCTTTCTGGGCTTTTGGACTGAGCATTGCAGGTTTCAACCATTGCCGTCCAGTTCTTTCTATTGACGGAACACATCTGTATGGTAAATATCAAGGTACGTTGCTTGTGGCCACAGGAGTTGATGCAAACAACTCTCTTTTCCCTTTGGCATTTGCTATTGTAAGGACGGAGTCTGCGGAAACTTGGGGTTGGTTTTTTTCATGCATGTGACACTTAATTCCATCGTTAAATGCAAGATGCATTACATTCATTTCCGATAGAATGAAAGGAATTCCAACCGTCTTGCAAGATAAGTGGAGAAGACCACATCATCATCGCTTCTGCCTACGCCATTTGAAAGCAAATTTTAAAAAAGCTGGTTTGGTAGCAAGATTTTGCAAAACTTATTTCATGCTTCTACTGAAGCAAGAGATGAGATAACATACAAAGCACTCAGAGAGCAACTAAAAAATGTGAGTCCTGCTGCTGACAGATGGATTGATAGAAGTCTTCGACATAAGGATGAACAATGGGCTCTTTACAAGGACAACGGTGAATGGTTCTGTATGATGACTATCAATGCTTCGGAGAGTTTCAATGGAGTTCTTAAAGGTGCAAGATCGTTACCGGTCAAGGCGTTAGTGGCACGTACCTTTCATCGCCTTAATAGCTACTTCTACAGAAGACGTACCGATGGAATGGATTACGCATCTTCGCTCACGCCAAATTGTGACAAAATGATGGAAAAATATTCAGCAGAAGCACGTAATATGAGCATTAACAGGTTCAGCTTAACGGAGTGGCAAGTAACAGACACAAACGCGTGCAATTACACAGTAAATATTACCAATGACAGCTGCAGCTGTTCATGCAATATTCCTATTCTAGCCCATTTTCCATGTTCCCATGTTTTAGCTGCATGCGCACGATGTAGAGGAGGAGCGAACAGGGCTTACCATGATCTTATTTCATCCTGGTTTACGACAGACATTTATAGACATAGTTATTCTCCGGTTTTTCATCCAGTGCCCGATAGTAGATATTGGGATTTACCTGAAGGCCCTACCATACTCCCGCCACCAACGCGAAGGAATACAGGAAGACCGAGGTCCACAAGAATAAGGGTAGTCATGGATGAAATGGAGGACAGAAGACAGGACAGATGTGGACAATGCGGTAACTTGGGTCATAAGAGACGAACGTGTGGGAAGCAATAAATATTTTACCTGTTTCTACTACTTCTGTCATTCGTGAACTGTATAATTTATATTTTTATTCTGTACGCAACTTTGTTATCAAACGATATCTTATGTCAAACATTTAAATCTTGTTATGTTATGTTACTTTGATTAAATCATCTATTGCATATCCACTACAACAAACCAAGTACAAATAAAACCAAGTAATACAGCATTCATTACAACTAAAGCATACATAACTCAATTAAACAAGTTTGATACAGATCCATTACAGTACAGTTGCACTATCTAGTTTACTAGACCCCTTTCCAAATTGGATTTACGTACTGTAAATACTCTACTTGATGTCGAAGCTGTATTTTTTCCTTTTCCAAACGTCTTACTTCGGCTTGCATCTCTAGCGCATATTCCACTCCCCTCGAGGTCAAGGGACGATCTAGCCATTTGAAGAAATTACAGTACTCAACACCTTTCGGGTTAGTTATATGATCAAGGTAACCGGCACATCCATAAAACCGACGTCCAGCATTTGTTTGAGTCTTGCATACAACTACCTCACAAACATCTCTACAGTGGCAAAGTGGATGTTTATCTTCTCTCACTCGTCCTTCGCCGCTAATTTGTTTTCCCAGTCTTTGATTCGGTTTGTCTACACAGAATTGATTATCCAAAGCAGATTGAACATCAACATCATTAGCCGCCGGAACTATCTCAAATTGAGCTTTAGGAACTGTTTCAAACTGAGTTTCAGGAACAAATTCATTTTCAGCTTCCATCCGTTCAACATATTGCACTAATACTGCATCTGGAATCTCCCAATTATCCATAATAATTAGTGATAATGTGAGTGAGGTTGAAAGGATTGTTGTAGCTTTGGTTTAATCGAAGAAAGAGGAAGAAATTTGATAATTTTGTGAAAAAATGGTGGCAATTGGTTAAAATTTGGGTTGGGAGTTGATGGGTTCGGCCATGGAAGAGGGGTTGAAGGTTGGGAAGAGTTTTGGTGGAATAGGGAGGATGGTTGCTGCTGTCTCTGTTTTAGCAGCAGCAACCTATGTAGGCGCAACTACGAGTTGCGCCTGCACCAAACTGTAAAAGGCGCAACTAACAGTTGCGCCTAATTCAAAAAACATCGAGCGCAACTCTTAGTTGCGCATTCGAAAAAAATAAATGCGCAACTAAGAGTTGCGCTTTCTGATGGCAGTTACAAAAACGCGACTGAGCTGCTGACTGGGCAGAAAGCAGGCCTGTTTGGTAATAAGTTTCAAAACTAACGTCGATCGCGAAATTGATTCGAAAAGTAGCCCACATCGAAAATTTGTCCAAAATAAAAGGACGAAAATATTGGAAGCAAGGAGAACTAGAAACATGGTTTATCTTTTGTCCGGGCATATGCTGGATTTTGGAAATACGCCAGCCCACAAAGCCAATTTTCTAATAAAATTTTCATACGGTAACTTGTACTGCATTTAAAAATCCCATTCTAAAAAGCCCATCATGAAATGTTATACATATTTCGAACGCGGACAAAAATCGAACCAAACAAAATTAATAATTTTTAAAATGGAAACTAAGCCCAAAGGAAAATAATTGGTTAGGTTTGAATGATTTAACTAGCTAATCTGTAATAAGCCATCAAACCAGTCGGTTGGATTCATATAGAAACAAACTAGTAACCTCCTTCTAAAATAATGACACAAATAGAAATGAAACAAACTAATAGAAAATTATGATTTATTGCATAACAAAAGATAGTGACACTCAAATTGTTTATTTGATAGTTTCGGTTTAAAATATTAAAAAACAAATGTTATCTGATTTAGTTGGTTAAACAAAACCTACTGCTTTGGTTGATTTATTAAATTTGAATCAATAAATACAAATCTCTAAATATCGTCCTAGTATCTTCATACTATACGTTAAGAATATAATAATCTTTGTAAAGAAAATAGATAACGGACTATTAGCCATGTAAACCCACTACAATTAAATATACCCCACAACTTGCAACCTGGACCATCCTACATCTAGCCAAAAAAGTCCAGAACTTTCGAGACTTTAACCGAATTTAATATATATACAAACGTTAAGAATTCATGTGTTCTGTTCCACCGCTTTAACCGATTAAAATCTATGCGTCCTTATTTTATTTACACAATTGTAAAGAATAAAATAAATTTAACAAAACTCACATGTATGACATCAACTTTAACTCCATCAGTTCCAGCGCCCTTCAACCTACAATGCAACCCTTCTTACAACTCATGGGCCTTATCCAACTTCACCAGCCCAATCCCACTGCTCACAATCTGATCCACAGCCAAGTCCTCCATCGTCATCTCCACTCCTGGCGATCTTCTAGGCGTCACCACCTTCGCTTCAGGCAGCCCTTCAACCTTAGGTCTCACGCCGCCCCAATATCCACACAGCGCGTGCCACACGTACACGTTATCCACCGTTCCAAAACCCTCCTTCATATCCTTCACAAACGCTTTCATTTATTTGATTGAGAAATTATGAAGAACAGAGTTTATATTTATGTTTGTATACCTGCAATATCAAAGTATGATTTTGGAGGAAGAGGTGCGTTGCATTTATGGAGAGATTGACACGTGAGGTAATGATTCAACATTTATTTGTTTACTTTTACACTTATTTTATTATAGTATGTATGGTTTGAATTTTACTGTGATTGCCATGTAATTGCCAAGTATACGATTTTAAAGTTACTCTGGTTTGCTTGTGAATTTGGTTACATTTTTATGGGCGTATGCCTTTAGTTTGATTAGTCCACTGTCGGCGATGAATCAAGGCATGACCACATATTTATTTCTATTTAATGAAGCGTCTTGCTATTTATGTCAACTAATTTATGTTAAGCATCGTAATCTTAGATTGGGTTATGGATTTTCCAAACAAGGAATGAGAGTCTAACTCCCTGAAAATAAAAGATAATGGAAAAATAGTCCATAACGTTCTTATTCTTAGTTTTTAGTTAATTTATGTTACTTTTATCTTTGATTTTCAAGCTGGATCAATTTTCTGAAAGGAGACAGTTTGATAAAAATTAATAAAAAGGGATCTAATTTATATAATTTATGGATCGAGACTTTTGTGGATGAGCTTTAAAAACAAAAATGTGTTATTATAGCACTTGTCAACAAAATGAAATGGAATACATTAGTCTTCTTTAAAAAAGTATGATATCCAACCATAAATGTAAAATCAAACAAATTATATAATGTGTTTCCATGTTAGTACGACTCTTATTCATAAAAAACGGTAGCTAGCGCGCAATACAATTACTATTTTCAATTTTGTTTGAGTAAGCAATTAATTAAAAAAATGGAAATTAGCATCCGTTTTTTATTTTCAAATTTAATAAACTAAAAGTCTTCTTGGAAACAAGTTACATGGGACGTCCATTCAATTATTTTCAGCGAAAATGTTTAGCTTACATTGCAAATAATTGTCGTCAAACAATCAATATTTGCAGTTTTGATTTCATGTAAATTTTTCGGAAGTAAATATTTACAATGTAAACTGTAATTAGTCATGTATATTACAGATATTTATAGTAAAATTGCAAAATATTTACATTATAAACTGTACGTTTTTTGATGAAAATAATCAGAGGGGCTTTTCATGAAACATGTTTTTAGGAAGAGGTTAAGGAGGATATTGAAACATACAAACATCATTCAACAAAACTTTCCAAAATTAAATCAATTAATATTCAATGAACATGCTCAAACGATAGCTTAATTGACCCGTGGAGAATGTCAAATGAAATAGGTGGTGCTTCCCGACGTGTTATCCATTTAATTAATCATAGTGTCATCCTCAATGAGGGTACGTATATATTGATCGCTTGTACAAAAACCGGACGAATTCAACATATTCGATTTAATTACTAATGATAAAATATGAATTTACAATAAAATAAATCATATTTTCTTAAGAAAAGATCTTTTTTGACAGGTGTTCAATGGACATGTGTTACCACTACCATTTGAATATATATTATTATAGAAAAATAATAGTATATTCCTAAACTCTACATGACTCATGGATATGCAACTCGTGTACCAAGCAATTACAACCATCAATTTCTTTTAGTCAACTGAGCAATAAATTGATTAAGATTCAATAAATATTAATGATGGTTTACTAACAAAGACACAAATATTTGGGGACAAACGACGTGGGTTCAATTTTTAGCAAGTCTTTATTATTTACTGTATCCAATTTTTTACTTCGACCTTAATCATTCTAAAATATCCTAATATACCAATGATGTCCTGAGTTCTAATCCCAGTAGTGTTAAAAGTAAATGGTTACTTTTAATTGGATAATTTTATATATACAAGGTCACAAGTTCTTGCTGAAATCTCGTCCGCACATCCCTCCGTGGGACAACATATATATATCATTCCGCCTCTATTATTTTTCATGATGTGGGGCTATTTTTCTTTTCAATGTGCATCCATTATCCACACACAATGCGAGAAACCCCAATAGATCTCCACCTTGACTCGCATCTATATATGCGTCTTCCAATATGCCAACACGATGCCTGCACCATATCGAGACTTTGTTTCCGTGTTATTCTACCAAATCCAACGTACCATGGTCAAGCTCTACCTTAAGTCTGACTACTTAAGCCTACACTGCCAACCATCACGATTTACAGATCTCTTGCGCATTGTTCATTGTCTCAAACGACAGATGTTACCGTTGACACTGATACCATGTTGAAATCCGTCCGCACATCCGTCCGTGGGTAACATATGAGTTTAGCTAACACCTTTTAACAAAAAGAATCTTTTATTGTTACATGCGACCAAACTCATATATATACCACTCCACCTCCATTATTTTTCATGATATGGGGCTATTTTTCTTTTCAATGTGCGCTCATTATCCACACACAATGCAGGACAGCCCAACAGTTCTTTCTCAATCCTGGTCATCCTTCTATTTCAATTATTTCATTTATATTTTTCAATTTATGTTTAAGGATGTACAATATGAAATTTAATGATTCTACCATTGTATTTTTCTATAAGACACTAGTGCACTAGCTCGAGTAAAATCTAAAGCCACTTTTTATATAAATTCAAGTACTTCTATAAGCTATAATGTTTCTAATATTTCTAGAAGTAAAACAATTAAATATAAATTGAAATAATTTAAGTATTTGGGTTTTATTTAATCGGAAAAATAGAGAAAAATATATTGATAGTTATTTTGATACAGTAATTAATAGTGAAAATTTTATTTTCAAAGGTTCCACCAAACCGTCTTGGATATGTTATCTTCGACCTAAATCCCTAGACTCTAACGGAGGAAGTTGGCATCAAAATAGATAATTTAATTTTTTGGGTATCCAAGAAAGACAAAAGGATGAGAAGGATTTCAAATAGTAAATGTTCCGTACATATCACTGGAAAAACGAGCATTTATGGATAATGGAACTACAAAAAATTTGTATATGTCTTTTTTTTTCCAGTGTACTTTTACTCCTTTTTGTTGATGATAAAGGAAAAGAAAGTATGGTGAAGGGGGAGCATTCATTAAGGGGGAGATTATACATACATATATTATACATATAGTTGTCATCATCAAAATGGAGGAGAATGTTAGAACCCAGATTATATGATTGTTTTAATAATGAAACTACACATACACACATCTCTTGTAGCATCTATTATGTAGAACTTTGAAAGTGGCATCGACTCAAAGGGAAAAGAAGCAAAGGAAGAAGAAATGGTCGTCTAAAAGTACAAAGTATGTTTATTGCCTTCAGAAACTATTTGTAAATCTCCTAGATGATATTCATATGTATACACATATCACTGGTGCACGAGAAATTCAGAAAGTATGTCCAAAAGCAAATATATTTACAAAGTTTTATTAAAAAACCTGAAATACAGAATAGAAGTCGACTGAATTCCAATCCAGTCGACTGAGGCAGTCTACTAAAAAACCTTTCCAACCTTCTATTTTTTAACCTTCTTCTCTGTAATGTTTTATACTCATAGTCGATCAACCAGTGACCATTCCCAATCGACTGAATGAATAGTAACACCATATTTTCTAAAACAACTCTTCGAAGAGATACGACTTTTTCATGGTTCTTCTTCGAAGAGGAGTGACTTTCTAAAAGTATACAACTCTTAAGTGGCATGTCCTAAGATTGTATACAACTCTTAAGAGTTGTATACAACTCTTAAGTGACATGTCCTAAGATTGTATACAACTCTTAAGTGACTTTCTAAACTTGTTGTATACTTTTAGAAAGTCACTTAAGAGTTGTATACTTTTAGAATGCTCAAGTGACATGGCATAAGTTAGAAATGTGTTCCATTCTTAAGTGGCATGTCCTAAGATTGTATACAACTCTAAATGTATACAACTCTTAAGAGTTGTATACAACTCTTAAGTGACATGTCCTAAGATTGTATACAACTCTTAAGTGACTTTCTAAACTTGTTGTATACTTTTAGAAAGTCACTTAAGAGTTGTATACTTTTAGAATGCTCAAGTGACATGGAGCTTACAAAGGAACGGCCAATATTGTACTGCTCCAGTAGTCTCAGATGGTGACCTATTCAAAAGTGAGCTTTCCGTCTCAATTTCAAGTTTTTCGTCAAAAATTACATCAGTAATCCTTGCACATTCAAATAATCAACTAGATGAAGGACACGTGGCAGAATTTAACGAAGAGAAATAAACAAAGCATCATGTCAGCAATTCAAAAGAAAAAAAAAGCAAACTATAAAGACAAAGGACCGTAGCCGAAAAAATGGGAGGATTTTTCAAGAAAATAAAAATAAATGTACTTTTCTTTGTAACAAGGCAGTCGTGTAAAAATGTCAATTGATGAATAAAAGAATAGAAGATGGATTTTCCATGGATGTCCGAAGGATGAAAGTCTTCGTGTTTTTATCTATTTACTGCATTCTTTCTATTTTATTCCCTGAGTTTGACTTTAACTAAAAATAAGTTGAAGAGGCATTTTTACAAATAATTAAAGTGCTACTACAAAATTATATGGACATTCAGCTATATAATTCCACCTGAAAAGAAGGCAAGCTAAATATCATTCAAGCTTACAAATCCTCAGTCATGGGAGTAATCAGCCACATAATTGTTACTTAATCAGTTGAGTAATATTAGACAAAAAAATCTCAACATAAAGGATTAAAGCGGTTTTAAACGTAGATTATTATTTTGACGTAAAATAATAATTTTGAAGTTTTAAAAAGCAATTTGATGAAAATTACCATTTTTTATTTAAAATATGATGTTTTGTGATATTCGAAAAAATGAGGTAAAATAAAGGAATTTGAAGTATATTAATATTTTGAAAGAATTGTTATTATTTAGTGATAAATAAATAAAGATGACTTTATAATAAACAATAATAAAATGATCTAAGCGAATGATGTAAATAAATTACTTAGATGGTTGTTGAATATATGATAAATTGTTGATTGTAATTATCACATATATTAGTTTGATGTTTGATGACAGTATCGCAATTTGATGACTGTGCGATATTTTACCGTTATTGCTACTAGATGATGGGTACTTAATTATATATCTTTGATGATGGGTGTTAAGTTAACACTGATGGTATTAATGTTGTGTATTGCGGAATGATTAGTATACACTGGATGATTTGTATTTACATTGATGATGCATTATTATAGTTGATGGTTAATAAAGTATGTACGTATTTTTATTTTATTGTTTCCTTATTTGTATAATTGGGGTTGACATTGGGCGTAGTTGATGTTCAATGGTTAAGCTTATTAATTTTGTTGTTTTCTGTAACAACCCACTATTTTCAGCCATTCGCATCCGCACATGTCGGACTTGAATTGCGCAAAATACCGTATTGTAATAAAATTTGGAGCAAATAAAATCAATCACAGAATCACAGACACAGAAATATCATAATAACTCGCAGCGGAAATAAAAATACCATAGTATTTCATGAAGCTACTATAACAAAGTCTCAAAACAAAATACATAATACCAGTCTGAAAACAAACACAGTAGAAATCCCAAATACATATAAGTTCACTAATATAAAAGCTGAAATAGAACAACTGAAACTGAAAGATAGATAACTAGATAAGCAGAATCTCCAGTGATTCCTAGCTCTAGAAAGAGAAATCTAAAGCTGTGAATACTCAGGCTGACCCGAGCGTAAAGTAAAACACAAAACACTCGACTCAGGACATACATACTTATACAATGTAAACTAACTCAAGTGAATTATAGTAGTAATGCACAATAACTTAAAGGATGGCTGGGATCGTCCATCCTCTAAGGATCCATTAAACCATAAATTAAATACATCCAAAATCACAAGGCATACAGAGAAGTGTACCCGTGGTTAACATTCCATAAAGGTTTATAATTTCGAATTAAAATCATTCATTCAAACCATAAAAAGGTGGAATCATTATACCTTCAAATCAAATATTAAATTTTCAAAATTTTAGCCTTTTCAGATTTCATTTATTTACTTAAATACATTAAAACAGTGAAATTTCAACTTTCGCAGCACTTAGAAAATGCTACGGTAAGTTACATTTGAAAACAATTCAATTCAGCAAACATGACATTTTAAAACTGCTGTAATAGTTCAATTTCAAAGTAAAAGATTTAATTCAATTCAGCCAACTGCCGCACTTAACAAGTGCTACTGTAGCCCTTTTATAAATTTTAGATTTTAGCTCATTCCGCAACTGCAGCACTTACAAAGTGCTGTAATATCACTTAGTTAAATTTTTAGCTATAGTTCATTTGCATAAACTACGACACTTACAAAATGCTGTAGTTTCTTTTACTTCTGAATTTAAGTTAACTTCAGAAATGATAACATTTCTGAATGCTGTAAATTCAATTTCCAGATTTTTCAATACAATTTCAGAAGCAATTAAATTTCAATTTAAACCCTTTTTACTTATAAAAATCATATTTTTTCCAGTCAAAAATGTTTATTTAAATACAGTTTAACTTATGATTTTTATAACGTAAAATTTATACATAAAATCAAAATTTTCTTAATAGTTCACTTATTAAATTCAAGCGCACAATTTTCTATTCCTACATTTTTAAAAATTAACTCAACACTTAAATTTAATTACCATTTAAAATATAAACTTAATTTCCCTTTTTATTTACTCAACTTAAATTTTATTCTTAAACCAAATTTCACATTTCCAAGTCAAGTTATATTTCAAATTACACTTTCAAACATTCATTTATTTATTTAACCATTTTAATTCATAGAAAAATCAAATACACTTTATTAAGCCATTTTAAATTCAAATTTTAATCAAATTATCATATTTTATTTACTTAACTTAAACTCCAATTTTAAACAAAATTTCAAATTTCAAAATTAATTTATATTTCAAACTTCAACTTTACCATTCATTATTTAACATATTTAACTTGTAGAAAAATCACTAACACTTTGTAAAAATTGTAGAAAAATCACTAACACTTTGTAAAAATCATTTTAAATCCAATTTAAATCAAACTATCATAACATACAATTTTAAAATACTATAAAAATTTCCAGAAATATATATATATATATATATATATATATATATATATATATATATATATATATATAATAACCATGAGTCTGTATAATATTTTATAACCTAGGTCAAGCGATACGGATAATATATCATTTCAATCCGTAATTTACAAAGAGAAATCCGAGTTCTATCATTTCAAACTCGCAATCCCAAGTAAATTAAAATAAATAAAAGTCGCTTAGGCCTATCATTTCATCCCATAACGATTTTTTCCTATTCTAAAGTTCGTTCAGGTATGTATCATTTAAACCCATAGTGATTCTATTCTACATGGAACTTGCATTGTGAGAAACATATCTTTACTACTAATAATGAAAATTCATTGAATAGATTTCAATCGCGTTTTTTCAAACTACCAAAAATACCCTTCGTTATGTTTCCCACTTCGTCCGAAATAAGAAAAGCAAAAGCAAGGAGAGAGCGTTAGCAAAGGGTCAAATCAAATAATGGTACAGCAAAAAAACAAGTGCACACGATTGCGTGAAGTGCATAGGAGGGTATTCTGCCCCCCTATTTTTTTTTCCTTTTTCAGTAATCATCACATTGCTGCTCCGTTCCACTGTGTCAACTTAACTATTTATTTTAGCAAATATTATTTTAGTATTATGGAAAAGTTGATATGAGTGATACTGTAGCTATACACAATGCATATGACTATTAGTTTTAGACTAGAATTGAAAGATACTACAGACTGGTTTATATGTTCTACATATTCTGTGCATATAGAAGTTGTACTGTAAACGTGCTTGACTTGCCAAGTGCAAGCACGGAGCATGCAATATCGGATGTATATTTTTCATTTTTTTCTTTTTGTTTTTGTTTCTGAAATGATATATTTTGACCCAAGAAATGATAAGTATATGATGTGGTACTGTAACAGCATGACATAACATTTCTTTGACATCTTAATTTTGAATAAATGAATTAGCAGAGGCTTCGTACCTTTATCTTTACTACTAATAACAAATTCGATGATTAGCATTTCCACGGTGTCTTTTTGAAAGTTCGAAGATACTTTTATACATCAACGGAAATTTATCATCGGTTTGCAACATCCATCACCATCCATTTTTAACGGTCCATTGACGGAATTTTACTACCAATTTGACACCGATATCATTAACAAAACAACTTGAAATAAAAGCGGTGTGATTACAAAAATTTTACTCTTACAACACATCCGCTTTACCTACTAGATGCACATACGTGCGGTTTATACTAGTATAAATAAATTGTATAGCAACATATGGCAGTAACAGATGATATGACATGTTTATAAACAGGGTTAACATCATATGATTCATATCACAGACATGTATAACATGATATAATAATCCTACACATTCACTTGTTGTCAGTTCACAATTCATATAAGTATAAATGTCATGAGGGAATACTCACCTTTTTACGCTAGAGATAGCAAATTCAAACACACAGAATAAATTCTAGAAAGCACGATATGGCACGACATGGCACGACATTTGATTCAAGTGAGTGGAGAGAGCCAAGATAAGGATCATGTAAACAACAACCCAAAACAAAAAAATATACATAAATATATTCAACCCAAAACAATATTGAAACAACTTTGAGATAAAAAGCAACAAAGAGCTAAATAACTTGACCTTGCCTTTAACCATCAAAATGCTTGACTAAGGTGGAACATATGCTCGGCTATGATGTGCTTTGGCTTGGGTATGGCGTCAATATGAACGACTACATGAGATGTGGAGGGTAGGAGAGTTACACATAGGGTATATAAAAGGACAAGGCAAAATAGTGGAGTTTTATCAACAATTTAGCTCGGCTTAGTCAATATTGAGCTCGGCCATAGAGGTTTTAGATCTGGACAGAGGTGGAGTGATGACCATAGGTGATGTTATGATGATGGTGGTGGTTCTAGGGTGGTGGCCTAAGTGATAGATGAAGGGTAGGTGGAGTATAGGCTCGACTAGCAATGATTTGGAGGAGTTTTTGCAAACTTTTGTGGAGCTAACATCAAATGGATGCACGGCTTGGACTTGGTTAGAGGAGAGGCTGATGGTTGCTGCCGTGGATGATGAGGTGGTGGTCGGTGGTGATGGTGGAGAGTGGGGCCGAGCAAAGATAGAAGAAGAGGAAGGCAAAATCATTGAAAAAAACGCAAAGAAGAAAGGGATGATGCAATTAGAAAATTTTCTCAAAAAAAAAAAGAAATGGCCGTGAGTTTTTTTTTAGAAGTGAGAAAGTTTCTCACATGAATGAGAAATGAAATTCATGGTTATGCAAGAAATGGATGGCCAAGCTAAGATGAAAAGGCAAAAAACAATTGAAAAGACAAAGGTAAATGAAAAGACACAGGAATATGAAAAGCTTTTGTCTCTTCACATTTCCATTTTCTTTTAATCAAAATAAACAAAATAAAATCAGTAAATAAAAATAAAAACGAAAACAAAATAAAGTGAAAAAGGAAAATAAATAAATTATTTTAAGGAAAAATAGAAAATAATTAAGAAAATAGCTTAATAATTGAAACTAGAATTAAAAATTGTAACCAATATACAATTAACATTTGAAAATTATAACTATACTTTTAAAATGTTTTAAAAATAATATATATATATAACATGTCATATTACACATATATACACAAATTAGAACATGCTATGACAATTAAAATATTATTTATATCAATTAAAATAAACAATTTTGTTAAATAAAACAATTTGCACACAATATTGTAAAAAGCATAACTTTCACAATATTAATCGGATTTCAACGAAACGAAAAGCAATATTCTTGAAATTTAATTTATTTTCATAATAAAAGAAAATTAAAAAATCAAAATATCCAATTATTCATGTTTGAAATTATAGTTCACATAAAAACAAAAATTTATATTTAAAATGACAAAACTTATTTATTTTACTAAATAAAATAAAGTTTTTAAATCAGGAATTTCGGTTAAAATAATTAAAATATACAATTGAAATAGTCACAAAATACAGGGTTGTTACATTTTCCCATATGATGATTTATTATGGTGAATAAGTAGGAATACCGTTTTCTATTTATACTATTACCATTAGTTTCACTAGTTGCAATGGTTGCATTGGATGTTATGGTTGTTACGTACTAATAAATATTTGAATGTAGGAGAAGAGCATGAAATAGAATTACATATGCTTGATCGCCCAAAAAGGGCACGCAGGCTGTCTTTTCCAATACATAGCTATCGAGCCTATGCCATAGTGTATTGGATTAGACACAGTCAAAACATAATTGACACATTTTCCCTTTATTTCATGTGTATGTGTATTTGTAAATTTGTAGGCGAACGCAAAGAATGGAGCAATAGTTCGGAAGGAACCGTATCCATAAGATAGATTGGTATATATCTTGCACCAAAATTTTACAATTGCTATTCTAATAATTGATGTATTGGAAAAATATTGTATAGTATTTGATGTACTGGATCTGTGTAATATTTTACTATTGATATGAGATTGTATATATGTGTTGATGTTTAAATTACGTTGTGAGGGTGTCGATTTTTGTTCATTGTTTTAGATTTTTTTTTTTGTATTTATCCACCCACGATACAATGCTTTTAATATATGAAATTAGTTGTAAGCGTGACATTGTTTATAATTGATTTCAGATATTAAAAATAGTAGATCTTCACATAGCATAGATAATCCAAACATGGTAAAAATATGTAAAGTTTATGTTTTGTGCTTATTGGTTGGAACATCGAGCCATCTTCCTCCTCTTCTTTTTAAATGCGTTCAAAGCTCATACCATTAACGGATAATGAATATGATACTTCATTTATTTTTTCCTTGTTTATTCTATATTGAACATACCCGCAAGGTAAATACCATTGATTTTTTGGGAAGAAGAATACTATCATTGCAAAGATTGTAAGTAGTTTCGGTAAATCTTTTTTATTTTGAATTTTGTTAGTTTAAATTTGATTATTTATTCTTGCAATTGTATTATCTTTTATTATATGCTCAACATTTCCATAGTTTCTTAAGACAAATCCTTTATAATTAACTAATATTGCTTGTAAAGCCATTTTTGCTTGTGGAAATTTTTTTTCTAGGTAAATATAAACAAAAAATAATAAAAATATCTTGTGCTGTTATTTAAAAAAAAAATCTCCTAAATTTTGAAAGTTCCATCTACTATAGAAAATGCTTTAATTATATCATCTAAAATGATTGATGATTTTGTAAGTTCACCTGTATTAAGACATCCTGAAAATAAAACCTACATAAACTTTTCAAAAGGAGCTTGATTGAAAAATCCGTCTTAGCTACAATAAAACCTTTCTCCTATTTTAAGCATTTTTATAATTGCCATTGTTCTGCATCTTTATTGATTTTTTCCTCGCTCCTTTTTTTAGAATTTCTTTTCCTCTTCTTTGTTGTTATATACAAGTTAAATTGTAAAAATTATATACAGTTATAGAAATTAAATAAGTTCTAAATTGAAATGTCCTTCATATATTGAACACATACTAATTTAATTTTAAAGTGCAATGCTATGTATATATATCCTTTTGTAATTATATATATCCAAATATCATTTTGCATAAGAAATGGATGATATTTTCTTTCGAAAATAGTTATGCAATATTCGACTATCATTTTGCATATGCAATGCATGCTACTGCATTTTAAAAATTCATATGTTTTACTCAGCTATCATTCTGCATATGTAATGCATTCTACTACATTTAAAAAATTCAAATGCTTATCATTTTTTATATGCAATGCATGCTATTGTAACTCAAAATTTCAAGTGATATATGAATCTATCATTCTTCATACACAATGCATGATACTATATTCCAATTATTCTATTGCTATATTCGTTCTTCATTTGCAATGAATGCTACTGTATTTTAATTTTTCAAATGCTATATTTATCTATCATTCTTCATATGTAATGAATGCTACTGTAATTCAAAAATTATAATGCTCTATCCAACTATCGTTCTTCAAATGTGATACATGTTAGTGTAATTTAAAAAATTCAAATGATAAATCCGACTATCATTCTTTATATGCAATGCACGCTATTGTATTTTAAAAATTCAAATGTTACATTCATCTATCATTCTTCGTATGCAACACATGCTACATATTTCAAATCTTTTAATGTTATGTTTAACTATCATTTTGGAGATTCAACACATGCTATTGTACTTCAAAAATTCAAATGATGCATCCAACTATCGTTATTCATGTTCATTACATGCTGGTGCAATTCAAAAATAAAAATGCTACATTTAACCATCATTTTGCATGTTCAAATATGATAGTGCAATTTAAAAAAACAAATGCTACATTTAATTATCACTCTTCATTTTTAACACACGCTGGTGAAATTTTAAAACTAAAAGGCTACAGTTAACTATCATTCTTCATGTTCAACTCATTCTAGTGCAATGTTAACACAAAAATGGTACTTCAAACTATCATTTTGCATGTTCAAAACACATTAGTGCAACTTCAAAACTCATATTCTACATTTAACTATCAATCTTCATGTTCAACACACGTCACTGTAATTTTGAAACTCAAATGCTAAATTTAACTATCATTCTGCATGTCAACACATGCTATTGCTATTTTAACACATAAATGCTATGTTTATCTATAATTTTGCATATTCAACACATGCCAATGCAATTTTAAAACACGAATGGTACAGTTTACTATCATTTTACACATTCAATATATGGTAGTGTAATCTTAAATTCAAATGCTACATTTAACAATAATTATATACATATGATTCATGCTAGTTGTTTTTAAACCTAAAGTATTATATCTAATCATCATTTTAACATTCGACTGCTGAAAACTCATTTAAATACTCCTTAACTACATGATTTAATTAGTTTATAGTTGTTATAAATTAATCAAAATTTAAATATTAATCATAAAATTTTATTTTTATTTAATAGAAAAATCATTAAATATATTTATAGTAGTTAGAAATATATTATTTGATATATGATATCGATACGCGTTTAAATTGGATTTAAATGCAAGATATTTTTGTTTGGGTTTTAAATGGGTTTGAAGCACATATAATGGCTGGCTGGTTTGGCTATGATGCATATAGGTAGGTTCGACCATTTGATGGAACTAGATGGGCTAGATTATGGATAAAGGAGGAAGAATCAATTAGAGATCTTGATCCTAACTTGTCTCCCTTCCTCCTCTATATAAGTATATCAACCCATACCTTTCGGAGAACTTTTTGGAAGCCTCCATACCTTCTGACTTCTAACCGAACCATTATCCCATTTTCTTCAGTATTACAAGCTCAAACCAAATCAAATTAAAACTATTCGATAGTCGGTGGCTTGTAATTCAGAAGATAGCATCTTCAAAATTAGAATTTGATTCAAGAGTTCATTACAACTGTTTAAGGTGTGACTTTTTGACTTGTGGTATAAGGTAATAATCTGATTTATATTTATTTTCTATTGTATTAATATTTATATATCATATAATAAGATATTAGTTAGGCGACGATTCTATTATATCAATATATTATCACAAATCAAGTTGTTTATATGCTTATATGTTTGTAGATTAAAAAAAATATCATGGATCTACCTATAATGTACACGGCTAAATAATAATAAAACAATTTATTATTTAATTAATTTAATGTATATTATTTAATCATATATTAACTTTATAATTTTAAATTCTATATTCTTTTATATACAAAATATGCTTTGTAATTTTATATGCACAGTTAAATATATGAAATAACGATATAAATTATTTTTGTTTATATATTATTACTAAATATAATTTAAGCCAATTAATTATCTAAATTTATTACATCTACATATTTTTGTATTATAAAATATGTTTTATACTTTATAAAGTTAAATTATAGCTTACTATTTTTTGGCAGAAAAATTAAAAAACATATTATATATATATATATATATATACACAATTTAATGTCTTAAATTCAAACTAAAGTTCAAAATTATATTTTAAAGTTGGTTTTAAATTACAAAATTATTTATTTAATATTCAAATGGCAAAATATCACTTAGATTTTAAAAATCAAAATTATGCTTTAAAATATATTTTTATTTAATTTTAATATTATCTGCTTGGATATTAATTTAAATAAATATATATATATATATATATATATATATTTATGTATGTATTAAAAAAAATTAATTTTGTGTCGTGCGTAATACCAGGTGTATATGTCTACTATATATATATTTTGAATATTTTAAAAGTATTAACATATATATATATATATTAATAAATATATATATATTATTTAAGAAAATTATATATCAATGTATAGTGTTTTTGGTTTGATAGTAGAAAATAAATTCTTTATAAATATTTTAAACATACTTATTTAATTATATTTTATCTAATATTGAAATTCCATGTATATATTTATACACGTCTTTTATATATTTATTTCTAGTTTGTAGAAAAATAAAAATATAGTTTATATATACATGTATGTAGGTATATATATGTATTTATTTACGTATTTTTATATTTATAATATTTTTTATACTTAAATTAAAGTACATAAACATACATTTAGATAATACTTTTTTTATAATAGATGAGCCACCATGTCCGTTGTAGTGGAAATTCCAGCATTTATACATGGGTATGTTATACCTTACAGGGATTCCTATGTTATACACAAATAGATACGTGCATGCATACATACATACACATACATACATACATATATATATATATATATATATTTGTGTGTATGTGTATGATACACGCATATATATAATAATATTAATTACATAATTCAAAATCATTTTATAAATGTAAATAAAATAATGATTTTATTTGAAAGAAATTTAGAAATGTTCTAAATAAATTAGACTTCATAGATATAATAAAAGTTTGAAATAGTAAAAAAAATTAAAAGTCATATATTACTTCCGTTGAAGGCTGGCCCGGTTCCATTAGTGGTGTCAGAGCCAAGTAACATATGTGACCTAAATAAGTCATATTAAGACTAACTTATTAAAGTCTATACATATAGTAGAGTGTCTAGATAAGTAGTGTCTAAGGTTGGGTTTTCAAGTATTATGCCGTATCTTACTACTAGGCTTGCCCGAAATGATTAGGTAAGCTTTAGAAAAAGATTAAATTTGAATTGGGCTCGGGCAATTTTAAATTGTTTCAAAATCAAAAAATAAAACTTTTAAGTTTAAAGCAAGAAAGTTATTATAAATGTTATAATATAGATTTTCAAATTATTTGGAAAATTAAAATAATGGTTTTAAATTTGAAGTTAAATTTAAAATAAAACACATATTATTAAAGTTATAATATAATTTTTCAAAATGATTGAAAATGTAAAAAATTAATTTCAAAAATTTTAATTTATTAATAAGATTAATCAAATATATAAATTAATTAAATAAGTTAATTAAGGAAAAATCTATACATGTATTATATATTTCGGTATATGTTATGATAGTTGAAATTGTTTAAGATATCATAATTGTCTGTGTATGCATATAAAATAACTTTTTAAAATTAGCATGTTTTAATTAAAATTGTTTAATTAAATAAATTAATAAAAGATTACTTAATTAAATAATATACACATATATGTGATAAATGTGTCACACTATAAAGGTTACAGTATATAATAATATTCAATACAAATGTTATATTAAGTTAAAATAAAATAAATTTAATTAATTAATTAAGATTTAATTAATATAATATTATATATAAGACTGTAATATAAGTAATATGAAATGTAAAAGTTATATAATAATAAAACTTATATAATATGAAGGTATAATTAAAGAGCATTAGGAAACCCTAAACAAACTTAAGAAATAAGTACATACAAAGATGTACGTATACCGTGAATTGTGGATGTTTTTGACCCTAGAATCACGAAAGCGTTTCATAAGAAATACCTTATTCCACAAGTTGACACTCGAGACAGTATATTGAAGATTATGAATCTTCAATATAATGTTTTCCTCTGCTATATATATATATATATATATATATATATATATATATATATATATATAAAGTACTTGCATACACCATAGTTGTTGAGCAAACTCAAGTTAGGGATGTTATGGGTAGTATTAATATATTGAATAGACAAAGTAAGATGGCTATTTTTTTTTTCAAAAAACTCAAGGTACATAAACTGTACTTAGGCCATCACCATATGATAGATACGAGTGAATAATTTTGTTTCGATTTGTTGCGCAAACTCAAGGTTGAAGTGAAATTAGGACAAGGTACCAAGAGTTAGGAATTGTATACGATACAACCGATAAGAAGTTATCCATCATTCGTGGAGCTATGACTTGTTGAGCAAACTCAAGGTCAGAATTCTAAGATGGATGAGTCCTGAAACCTACTAGTAAAGTCAAAAGACGTCTATATTTCGACTTAGGTTTTGGTGAAACATAAAAGACTAGTAGAAGCCTTATTATAAAAATGAAACGGTAACATTTAAAATTTATAAAATGTAAGAACATATGCCATATAATGATATAATAATCTACCTTGATACATTTGTGCATTTAATAAGATTGATAGAATGTTTATAAATTAAGATGTACAATTGAACTGAATTGAAGATTGATAAACTGAAATATAACATGTACTTAGAAACATGCTTATTACATGCTAACGTTTCAACACTCATGTCAGCGCCCGATTTTACAACTAGTAAATATGTTCATAATTTGGTCGCGTACGTGTTTTTTGGTTGAGACTATATTGCATTATATGAGTTTTGAATTTTAAAAGCAATAAAAGACTATAGATATTTGATCCATATATTATCACATATAAGTATTATATGGTGAACGGTCATTGTTCATAATGTACAATACTTTGATGGAATTAGCTCATCTGGAACAGGCAAATAAACAGTATTGCGAGATCGAGTACTCAATCTAATTGATTACAATAAAGATCATATTGTGTTAAATGTAACATAAGTCCAAAACCACAAAATAGATCTAAGAATTCGATTACTGAAATGTTAGTTTAATCAGTTTAGGTAAGGTGCATAATATTTGATGTTCTTAAATGTTAAGGATAATCAAGGGCATTTTTGTAAAAAGTTCATTATTATATTGTAGTAAGGGATTTGTTTTGCATGGTTCGACCATTTAGAAAGAACGACGAATGTATAAGAGTAGATGTGATTTAAGGTATAGTTGGGATGAAGTGAGTGAATGGTCACTTGTGCTTCATAAAGAAACATAAAAAATGAGCAATAATAATGATTGATACTTGACATTGGAATAGCAAATACGATTTCCATTTCGAAATGCATTTTCATAAAGAAAACTGTTTTATATGAGATTTGGTTCTTTAAGTTCAAGATATTTAATCAAAGAATCTCCACTATCAACTAGTTATAGTATATGAAATAAATAATCTATATTAAGTGAATGACGGACCTCCAAAAGCACGCTATTATAATAATAGCGATAGTGGGAGATTTCCATGTAACACTTATTGATTGCATCAAGTTACGTAAATTGTTTCTGTAAAACATACCAAACATTATTTATGAAATAATAACTATTTTGTGGTATTGACTGAAATATGGATATAGTTATATCTAAGCGCGAATGTTATAAATATTCATTATGAAATAAAGTTATAATGTGGCATACAACAAAGGTGATGCAGTGGAAAATAATAAAGTATCTAAAATTATTTGCATTTATTTTTAGAATATAGACTAAGTCGTAGCTTGAGAAATAATTTTTATTATATGATTATGAATGACATGATTCTAATTAATTATATCTCAAACAATTAAAGAATATGCACCCATTTAGTGGCATCGTTAGAAGAGTCATAAACTCTTCGGTTTGATACATATAGATGTTTCAATCGTAAGTCTATTAATACTAAATGATTCCATATACTTTGTCATATTCACCGATGAGTTATCATAGACATGAACATGTGTATTTGATATGTATGTATAATTCTATGTTAAGCTCATAGAATATAAAATAGAAGTGAATAAAATAACGTGCAATATAAATGATTAGATTCGATCGAATGTATAAATATATTGGAAAGAGTTCCATATGTACCTAATATGAATAAGGATTCAGGCCCAAAGGACACTATTGCTAGTAATACATAATGATGTATTAATAAGGAGTGATCGAACTTTGTTAGACAAAGCATGAGTAATGTTGAGTGAAGTTGAGTTAAACTCTTTTCATAAGGTGTGTTTAGTAACTGGGTTAAAATTAATAGCATCAAAAGAATAGTTTACAAAAACCATACAAAATAAGGGTTTATGGGAGACCAATATATCCTAGACCAAAGGGGTTGGCAAGTTGTGCAAGTCGAAAGACCGCATGCAATAATTGTTTATACGGGATCTTGTATGTATCGTCCCAAGAGGATTTTGGAACAATGGTAAGTTAGATGATTAATTTATGTTATGAGCATAAATATATTGTTAAATAATGCAAAATCAATTTTATATAAAGCAGTTCATAAAATGTTTATAAATATCCATTTTGATGCATTGAGAAACAAACGTTGCTTCGAGGAAATACCAACTTCATAGCGAATGAATTGCTTTAAGAAATTGTTGGTATAAAATGAGTTTGGATATGACTCAAGAATAAAATTAATTACAAGGAATTAAATAAAATTGAACGAACCTAAATGAACATAATATATTATAATGTCTAATGAGTATTCTTGTACATTAAAGAGAAACTATTAGTTTCTTGTCAATGTCAAGAATAATTTGAAACAACCCGATTTTTCGAACCCCTAAAGTCGACATCAATACATTCACTATATCAAATGCCGCACAATCGAATGCCGAAAAACCGAACCGATAGGGTTAAAGAAGAAGAAGATAGAAGAAGAAATAAAAACAATAATAGAATCTCACATTTTGCAGCAGAACAAATATAATAGATAAATGAATATCTTTAAAACAAAAGCACTATATCAGTTATACAATACATTATCAGAGTTTACAACGACACCATTCAACACTAGGCATTTACAACATCTAATCCACATTAAAACTGAACTTACAGTACTCCCAACGCAACGGATAATACATAGTATAATGAAACGTCTGGCCATCCCGCTTGCCTTCATATTTCCACAGAATATCCTTTTCGACTTCGCTCCAGAATAATGATAACCTTACTCTAGGTTGCCCGTATGAAAAATTATGGGCACCCAGAGTTTAGAAAGGGAACAATAAACTCCAGGCCAGTCATGGGACTGGTGTGAGATCTTAAAAACAGTTATTTTCACAAAGAAAATAAAAAGAAACCCACTATGCTTTTGGAAAATGAAACTACCATAAGGCCTCCCCGCACACACACAATGCAAGCGCACAATTAGAGGAGATTTCTCCTTATGATAGTCAAGCATGCTTGATACGCAAAATCGTTTTTGATAATATTATTATTAGTGCATAGTGTAGAAAACCTTTCGAAAGTATAATATTAATCTTAGCCAGCATATGTATCATTATATTATGCCTGCTATAGCTACCTCCTGAGGAGGCAGGTTATACAATTGCAATCGTAAAGGGCTCGTATTGTTTCTTTGGATTTCCAACAAATGGTCAGGCTAAGGAACTTCCTACTGCCACATGGGTACGCCTCTGGAGGGACGCCCCGAGAACTTAACTAGCTCTCTGCCAACACAAGGCCGGGTTACCTCTGTAATTAGGTAACAACTACACGAGCATGCCATTCCCTGGTCATTTGCGACCTTTATCCGAGGATCCTCAACCACAAAGCAACAACCACGAAGTATAATAAATTTGCAGCAACCACATAGGTTAAATATCTGGGATCCATACCATGATACCACTCTTTTCCAGAAGGAAATGACATACCCGAAAGGGCGTGACCCTCATAACCTTGCCACATTCTTCCTTTTTTGTCCATCTCTGGGGTGTGAGGTCCGACGAAGTCTCATCCACAAAGCTACACTTTTCCCAAAGTTGTGCTTCGATCATCAAATGATCAGAAGCACTTCGTATGCCACATTACAAATTTGGGAATATATTACTAGTAACCATCAACTACAAAACCTCTAAGCTCGTACGTCTGAGAGAAGGGTGTTAAGCTAAGAGAATAAATTCTCCGCCACCAACAGAAATGTATTTGATAGAAACCTGCTTTACATATCAAAGTGTAACGTAAGACACACATCCATACAAGTCCGTTTCGGGATCGAACGGAACCGAAGGCACTTCAAAAGAAGCCCTTGCAAATCCGGATATTTACTAATCACGTCCGGGATCCCCATCACAAATGGTGATAAAATCTCTATACCGGAGCAACCCGGTGCAGAGACATTCAACAGGTAATCCTTTCGCTTTCAAAAATACCCGATCCTCAACACCATCTTCAAATACAATCCCATTTCATCGTATCATTATTCAGAATGGGTTTTATGACACAAAGTCCTCTCCCAGCTAATCCGAATAACGAGCGCTTATTTTTAAAAATAAGTGTTATATTCAGATTTCGAACAAATCACAACAAATTTCCAGTTTTATCTTTTAAATAAAAGATACATCACAATCACAAAGATTCGATGTGGTTTTCGGATATCCATTTGGAATCTGATCCTCGGCCGCATTGAAATTCAAATGCCATTTAAAGGAAAATATTGATAGTTGGTATTTAACCATCAATCAAAATTCACAACAATCACTGGATTTCAAATAATTTTCCCCTAATTATTGTTTTTAAAATATCTTCGCAAGATATAATTTTAACGCTTCAACCATTTGGAAAAAAATTTCAAATCACTTTTCACTTTTCAATCCTTTGAAAATAAATTCCAAATCATTTTCCTTACATGGAATATATTCTCAAATGTTTATTCATTTCCACTGAAAATCTGCCGAGTTCAAATATTTAAAAATAATTCAAATTATTTATCCAAAAACATATATTTGGAAACATAAAAACTATTTTGGAACACTCTATTAAAAATATTAGTTATGTAATTCTATATCAATATCTTGTATAAAAACTTCAAGTCCAAACTAGTTTTAAAATAGAATTGATAGATGGAGTATAAGTACTTAAATATCCATTTTCTAAAACAAATATCAATTTATCCTTTAAATAATCACTTCTATAATAATTTGAAATATATCTTTACTTTAAAGATTTTAAAAATAACCTAAGTAAATAATTTCTCCAAAATATTCTTTCCTTAAAACAATCTTTATTTATATTTATAAACTATATTTAAAACATACTCAGCTTTCTAAGGAAAATACACCTTCCATTTTAAAATGGTTCATTCAAATCAATTTATAAATCTTTCTGGATTTATTTTAAATTTACGTTCCAAATCCATAAATTCCTTTCCACCCTTTTAAAAATAAAACAATTTTTATTTTTAAAACAAATTTTTCCTTCCTTTTTAGATTTCCATTGTGAATTTAAATTTCTAAATGCCTACTAATATACGATTTTCAAATCGATTTTCAAATATTCGTTTTTCAACACTAAATCAAGTACCAAATTGATTTCTAAATTATCTCAAACACCAAATCGATTTCCATTCAACACCAAATCAATTTTCATATTGATCTCCCAATTGTTTAGTTTATAAACACCAATCAATTTCCGAATTTATTTCTAAATTTTTTTTCTTTTAAAATAAATTCCTTTATCTCTTCCAAATTATTTAAAATCCGAATATTAAATAAATTCTTCAACCATTAAACAATATTACTTAAAACCCATTTATTGAATTCTTTTCTCCTATTTTGGAATTTATTCAATAAGTTTTCAAAAATAAAACTTTACTGATTCAAAATTTCTTCTTTTAAATTCACCCAATTCTTTTAAATGAATTTATTAAAATTTTTCTACTTGATTTTCAAAAATCCAATTTTATTTATTTTGGTATCGTTGGATACCAAAATATATTCGGCAATCTATAGCCTTCAACAATTTCAATCACACATATATCACACACAGATTATAAGTAATCAACACACAATATTGAAACCAATTCAAATATTTGAGGAATCCAGTTGGATCCCTCCAACCTGTTTCCCTACATCCACAGACGTTAGCACAACAATTAAATACCAATTTCACTTCGAGGTGGAATATTGTAGTATATGGGATTTATAAAATATCATCCGCTATTATGCGGCGCATAGGGTCTCATCCGCTATGTAATGTGGGAAATCAATCACTCCAAATACATATATAATACCAATTCCACTTCGGGATGGAATATCGTGGTATATGGGTTTAAATATAATATCATCCGCTATTATGCGGTGCATAGGGTCTATTCAAATACAACTGACAATAATTTATCATCCAAGCACACAAGCAACAATTTTAAATTTGACTATTTAAAATTAAATCAAAAAAATCTGATTGAGTGAGAAGATCTCACCTTTGCTTTTTATTTGCGATCTATTCCCATCCCAACTTGTTTTCATGATTTTTAGACCTTGTATAAACATTATATAAATTTATTAATAATCGAACCAATCGAATAATCAATTTTCCATTTTATAAATTTAATCGAAACTAACAATCTAACTTAATGATTTAATTTTAAATTTATATATATTTCTTTTGAACTACATATACACATATAGAAATAGATTATAAATTTTCAAAAAAAACAAAAAAAAAATCTAACTTTTATAAATTTTCCAAACATTCAAAAATTCCTATATACCTTCCAAATTCTTTTCTAAATATATAAACCTTTTTTCTTTTATCTAAAAAGAAAAAATATTTTGTTATCTGGAGATAATGTCAGAATTAATTTACTGTTATACATTAAATTATGTATGGATATGCATATATATATATTTAACCATACTCACTACTTTAAAATTTAATAGTAGGATTTTTAAAGTGTGTATACAATCATTATGTTTTTTTATCATTATATTTTTCTTTTAAAAATTTCAAGCGATAACAGAAAAAAAACGAACCCATACCCTAAATGCTGAAGACCAGAACCCACTCATGAATTCCATGCCGCCGCCGCCGCCGCAACCTGCCTCATGACCATCGAGCTCCCTACCAAACTCCACGCGCATGCCGATCGAATAAATCGCGACCACATCCCAAACTTGATTTGACAAAATTCCTGAGCCTGCTCTATTGTTTACGAACATGGCGGTGCCCTTCTCGAACTCGGGATTGTGATAATGGTCTTTAACTTCGACATAGCTTTAAACTTACCCAAGTCGACATCGAATGGATCGAAATCGGCTCTAATGCTTTGATACTTGAACTGTCAATTTCGAAAAGGAAAACGAGATCACCAGACCATGCCTACGAGTCTTCCTCCTTTGCGTTCGATTCGAATCGAATTCACGTATTTCGAACGAATTCGATTCGTTCTTTTTTTTTATTATTACGTGGAACGAATTTGCTATAGAGAGGGGTGAAACTGGAGGTTACGGCCATTATAACTTTTTTCTATCGGCCATATGACTTTGAATTTCATTTTCTTCTTCCTTTTTACAGTTGCGTTTTTTTATTGATAAAATGAACGCGTGTACACAATGAAGGACACGTGCTTGAAGAGATAACAACGTGTTGAATTCATAGAAATTTTTTCCTTGACTGGTTAAACTATCAAATTAAATTTAAATTTGATTTAAATGACTCGAAATCGAGTCGAAAATCTTGTCCTCCAATCGAGGCATGCCGCTAGACGTTAGTAATGTTAAACCTCTATTCCGAACGCAATAGAAAGGTTCCGGGTCTAAATTCGATCGTATGGAGAAGATAGCCTTTTGAACCCAGCTATCAAATTAAATTTCAATAAAAATTTAGCGCATTTGCTTATCGTACGGCCAAACGATCACTCCACTCATTACGAAAATAGAAATCCGATAATAATACAATATTACGGATTCAATGGAACTGGTTTCATAGAAATCCGAGACCGTGCCTCGGAAAGCTATTTTTAAATATCGATTCAAACGATACAAAGTCAAAACTGAACAAATCATTTTCAAATTAAATTATGAAGCTTCCATCTTCTTCAGTATTATCAATATGAATTTTCTAAGCTGTCAAAATATTTTTAGTCGGCTTAAAAATCAAGATTCAAATTTTACCCAAATCTTCTATAAATAAATTTGATAATTAAATTGCTAAATTCATAACTAAAATTGAAATTCAAGCTTAAATTAACAATTCAGATATTTGAAATCAATTAAATATTTCAATTTCAAACGTTGAAAATTCTGGATCGTCACATCCTTCCCCCCTTAAAAGAATTTCGTCCCGAAATTACTAGTTAAGAAGAATGATTCTCAACCCGTTTATCTTTTTCGCAAAACCAAATAGTTTTATCTATCTTGCTAAAACAAATCTCTTTGTTAAAGACCATTATTACTTTAACTAACTTTGCAACCTCAACCATAAACTCGAAATAATATTATTTTCTTAACCAATTCAAATTTTAAAATTTCAAAATTTTCTCAATTTTTTTTTCTAACTCCCTAAATTTTTGAAAAATTTCGCCAGTGTCTCCTTTGCGCGGCTAGTTCGGTAGGACTACAAAATGGCACAGCGGGCCCTCATATTTCAAATGAAAACGAAAAGCCAAGTGGCTGGACAAGAAAATCATCAAATTTCATACTGAAATTCAAATACATACCATTTCAAGAAATTCAAACTTTTATCTTCGAAATCAAAATCCTAATTTATCTTTTACCATTAACATACCTATATATCCTACTTATCATTTTGCATATTTCTTTACCGAATATTTAATATATACTTCTTATACCATTTTTACTTCACTATTGAAACTATATATCCATTTTCATTCAATCTTGCATTTTCAATTTCATTTGAATTCAATTTACAATTACAATTCTATTTTGATTCAATTTACCTTTGGAATATTGAATTTTATCAACTATCTTTCATTCACAACTGATTCCTATCACTATTTTAAATTAGTTTCATTTACTAATTCATTACAAATTACAATTCATTTTTTTTCTCATTTCCACCTTTATTATCTTTAGTTCACTTCGAACTAATTTTACAACTTCATTTTATTTCACATAATTCAAAATGGTTTTCAATATTCAGTTTCAATTCCAGTTTTATTCTTTTGTTCATTCCCAAAAATTTATTTTCAATTCACCATTTAATTTATAACCACTTATATTTAAACTGGATTTCAAATTCCATGTGAATTTAATTCATTTCTAACTATATTTGATTTGTCACTACTTCAATTTATTTCACTTACTAATTTCATTTTAATATTTTGCTTTGTTTATCACAAATTAAATTCAATTTCAGTTCCAGTTTTATTTACTTACAAATTGAAAATGAATTTCAACATTCAATTTCACTTTCATCTAATTGCAATCGTAAATTTATTTATTCATTTACAATTTTATTTTCCACCTTAATAAATTTTATTCCATAGCTTTTTTTCAAGTTCCAGAGTTTTTCCAACATTTCAAAAACCATTTTTTTGAAATCAATTCAGAATATCTTTTGAATATCCAAAACCAAACCCAGTTTTCCAAATAACTTCAATTTTAAAATAATTTGGCAGCAATTCCTCTCTTGGAAACTCGAAAATGAACACCGATGATGCCGCGATCATCATCGGAATTATTTTCCAGCGACCGAAAAAAGTTTAGAGCTTTCATTCTTTCCAAAAAAAATTTCCAAAACCTTTGAAAACCATTTTCAAATCAAAGGGATTTAAACTTTTCACCAAAATTTCAAATTAATTTTCAATATTACCCTTGAATTCTATTTCAAATTGTAAATCACATTTACAATTTAAAATTACAAATCCCATTTAGATTTTATTTTCTTAGCTTTTGATTATGATTTCAATTTCTTATTCGATTTCAATGATAATGATTTAATATTATCACTTCCTAACAAACAAGCAACCATATCCTATATAATAATTTTCGAAAAATGATTTCTTTTCTATACAAAAATAGTTTGGGTAAAATTATTTCATTTACCCGATTTTAAAACAATATCGTGTCGAATTGTTCTATACAAGTGTTTAGAGAACCCTATCGATAGAATTGTACAGACTATAACGACCAGAATCCATACACCACTCAACAAACCAATCATCATAATATAAAACAATTTTTATATTCACTAACAAATACGCGCTATCTATTTTACACTCAAACTCATTCTAGAGTACTGCTGACTCCATCTCTAACGAGTAATCCCCACTAGAGCCAAGGTTATCGCTTAACCAAATGCTCGGATACCACAATGTAACAAATCGATTTTTCGACGTCTGAAAGTCGACATCAATACGTTCACTGTATCAAATGCTGCACAAACGAATGCCGGAAAACTGAACCGTTAGGGTTAAAGAAGAAGATGATAGAAGAAGAAATAAAAACAATAATAGAATCTCACATTTTGTAGTGGAACAAATATAATAGATAAATATATATCTTTAAAACAAAAGCACTATATCAGTTATACAATACATTATCAGAGTTTACAACGACACCATTCAACACTAGGCATTTACAGCATCTAATCCATATTAAAACTAAACTTACAACAATCCCAACGCAACGGGTAATACATAGTATAATGATACGTCTCGCCATCCAGCTTGCCTCCAGATTTTCACAGCATATCCTTTTCGACTTCGCTCTAGAATAATTATAACCTGACTCTAGGCTGCCCGTGTGAAAAATTATGGGCACCCAGAGTTTAGAAAGGGAATAATAAACTCCAGGTCAGTCATGGGACTGGTGTGAGATTTTAAAAACAGTTATTTTCGTAAAGAAAATAAAAGGAAATCCGCTATGATTTCGGAAAATGAAACTATCATAAGGCCTCCCCGCACACACAATGCAAGCGCACAATTGGAGGAAATTTCTCCTTATGATAGTCAAACATGCTTGATACGCAAAATCCTTTTTGATAATATTATTATTAGTGCATAGTGCAGAAAACCTTTCAAAAGTATAACATTAACCTTAGCCAGCATAGGTACCATTATATTATGCCTGCTATAGCTACCTCCTGAGGAGGCAGGTTGTACAGTTGCAATCGTAAAGGGCTCGTATTATTTCTTTGGATTTCCAATAAATGGTCAGGCTAAGGAACGTCCTACTATCACATGAGTACGCCTCTGGAGGGATGCCCCGAGAGCTTAACCAGTTCTCTGCCAACACAAGGCCGGGTTACCTCCGTAACTAGGTATCCACAACACGAGTATGCCATCCCCCGGTCGTTTGTGACCTTTATCCGAGGATCCTCAACCACAAAGTATAATAAATTTGCAGCAACCACATAGGTTAAATATCTGGGCTCCATACCAAGATACCACCATTTTCCAGAAGGAAATGACATACCTTAAAGGGCACGACCCTCATAACCTTGCCGCATTCTTCCTATTTTGACCATTTCCGGGGTGTGAGGTCCGATGAAGTCTCGTTCACAAAGATGCCCTTTTCACAAAGTCATGCTTCGATCAACAAATGATCAGCAGCACTTCGTATGCCACATTACCAATTTGGTAATATATCATTAATAACCATCAACTACAAAACCTCTGAGCCTGTACATCTTAGAGAAGGGTGTTAAGCTAAGAGAATAAATTCTCTGCCACCAACATAAATGTATTTGATAGAAACCAGCTTTACATTTCAAAGTGTAACATTAGACACATATTCATACAACTCCATTCCAGGATCGAACGGAACCGAAGGCACTTCAAAAGAAGCCCTTGCAAATCCGGATATTTACTAATCACGTCCGGAATCCCCATCACAAAGGGTGATAAAAGCTCATAGCGGAGCAACCCGGTGCAGAGACATTCGACAGGTAATTCTTTCGCTTTCGAAAATACCCGGTCTTCAACACCATCTTCAAATGCAATCTCATTTCGTCGTATCATTATTCGGAATGGGTTTTATGACACAACTTCCTCTCCCGGCTCATCCAAATAACGAGTGCTTATTTTTAAAAATAAGTGTTACATTTAGATTTCAAACAAATCATAACAAATTTCCAGTTTGACCTTTTAAATAAAAGATCCATTACAATCATAAAGATTCGATATGGTTTTCGAATATCCATTTGGAATCTGACCCCCGGTTGCATCAAAATTCAAATGCCATTTAAAGGCAAATATTGATAGTCGGTTATTTAACTATCAATCAAAATTCACAACAACAACTGGATTTCAAATAATTTTCCCTAATTATTGTTTTCAAAATATCTTCGCAAGATATTATTTTAACACTTCAACCATTTGGAAACAAATTTCAAATCACTTTTCACTTTTACATCCTTTGAAAACAAATTTCAAATCATTTTCCTTACGAGGAATATATTCCCAAACATTTATTCATTTCCACTGAAAATCTGCCGAGTTCAAATATTTTAAAATAATTCAAATTACTTATACGAAAACATATATTTGGATACATAAAAATATTTTGGAACACTCTATTCAAAATATTAGTTATGAAATTCTATATCAATATCTTATATAAAAACTTCAAGTCCAAATTAGTTTTAAAATAAATTTAGTAGATAGAGTATAAATACTTAAATATCCATTTACTAAAACAAATATTAATTTAACCTTTAAATAATCACTTCTATAATAATTTGAAATATATCTTTACTTTAAAGATTTTCAAATTAACCAAAGTAAATAATTTTACCAAAATATTCTTTCTTAAAACCATTTTTACAACTTCAATTTATATTTATAAACTATATTGAAAAAATATTCAGCTTTCTAGGTAAAGTACACCTTCCATTCTAAAATGGTTCATTCAAATCAATTTATAAATCTTTTTGGATTTATTTTAAATTTACGTTCCAAATCCGTAAATTCCATTCCGCACTTTTAAAAATAAAACAATTTTTATTTTTAAAAAAATTTCCCCTTTCCTTTTTTAATTTCCATTGTGAATTTAAATTTCTAAATACCACTAATATATGATTTCAAATTGATTTTCAAATATTCATTTTTCAACACTAAATCAAATTCTAATTTGATTTCTAAATTTATCTCAAACAGTAAATCGATTTTCATTCAACACCAAATCAATTTTCATATTGATCTCCCAAATATTTATTTTTAAACATCAAATCAATTTCCGAATTTATTTCTAAATTTATTTTCTTTTAAAATAAATTCCTTTATCTCTTCCAAATTATTTAAAATCCGAATATTAAATAAATTTTTCAACCATTAAACAATAGTATTTGAAACCCATTTATTAAATTCTTTTCTCCTATTAGGAATTTATCCAATAAGTTTTCAAAAATAAAACTTTAACTATTCAAAATTTCTTCTTTTAAATTCACACAATTCTTTTAAATGAATTTATTATAAATTTTCTACTTGAATTTCAAAAATCCAATTTTGTTTATTTTTGGTATCCTACGATACCAAAAATATATTTGGCTAATCGATAGCCTTCAATGATTTTGTAACGACCTATGATTTTTGTTAATTAAATTTGTCATTTTAATAAGATTTTCGTAAATTTAATTTAGAAGAAATAAAGATTTTATAATTAATAATGAAGCAAATGCTGAGAATGAAATGAAACCATGGGAATATAAGGCTAAGTATTTACAGTTGAAACAAAATGACGAATAAATTGAAGTGATGTAAATTGTTATACTAGGCTAAGAGTTGCATATAAGAGAACAAAGGTAAGTAGTGAATTTAGTTAATGAGTTAATAATATTAAATAGTAAATTGAATTAAATCAATGTCCGGTAGAAATTGAAATATTATTTGGAATGAAAGCTTATAAATTGTAAGCATTTAATTTACAAATGAAATCAGTGTATTAATTTGGTTGTAACTGAATGTAAATTAATGAAATTATGTAATAATTGATAAATGATGGCATTCATGAATGAAATAAGATTTGTAAGTAGTAAAGGAATAATTGAAATAAACATTTACCAATGAAATAGTATATTGATTTATATAGACTTAATAAAAGAGTTGAATTGAATCAATCTATTTAGTTGAAACTAATTAATTGGTACGCAAATTATAAATGGGTTTATAGTAATAAATTATACTACCGTGAATTGGAATTAAGATGAAATTGAAAAATTCAAGTATGTGATGCAAATATATCATATATAACAGTGGAATAAAAAAATTAGTGTTATTATAACCTGGTTGGTAAGTGACAAACTTATAACTGAATTTAAAAGAAAACAGGTGACAATGAATATAGATTGTTCATTTATTTGATGCGTTAAATAAATTTTGGTATTCAATCGCAATAAATGTAAATAATTAATTGAAACTGTTGTAAGGTCAAAATTTATTGCATATAATAAACTGTGGGATAGATTTCATTAAAGGTAATTTATTTATTATGTTAATGTAAATTAAAATAATTAGAGGTACGTAAATGATGATTAATACCATGTTTGGAAGTTGTAATTTAGAGGATATTAAGAATTAGGAATTGAATTTTGAATTATTTGCAATACAAAGAAAGAAAATGTTACGTTATTGCTAACTGAGGGAATCATCAATTAATTGAATGAAATTAAATCAGTGGAATTAATGGAGATTAATTTACGCTAGTTATTTAGGGTAGTGACTAAATTAGGTAATCCATTTGCAATTAATGGCATTAGTGTTGATAAAAGCTAATAAGTTAAATGTCAATGCAATACTAGTTAATGGATTGAATGTGATTACGAAATTGGACTAAGATAAATGCAGTAACTAATTCAGGGCAAATAAAATTTATGGAACAAATGTTAAGATCTAAACTTATGATAATTAATAATTGAAGGTAATGTAAATTCCATTTATAATATGACTATGGGTAAATGAAAAGATTGTAAATCAAGATTTGTTTATTTATTTGAATTTATGAAATTGAAGATTTATATTGATTAATCTTTAATAAATTTACATTTAAAAATTGTTAAATCATTGTAAATGTTTGAGAATTATAAAGTGATAAAGATTTCAAATTTCATAATTTTAACGAGAAATTTATTTAATTAATTTATTTTAAATTAATTTAATTAATGGAAAAATAGCCATTTTGGCCATTGACTCGGATTTCGACGAAACAAGTTTCATCGGAGTCGTAACGGTGAATTATAATAGGTTCAAGTTTTGTAGTAATCGGACTTGTCGTTTGATCGCACGGACTCGAAACGCCTTGAAATTTATGCAATTGAAATCAATTTAGAAAATATTGTTTTCAGCATAACTTCTACATACGATGGAATTTGGACATGAAACCTATTCCATTGCGTTTAAAATATTTTAAAACATATATTTTGATATACGGGTTGACCCAATTTCGTTCCGGAGTAGAAACGGGCTTTTCGGGCCATTTAGCGTTCAACGCGTATACCAATCCGATCCATCTATTATTTTTCAGCCTTGTCTATATATAACCCGTTGTAAACCCTAGCCACTCCTTATTTTTATTTGTCTATACGTACATCTCCTTCTCAAATCCTCATTCCAATGGCAGAAAAACCTAATTCCCAAATTCCAAAAATTAATTTCAATTTCAAAAAAAAAAATCGGATCTGCAGCCACTTCGAGTCACGCTTCGAGTTTCAGAGGCAAAAACGCTGTCTCTACTTCGGGTCAGGAAGAAAATGACTCAGGTCGCTCCAGGTCGTTTTGGCAAAAACTCCAAGCAAGCATCGGGGATTTGAGGCGGCGCACAGAAGTCGAACCCGAAGCCGACACAGGAGTAGAATTTTCAAATTTTCAAATTTTCATAATTTTGCGTACAAGCTCGGATTCACGCGCGGTTTATTTTGCTGGGATTGTATCGGAATTCCAGACATTTTGGCGTTAGTTTGGACGGATTTGGAGACTGTCAAATTTTTGGGTTTAAATTGAATTTAGATTCAATTTAAATTCAAAAGGTGAGTGCTTTAACCCACTCACGACTTCTAAGTTTTCTTATGTATGTTAAATTGATTTAAGATATAAGTATAAATTTATTTATGACTATTTTGCATATTTTATTCATCATCTCAGTTAAATCGTATTTATTTAATTAACTGTTAATTAATGTTATTATTGAATAAAAATTGACAGTTAAGGTTTATTTAATTTGCATATAAACTGTTAGTTAAACAGTTATTAAATTTATTATTTAATATAAACTGTTAGTTAATACCTGTTATTTATTACCTGTTATGTTTTTATACGCTGTATATTGATGTTTGTTTAAATTGGATGATGATTGTAATAAATGGTTGATGATTGATATTTGGACAAATGAATGCGATAATTTATATTGTATAGACTGCAAGTTATTATACATTTTCATTCCATTCGGGATTGCGGTTTGAAATGATATACAACCGCACTTTTATTTTTAAATTGCGGATTGAAATGATAAATATCTGTATCGGGGTTGCGGTTTGAAATGATATACAACCGCATTTTTATTTTTAAATTGCGGATTGAAATGATAAATATCCGTATCACTTGACCATAGGATAGAAAATTTTATACAGGCACCGCGGTATATACATAAAATTATTTTTAAAATGATTTTTATGGTTTGGATATGATACGGTTTAATAAATATTAAATTTTGATATTATATAAATATTATTTTATAATTATACATATATAGTTAAATTTTGAATTTAAGCTATGTATAATCTGCTAAATAAAATGAATAAGTTGAAATGGAGTTGATAATTTATATTATATAATTAAGTACATGCTTAAGATATAGAGTTTAAATGATTCAAATAAATTTAGATGGGAAGGTAAATAAAAAAAATTAATTGGAATTGAGCGTATTTAAGAATTAAACTCTGTATGTTGATGTAGAACCTTATTAAGCTTGAAAATTTTAAAGGTATGATATTTATAAATGAAATTTTATTTCAAGATAAATTAAAGGATTATTTCTAGTATAAATAAATTGAAGGAAATATTTAGTTATAGGAAATTTGAGTTTTATATAAATGATTATGGATTTATCATGCAAATGTTCAAGACTAAATAATAGAATAGTGAATTTGTTGAAAGAATAAATTCCAACCTTAGTTTTGAAATTTATTAATACTCAAATTGGGTATATATTGAAATTGAAGTGGTTTTGGAAACCGAAGGTGAAATTTAAATTTATGGTTTAGACTTTATCTAAAGAAAATATATTTGTAAAGTCATGGAAATTAATTTATTTTACAAAGTAAATTTAAAATTAAACCATTTTATTCTATATACTGTTGAATATCCAAATCATTCATGTTTTAGAAGTTAATGTTTTAAAGATATGAATTTCGAAGTATTATGTTTTGAAAGTTATAATTCAAATGTTTGGTTTCCAAATATTATAAATTTTAAAGCAGTATGATTTTGGAAAAGAAATATATTTGAAATAAGAATGATATTATTGATTTGGATTTTATAAAAATAATATCAAAATGAGTTTGTTTTGGAAAAGGAAATGATATCATATTTATGGGTTTTGAAAGAGATATTATATTCTGGTTTTAAAGTATAAATTATTTTGAAATAACCACGGTGTTGTAATAACGTTTGGTTGTTGAAGAGACCGGGATCTGAAGTTGTCATACTCCCTGCCAACTCCGAAAACCACTTTAACAACCGTGGACGCGGTGGAGATTCCAGAATGAAGTAGGATGGTGGTGGCGTTTCCTGTAAGGTAAATACGTAGACCCGACTCCCGTGAGTTGGCATAAGGTGGCTAAAACAGGAGCGATCGACGGGCCAAGGGGGTTAGCGCCCTTTACGGATACTCCTCTTCGATACTATACTCTGACTTTGGATTGATTCAGTGGCCACTTTTGATTTTTATTTTAGGGGGAGTTTGTCCGAGGTGGGCGGTAGCTGCGGCTACGCGTTACCACCAGCCCGGAAGCGTAATTGGTATATCTACCCTGGCATTGCCTAGTTGTGCCGTGTCACCTACCCTAGCGCGCCTTATATGATTTTGTTTTATACCATACCTATGGAGTGCCCTCTGACAACGCCCAGTACGGGGGAGATTACGGTACTGTATAGACTATGAGAATATATTTTGTGTTAAGGGCTATATGGGTAACCCCTTAACACAATTTAAAAGTAAGTTTATTTTACAATTAGACACTATTATAATAGCGCAATATACTACATAGTAGATAGTTTAACGGATCCTTAGGAGATGTAAATCCCGAGCATCTCTTGAGTTACTGCACTCATATTTATTCCTGCTGATTTAACTTACATAAGACCTTTTAGTTCTGACTCGAGTGTTTTGTCTTTTCAATTCGCTCGGGTCAGTCCAAGCGTTTCAGGACTGAAGACTTTAGCTCTGGAGGACGAAGACGGAGATTTCTATTATTATTATTTATTATTGCACTACACTCATACTGTTCCACTGCATTATTATTGGTATGTGTAACTCTGATATGTATTATATAAATATAATCAAATGTTTTTGTAAACAGCTTTATAAACTGTATATTTGATTATTAGATTTTATCCTTCTGCTGTGAGATTCTGTTTTGTTTTATTTCTTTCTTCTTTTTTTTCCTTATTTACCCCATAACAATCCGCCCTTCCGTATGGATTGAATTGGCATATGTGTCGATTTAAAGCATGCAAAAAGGCGGGATGTTACAACGTGGTATCCGAGCTTTGGTTTAGCGATAAACCTTAGCTTTGTGGGGTCTGACTCTTTATCATTAGGGTAGAAACACCCTATGGGAGTCGCTGAGTGTATATATATGAGAGAGCGTATTTGTTAGTGTTATAAAAGGATTTTAATATTGTGTTAATCTGTTCCGTTTTGTATTTTTAATTTCTAGTTGATGCATGGGACGTTGTGACATTAATAGGGATTTCTAAACACTTAATAGGACAGACCAACATAATATTTGTTTTAATATAGGTGAATGAAATAGTTTTTCCTATTATATTTTCTATATATAAAATAAAGTTTTTTTTTATAAATAAGATATATATTTGGTTGCAATATATTTGTTGTGTGACGCCCCACCTCTATACCCACGCTAGCCAAGAACACTACGGAGTAATGCTGTCAACTAGCACGGAGAATAAGGCTGTTGAGGAGCGACCATCTATGTAATATCTTTGTGCAAGTACTGATATGTCAGATAAAATATAACTTACATGCCTTTCAAGAGGAAATCCGACATACCGACACAAACTCAAAGTTACTACACAGTGGCTATAGTGTCTTCGGAAACAAATATAGAAATAAACATAACACAAATCAGTCACAGATAATTCATATCACAAAGGCGGAAGAAGATATGAACATATAACTAACACAAGAAAGTGTACATCCGAGTAGTGGTCAAAAAGATCCACAATAATACAAAAGAATAGCAACACGTGCTATACAAAAGAATACAACTATGAGTCCATATCTCAAGTGTATACAACAAAATAAACTACTAATCTAAGTAGTTAACCAAAAGTCAGAGAAATCAATCACAAGTGAGAAGTCAAGCTGAAGCACCTGTAACATCTCGGCCTGACCCGAGTATTATTTAATAAGAAAATAATAAACGGATCAGTCTAACTATAAATATCAGATGAAACGATAAAGAATAAGAGATATGACTAAACACATGATAATCACAATGCCAAGCTATGAAATATATAAGTAATTGAAAATCAACAAGAGATTAATCAATATCACAGAATCTACACAAGAATCAAAGAAATGTCATACTCCTTATTTCGTTCACCAAACCATAAATATTGACGATTATATCAATGTCAATCACAAAAGTCAATGACACACAAATTCACCAATGCACAAATATTGATAAAACTTCTCAATGGAAATCACGAAAATTGGTGAAACACAAATTCTAGAAATCATCTCAAGAAATCCAGAAATCACAAAAGGGGGAAGGCCTATCACAAACGGGAGCATAAAGCTCACCAACATGTGTATCACAAACGGAACGCTAATTCCATGGTTGCTAACCATCACAAATTGAGCCGAAGCTCCACAAACGGCCCGAAGACTATGGGTTGCTACCCCACCAATTTGAGTTGAAACTCCACAAAACGGGGTTTAGTCTCCCTCGCAGACAAAGAGACATCACACATCGCTAGTCTAAATCACAAAAATGATCGTCTTGATCATCAAGAAGTGTCAATTACACTAAGCTAGTAAATATATAAATTTAGCTTCATGTCCCATAACCACTAGCTTAACTTAAATATTTACGAACAAATTGTAGATCTCCACGAGAAAATTGTCACACGAGATTCAATCGAACAAGTCCAAGAATTAACCGAAGAAGTAAACGCAAGCGTTTCATACCACTCGTTTTACTAGGTCGTTTAATTAGATTTCTCATACGAGTGAGGTAAAGGCTTGTATATACTAATAGATTGGAAAACGGTTTAAGAAACGAGCTTTGTAATAAAATAGTGTTAAAATGTTGATGAAAGAATTTTGATATTTACTACTAGTATTCAAAACCTTTATATTTTTAAAGTGACAAATCACAAAAAAGATTGTAGGAACAATCAATCACTAAAATTCACATTCGAAGAAGTGAATAAAATCCAAGAAATCGATACCGAATCCATCAAGTGGATATATCCTAAATTCCCAAAGAAAATGTCCTCAAAGTCGATAATAAATGATAACAACAAATAGGAAACAACAGGAATTGATTAAAGTTGGAAATTCACGCAACTGGGCGAAATAGGCAAAATATCATCAGGTCGGTCGGCCGGCTACACAGCTCGGTTGACCGGACCAGAAAAACAGAAATGCTCGGGGTAGCAGGTCGGTCGACCGGACCCTGAGTTCGGTCGGCCGAACCTGTAACCTGCACTTCCTAACAGAGGCTGGGAAGTGCCTGGGTAGCAGGTCGGTCGACCGGACCCTGAGTTCGGTCGGCCGGACCTGTAGCCAGCACTCCCCAAGCCAATCTAGTGAATGCCAAATTCTTCCATATTGCTATCGGTCGAGCATCGGCACTAAGGGTTTACGCCAATCGACTACCCGGCCATATAAGCTCTTCGTTGCATCACCAAAAACACATTCAAACATCAAAGTTAGGATTTTTTAAGATTTGAATCCCAAAACACTGAAAATTGGAATATTCACCAAATCAATCCAAACCAAAAGCAATTGCACAAGAATAAGCGTTAGGAATTCATACCTAACAATTGAAGATAAATATAGGCCTAGATGTGAGATAAAAATCTCACCTTTGAACCCAAACGATTGAAAAAGAAGCTTGGAAGCAAAGGAGAATCAACCACGCTTCAAATCCAACTCAAGAAGCTTGATTCTAAGCTTTAAAAGAAGAACATTCCCAAAGTTAGGTTTAGGAATTTCTGAAATTGATAAGAGAACGAGTTGGAGAAGAAGAAGAGAAGCTTACCAATGGGTTCTTCTATTAGTTTGGAGCTAGAGTTTGATTTGCCAAAGAAAACTACGCTTGGAGTTTTAATTTCCTCTTCCACTCTCCATTGTTATGAAAGCTTGAATATTAGGAATTAGAAATGAAGTAATGAAGAGGATAAGGGGTTGGGACTGAATACATAAGTGAGGTTATTGGGCTCAGCCCAAACCAAAGCCCTAAGTGAAAAAGTAGCAAAAATCAACTTACTCCAAACATATCGAAGCTTATACTCAAAAAGGTCGCAAACGGTATTTTAAACTCAATGGGAGTGGTCCCGAGTCCTAATTCGACCGTATGCAAAAAGTAGCTTTTCGGACTAAATTCCGAGTATTGATAAAATATTTAAATAAAATATTTAAATATAAAAATCGATAAATATGCGGGTTGTTACAGGTTGTTAGGTAATAAAATTTATAAATAATAGGTGAAATTAGATGGAAAATAAAATTGGAAATTTTGGAACTTAAGTTCCGGGGTTTTGGAAATTGTTTCAATTGATCTTGGAATATGATAATAATACTAGTAGAAGTATTTTCTGATATAAATATTTCAATATAATTTGAAAGAATTGTTTAAAAAGAAATTTTGAAAAGAAATAAGTTATGTACTCCCCTTTCTGTCGTTGGAAAATAATTTCGGTGATGAGTACACGCATCATCGTCTTTCATTTTCGAGTTTCGAAGTGGGAAGGTCACTGTGGTAGTTTTACTACAGATTTATTTTGATAAACAAAAGTGAATTTTTAATTTCTTTTAAATATAATTGGGTTTATAAGTTGTATGTATATATATTTACCTATTATTTTTAAAATAATTTGAAACTTAACCTGGTATTTAGTTCTGAAGTTTCCATAAATAAATAGTTTCAATTATTCTAGTGAAATGGAATCTAAGTAATTAATAATTGAAACCCTAAATGAAATAAGAGGTTTAATTCTAGGTTATTAATGGTATTAAATGAAATTTAAAATTGTAATCTATGAAATAAAGGATTATTATTGCACAATAAATTTATTAAAGAAATAAGAGAAACTTGTATGATTTTTATTATATTCTTAAAAACATATATATAACTTACCAAATATTTAAAAGTTGAAATGTTTAATAAGAAAATGTAACGGAAATCATACAAGTAAAAGTATGTAATGAAGGTGTTCAATAAATCGCTTTTATTCATAAGAAGTGATGGTATCGGGATAAGTTAAGTTATAATTGAAATTTTACTATTAGTAAATATAATAAAAGGTAAGTATTACAAATAGATGATTATAAACTTAAGTAAACAAAATGGAAATGCTAAGTTGAATGGGACATGAATACTATTGATAAATGAATGTAAATAAAAGAGGTCATGCTATAATAAATGAATTAATAATTATAACGAAATAAAAGGAACTAGCATGACCTGAGTTAATGGAATTGAATAATTGTAAGTAATAAGTAAAAATAAATGAAGCAAACATTTAATGAGTAAATGTAAATTTAAAAGATAAATCATGTATAAATAAAAATAAAATCAAACAACAAAGGTATGAAAGGAAATTAATAATAAGTTAAGTTGATTGTTGTTTGGATTTGTTGTTGTTTAGTTGATGGTTGTTTGGGCAAGGATACTTTAAAATTGGATTAGGATAAATGAATAATCTATTTATTTTTATCTAAGACTGTTGAGTAAATGATGCGCTAGTAGTTTATTCTTCATTCTGTACAATTTAAAAGTTTTGAACCCGAACAACTATTTGTTTGTTTGATTTAATGGTTACTTTGTATTGGTTGTGTATGCTGTTTGTTGAAATTGATGGTTGTTGTATTGATTTATTGTTAGTGATTGAAACCACTTAAATATTTCACTTTATATAAATAGTTAACCCTTTGGATTTTATAAGTGAAATGCAGGTTATGGAAGAAATTGCTACTGCTTTTGGTTCCATAAATTAAGCGTAAATTGCCCGACAAATAGGTACATTTCGGACTACGGTTTATAGGCGTTATTTTATATATTTTCCCGTGCTGAGATATTATATTTTGGATATTATATGTGATATTTGATATATTTGATATTATATTTTCTCCCGACCTCCCCGTACAAAGGAGACTCTGCCAAAAATTTTCCGTAAATTTTGGACTTAGAAAATATTTTGAAAATGTTTTCCAAACTTTATTAGTTTGAGTATATAAAAAAAAATCAATGATTATAAATTAGTATATTTTATCTAAATTAATTTTGTAAATTTATTTGTTTATAAATTTAATATTTAATATGATATTGATTTCTTAATTCTTCTTTTCTCTTATTTTTCCTTTTCGGGGACGAAAAGTTTTGAGTGAGGGAGAGTGTAACGACCCGTAATTTTCGTTAATTAAATTTGTCATTTTAATAAGATTTACGTAAATTTAATTTAGAGGAAATAAATATTTTATAATTAATAATGAAGCAAATGCTGAGAATGAAATGAAACCGTGAGAATATAAGGCTGTATTTACAGATGAAACAAAATAACGAATAAATTGAAGTGATGTAAATTGTTATACTAGGCTAAGAGTTGCATATAAGAGAACAAAGGTAAGTAGTGAATTTAGCTAATGAAATAATAATATTAAATAGTAAATTGAATTAAATCAATGTCCGGTAGAAATTGAAATATTTTTTGGAATGAAATCTTATAAATTGTAAGCATTTAATTTACAAATGAAATCAATGTATTAATTTAGTTGTAACTGAATGTAAATTAATTAAATTATGTAATAATTGATAAATGACGGCATTCATGAATGAAATAAGATTTGTAAGTAATAAAGGAATAATTGAAATAAACATTTACCAATGAAATAGTATATTGATTTATATAGACTTAATAAAAGAGTTGAATTGAATCAATCTATTTAGTTGAAACTAATTAATTGGTATGCAAATTATAAATGGGTTTATAGTAAGAAATTATACTACCGTGAATTGGAATTAAGATGAAATTGGAAAATTCAAGTATGTGATGCAAATATATCATATATAACAGTGGAATAAAAAAATTAGTGTTATTATAACCTGGTTGGTAAATGACAAACTTATAACTGAATTGAAAAGAAAATAGGTGATAGTGAATGTAGATTGTTCATTTATTTGATGTGTTAAATAAATTTTGGTATTCAATCGCAATAAATGTAAATAATTAATTGAAACTGTTGTAAGGTCAAAATTTATTGCATATAATAAATTGGGGGATAGATTTCATTAAAGGTAATTTATTTATTATGTTAATGTAAAAATAATAATTAGAGGTACTTAAATGATGATTAATACCATGTTTGGAAGTTGTAATTTAGAGGATATTAAGAATTAGGAATTGAATTTTGAATTATTTGCAATACAAATAAAGAAAATGTTACGTTATTGCTAACTGAGGAAACCATTAATTATTTGAATGAAAGTTAAATCAGTGGAATTAATGGAGATTAATTTACGTTAGTTATTTATGGTAGTGACTAAATTTGGTAATCCATTTGCAATTAATGACAATAGTGTTGATATAAGCTAATAAGTTAAATGTCAATGCAATGCCAGTTAATGGATTGAATGTGATTACGAAATTAGAATTGGATGAATGCAGTAACTAATTCAGGGCAAATAAAATTTATGGAACAAATGTTAAGATCTAAACTAATGATAATTAATAATTGAAGGTAATGTAAATTCCATTTATAATATGACTATTGGTAAATGAAAAGATTGTAAATCAAGATTTGTTTATTTATTTGAATTTTATGAAATTGAAGATTTATATTGATTAATCTTTAATAAATTTACATTTAAAAATTGTTAAATCGTTCTAAATGCTTGAGAATTACAAAGTGATAAAGATTTCAAATTTTAGAATTTTAACATGAAATTTATTTAATTAATTCATTTTAAATTTAATTAATGGAAAAATAGCCATTTTAGCCACTGACTCGGATTTCGACGAAACAATTTTCATCGGATCCGTAACGGTGAATTATAATAGTGTTTCAAGTTTCATAGCGATCGGAATTGTCGTTTGATCGTACGGACTCGAAACGCCTTGAAATTTATGCAATTGAAATCAATTTGGAAAATATTGTTTTCAGCATAACTTCTGCATACGATAGAATTTGGACGTGAAACCTGTTCCATTGCATTTAAAGTATTTTAAAACATCTGTTTTGATATATGGGTTGACCCAATTTCATTCCGGAGTAGAAACGGGCTTTTCGGGCCATTTAGCGTTCAGCGCGTATACCAATCTGTTCCATCTATTATTTTTCAACCTTGTCTATATATAACCCGTTATAAACCCTAACCACTCCTTATTTTTATTTGTCTATACGTACATCTCTTTCTCAACTCCTCATTCCAACGGCAAAAAAAACCTAATTCCCAAATTCCAAATATTAATTTCAATTTCAAAAAAAAAAAAAATCAGATCTGCAGCCACTTCGAGTCACGCTTCGAGTTTCAAAGGCAAAAATGCTGTCTCTACTTCGGGTCAGGAAGAAAATGACTCGGGTCGCTCCGGGTCGTTTTGGCAAAAACTCCAAGCAAGCACCGGGGATTTGAGGCGGCGCACCGAAATCGAACCCGAAGTCGACACAGGACCAGAATTTTCCAATTTTCAAATTTTCATAACTTTTGCGTACGAGCTTCGATTCACGCGCGGTTTATTTTGCGGGGATTGTATCGGAATTCAAGACATTTGGGCGTTAGTTTGGATGGATTTGGAGACTGTCAAATTTTTGGGTTTAAATTGAATTTAGATTCAATTTAAATTCAAAAGGTGAGTGCTTTAACCCACTCACGACTTCTAAGTTTTCTTATGTTTGTTAAATTGATTTAAGATATGAGTAGAAATTTATTTATGATTGTTTTGCATATTTTATTCATCATCTCTGTTAAATCGCATTTATTTAATTTAACTGTTAATTAATGTTATTATTGCATAAAAATTGACAGTTAAGGTTTATTTATTTTGCATATAAACTGCTAGTTAAACAGTTATTAAATTTATTATTGAATATAAACTGTTAGTTAATACTTGTTATTTATTACCTGTTATATTTTTATATGCTCTATATTGATGTTTGTTTAAATTGGATGATGATTGTAATAAATGGTTGATGATTGATATTTGGATGAATGGATGCGATAATTTATATTGTATAAACTACAAGTTATTATGCATTTTCATTTCATTCGGGATTGCGGTTTGAAATGATATACAACCACATTTTTATTTTTAAATTGTGGATTGAAATGATAAATATCCGTATCACTTGACCATAGGATAGAAAATTTTATACAGGCACCGTGGTATATATATAAAATTATTTTTGAAATGATTTTTATGGTTTGGATATGATACGGTTTAATAAATATTAAATTTTGATATTATATAAATATTATTTTATAATTATACATATATAGTTAAATTTTGAATTTAAGCTATGTATAATCTGCTAAATAAAATGAATAAGTTGAAATGGAGTTGATAATTTATATTATATAATTATTAAGTACAGGCTTAGGATATAGAGTTTAAATGATTCAAATAAATTTAGATTGGAAGGTAAATAGAAAAAAGTTAATTGGAATTGAGCGTATTTAAGAATTAAACTCTATAAGTTGATGTAGAACCTTATTAAGCTTGAAAATTTTAAAGGTATGATATTTATCAATGAAATTTTATTTCAAGATAAATTAAAGGATTATTTCTAGTATAAATAAATTGAAGGAAATATTTAGTTATAGGAAATTTGATTTTTATATAAATGATTATGGATTTATCATGCAAATGTTCAAGACTAAATAATAGAATAGTGAATTTGTTGGAAGAATAAATTCCAACCTTAGTTTTGAAATTTATTAATACTCAAATTGGATATATATTGAAATTGAAGTGGTTTTGGAAACCGAAGGTGAAATTTAAATTTATGGTTTAGACTTCATCTAAAGAAAATATATTTGTAAAGTCATGGAAATTAATTTATTTTACAAAGTAAATTTAAAATTAAACCATTTTATTCTATATACTGTTGAATATCCAAATCATTCATGTTTTAGAAGTTATGGTTTTAAAGCTATGAATTTCGAAGTATTATGTTTTGAAAGTTATAATTCAAATGTTTGGTTTCCAGATATTATAAATTTTAAAGCAGTATGATTTTGGAAAAGAAATATCTTTGAAATAAAAATGAAATTATTGATTTGGGTTTTATAAAAATAATATCAAAATTAGTTTGTTTTGGAAAAGGAAATGATATCATATTTATGGGTTTTGAAAGAGATATTATATTCTAGTTTTAAAGTATAAATTATTTTGAAATAACCACGGTGTTGTAATAACGTTTGGTTGTTGAAGAGACCGGGATCTGAAGTTGTCATACTCCCTGCCAACTCCGAAAACCACTTTAACAACCGTGGACGCGGTGGAGATTCCAGAATGAAGTAGGATGGTGGTGGCGTTTCCTGTAAGGTAAATATGTGGACCCGACTCCAGTGAGTTGGCAAAAGGTGGCTAAAACAGGAGCGATCGACGGGCCAAGGGGGTTAGCGCCCTTTATCGGATACTCCTCTTTGATACTATACTCTGACTTTGGATTGATTCGGTGGCCACTTTTGATTTTGATTTTAGGGGGGAGTTTGTCCGAGGTGGGCGGTAGCTGCGGCTACGCGTTACCACCAGCCCGGAAGCGTAATTGGTATGTCTACCCTGGCATTGCCTAGTTGTGCCGTGTCACCTACCCTAGCGCGCCTTATACGATTTTATTTTGTACCATATGTATGGAGTGCCCTCTGAGAACGCCCAGTACGGGGGAGATTACGGTACTGTATAGACTATGGGATTATATTTTGTATTAAGGGCTATATAGGTAACCCCTTAACGCTATTTAAAAGTAATTTTATTTTACAATTAGACACTATTATAATAGCGCAATATATTACATAGTAAATAGTTTAACGGATCCTTAGGAGATGTAAATCCCAAGCATCTCTTGAGTTACTGCACTCATATTTATTCCTGTTGATTTAACTTACATAAGATCTTTTAGTTCTGACTCGAGTATTTTGTCTTTTCAATTCGCACGAGTCAGTCCGAGCGTTATAGGTCCAAAGACTTTAGCTCTGGAGGACGAAGACGGAGATTTCTATTATTATTATTATTATTATTATTATTTATTATTGCACTACACTCATACTGTTCCGCTGCATTATTATTGGTATGTGTAACTCTGATATGTATTATATAAATATAATCAAATGTTTTTGTAAGCTGCTTTATAAACTGTATATTTGATTTTTATATTTTATCATGCCACTGTGAGATTCTATTTTGTTTTATTTCTTTTTTGTTTTTTTCCTTATTTACCCCATAACAATCCGCCCTTCCATATGGATTGAATTGGCATGTGTATCGATTTAAAGCATGCGAAAAGGTGGGATGTTACAGATTTCAATCACACATATATCACATACGGATTATAAATAATCAACACACAATATTAAAACCAATTCAAATATTTAAGGAATCCAGTTGGATCCCTCCAACCTATTTCCCTGCATCCACAGACGTTAGCACAATAATTAAATACCAATTCCACTTTGAGGTGGAATATCACGGTATATAGATTTATAAAATATCATCCGTTATTATGCGGCGCATAGGGTCTCATTCGCTGTATAATGCGGGAAATCAATCACTCCCAATATTTATATAATACCAATTCCACTTCGAGGTGGAATATCACGGTATATGGGTTCAAATATAATATCATCCGCCATTATGCGGTGCATGGGGTCTATTCCAATACAACTGATAATAATTTATCATCTAAGCACACAAACAACAATTTTAAATTTGACTATTTAAAATTAAATCAGAAAAATCTGATTGATTGAGAAAATCTCACCTTTGCTTTTTTATTTGCGATCCATTCCCACTCCAGCTTGTTTTCACGATTTTTAGACCTTGTATAAACATTATATAAATTTATTAATATTCAAACCAATCGAATAATCAATTTTCCATTTTATATGTTTAATCGAAACTAACAATCTAATTTAATGATTTAATTTTAAATTTATATATTTTTCTTTTGAACTACATATACACTTATAGAAATAGATTATAGATTTTCAAAAAAAAAAAAATCTAACTTTTATAAATTTTCCAAACATTTAAAAATTCGTATATACCTTCCATAGTCTTTTCTAAATATATAAACTTTTTTCCTTTTATCTAAAAAGAAAAAAAATATTTTCTTATCTGGAGATAATGTCGGAAATTCATTTATTGTTATACATTAAATTATGTGTGGATATGCATATATATATATATATATATATATATATATATATATATATATATATATATTTAACCATACTGAATACTTTAAAATTTAACAGTAGAATTTTTAAAGTGTGTATATAATCATTATATATTTTTATCGTTATATTTTTCTTTTAAAAATTTCAAGCGATAATAGAAAAAAATGAACCCATACCCTAAATGCTGAAGACCAGAACCCAATCATGAATTCCATGCCGCTGCCGCCGCCTAGACCTGCCTCACGACCATTGAGCTCCCTGCTAAACTCCATGCGCATGCCGATCGAATAAATTGCGACCACATCCCATACTCGATTTGATGAAATTCCTGAGGCTGCTCCATTGTTTACGAACACAAAGACGATGGTGCCCTTCTCGATCTCGGGACTGCGATAATGGTCTTTGACTTCGAAATAGCTTTAAGTTTACCCAGGTCGACGTCGAATGAATCGAAATCGGCTCTAATGCTTTGACACTTGAACTGTCGATTTCGAAAAGGAAAACGAGATCGCCAGACCGTGCTCATGAGTCTCCTTCCTTTGCGTTCGATTTGAATCGAATTCACGTATTTCGAACGAATTCAATTCGTTCTCTTTTTCTTATTAAGTGGAACGAATTTGTTTTAGAGAGGGGTGAAACTGGAGGCTATGGCCATTATAACTTTTTTCTATCAGCCATATGAATTTGAATTTCGTTTTCTTCTTCCTTTTTACAGTCGTGTTATTATTATTTTTTATTGATAAAACGAATGCGTGTACACAATGAAGGACACGTGCTTGAAGAGATAACAATGTGTTGAATCCAAAGAAATTTTTTCCTTGCCTGGTTAAACTATCAAATTAAATTTAAACGACTCGAAATCGAGCCAAAAATATCGACGTCCAGTTGAGGCATGCCGTCAGGCGTTTATAATGTTAAACCCCTATTCCGAACGCAATGGAAAGGTTCCGGACCAAAATTTGATCATATGGAGAAGATAGCTTTTTGAACCCAGCTATCAAATTAAATTTCAATAAAAATAGTGCGTTTACTTATTGTATGGCCAAACGATCGCTCCAATCATTACGAAAATTGAAATCCGATGATAATATAATATTACAGATTCAATGGAATTGGTTTCGTAGAAATCCGAGACCGTGCCTCGGAAAGCTATTTTTAAATATCGATTCAAATGACACAAATTCAAAACTGAACAAATCATTTTTAAATTAAATTCTAAAGCTTCCATCATCTTCAGTATTATCAATATGAATTTTCCAAGCCACCAAAATATTTTTAGTCAGCTTAAAAATCAAGATTCAAATTTAGCCAAATCTTCTATAATTAAATTTGATAATTAAATTGCTAAATTCATAATTAAAAATTGAAATTCAAACTTAAATTAACAATTCAGATATTTGAAATCAATTAAATATTTCAATTTCGAACGTTGAAAATTCTAGGTCATCACGTAATTAATCCTAGATTGTTTAATTAAAAGCATTAAGAGTATTGACTCTATGATATGATACAATGTGCAGATCCAAAATAGGTTCCAAGTACATTATACAAATATGATTTTAATATTTGTACCCAAAAGGATATGATTTATTGGCTGTAAATGTGTCTTTAAAAGAAAGATAAATGCAGTTGGAATATAGTGAGCCACATAGATAAAAATAATTCCATGAATTACAACTATTGAAATTAGCGTAACAGATTTACCATTTGATGTGCTCAAGTTGGTTTTGATTTTACTGATAAAATTATCTTCTCGTTTGACATTATGTTTTAGTGTATATATGTTGAAATAGAAATTTATAAATATAGATTTACACTAGTCTATTGCATATAACAACCAAAGTGTTTTGAAGTTTGTGGTAGGGATATTGAGTTTTTGAGTTTCCGGATACGATTCGAGAATGGATACGAAATTATCATTCTTAAAAGCATCAAAATTGAAAGGTGTTTCAATAGATGTATCAAATAGTTTGATTATCAGTCAAAATGCAAAAGAAGCATGTGTTCATAAGAAAGAATATTAAAAGAAACATAGATGTTTCTATATCATAAGTAAACAACACATTGTTGATCGCTAATGATGCACTCATTTTAAAATCAGCTTTAGTTGTTTTAACACTCGACATTGAATTTGTAAATGATGTCTTTTATAGAAAGTATAAAAGACATTAGGTTATCCCAAATAATATGCAAGGACACTTTATAAAAAGCTTAACACAGAACATTAAGATGGAATGTTATGCATTGGCAATAGGAATTATCATACATATTATATTGTCTACCATATCGTGATTTTTATATGTATTTGATACATGAAGCAAATATCTAACCTAATTTAATATCACTAAATGGTTGTTCGAGGAGCACTCATTTATTTACGAACTACTAAAGAATTGTTTGTAGAAATAACAAACTCCTTATGAAGGAATGTATGGACTCAAACTTTCATGAATGACATTGTGTATAATATGTTAATAATAAATTCAAGTTAATAATCTTTAAGTTAGAAATGTTTCAAATGCAAGACCGTGGTTGACTCAATGAAAAAGGAAAAGTACATCGCCTAGAGTATTTTGTCACAATGTCACGGTATAGTTCATAACAAAACTTAGAGCTCACTAGAAATCGAGAGACGTACTCTGAATTTGTGCCACATGATAAAGGTAGTTTATCAGCGTTGGAGAGAGTAGATTAATGGAGTAGATAATTGAAACATAATAGCATACCTGTTCACTGAGGGACTGACCCAATTAGTTAAAAGGAAACTGATTAGAGAATTTGGAATATGATTCCATAATTCACCCAAGTGCAAGTGGAAGATTGATAGAGTTAAGGGTATGCCCAGGCGCAACTATATAATCCGTTACATATATCTAACTTGATAGCCAAACTTGTTCGAAATAAAAGATATTTTCTTCCTATTATATACTTGATACGAAAAGCTATATTATTTAATTAATTTAATTAAATTAAAAGTATATTTAATAGAAAACCCATAAACGGTATGTTTGTGATAGTGGTTACAAAATTTTGTAACTGCAAGTAATTTATCATAATGTAAACAATTATATCATTTTAGATATTCCTAGTAAAGATGTATCGAGGCTGGATATCGATGCATTCATTGAGAATAGAGTACGTAACGCTATCCAGATGTTGGGCAGTGTATTACTCAATGCTTTTGAGGGCACCAAGAGTTTACGTGTTGATAATTATTGGATAACTAGGGAGTGACTCACAGGATGGTTTTTTGTTAGCTAATATAACTAAGGTCAAATAGAAAATATCGATGCGATTGATTTATGCAGTTCTCTTGACTTGAGAATACTATTAATCTTTAATATGAAAGCTCCATTTTTCTTATAGTTAAATCATGACATGGTGTCCATCGAGTGACCGTAGTTGGTCGAGTGGAAGTTTGAGAGCTAAACTCTATTTAAGGAAGGATTTGCCTCGTTAGTTACATGGGGTTAGTATCACAGTCAATGAAATAACACAAAGTCGAAGTCACTGGCCATAACATTTCAATTAATAATAACTGTTATAATTGAACCAAAGAATTTTTATTTGGACTTTAGAGTTGAATGTAACAATATTGGAATTTTGACCATTACCAAACTACATAAGTTCAAAGTAATATAGTTTTGACGAAGAGAAATTTTGAAAATAATAGTCATAATCGGGTAATGCTTAATAAAGTAAAATTCGATTTTAAGATTTGAATAGTTACATCACCTGCTAAATGATAAGTTTGGCCAAAATATCGCGCTTGCTAAGTGACATGTGAATGTTAATTTTCGAATAGTTCAATATTAATCGCCGACCAAATTTACATTTAAAGATTCACACAACTGAAATCGTTGAATACATCTTGACTACATGATCTAATTATTTTATAGTTGTTATAAATTTATTAAATTTTTTATTATTTATGAAATTTTATGTTGATTTGATAAACAAAATTATTAAATATTTTAGCCAATTGTGGTATCGATACGCGTTTAAATAGGATTTAAATGCAACACATTTTTGTTCAGGGTTTAATTGGGTTTGAAGCCAATATAATGGCTGGATGGTTTGGCTATGATAGGGTTAGGTAGGTGTAGCCATTTGATGGAACTATATGGGTTAGATTTTATGAATAAGGGAGGGAGAATTGGTAAGAGATCTAGATCCCAGCTTGTCTCCATTCCTCCTCTATATAACCATCGCAACCCACACCTATTAAAAGACTTTTTGGAAACCTTCATATCTTCTAACTTATAGCTATACCATCTTCTTCTTTTCTCCATTAGTAAATGCTCAAATCACATAAAATTAAATACTATTTGATAGTAGGTGGTCTGTGATTCAGAAGATAACACCTTCAGAGTTAGTTTAGGAGTTCATTACAATGGTTCAATGTGTAAGTTTTTGGCTTTGGTATAAGGTAATGATCTGATTTACAATTTTATCCATTGTATTAATATTTATATACTATATAATACAGTATTAGTTAGGCAACAATTCTATAATATAATATATTGTCACAAATATAACGATCCTGACTCGGCCTTCGAAAATCGACACCAAATACGATACTAATATTCAAATGCCGCAGATCCAAACGTCGAATCTGGTTCGCCGGAGCTTATAACACAATTAAGTAAACAACACCGCGGAAGAAAAAGAATAATACAATGATATACAGCATTGATACAATATTTGATACAACAGATGATACAATAGATATCAATATACTCAAAGATATGATACAGCAAAATAGCAGCGGAAAAGAAAATATATAACATCAGCACCGGAACACATAACTCTAAGATAGTCTTCAAGAGAGAACTCGAGCAGCAGCTCGATCCAACATCACGATGCACAAAGACAAACAAGTCTCGTCCGCATCCAAAGATTGAACTAGCTCCAGATAATATACTAAACCTAGCTATCTGAAAAACCCAACTCTAGACTGCCCGTGTGGAAAAAATTTAAGCACCCAGAGTTTAGGAAAGAAACAATAAACTCCAGGTCAGTCATGAGACTGGTATGAGTAACAAAAATAGTTATTATTTAAAAACAAACAAAGAAATACTTTAAAATAGATCTGAAATGCTTTTAGAAAATGGAACTACCATAAGGCCTCCCGCACACACACATACAATGCAAACGCAGAATCGGAGGAGATTTCTCCTTATGATAGTCAAACATGCTTGATACGCAAATTTCTTTTATATTATTACTATAAGTGCAAAGTGCAGAAAAACATTTCGAAAGTATAATATAAATCTTAGCCAACATAGGCATTTCACACTATGCCTACTATAGCTACTATCTAAACAGTAGGGTGTCACCATAAGTAAATGGCAGGTTCTACAACTAAAACCGTAAAGAGCTCGTATTGGATGAATGGATTTCCAACAAATGGTCGGGAAAAGGAACTTCTCAAGAAAAATTCAACGCCTCTGGAGGGACGTCCCTGGATCCTAACCGGATCTCTGCTAGACAAAGCCAGGTTACCTCTAGCTAGGTAACAACTGACACGAGCATGCCATCCCCCGGTCGTTTGCGACCTTTATCCGAGGTACCTCTCAACCAACAACCACAAAGCAATAAGTCTGCAGCAACCACAAATTAAGTATCTACGCTCCATACCATGATATCACCTATAATTCAGAAGGAAATGACATACCCTCAAAGGGCGCTACCCTCAAATAACCTTGCTGCTACGATTCCTGTTTCGACCATAACCGGGTTGTGAGGTTTGAAGAAATCTCGTCCACAAAGCTACGCTTTTCACAAAAGCTGCGCTTTGATCAACAATGATCACCAGCACTCAGCATGCCACATTACCAAGTTGGGAATATATCGCTGATAACCTTCAACTACATAACCTCTGAACTCGTACGTCTCAGAGAAGGGTGTTAAGCTAAGAGAATAAATTCTCCACCACCAACAAAAATGTATTTGAAAGAAATCTGCTTTATATCTCAAAATGTAATGTCAGACATACAATCCATACAAGTCTGTTCTGGGTTCGAACAGAACAGAAGGCACTTCCAATAAAGCCCTTGCAATCCGGGTATTCACAATCCTGATCGGACTTTCCATCACTTAAGGAGTCTCTATACTGGAGCAACTCAGTGTAGAGACAATTCGATAGGTCATCCTATCGTTCTCGCAAATACCTGGTCTTCACCACCGGTCTTCAAATGCTATCCATAACGTCGAATCACTTATTCGGAATGGGCTATATGACACAAAGGTCCTTTCCCGGCTAAACCAAATAGCGAGCGCAACATTTAAAACATATGGATATGGGATTTCAATTAAGTCACAACTTAATAATTCAAAACTTTCTTTCAAATGGTTTAAACCAATTACCATATCAAATCTTTTAAACAAAAGATTTATTTCACAAAGTTCATCCAGTTTCACAAAAATTCATTTTCGGATTTCAAAACAATTCCATTTTAATTGGATTAATTCATTTAAAATCTTTAAATTAAAGATTTAACTCATAGCTTTCAAACTGTTTCCATAACTTGGAAAATCATTTTTTTTCATTTTTAACTTGAAATCCCTTTTTAACACAATTTGGAAGTTCATTACTTATATGAAAGCTTTTATTAATTGAAAACAAATAGTTTCATTTCAGAAAGATCCAATTTTATTTACACGAGTTAAAGCCTTTGAATTTAAATTCAAATTCCCAAATCAATATTTTTAAATTAGTTTAACCCATATAAACGGGTATAACTAGTCCCTAGTTTCCAAATCATAAAATTCAATTTCAAATATTGAATTCAAATTTAAATCAGAATATTTAAATTCAAAACTCAATCAAGTTATTCAAAATAAATTTCATCTTTGAAATTCCATTTCGAAAGCTTTTCACTTTAAACCCAGTTCATTTCCAAAACCATTTGGATTTAAATATTCAATTTTTAAATTGTTTCAAAATATGTGATTTAATTGATTTCCTCATGAAATCCATATTTGTGTGTGTATAAGTTGGTCCAGGGGTTTAACATAATAGTGAAAATAGTTGATAAGCGATATAAACTATGACGCTTATCGTTCATCCACAGATTCATAGATAATATACAAATGTAAATAAATGAGTAAATTATACACAACTCAATCCACAGAACAAAAGATCACAGATCAGATAGGACAATTCAAGGCAACTCATATCATACGATCATTCATAAGTAAGGTCAAGTATTCAATAGTCATTCATAAGCAGAATTAATTAATTGTTTAAATCCTAATTAATTCATTTTATTTCCAAGTAAATTAATTAATTATGAATTAATTATCCAATACCGATTTATTAATTATAAATCATTTGATATAAATTAATTAATCAATCACCTTGATTAATTGAATTGTTCTTAATTTATCATATTAATTAAATCAACCTTTAAACTAATTACATAATTAATTAACCCATTAATTAATTATTTAAGAAATTAAACCTTTAATTAATATCCAATTAACAAACCTTGATTTACAAATTTATCATTCCTTACTTAATTGATTAACTTAACCCTTAATTAATAACTCCAAATCATAAATTAATTATATAAATAAATTATCCGTTTGAATTGACTTAATAATTAATGAATTACAAATCATCATTAAATCTTGATTAACTTAAGTTAAAACTCATTCTTAGTGATGTTTAAATTACCATTCACAATTTTTTTGATTGGAAACATCGAATTTCGAATTTACTCTTAAATTTCAATTTAAATCCCAAGATTCATAATGAATACCAATTTATCTTTAATAAAGTTTAAACTGATTTCCAAACCCTTTAAATTTACATGTTAAAGTAATATTTTGTTATAAAAGAAATTTTAAAGAGTGAGAGTCAAATTTTCTTTAAGTTCACCTATTAAAGTGTGCTTTAACAATTTAAACTCATTTAAACTTTTAAATTTATAAAACTTATTTTATTTCAACATCTTGATTTCCATATTTCGATTCAGGTCTAGGTTTAAAAATGTTAATTTAAACTTTGGTTAGATGCTTCCTTTACAATTTCAAGTTCTATTTTAAATTCAATTTTTTAAAAACATACTTTAATTGCTTAAACACTTTTATTCAAAACAATTTTAAATTTAAATTTTCAAACTAAGTTTCAAAACTGAATTTGAATTTACATTTTAACTTAAATTTAAACTCAGTTCAAACCTAGATTTATAGATTCAAATTTTAGTTTTTTTATTATTTCCAAAACAGAAACAGATTTCTGTCCAAACCTGGAAAACAGGTTATACCCGAGCCTTCCCCCTTTTACTTTGAGTCCAATGCCTAGAAACCTCGAGTCAATCACTCGAGTTACCCGAGACAACTTCGAGTCTTTTCCCTGCTTCATCCCAATTACCCCAGACTTTCCAGAACAAAAAAGTGCACATGCACATGCACATGCGATGCCGCCACTTCCGATCATCCACGACAACCTTCTCACATCGGCGATCATCCACACATACGTCCTCGATCATTAGAACATCCAATACTACTCGAAATCAAAATCGAGCTTCAAACCCAAAACTGGAACTAAAAGCCAAACCTGGAAATCATGGCGTTGACGAGACTCCGACCACCAGCGGCTACACAACTCCGGCCACCAACCCCTCGACACTTTCTCTTCCATCACCCAGAACCGCTTCGCCCTCGATCCAACACAGATGAAGAACGAATCGAACTTCCTAACCTCACGAAAACTAGGTTTTGAAACTCAAAATGTTCGCCGCTGCCACCATCGAGATCTGGCCACCATCCCACTATTTTTCACAGTGCCACCGATCACTCCTCCACCTCAAGGAGGAAAATCAACCTCTCCGATCAACGAGATCACCCGCGGCGACCAAAAATGCATAATTCAAACAAAAAAAAACTGCCCTTCATTTTTCGATCTAAAAATTATGATTTAAGTTTTGAAAATCCTGTTTTCGTATGAGGGTTCAACCTACATGAACGAATACGATAATTAATAAGGTTGAATTTTTTGACTTATCTTGGGTCTTACACAGTTATTTAGTTTTCCAGAAACATTAACATGCTACTTTAACTTAAATAAAATTTTAATCTTTACTATATACCTTAACAAACAGTTTTTTTCTTTATCCCAAATCTAAATAGTAAGTAGATTGAGGGGAATTGATTTTCGAAACAAAAGCTTGTGTTTAAAATTTCAGAACAGAGAACATTATAATAGCATGCACACATTATGACCATTTTTGAAACATACTCAGAGCATTACATATATATAAACATACATACTCATAGCTATAGGTACCACAGATTTATACTTTAAATTGTTTTTAAAGAAAAGTTACTCACTTTTGTTTTGAGAAGAGGGACAGAGAACATTTGTTTTCAAACAGCTCTCAAACTTTTTAAAACTGGACATGTTTTTTTGCTTTGATCTTCTTTTACATCATCTTGCTTGATTCTCGAGTTTTGATGAATTCATATGGTTGTTGAAATTTAAATTTAATTTTGTTTGAGTTACTCAGTTGTGATAAATGAACTGAGATGGGTATGATATATGAGGAAGCAAGTCTACAGGTTGATATATAAAAGAAAGTGTACATGGTTTTATCATTTTGTACATGGTGAAATATTTTTTCTTTATTTTATCAAACAAGATCTTGGCTATGCAGATTTTGTGGTGGCTAATATATTTTCTTGTGTACAAAAGGTATGGCAGATATGGTCTTTTATTTAATGCCAAGGTATATGTCTCCATACTTACCTTATTCTATTCTTTTATTCATAGATGTATATAGATACTCGGATTTTTTTTTGTTTACTGCCTACATATATTTTTGGTTGTTTCTAAGTTTATACTTATCTTTTGAATATATTTTGTTTCTTTTACTTGCCTTATTTATCTCTCTTTTTATTTTAACTTAAATTACCAAATACTTAATTACTTATTTTGTAAGTATAGCTTGGTTGTATTTTATTTTACTTTACAACATTTATTTTTATAGTTTATATAATTCTAGAATTATTTAGTATGTTCATTTCATATTTTATATAATTAAAATATATGTGAAATATTTTGTTTAACATTATATCAAAAAAATATTTCGTTTTAAAGTTCAAACATCTAACATTTTATTTCTTTCTTTTTGTTCTATTACTTTGTATTGACTTTTTAACATATTCTATTTGAATTTGGAAAATTTCAAATCAGTTTACGAATTAATTTCACAAATTTTATTCAAAATTAAATTAATTATTTATTAAAATAAATCAAAATCCGGGATCATTACAGATTCCCCTCCTTAAGAAATTTCGTCCTCGAAATTTGCAGGCACGAAAATAACAAAGATAGATAAAGAATATTTCATCAAATCAAACTGAATATCAACTCTGCATTTGGCTTACCAAATCAGACTATCAATAATAGATACAAGAACACATCTATTTAACACTTCATAAGATACTCGGGTTATCTAGATTCTGAATTCATGTTGGAATACCCAAAGTATATATAACTTGTCCCTCTTCGGACTTCGATCTACCCAAGAAATTACAATAGAATTTTAAATTTGGTTTTAAACGAATTTGTTTTATCGATACAATTCAAATTTAGCTTCATATTCTTTTAATCAATTTAACTCAATTTAAAATTTCCAATTTATTTAAATTTTCAACTCCAAATTTCCAATTCATATTCATTATGGTTTAAATCAAAAACTAATAAGAAACCGATGAAGATACGAAGTAAAAATTTCCTACAACGATTCGTAGAGCATCATCACACCAAAACTTCTTTTTGGAGCTGTCATGAAGAAATCAAAAGAATTTGGAAAGACGAATCAAAGGAGATTGATAGAGAAAATTATTTCCACTGCTGCAGGGTATGACCATTTGTAGTCGTTTCCTCTGTCCCCTATCTTGTCCACTTCTTGCACTCATACTCACTATCAGTGGATAGTAAGAGAATTTACTGAGGCATCCGAAAAGATATCTTAGGAATTACTCATTCTAGGGTATACTTCACCCTATCTCTAATGAGCTACTTAACGTGTTATACTCCTGAGCTAAAGTTCAACCTTAGCTCTGATACCACTTATAACGATCCTGACTCGGCCTTCGAAAATTGGCACCGAATACGATACTAATATTCAAATGTCGCAGATCTAAACATCGAATCTGGTTCGCTGGAGCTTATAACACAATTAAGTAAACAACACTGCGGAAGAAAAAGAATATTACATTGATATACAGCATTGATACAATATCTGATACAATAGATGATACAATAGATATCAATATACATCAGAGATATGATACAATAAAATAGCAGCGGAAAAGAAAATAGATAATATCAGCACCGGAACACATAACTCTAAGATAGTCTTCAAGAGAGAACTCCAGCAGCAGCTCGATCCAACATCACGATGCAAAATGACAAGCAAGTCTCATCCGCATCCAAAGATTGAACTAGCTCCAGATAATCTACTAAACCTAGCTATCTGAAAAACCCAACTCTAGACTGCCCGTGTAGAAAAATTTTGAGCACCCAGGGTTTAGGAAAGAAACAATAAACTCCAGGTCAGTCATGAGACTGGTATGAGTAACAAAAACAGTTATTCTTTAAAAAAACAAAGAAATATTTTAAAATAGATCCGAAATGCTTTTAGAAAATGGAATTACCATAAGGCCTTCCGCACACGCACACAATGCAAACGCAGAATCGGAGGAGATTTCTCCTTATGATAGTCAAACATGCTTGGTACGCAAGTTTCTTTGATATTATTACTATAAGTGCAAAGTGCAGAAAAACATTTCGAAAGTATAATATAAATCTTAGCCAACATAGGCATTTCACACTATGCCTACTATAGCTACCATCTAAACAGTGGGGCGCCACCATAAGTATATAACAGGTTCTACAACTAAAACCGTAAAGAGCTCGTATTGGATGAATGGATTTCCAACAAATGGTCGGGCAAAGGAACCTCCCAAGTAAAATGGAACGCCTCTGGAGGGACGTCCCCGGATCCTAACCAGATCTCTGCTAGACAAGGCCGTGTTACCTCTAGCTTGGTAACAACTGACACGAGCATGCCATCCCCGAGGTACCTCTCAACCAACAACCACAAAGCAATAAGTCTGCAGCAACCATAAAAGTATCTGGGCTCTATACCATGTTACCACCTATAATCCAGAAGGAAATGACTTACCCTCAGAGGGCGCTACCCTCAAATAACCTTGCTGCTACGATTCCTGTTTCGACCGTAACCGGGTTGTGAGGTTTGACGAAATCTCGTCCACAAAGCTACGCTTTTCACAAAAGCCACGCTTTGATCAACAATGATCAGCAGCACTCAGCATGCCACATTACCAAGTTGGGAATATATCGCCGATAACCTTCAACTACATAACCTCTAAGCTCGTACATCTCAGAGAAGGGTGTTAAGCTAAGAGAATAAATTCTCCGCCACCAACAGAAATGTATTTTTGGATTTCAAAACAATTCCATTTCAATTGGATTAATTCATTTAAAATCTTTAAATTAAAGATTTAACTTATAGCTTTCAAACCGTTTCCATAATTTGGAAAATCATTTTTTTCATTTTTAACTTGAAATCCCTTTTTAACTCAATTTGGAAGTTCATTACTTATGTGAAAGCTTTTATTATTTGAAAACGAATAGTTTCATTTCAGAAAGATCAAATTTTATTTACACGAGTTAAAGCCTTTGAATTTAAATTCAAATTCCTAAATCAATACTTTTAAATTAGTTTAACCCATATAAACGTGTATAACATCTTTAGTCCCTAGTTTCCAAATCATAGAATTCAATTTCAAATATTGAATTCAAATTTAAATCAAAATATTTAAATTTAAAAACTCAATCAAGTTATTCAAAATAAATTTCATCTTTGGAATTCCATTTCAAAAGCTTTTCACTTTAAACCCGGTTCATTTCCAAAACCATTTGGATTTAAATATTCAATTTTTAAATTGTTTCAAAATCTATGACGTAATCGATTTCCTCGTGAAATCCATATTTGTGTGTGTATAAGTGTGGTCTAGGGGTTTAACACAATAGTGCAACATCGTTCAATTATCACAGATCAAAACACAAAAATATAGTTGATAAGCGATATAAACTATAATGCTTATCGTTCATCCACGATTCATAGATAATATACAAATGTAAGTAAATGCGTAATTTATACACAACTCAATCCATAGAACAAAAGATCACAGATAAGATAGGACAATCAATTCAAGGCAACTCATATCGTACGATTATTCATAAGTAAAGTAAAGTATTCAATAGTTATTTATAAGTAGAATTAATTAATTGTTTAAATCCTAATTAATTCATTTTATTTCCAAGTAAATTAATTACTTATGAATTAATTATCGAATCCTGATTTATTAATTACAAATCATTTGATATAAATTAATTAATCAATCACCTTAATTAATTGAATTATTCTTAATTAATCATATTAATTAAATCAACCTTTAAACCAATTACATAATTAATTAACCCCTTAATTAATTATTTTAAGAAATTAAACCTTTAATTAATAAACCTTGATTTACAAATTTATCATTCCTTACTTAATTGATTAACTTGACCCTTAATCAATAACTCCAAATCATAAATTAATTACATAAATAAATTATCCATTTGAATTGACTTAATAATTAATGAATTACAAATCATTATTAAATCTTGATTAACTTAAGTTAAAAACGTTCTTAGTGATGTTTAAATTACCATTCACAATTTTTTTGATTGGAAACACTGATTTTCAAATTTAATCTTAAATTTCAATTTAAATCCCAAGATTCAAAATGAATACCAATTTATCTTTCATAAAGTTTAAACTGATTTCCAAACCTTTTAATATTTTGTTATAAAAGAAATTTTAAAGAGTGAGAGTCAAATTTTCTTTAAGTTCACCTATTAAAGTATGCTTTAACAATTTAAACTCATTTAAACCTTAAATTTACAAAACTTATTTTATTTCAACATCTTGATTTCCATATTTCGATTCAGGACTAGGTTTAAAAATGTTGATTTAAACTTTGGTTAGATACTTCCTTTACAATTTCAAGTTCCATTTTAATTTCAATTTTTTTTAAAACATACTTTAATTGCTTAAACACTTTTATTTAAAACAATTTTAAATTTAAATTTTCAAACTAAGTTTCAAAACTGAACTTGAATTTACATTTTAACTTAAATTTAAACTCATTTCAAACCTAGATTTATAGATTCAAATTTTAGTTTTTTTTATTTCCAAAACAGAAACAGATTTCTGTCCAAACCTGGAAAACAGGTTATAACCGAGCCTTCCCTCTTTTACTTCGAGTCCAATGCCTAACAACCTCGAGTCAATCACTCGAGTTACCCGAGACAACTTCGAGTCTTTTCCCTGCTTCATCCCAATTACCCCAGACTTTCCAGAACAAAAATGTGCACATGCACATGGACATGCGATGCCGCCACTTTCGATCATCCACGACTACCTCCTCACATTAGCGATCATCCACACATACTTCCTCGATCATCCACGACTACCTCCTCACATTAGCGATCATCCACACATACTTCCTCGATCATCAGAACATCTAATACTACACGAAATCAAAATCGAGCTTCAAACCCAAAACTGGAACTAAAAGCCAAACCTGGAAATCACGACATTGACGAGACTCCGACAGGATCGAGCCACCTCGATTGAATAGCCAGTAGAAACTGGAATTAGCCACTGCCAGAAAAATCCATCACCCACATGCCTCTGACCACCGGAGGATGAACCCCTTCGTCCACACCTTGCCGCACACCTATGCAACCACCTCCTACAACAACAACCAACTCGATCGATCCTAGACGACGATCTCCTCACAATTCTGACCCCAACCCAAAATTTGGTTTAAAAACAAATTCGAGCAAATCCAAACTCCACGATGGATTAGCTACCCTTCAGTAATTTTGCCATACTCCCCAATCCTACTTCTAGCTCCATCAAGAACCCCGAACACCCCAAATACATAGATCATCAGATATTGACAAAACCCAAATTCCAGCAAAACCACAATTACACATTCAATACTTCTTTATAAACTTGGATTTTTGTCATAAAAATCTTTATTTTCAAAATGCATTCGAATTAGAATCCTGAAACAACAAACCAGGATATTTGAATTTTTGACATATTTGAATTCTTATATGTAAATCAAATTTTCCGGTGAAACTTTGCTTTACTAAATTTTAAACTATTTTTAAAATTTGAGTCTTGTTAAAATTCATAACTTTTCTTTAGAAACTAATTTCTAAAATAAATCATAGAAGTAGGAATTGTTTTATGAATATATATGATGTCTGTAAGCTTTGAAGTATTTCATTTGTTTGATATAATTCAGGCATGCACAAACAATACTCAACATTTTCCTATGTATAATTATGTTCTAAATTCCCAAGATCATCATGCAAGCATTATTTTCAAACTTATAATACAGACCCACTTAAATCATATGTCAATGCACCATACTTTTAAAAAAAAATCATGCTAGCAGATTCAAACAGAGGTTTAAATATAGGAACAGGGGTGCTTCAAAATTTACAGACAAGCATTCAGAAAATTCACATATAGATATTCATGCAGATCAAAACATCAACACGGTAATTCATAAGCAACACCTATTAGTTACTAAATTTTAGTTTTAAAAAGTTTACTCACATATCAAGGAGATGTAGAGCTTTGAAAAAGAATTGGAAGCCTTCAAACTGAATTTGCTTTTCAGATTTTTATTTTTGAAAACTTGCAAACACTTGAACTTGAAAATTTAAAATTGGAGTACTTGCATGCACTTGAAGGTGTTGCAGACATGGGAAATGCAGATTTTAGAACTGAATTGAAATTTGCATTGAACTTTTTGAAAGCACACTACAAGCATGCAGTTTTGAAGTATGTTTACATACTTGATTTCTTAACAGAATGGTTTGAGGAGTGTTTTGGTCTTATTATGACTGGTTTGAGAAGATTACAAATTTTTGATAGAAGAGGTAGTGTTTATATGCTTTGCAGATTTGATTTACACTTGATTTTAGATTTGAACAGAGAAAAGAATTCAAAATAGAGAAAGGAATTCAGTTTTTGGAATGAATTACAGGTTTTGGTCTGCCATTATTTTGCTTAGCTTTTGAGAAGAAGATATAATAAGAAAAATGAGAAAGAAGATTTGGGATGTATATAAGAAAATTTTAGATTTTATTAAAATTAAAAGAAAATGCAAATAAAATTACACATGTCTCAAGCTTATATTAATGTTTTAACACTTGTTATCGAAGTGATTTATAACTTAACACTTGTCAAATTTATTTATTTTTATCCTAAAAGAATTTTAAAAGCTTTTTAAATTAATTTCCTAATTAACTAATATGTTTTCTTAATTTAAAAATTGCTATTCATTAAATTCCAGCTACTAGCCACAAAAGTGGGTAATACAAACAAAACCGTAGGGTCTCGTAGGTAGAATGGGTTTCCATCAATGGCAGGGCTACCGCCTGTCACAGTATGTGGCCTAGATCACAGTACCGAGGATTACGCCTAATCCCCTGCATCATAAAGCCGGAACCGTCCCTTATTGAATAGTTTTGAGTAAGATCACCCCGTGGTTGGCGCGACCAACCACCCACAAAGCCGAAATAAAGGGACATCTAGACAAGAATGACCTCACCCTGAAATGGGTGCTACCCACCTAGCCTTGCCGCACCTCCCCTGTTTTAGCCATTCCTGGGTTGATGAGGCTTGAGGCTGCGATTACCTTTATAGAACACATCTATCTTAGAATGCTCATCGTCCACCTGACGGTGTTTTGAAAGCATTCAATCCATACAAGTTCGTTCTGGGTTCGAACGAAACCGAAGGCAATATCTCGTTGCACTCACTTTGGAATCACCCTCAGAGTCAACGACCATAGCCCTTGCACTCTAAATCACCATCTCGAACCTGTAAGTACTATCTCCGTCAAACTCATCACGGAATAACCCCTAAAGTTATACTGACGAATAGTCCTTACACCTCGAGTCTTCACAAAGCTCCACTTGGATTCACGCCCTAACGTTTAATTGGAATCGATGTGGTTTTTGGATATCCAAATATCGAAACCCGATCCTGGTCTCACCGAAACCAAACGCCATTTTAAATGTCCAAGTTGTTTAAGGGTTTTAAACAATTAACTTATATCCAGGATGATATAAACAGATAGATGAATCACATTATCACAATAGATAATTCATATCAAACATTCATCTCAACAAAGCAGCATATCACATATCATAGATATCCAAATCATCCAGTTTCAACCAATCACCCAATATCAATCATCCAACATAAATCAATCAATATTAACCAATCATCCAAAAGATGAATTGCTTAACTCTTAATCAATTGGATTACCTAAATCCTTCTTCATTAATTTATTCCAAATAAATAAACTAATCATCTCTTAATGATCTTCCTTAATTAATCTTCCATGATTAATCATCCTTTAATTACATTTAAGTAATTATCCTTAACCATATACAGTAATTAACCTTTAATTACTATCATTAATTACAATAATTAATGATCCTTCATTTACTTTCATTAATTAATTAACTATAATTAATTACATTAAATCTCAATTAATTACAATTAATTGATCACACTTAAATTAATTACTTTTATAAATCAACCTTGATTAATTCATTAATTACATTAACTAATGATCCTTATTAATTAATAATTAACTTATAATTAATCATCTCATTAATCATAAACAGTAATTAACAATTTGTAATTACTTATCTCAATTAGTTAACTTCTTAATTGATTATATTAATCCTTGATTAATTAATACAATTAATTAATCTTTAATTATTCATTAATTAATTATTATTTAATTAAATTAACAAATAATCCTTAATTAATTACTTTATTAAATAATTACAATTTTAATTAATTACACTTAGTAATTAATTTTAAAATTAATCACATTCGTTAATTAATCGCATTAATTAATTAACTAAAATTAACTAAGTAATTAACCCTTAATTACTTACATAAGTAATTATCTTCTAATTACTTCCATTAATAAATCTTGATTACTCTCTTAATTAATTACTTAACAAATAATTAATTCCATCATTAAATAATTCTTTATTCTTAAATTAATTAATTACTCCATAATTAATTAACTTCAAAACAATCATATTAATCAATCCTAAGATTAATAATATCTAGTGATTAACCATTAACCACTTCCACTTTAATTACTCCCATGAGTAATTTTTTCATTAATTACTTCCATAAGTAAATTCTCTTTCCTTAATTACATTCAAAAATTAACCATTAATTACTTCATTAAGTAATTACACTTAATTAATTCATAATTAAGTGATTATCTTAAAATTAAATAAATAATTAACCAATTATTTAAAATTAATTAAATAATTAATTAACTTCTTATATTTAAAAATCCTTAATCAATTAAGAAAAACCTTAATCTTAATTAAACTTTACTTATTAACAAATCATATTTAATTAAGTATTCATAAGTTCATATCAAAAATAAGTTAACCATATTTATCTTCATAAATAAATTATTTGAAATAAATCAAATTTTAATAACTTAAAACAAATTATTCTATTTGGTTTACAAAATTATAATAATAACCTTACTTGAAGATAAAGTATTTAAAAACCATCTTTAAAAGTTTAAAACACTTTAACAATCTAATTTAAACTTATTCATTCTCAATATAAAATAAACTTTGTTTTGAAAACATTACTTTAAAATTTTGCTAAAAACTTTGATTTAGTACTTTAAATTCAACACATTTCCTTTAAATTGAAATTCAAAATTTATAGATAATTATTTCAAATACAAATATCTAAAAACAATTTAAATTTAAAATAGAATAAATCCAATTAGTACTTTAAAGGTTTGATTTACAATTTCATCAAAGCACAAGTTTAACCTTTATAAATTTATTTCTTTCTATAAACTTGCTTTATAATTTAATGCTTACCTTAGTTATTCAAACTCAAGTTTATTTGCAACTTAGTATTACGCAGAACTTAACTAAACACAACAACTTAAAAACACTCGAGTCTGAACCAAAAATACTCGAGTAAGCCCCGAAGACACCCCAGCTCCCCTCAACTTCGAGCCGATCAATGAAAAACACGAAAGCAACTTCGGTTAAAACCCTTCTTCCCTAACTGCTCCGCTTCCAGTGTAAACATCGTACACAGGTGCATATGCACCAACGCCGCCGTCCTCTAGCGAGCGTCGCGACCATCGATGACGGTCATACAAACCCATGCGAGCCTAAAAACAAACTCAGATCCTTCGAAAAACTTGCGAAACAAAATTCGACCTCATAACTCAAAACTGCAGAACAACTAGAACCCCAAATCCCAACACCACCGACGGTCGCCACCACCGGCAACTCCAGCGACCTTCCCAAAACATCACCGTGCCTTCGTGCACCCAGTCCCCATGTCACGCTCGACTCCGACACCATGTCCAAGTCGTGAAGTAACAACATCAAAGCTGAACAAAATGCAAACTTAAACCATAGTTTGATCAATTCTGCACAATTCGGCCTCAAGAAAAATCCAAGAGTAATTTTCCCATACTCACAATCAATCCAACCACCTCCATACCAGAAATTGGACAACATAGCCGTGTCGTTCATCGGCAAATCACCAAAACCCCAATTTCAAACAAAACCCAAATTCACAAGGATTATCCAACAGAAAATTACAAATTTCATATCAAAATTCATGATTTTTAATCATGATTACATGCATGTAATTCAATTTAAAATTTAAGATAGTTGATTTTTTTTTTACAAAAACCTTAGTTTACTGTTAATCCCTTATTTATAATCGTTTGTTGCTTTTAAAATTATGAAACTATTTTTAAAACCACTATCAAGCATTAACATACATTTTTCATTTACATATCAAATTCAAATAAGGTATAGATTGAAAGATTCAGAATTTAAAGATGAAAAATCAAATTCTGCTTAAACAGCAGAATTTAAATTCCCATTTACAGGTACTAAATACTTATTATAATCATGCATTCATATAAACAAATATTCATTATCAAAGCAAGAATTCATTTGCATGCATCATCATTCAACCATAGATTAAACTAAAACTGTTTTTAAAATGATTACTCACCAGATTATAATATGCAGAGCACTTTTTATTACTTCCAGGCTTGAACAACTTGCAGATCAAATTTTGCTTTGCTGCTGCAAATGAACCCCTTTGCATGCTTTCAATTGATTGATTAAAAATGTTGAAACTGATGTTGATTGCAGTTGAACTTCATTCCATTTGAATTGCCATTCATTTGAAGTTGCAGATTTGATTTTTGCAGATTTCATTGACGTTGCATGTTTTGATTTCTTTTTAGTTTCAATTTCAGATTTGAGAAAGATTTCTTTTGAATTGCAGGTTTCATTTCAGATTTGTGAAAAGTTTCTGATTTGAGTTAAGGAAAGTAAACAAAGAAAATGAAAGTGTTATGTTTAAAGTAGTTTTTTCTTCTTAAAACATTTATTTTTAAAAATAAAATGAAGATATTGCAGTTGTCTTCAAGAACTTACATTTGCCACTTATTTGCTTAAAAGCTTTACAAATGTTATTAAGATGTCTTAATATGTTTACACATGTTTATTATGTATTTTTAATTAATTTTTACTTAATTTAAATGTAAATATAACTTACTTAATTTAATTCTCTTAATAAATACAATTTACATATGTATATATAAATCTACTTTTAAAAGAAATTATTCTAAAACTAATTATAATACAAATATATCTTTTATATGGACTTAAAACATCTATATATATACACACATTTATAACCATTTTAAATTTAAACACTTTAAAGAAAACAAAAAGAAACTTTGATTAAATCTTATTTAAACAATCATATTTAAAAAATAAAATAAACAATTATCTTATATTTGAAAACAATTGAATACATCTTGAATTATCTTTTGAAAAGTATTAATTTTAAAACAAAGCTTTCAAATACAATATATTCATACATATATAAATTATCAATAGATTAAATTAAATTCCAAAACAATATCAAATTATAACATATACATACATATATATTACAATTTGAAAATTTATCTTTTATTTAAAGCAAAAGATTTTCCTATTCACAATATATATCAAATATATATATTATAAATAGAATAAAATTTATCAGCTTTGAAAAAATAAATCTCATCAATTTTAAATTGTTAAAAGATATTGATCAACATTACCAGATTAAATATTTATTAACCTTTAAAAGGTTAAATTTACCAATTTAAATTAAAATTATAAAGAAAAATTATCAAATCAAATAAATTATTAATACAGATTATTAAATTGATATTGCCTAAAATTCCGGGTCGTTACACTCCGACCACCAGCGGCTACACAACTCCGGCCACCAACCCCTCGACACTTTCTCTTTCATCACCCAGAAACGCTTCGCACTCGATCCAACACAGATGAAGAACGAATCGAAATTCCTAACCTCACGAAAACTAGGTTTTTCAACTCAAAATGTTCGCCGCTGCCACCACCGAGATCTGGCCACTATCCCACTATTTTTCCCAGTGCCACAGATCACTCCTCCACCTTCAGGAGGAAACTCGACCTCTCTGATCAACGAGATCACCCGCGGCGACCAAAAATGCATAATTCAAACAAAACAAAACTGCCCTTCATTTTTCGATCTAAAAATTATGATTTAAGTTTTGAAAATCATGTTTTCGTATGAGGATTCAACCTACATGAAAGAATACGATAATTAAGAAGATTGAATTTTTTGACTTATCTTTGGTCTTACACAGTTATTTAGTTTTCCAGAAACATTGACATGCTACTTCAACTTAAATAAAATTTTAATCTTTACTATATACCTTAACAAACAGTTTTTTTCCTTTCTCCCAAATCTAAATAGTAAGTAGATTGAGAGGAATTGATTTTCGAAGCTAAAGCTTGTGTTTAAAATTTCAGAATAGGGAACATTATAACAGCCTGCACACATTATAACCATTTTTGAAACATACTCAAAGCATTACATATATATAAACACACATATTCACAGCTATAGGTACCATAGATTTATAATTTAAATTGTTTTTAAAGAAAAGTTACTCACTTTTGTTTTGAGAAGAGGGACAGAGGACATTTGTTTTCAAACAGCTTTCAAACTTTTTAAAACTGGACATTTTTTTTGCTTTGATCTTCTTTTACATCATCTTGCTTGATTCTCGGGTTTTGATGAATTCATATGGTTGTTGAAGTTTAAATTGAATTTTGTTTGAGTTACTCAGTTGTGATAAATGAACTGAGATGAGTATGATATATGAGGAAGCAAGTCTACAGGTTGATATATAAAAGAAAGTCTACAGGGTTTTATCATTTTGTACTCCGTGATATGTTTTTTCTTTGTTTTATCAAATAAGATCTCGGCTATGCAGATTTTGTGGTGGCTGGTTTATTTTCTTGTGTACAAAAGGTATGGCAGATATGGTCTTTCATTTAATGCCAAGGTATATGTCTCCATACTTACCTTATTCTATTCTTTTATTCATTGATGTATATAGATACTTAGATTTTTTGTTTTTGTTTACAGCCTACATATATTTTGGTTGTTTCTAAGTTTGTACTTATCTCTTGAATATATTTTGTTTCTTTTACTTGCCTTATTTTATCTCTCTTTTTATTTTAACTTAAATTATCAAATACTTAATTACTTATTTTGTCAGTATAGCTTGGTTATATTTTATTTTACTTTACAACATTTATTTTTATAGTTTATATAATTCTAGAATTATTTACTATGTCCATTTCATATTTTATATAATTAAAATCTATGTGAAATATTTTGTTTAACATTATATCAAAAAATTTATTTCCTTTTAAAGTTCAAACATCTAACATTTTATTTCTTCCTTTTTGTTCTATTACTTTGTATTGACTCTTTAACATATTTTATTTGAATTTGGAAAATTTCAAATCAGTTTACGAATTAATTTCACAAATTTTATTCAAAATTAAACTAATTAATTATTAAAAATAAATCAAAATCCGGGATCGTTACGACAAATCAAGTTGGTTATATGTTTGCATGCTTGTATATCAAAAATAATATAATTTTTTTTGTCATGGAACTATAATTTTCACGACTAAATAACAAAAAAAAACATAATTTTTTATTTTTATTAATTTAATTTGTATACTATTTAATCATATATTAGCTTTATAATTTTAAATTCTCTATAAAACTTTTGGTTAATTAATTTTATTAGTATAGTTAAATATATAAAATACTTTCAGTAGAAATAAAATATTTTTTTATACTTATATATTATTATTAAATATTATTTAAGCCAATTAATATTCTAATTTAGTTATATCTATACATTTATGTATTATAAAATATGTCTTATATTTAATAAAGATAAGTTATCACCTAATAGTGTTTTGGCAGAAAAAACTTTTTATATATAATTTATTATTTTAAATTCAGTCAAAATTTAAAGTTAGATTTCAATATCGTTTATAAATTATAAAATTATATATAACATATTCAAATAACAAAATTTTAGTTGGACTTTTTCTACAAAATTCAAAATTATGTTTCAAAATATATTTTTATTTAATTTTAATATTATTCATATGGATGTTAATTTATATATACGTATATTTTCAAAAAAAATCAATTTATGCTGTGCATAATATCAAGTATATATGTTTACTATATATATATATATATTTAAAATTTTAAAAGTACTAACATACATATATTTATTATTATGTTAATATATATAATTTAAAGTGTATATATATATACAGACACATATATACTTACATATGTATGTATGTATGCATATGTATACAGTGTTTTTGTTTGTACGGTAAAAAATTACTTTTCTAAATGTTTTAAATATACTTATATATTTTTATTTTTATTTCCATGTATATATATTTATATTTTGTAAAAAATTAAAATAAAATATAGTCCCTATGTACATGTATATATATATATATAATATTTTGTATACTTACGTTAAACTATATGAATATACATTTGGACAGTGTATTTTTGTAATAGATGAGCTAACATGTACGTTGAAGTGTAAAGCACGACATCTATACATGTGTATGTTGTACTATAATGACTCTCCTTTTTGACGTCCGAACATTGGCACTAATTTATCCATGATATTCATATACCGAGCACTCAAGTGCCTGAAAAATGAATTGCTAGGGTAAAATAAAAGAAAATGAAAATAGAATAAGAAAGAAGAGAACACCATATTAGAATCTTATAGCGGAACAATAATATATAATATCAAAAGAAAGTACAAATTGCTACTCTAAGATGCATGGCATTTTAAAGTTAAACTTCTAAATATTATCACCAGCCTGGACAGTTATAACAATCTGTCCTCATAGATGCTAATACGTACATAATAGTAATTCAGCAGAAATAAGAATACTACACAGGTGAAATATCCAGCTTGTCTCCTCAGGCACCAAAGAATATCAACGAAAACCTGCTCTTCCCAGACCACTTGTAACGACCCACCTTTTTGGATGGTTTAAACCGATAATAAACCACACATGTCAACTCAAACCATTCAAAAGGAAGGATTGTTATTGGCGCAAATAAGAAAATAAGAGAAAAGAAAGGAAAAGCAAAACACAGAATCTCACAGTGGAATGACAAAATATAATAATAAAATAAACAGTTCATGAAGCTGTTTTACAAGTAACATTTGATTACACTTTTACAATATAGATTAGAGTTATACATACAACAGGAATAAATAAATAATGCAGCGGAACAACATGATGCAGTGAAATAAATTTAATAAATGGTAGACTAATCTCTTAGTAACAGCTCGATATTTTCAACCATTGGCATCCGCACATGTCGGACTTGAATTGCTCAAAATGCCGCGTTGTAAATAAAATTTGGCAAATCTCAGAATATACAGTAGATACATAATCACAGATCACAGAAGCAGAGTAAATAATAATGCACCGGAAATAAAAGAGATCGTAGTTCATGAAGCTACTGTATAAAAATAAGATACATCAGAGTTAAACAAGATACAACAGAAGAGTAACAAGATACATCAGGTACAAATCATAATACATCACTGAAATCACTGGATACAGAAAGCAAAATAAATGGCTGGATCTTCAAGGAAAGCTCCAACTCTGAAGGTGAATCTTGAATGCTAACTCACTCAATCTGACTCGAGCGTAAAACAAAACACAAAACACTCTAGTAGGACATAAATACTTATGAACTGTAAATCAACTCAAGTGAACAGTAATAAAAATGCATCAGTAACTTAAAGAATGCTTGGGATCGCCCATCCTTTAAGGATCCGTTAAACTATTTACTATGTAGTAATATTGCGCTATTATAATAATGTCTACAGTAAAATAAACATACTTTTAAATAGCGTTCCGGGCTACCCATATCACCCTTCACACATAATAGTCGCAGTAGTTCATCCAATATCATGATATCTCTAGATCGGGAGACTATCAAAGGATACCACATGGGCTACGGGGGAAAAACAAACTCATAGTAAAGGTTCAGTATGATAGGTGACACGGCACACAAGGCAATGCCAGGGTAGATATACCAATTACGCACATGGGCTGGTGGTAACACAGCAGCCACATACGCCCACCTCGGAACACACTCCTAATCAAAATCGGAGGATGACCATCTAATCAATCACCGGTAAGAGTATAGTATCGAAGGAATGTGTCCGACCAGAGGAGCTACCCCTTTTGGCCCGAGATCGCCCCTTTTTTTGCCACCTTATGCCAACTCACGGGAGTTGGGTCCACGTAATATACCTCAAGAACGTCGCCACCATCCTACTTCATTCTGGGATCTCCACCGCGTACACAGTTGTTAAAGTAGTTTTCGGAGTTGGCAAAGAGTATGACAACTTCCAATCCCGGTCTCTTTAACAACTAATCGTTATTATAACGCCGTGGTATTTCAAAATAGTTTATACTTCAAAAATCAAATCATTTCATTTCAAAATTATATCCCTTTCAAAATAATTATACTTCGAAACCAAAACCATTTTATTTCAAAACTATTTATTCAATCAAAATAGTTTATACTTCGAAACCAAAACCATTTTTATTTCAAAACTATATTCAAATCAAAATAGTTTATCATGTCCATTTCAAACATATATTCACCTTTAAAAAAATTCATAATACTTTCAAAGTATACCTTTTCTGAAACCAAAATACTTGAAATCGTTACACTTTGAAAATTATAACATTCCGAAATCATACATTTGAATTCATTCTTTAACTCTTTACACTTTACAAATTTATTCCATTAAACCAAAATTTCAAATTTCCATTTTAATTCAATTCAAACCATCAGTTTCAATTCAATTTAGTTTTATAACAAGACATTTCAAATCTTATAAATTTCAAATATAGATTTGATCTACAAAATAAACAATCCAATTTTAATATATTTCCAAACTTTAATGTCCCACATTTCAAAACTAAACTTTATAATTCCATATATTCATATCTCAAATTTAATTTCATTATTATTTAGTTTTGAAATATTCATTTCATAAATCCAACATTATTTAAATAAACTTAAATTACAATTAAACCAAATATCTTTTCATACAAATATAAACTTCAAATATTCCTTTATCAAATAAATCAAAATCAAATATTATTCCACATTCATATTCTTTATTAAAATAAAGATCAAATCATTTCCAAACCATTTCAAACTCATTAAAATATCATGTCCTTTCAAAACCTCATTATTAAATCATTATTTGAATTCAAATACTCAAATTTAAATATCATTTTTAAATCAAATAAGTCATTCATTTATTATTTCAAGTATCATTACAAAGTATATTAAAAATTCCATTCAAAAATTCATTTATTTCATTACATTTTATTCCATTTAACACATTACCAAGTAAACCCTATTTAAATTCATATTCCTTAAAAATGCAATTTTTAATATTAAAATATATTCAAAACTTCTTAAATTTCACAATTAATCAATTTCCAAAAGTCAAATCATTTAACGCTTTAAATATAACTCAAACAGTGTTAAAATCTATAACATTTCAAACATTGTCAAATTATAGCAACGACATCATTTATAGTTTCCAAAATGGTTTAGTTCATGAATAAAAGCATTTATAAAATGTCGTAATAGATATTTAGTTATTTCAAGCATTGTTAGATTCAAAACAACAGCATTTAAAAATGCTGCCAAAAGACTACAGCATTTTGAAAATGCTACAAAATTCCAGATTTCATTTTAGCTTTTCATAAGTAATAATAAAACTCCAAATTTTATTATTATAACTTGAAAATCATATTTCTAGACTTCAAAATTTCACATTTAAAATCATTTTAACATATGATTTAGCACAATAAAATTTTAAGATCAAATATTCAATTTAAAAACTCCATTCATTTATTAAGTCAAAATTCACTGTTTATTAACTTATAAATTTAATAAAACTTAACATTTTAATTCAAATATCATTTCAAAACTTTAAATTTAATTTCCATTATTTATTTACATTTTAAAATAAAATTTAAAGTCAAAAATCACAATTTCTTCAAATTTACGTACTTAAATTCACGTTTTCAAGAATTAATGTTTAATTTTCCTAAAACCATAAAATATATATTTTTAAATCAAAATTTCATACTTTTAAAAATTCATATTTTAATAAAAATCATTCAAAAATATACCACGGGGTCTGTATATAATTTTCTAACCTAGGTCAAGTGATGCGGATATATATCATTTCAATCCGCAGTTTACAAAGAAAACCCGGGTTCTATCATTTCAAACCCGCAATCTCAGGTAAAATAAAATACAATAAAAATCAATCAGGCTTATCATTTCAGCTCATAACGATTTTTTCCCATTCTAAAGTCCTTTCGGGCAACCCATAGTGATTCTATTCTAACCGGGAACTTGTAGTGTGAATATATACATAAACAATATAAACAATGTCAATGTCACAATATAGTGTCATATATCAGATGTCAGGTGATAATTAACAGTTTTAACATGGTAATAACATGGCATAGCATATCATATGATCATCATTAACTTGCATAAATATTTTATATTACTAAACACTTGTCATCAATTCACTATTTCATAAGTATAAATGTCAGAGTGAGAAAGACTCACCTTTTCAAGCTGAAGACCACTACGACACACAAAACGATTCCAGAAGGCACGACAAGCATGATTTGAATTGAATCTATGGAGAGCCTTGATAATGATCTTGTATGCAACAAATAAACAAGACCATATAAACATATGCATACAATACAAATATGAATTGAAACGAAATGGAAATTTTAAATCAACAAAGAACATTACCCAGCTTTAACACGAAAGTGCCTGACCACGACAACAAGGCTTGTCACATGATCAAATGGGCTTGTTCTCATCACACTAGGCACGGCGTAGATGCCAATATGGCCCAGGTTTGGGTCAGGTATGGCATCAAAACAAGTGGAGATGAAGGTGTAGTGGTGCTAACATGAAGCATACCAAAGACAATGCAAAAGAGGCAAGTTGTTTAACTTTTTGGCTCGGCTTAGGTCAATTGGAGCTCGACCATAGGGGGTTTCAGATCTAATCAGTGGTCATGTGGCAGCCAGAAGTGATGTAGATGATGGTGGTGGTGGCTAAGGAGTGGCCAAAGGCAATTATGAAGGTAATAGTGGAGTATAGGCTTGGCTAGCATTGTTTTGGTGAAGTTTGGCAAAGCTTTGCAATGGTTTTGTGGTGATGCTTCATGTGAAGGGTCATGGCCTGAATTTTTGGTCAGAGGAGGGGCTAATGGCTGCTGTAGATGGAGAAGGTGATGGTGGAGCTGATGGAATGGAGGGGAGCCGAGCCTAGAAGGTGAAGAAAGCAATGCAAATAACATAAGAAACAAGAAGGAAAACATGAAAAAAGAAATAGAAATTTTACCAAAACTTTTTCTCAGGTTGATGGCGGATCTTTTTGGAGTTGAGAAGCTTAAATTTTCGTGAAAATGATGAGGAAAAGGATACGGCTGAAGCAATGGAGTTAAGGCAGCAAAAATGAAAAGGTAATGGTTGATAATGAAAAGGTCGGAATACAAAGAGGTTTAAGTAAATAAAGAGTCACAAACCTTTCAAATTTCCACCATTTCTTTTCAAATTTTAAATACATGTAAAATATGTATAAATACATATAAAAACACGAAAATATAGTAAATAAACAAAAATAAATTAATAAATATTAATTAAATATAATTAAATTAAGAAAATAGCAAAGAAAATGTAAACTAAGCTTGAAAATTTGAAAATAAATGAAATGAACTTTGGAAAAATTGTATGTACATGAAAAATATTTATAAATAAAGATAAAAACATAAAAATAAAATGGATGCATAAAAATGAATAAATAAACTTTTATTAAATATAATTTATATGAAGAAAATAGCAGAAAAATGGAAACTAACCTTTAAAAATAGAAAATAAATTCAACAATCTTTGGAAAAATTCAAACATCACTTTAAAAATATTTAAAAGGTAAAAATATATGTAACATAACATATAATACAAATTAGAATAAGATATGACAATTAAAAAGATTATTTATAAAATTTAAAATAAATAATATTGTTATATAAAACAATTTACACCCAAATTTATAAAAAGCATAACTTTCGCAATATTATTCGGATTTCAACGAAACGAAAAGCAGTGTTCTTGAAATTTTATTTATTTTCATAATAAAAGATAATGAAATTTTCAAATATTTAAAATTTAAATTTAAAAGTCAAAGTTTGACTGTATTGACCAAAATTCACCTTTTTGGAAAATATTCAATATATGCATGTTTGAAATTCTAATCCACATCAAAATCAACATTTATATTTCAAATAACAAAATATATTCATTTAATAAATAAAATAAAGTATTTAAATTAGTAATTTAAATTAAAATAATTAAAATATACAATTACAATAATAAAAAAATACAGGGTTGTTACACTCTCCCCCACTCAAGACTTTTCGTCCCCGAAAAGGAATGAGGTACGGGAAAACAAATAAAATGATAGAATGAAATAGTATTAAGACAAGATGACAAGAAAATGAAAATTATACCTGATAACTGTTGCTATAGGTAAGTTTAACAATGTGGAGATGATCTTTCCAAGATCTTCTAGAATCAAGAATACAAGCACAAAAAAAAATCTTTTAGAATCCGATTCACCCTTCCCGCTTGACCGACGGTCTGTGGATAGCAAGCAGTGCTCAGATTCAAAGATGAGTACCAAAGATTATCAAAGATTACAGAAAGGTTTCTAACCAGATTGGTATAAGCATAGCTTTCCCATTCCATAGCAAGATAAGGGAAATAAGGACAACCAAAAGATAGTTTGTAAACAAATAAGATAATAAATTTGAAAACATGAAATTTCAACTTAAATATATAATTAATCTTACATAATTTAAATAAATCTAAACCACCTCTAATTTTATTATCTTATCATCTAATTATCTTAAATTAACAAATCCCTAAAATCATGGATTTGAAAAAAAATCATTTATTATACTCAAAATATATTTAATAAATTTAATTCTTCATTATTCCTAATTAAAATTAAATTTACTCCTCTTAGTATATTTTATCACCTATGTTAAATATATTTATACTCATTATAACTGTTTTATCTTATTCTTATTTCTTTTAACATCATTTTATATTGTAAATTATTACATTACCCTTTTTCTTTATTTACCTCTGTAATCCTTTTATAACTAAAATTCAAGTGTATAACATTTATTATAACCACTCAAAATTTATTTATAAAATATATTTTTTATATTATATATTATCCAATTACATATTCAACTTATGAAAATTAAGGTAAGTTATATTGGAATGAAATTGTGTATTATACAAATAAACTTTCCAATTCAATCATTTCAAACTTGAATATTTATCCAAATCTTGAAATTATACTTAAAATTATCCTTCAAGATAAAATTTAGGAGTTAAATTTCCGATAAATTTCAAACTATTTAGAGATAACTAAATGCACATATACTATATATATATTCAACTTTAAATCATATATCAGCATATGTTATAAATCCAGTCTTATTTTAGAAATTCAAATCAATTAAATTTCCCAAAACAAAACTATAGCAAGAAAACAGAACGGTCTCTTCACTTCGAAACTCGAAAATGAATGTTGATGATGCTGCAGTCATCACCGAAATTATTTTCAAGTGACAAAGAGAAGGGCACTAAATTTAAATTTAAAATTCTTTGGAAACCAATTTCTGTTCGAAAATATTTAAATAATATATCCTTTAAAACTTTAAACACAAAGTTTGAAATCCATCGGAAATTAAATTCTCAAATTCTTATTTTACACTCATTTTAAATTTCCAAATAAATTTATAACCATGTTTATAGTTAAATTATATATATGAAACAATAGAAAATGATATATAAAATCAAATATTATTTCTTAACAACCAATTCAAATAAAATCCAGATAAAGATTTATAATATAGTTACAAAATTTATTTCACAAAATTTATTTCATTACTAAATTTTAAAAACATATTGTGTTAGTTTGCTCTATTCAAATGTTTTGAAAATCTTATCGATAGCGTTGATCAGATGAATCGATCCGAAACCCAAATCAACATCAACAACTTAAACAACACAATATATAAAACATTTAAATATTTTTTTGCAAATATACTTCAATAATGATTTGATGATGAGTTGGAAACAAAGATGAGATGATTAAATAACAGAATAGGAAGATGGATAAGCTTATATAAATCGCGGGCAACCTTAACCGAGTCAACCGTGACTTAAAGAATAAGATCGATGTGGATTTCTAGAGTAAATCAACATTCGGTCTCAAGAGAGAGAATTTGGAATAATAAGAGATACTAGCATCTAAACCAAAGATATAAAATCTTTGGTGAATCAATGCTATTGTAAATGAGTTTCCCCCTTTACAAATAAATTTGAGGTTGGCGAGACCGCCGACTCATTATGAAGATCTTTTGAAGTGGAGTTATAGGATACTTCAGAAACAAAAGTAGATAAATAGTGAGGGACATGAATGAATTTTGAAACCACACGCAACAATCCAAAATTCAAAGGAATCAAGTCAAAAAGGAAGAGATTTAAACTCGAATGAAAGTGATTCCGTAAATACATTTACCATACCTGCTGAGTTTTGCCTAGAGGTACCAAAGCTCTGATACCAAATGTAACAGCCCGATATTTTCAACCATTCGCATCCGCACATGTCGGACTTGAATTGCTCAAAATGCCGCGTTGTAAATAAAATTTGGCAAATCTCAGAATATACAGTAAATACATAATCACATATCACAGACACAGAGTAAATAATAATGCAGCGGAAATAAAAGAGATAGTAGTTCATGAAGCTACTATATAAAAATAAGACACATCAGAGTTAAACAAGATACAACAGAAGAGTAACAAGATACATCAGGTACAAATCAGAATACATCACTGAAATCACTGGATATAGAAAGAAAAATAGATGGCTGGATCTTCAAGGAAAGCTCCAACTCCGAAGGTAAATCTTGAATGCTAACTCACTCAATTTGACTCGAGCATAAAGCAAAACACAAAACACTCAAGTCAGGACATAAATACTTATGAACTGTAAATCAACTCAAGTGAACAGTAACAAAAATGCATCAATAACTTAAAGAATGTTTGGGATCACCCATCCTTTAAGGATTCGTTAAACTATTTACTATATAGTAATATTGCGATATTATAATAATGTCTACAGTAAAATAAACATACTTTTAAATAGCGTTCCAGGCTACCCATATCACCCTTCACACATAATAGTCCCAGTAGTCCATCCAATATCATGATATCTCCAGACCGGGAGACTATCAGAGGATACCACATGGGTGACGGGAGAAAAACAAACACGTAGTAAAGGTCTGGTATGGTAGGTGACACGGCACACAAGGCAATGCCAGGGTAGATATACCAATTACGCACACGGGCTGGTGGTAACGCAGCAGCCACATACGCCCATCTCAGAACACACCTAATCAAAATCGGAGGATGGCCATCTAATCAATCACCAGTAAGAGTATAGTATCGAAGGAATGTGTTCGACCAGAAGATCTACCCCTTTTTGCCCGAGATCGCTCCTGTTTTAGCCACCTTATGCCAACTCACAGGAGTTCGGTCCACGTAATATACCTCAAGAACATCGCCACTATCCTACTTCATTCTGGAATCTCCACTGCGTACACAATTGTTAAAGTGGTTTTCGGAGTTGGTAGAGAGTATGACAACTTCCGATCCCGGTCTCTTTAACAACTAATCGTTATTATAACGCCGTGGTCATTTCAAAATAGTTTATACTTCAAAAATAAAATCATTTCATTTCAAAATTATATCCCTTTCAAAATAGTTATACTTCGAAACCAAAACCATTTTATTTCAAAACAATTTATTCAATCAAAATAGTTTATATTTCGAAACCAAAACCATTTTTATTTCAAAACTATATTCAAATCAAAATAGTTTATCACGTTCATTTCAAACATATATTCACCTTCAAAAAAATTCATAATACTTTCAAAGTATAACTTTTTCGAAACCAAAATACTTGAAATCATTGCACTTTGAAAATTATAACATTCCAAAATCATACATTTGAAATCATCCTTTAATTCCTTACACTTTACAAATTCATTCCATTAAACCAAAATTTCAAATTTCCAATTTAATTCAATTCAAACCATCAGTTTCAATTCAATTTAGTTTTCTAACAAAACATTTCAAATCTTGTAAATTTCAAATATAGATTTGATCTACAGAATAAACAATCCAATTTTAATATATTTCCGAACTTTAATATCCCAAATTTCAAAACTAAACTTTATAATTCCATATATTCATATCTCAAATCTAATTTCATTATTATTTAGTTTTGAAATATTCATTTCATAAATCCAATATTATTTAAATAAACTTAAATTACAATTAAACCAAATATCTTTTCATACAAATATAAACTTCAAATATTCCTTTATCAAATAAATCAAAATCAAATATTATTCCACATATTCTTTATTAAAATAAAGATCAAATCATTTCCAAACCATTTCAAAATCATTAAAATATCATATCCTTTCAAAACCTCATTATTGAATCATTATTTGAATTCAAATTCAAATACTCAAAATTAAATATCATTTTTAAATCAAATAAGTCTTCATTTATTATTTCAAGTATCATTACAAAATATATTAAAAATTCCATTCAAAAATTCATTTATCTCATTACATTTCATTCCATTTAACACATAACTAAGTAAACCCTATTTAAATTCAAATTCAAATTTAATTTCCTTACAAATTCAAATTTAAATATTAAAATATATTCAAAACTTCTTAAATTTCACAACTAATTAATTTCCAAAAGTTAAATCATTTAACGCTTTAAATATAACTCAACCAGTGTTAAAATCTATAACATTTCAAACATTGTCAAATTATAGCAACGACAGCATTTATAAAGTGCTATCGTAGCTTATAGTTTCCAAAATGGTTTACTTCAAGAATAACAGCATTTATAAAATGCCGTAATAGATATTTAGTTATTTCAAGCATTGTTAGATTCGAAACAACAACATTTAAAAATGCTGCCAAAAGACTACAGCATTTTGAAAATGCTATAAAATTCCAGATTTCATTTTAGCTTTTCAAAAGTAATAATAAAACTCCAAATTTTATTATTATAACTTTAAAATCATATTTCTAGACTTCAAAATTTCATATTTAAAATCATTTTAACATATGATTTAACACAATAAAATTTTAAGATCAAATATTCAATTTAAAAACTCCATTCATTTATTAAGTCAAAATTCACTGTTTATTAACTTATAAATTTAATAAAACTTAACATTTTAATTCAAATATCATTTCAAAACTTTAAATTTAATTTCCATTATTTATTTACATTTTAAAATAAAATTTAAAGTCAAAAATCACAAGTTCTTCAAATTTACGTACTTAAATTCACAATTTCAAGACTTAATGTTTAATTTTCCTAAAACCATAAAATATATATTTTTAAATCAAAATTTCATACTTTTAAAAATACATATTTTAATAAAAATCATTTAAAAATATACCACGTGGTCTGTATGTAATTTTCTAACCTAGGTCAAGTGATACAGATATATATCATTTCAATCTGCAGTTTACAAAGAAAACCCGGGTTCTATCATTTCAAACCCGCAATCCCAAGTCAAATAAAATACAATAAAAATCAATCATCCCTATCATTTCAGCCCATAACAATTTTTTCCTATTCTAAAGTCCGTTCGGATATGTATCATTTCAACCCATAGTGATTCTATTCTAACAGGGAACTTGCAGTGTCAATATATGTATGAACAATATAAACAATGTCAATGTCACAATATAGTGTCATATATCAGATGTCATGCGATAATTAACAGTTTTAACATGGTAATAACATGGCATAGCATATCATATGATCATCATTAACTTGCATAAACATTTTATATTACTAAACACTTGTCATCATTAACTATTTCATAAGTATAAAAGTCAGAGTGAGAAAGACTCACCTTTTCAAGCTAAAGACCACTACGACACACAAAATGATTCCAGAAGGCACGACAAACACGATTTGAATTGAATCTATGCAGAGCCTTGATAGTGATCTTATATACAAGAAATAAACAAGACCACACAAAAATATGCATACAATACAAATATGAATTGAAATGAAATGGAAATTTTAAATCAACAAAGAACATTACCCAGCTTTAACACGAAAGTGCCTGACCATGACAACAAGGCTTGTCACATGATCAAATGGGCTTGTTCTCATCACACTAGGCTCGGCCTAGATGCCAACATGGCTCAGGGTTGGGTCTGGTATGGCATCAAAACAAGTGGCGATGAAGGTGTAGTGGTGCTAACATGAAGCATACCAAAGACAATGCAAAAAAGGCAAGTTGTTTAACTTTTTGGCTCGGCTTAGGTCAATTGGAGCTCGGCCATAGGGGGTTTCAGATCTAATCAGTGGTCATATGGCAGCCAGAAGTGATGCAGATGATGGTGGTGCTGGCTAAGGAGTGGCCAAAGGCAACTATGAAGGTAATAGTGAAGTATAGGCTTGGCTAGCATTGTTTTGGTGAAGTTTGGCAAAGCTTTGCAATGTTTTTGTGGTGATGCTTCATGTGAAGGGTCATGGCCTGAATTTTTGGTCAGAGGAGGGGCTAATGGCTGCTGTAGATGGAGGAGATGATGGTGGAGCTGATGGAGTGGAGAGGAGCCGAGCCTAGAAGGTGAAGAAAGCAATGCAAATAACATAAGAAACAAGAAGGAAAACATGAAAAAAGAAATAGAAATTTTACCAAAACATTTTCTCAGATTGATTGTAACGACTCGCTATTTTAGACTATTCACATCCGCACATGTCGGACTTGAATAATTCAAAATACCGAATTGTTAATTTAAAATTTGGCAAATATCAGATATACAGTAAATAAATAATCGCAGAATCACAGACACAGAGTAATAATATGCAGCGGAAGTAAAAGAGATAGTAGTTCATGAAGCTACTATAATATATAAGATACATCAGAGTTTACAACAGAAGAGAAATATGATACATCAAGTACAAATTAGAATACATCACTGGAATCATCGAATACTGAAAGAAGAATAAATGGCTGGATCTTCAAGCAAAGCTCCAACTCCAAAGGTGAGTCTTGAATACTGGTACACTTAGTCTGACCCAAGCGTAAAGCGGAACACAAAACACTCGAGTCAGGATTAATATTCTCATATCAATAAATCCAACTCAAGTGAAATAACAATCGAAATACAAGTAACTCAAAGGATGTTGGAATCACCATCCTCTAAGGATCCGTTAAGCTATCCACTATGTAGTAGTGTACGCTAAATAGATAATGTCTACCAGTAATATAAAGTATCAAAATAGTGTTAAGGCGTTACCATTATCCCCCTTAACACATTTTCTATAAATCTCATAGTCTATACAGCACTGTAAACTCCACCGTAAACTAGTGAAATATCAGGGAGTACTCCATAGGTATAACACAAAGCAAATTCGTAGTGGTCGCGTATATAAGGATACAAGTATGACAAGGCACATGAGGTAATACCCAAGGTAGTGGAACTACCGTTTGCCTGATCCGGACTGGTGAGAATGCATCACCGCAGCGATCGCAACACCGCGAAACAACACTCCTGAAATTCCGAGGGTGCACCAATATCTCACAAGTAATGAGTAGTAGTTACGAAGAAGTGTGTTCGCTCGAGGTAGCTAACCCCATTTGGCCCGACACGGCTCTTGATTTTAGTCAATTCCAATTTGACACAAGTATCAAGGCTATCCATTATCGTTCTCTTTCTTCAGTCATTACGTACATCATTCCAACCACTTCATTCTGGATCATCACTCCGCGTATAGTTATTAAAGTGGTTTTCGGTTTAGACAGAGAGTATGTCCATAACCGGTTCCGGTCTCTTTAATAACTTTCGTAATTATTACACCGATTGGTCGTTTAATAAATTTCAAAACCAAATCAATTTCAACTTCAATTAAAATTTATAATCAACGTTTCATTCGTCTTTCGAAGTCGATTTCCATAATTTAAGTTTCAAAACTTTCAAATAACCATTTCAAAGTCTTACAATTCAATTTCAACTTTTATTTAAAACAATTCAAATATTGATTCAAGTTCGTACATGAATTTCATTATGAAATCCTTTAAAATGGTTTAATTTTCATTCAAATCAATTTTAATTCATTTATCAATTTCATTCAATATTCGCTAAGTAAATTTATCCTTCAAAACAACTTCTATTTAAATTCCAATTCATTTAAATCAATTTACTTACGTTCAACTTCGTTATATCAAAACTTAAAAATTGAATTTAATTAAATTCGTCAGATCAAATTCTTTAAATTACAAGTCTTACGTTAATTTCAATAAATCTCATTTTATTTCTTGTTAAAGAAATTCGATTTTCACTTATTTATTTACTTCGTTATAAATTTCAAACTCAATTAATAAAGAAGTAAATTTCATATATTCGAGAAGTTTAATTTCACCTATTTTCTTATTTAAATTTTCCAAAGCTTAATTAATAAATAAAGAAACTCAATTTCATTTATTAACGAAGTTCAAATCCACTTATTCAAAAGTTCAATTTCTCTTATCAAAGAATTCAATTTTTATTCAATTATCAAATAATTAAATCTCATTCAATTATTAAATAATTTCAATCTTAATTGTTAATAATTTTAAAATTTAATAAATCAAAATTTGATTATAAATTCAAACATAATTATTAAATCATTTCCACTTAATAATTTAATTATCAAATCATTTCAACTTAATTATAAATTCAACTTAATAATTTCAAACTTAATTATAATTCCAAACTTAATTATAATTTCAATTTAATTATTAAATGATTTCAAACTTAATAATTTCAAAACTTAATTATTACTAATTCCAATTTATTTATTAATAATTCCAAATTTAATTATTAAATAATTAAACTTCAAACAACGTTCGTTCATCAATTACTACGTTAATATTTGTTCAGATTTCAATATTTACATTTTTCTTTCATAAAAATTCAAATTCCAACTTCATTTCAAAACTTATTCTTTATTCGAATAAAATCATTATTTTATTTTTAAATCAAATTATTGACCAATCGGATTTTTATTTAATTCTCTACCTTAAGTCAAGTTCATTTGGGTATTTATCATTTCAACCCGATTCCATTTCAATTCACAAATCAAAGCATAACAAAGGGACTTGTAGTGTGATAACTGGGATGATGTCAAAGTAAATAAACAAGCAATAACAACATCAATAAAAATCCAATAATTAATTCAAATAATCTCGAAATAATCGTATTAATTCACATAGTTGTTTGTGCAAATTAATATAATTATTTCTAGAATCTACACTATCATTTCATGTAGATTAAAGACTATTCATTTGTTATTCTATGCAATTCTACACTTTACATTAATTATTCAATTTCATACTTCATCAATTAATACAACATAAATTCAAATGGTTCAAGGGTAATTAACTATTTCTACGTGTCAATAATTAAATATTTAAGGGGTCATATTATACAAATTTAACTAATCAATCTCAACACATATGTCGATTCAAATTTTTAAACTATCCTACATCAAATTCAGTTGCATAATATTTATCACTTTATACACTTCAAATTTAGCATCCAATACAAACAACAAACAATCAATCAATTATCAGCCAAACAGGATTATCATCGTATAATTTACAGATAACGGTGTTAGATGTCAAAGGTGAACTGATACATAAATAACAGTGCAATAAATAACAGCAGCATATTTCAATTGTCGTTTCAATTGAAATCAAATTTAATAAATAAAAGAACATTAATCGTGAGTGATTGCTCACCTTTCGAGGCTAGAGGAAACATGAGATGACACAGATACGCACACTGATACGGACGTTGAATTGAATGACAAATCGAATCAAAGCAACATCGGCCCGAATTCAACGATCAAAGCTGATAAAAGAATTAGATGGAACAAATCAGAACGGGGTCGGTGAAGGTTATCGGTGTAAGCGAACTTGTATTTATATATACAAATATATAACTATGTAAAACTATTAATGAAATCATTTCCTTAATTCAAACACATGTTAATTTTAAACATATATGTAATTCTAAATTTATCGGTTTAAATACAACCCATAAAACAAACATATTTACATAATTTCCAACACCACATATGCTAACCCATAATATAAACTTTGAAATTATATTTATTGAAAAAGTACACAACTCATATATTATAGAATATACCGTAACACCTACATGCGCGCAACACATACTAATGCTTCTTTTAAATCTAACATACTACACATACATACAGACAACTATACTAGTTTAACTTTAACGCATATAAAACAAAATCTATATACAAAATTTCCATTCTAAAATATACTTCATATTATTATATTCAATTTCCACTGCTGTATCTTCTATAACAGAACCTATAATGTAACTATATGTTATATAAATACCAACCCTATCATACTTACAAATAGCACATGCAACAATAGTTTAAGTAATGGTGTTTGTAATACTTTTGTATCTATATATCTTATAACAAAATAATACGAACAAAACATCAAGTATACTATTATAATACTTATACACATGCGAAATGTAATTATATCTTTAAAACGCAACATATCTATACATACTAGTAAATACGCGTAAAACTCTTTTTTTTTTTTTTGACATTTCCAGATACACACTCACCTCACGACACATCAACATGTTTATATAAACCTTACACTTTGTATACTTTATAGTTATAAGCTGTATAAACTTTATATATTAACTGAGTACTACAACAACTCATTGATTACTTACTTATTATAATTGATATTACAAAACTAGCATATGTACAAACTAAGCTCTGCATAAATAAACAATATACTTATAAATATATTTATACACTGTACAACTATGTATATTATATGCAAGCTTCCGAACCCATATAAGTGAAAGAATTAGAACTTACAATCTATATGCAACACTTTCTAAAATAAAATGTATTGTAAGTTTATATATAACAATTTATACTAAATACTGTTAAACATATACCCGTATACATGCAATTGGAAGTACACAGTGTATTGGCAATACATATAATTTATATAAAATATAAGCAACTAAACTTTATATACATAACAAAACAAGATTTATATAATATTTATACATACCAAATATAATACTATATTTATATATACTGTAAGGAGAAAACTCAGAGGGCCGAAAATGTAAACAACCTATATATGTAAATATACATAATTTATACATCTCCTATATGTATATGTTTTAATATAGTAAAGCACACAAAAGTACATGTATAACACATCAATACACGTTACTTAAAATCAAAAGCATGCCGCACTGTTGGAAACTCAAGTAGGCGACTGGAAAGCAGAGAAAAAGAGGTCAACATAGGTAGGTAAGGCTTGCACTTCTGGGTGGAGATAACGTGCACGGTGGCTGCTTATTTCATTGGTGGGTTCGGTGGGTTGTTTGAGGTGAAGGGGTGCTAGGTGACAGTTAGGAGGAGGGTGAGGCGCTGCACTTCAGCCAGGGGAGAATGACAGGTCAGCTATGTGGAGCCCGACGCGATGGTGAGTGGCGAGTCTTGGGTGGAGTGAACGGCGGCGACAAGGTCGGTGGAAGGAGGCGGATGTGTTGAGAAATGGGTTGTCGACGTGGAGCACGGTGAGGGGAAAGGTCTTGGTGCGTTCGGGTGGTCACGACAAGTGGAAGGGAATGGCTGTTGCTATGGTTGCGTGAAGAGAGAGGAAGTGACTTGCTTAGGCCAGGCGGAGGAGGCGGGTTGCGTGTGGGGTGTGGTGCATGGGTTTGGAGATGGCGGTGCACTGACGAATGTTGATGCCGGAGTGGAGGCTTGTGCGCGAGCTCGGTGCTGCATTCATGGTGGTCGGTGAGTTGAGAGGGGAGAAGTGGATTGGAAATGAAAGGGTGGCCATGGAGGGAACTTGAAAGGTGGAGTATGAAATGGAAAGATGGAAGAATATAAACTAAAACATACGTACATGCAACATGTAAAGCTTGGTAATGGGAAAGGTATCAAGGCAACAGTGAACCGTTGGAATTAATAAATGCCACCGTAAAAAAATTTCTTATTTCAAAACTGATGGAATAAAGGCACTCATCAATGCATTGAAAAGGTGGAAAAATAACAGCTGATAATAAATGCCTACGGCCGTTTGAAATCTGAAGGGACATTAAAAGTGGTACCGCTACGATGAGCTGTTTTATCACGTCTGTCGTATACCGTACCTCAAAACACAGAAATGAATATACTGTAGAGATCAGTATGATGAGATGATCAAAACGGTACACACATATTGGTGGTACGATCAAATTATAAAAATTTGAATTTTCTACTAGTGGAAAATGCAAGAAAATCGCAGAAGAATAAGATCCACAGAGCCAAAAATGTCCGAATTTGAAAAAACGACAAACTGACAACTTGCTCAAAAGATGTTTTAGAATTTTTCTATGTAAAAATATTTAGGTTTCGAAAAAGTTTTATTTTCATCGCTTTTTAACTGATTAAATTGAAGTAATTTTACGCACGAAATAAACTTCCGTATTTTCGGACGAAAATTTATCGGTTGTTATGTTTAACTGGACGCATTCCAAATATCAAATTTATATTTTAAAATTTTATCATTTAAATTTCCATAAATTTCAACTAATAACGTTATTAAAACCGGTTAAATCTACGGGTTGTTACATTCTCCCCCACTCAAAGCTTTTCGTCCTCGAAAAGGAAGTAAGTAGGAGAATAGAAACAACCGAAAGAAAATAGAATGATAAACAAAATAATCATTTGGTCCAAACCATATAAATTCAATTTAGATAAACTTACATTCAACAATTTGTTTTTAAAATCTAGGTTTCCATTAAATTTATTTGATTACTCATTTATAAATGTTGGGTACAAAGGCTTCTTTCAATTGAAATTCACTTTAAATTCAATTAATACAAGATATCCCCTTAAGTTGATTTAATCTAATTTATTAACTTTCAATACAATTTTCTTCTATTAATCACAACTATTATACAATTAACTTATTATTCTATTTATCTGCATAACATTAAAATTTAAGTGTATGACATTTATTATACGCACTCACATTTTATTTATAAAGACAATTTATATTATATACAATCCAATTATCTTAAATTAACAATTTCAAAGTCTTAAATTTGAATAGTCATTTTATTATAACCATACTTTATTCGACAAATTTAATTTTTCTTTATTACAAATTATTATTAAATTTATTCTACTTAATATATCTTATCGCATTTGTTAAGTATATTTTACATTTATTATAACTACTCAAATTTATTTAAAATTTCTTTGATATCATTATCTACTGTATAATATTCAATTACATAGTTACTTTTGAAAATTTAGGTAAGTTATATATAATGCAATTTAGTATTATACCAGTAAATTTCTAATTCAATTCTCTCGAGTTTAAATATTAATTCAAAATTTGGTTACATTTATAATCGAAATCATCTTTTACCCAAATTTTAAGAATTAAATTTCCGATTAACTTCAAACAATTATATATTCATAATATATCAAATCAAATTTAAAATCTTCAATATATATATTATAAATCAAGTCATGTTTAAAACTCAAATCGATTTATTTTTCGAAACAAACCGTAGCAAAGCTACAGAATAATCTCTCCACTTCGAAACTCGAAAATGAATGTCGATGATGCGGTCGTCATCACCGAAATTATTTTCCAGCGACAAAGAGAAGAGCACTGATTTAAACATCTAAAATTTCTTTCAAATGATTTCCATTCAAAATATTTTAAATAATATACACTTTAAATTTAAAACCATAGTTCGAAATTATCGAAAATTAAATTTTCAAATTCTAATTTAAATTCACTTCAAATTCCAAATCAAATTATAACTAAGTTTTATACATTCATTTATTTATTAAATCTGACAACAAATTCATTTTCAATTTAATTTTAGAAAATTTATACTTATATATAATATAATCATTCAAAATTATTTTGTTTACCACACTTGAAACAATATTATGTCAGTTTGCTCTGCTCAAGCGTTTTAGAAATCCTATCAATAGAGTTGATCAGACGAATCGATCGGAAACCCAAATCAACATCAACAACTCAAACAACACAGCATATATTAAAACATTTAAATATTAATTTACAAACACAATTCCTCGCTTGACGATACAATAATGAATTCCAAAATAAGTATAGAGATTCAAATTTAATGGAAATCAAATCAAAGAGAAATTTGATTCAATAATAAGTTCGAAAGAGAAGATAAGATAATTCAATTAACAGAATCAGGAGATGGATATGCTTATTTAATTTACGGGCAACCTTAACCGGGTCAACCGTGACTTCAAGAATAAGATCGATGCAGAATTTCAAGGCAAATCTACGTTCGATCTCAGTAAATAAAATTCAGGTATAGCAAGGAATAGGTAGCATCGTAAACCGAGGATACAAATCTCTGGTAAATCGATGTCTATTGTAAAGGAGTTTCACCCCTTTATAAATCAATTCGAAGTTTGGTGAGACCGCCGATTCATTATAAAAGTTATTCGAAGTGGAGTTATGTGATACTCTGAAATTCAAAAGAATACGAATAGTGAGGGACAAGAATGAATTTCGGAACCGAGGGAACGTTCCAAAATTCAAAGGAATTGAGTAAAAAGGAAGAGATTGAAACTTGAATGAGAGTGATTCTGTAAATACATTTACCCTATATGCTAAGTTTTTCCTAGAGCTACCAAAACTCTGATACCAACTGTAACGACTCGCTATTTTAGACTATTCGCGTCCGCACATGTCAGACTTGAATAATTCAAAATACCGAATTATTAATTTAAAATTTGGCAAATCTCAGATATACAGTAAATAAATAATCACAGAATCACAGACACAGAGTAATAATATACAGCGGAAGTAAAAGAGATAGTAGTTCATGAAGCTACTATAATATATAAGATACATCAGAGTTTACAACAGAAGAGAAATATGATACATCAAGTACAAGTCAGAATACATCACTGGAATTATCGAATACTGAAAGAAGAATAGATGGCTGGATCTTCAAGCAAAGCTCCAACTCCAAAGGTGAGTCTTGAATACTGGTACACTTAGTCTGACCCAAGCGTAAAGCAAAACACAAAACACTCGAGTCAGGATTAATATTCTCATATCAATAAATCCAACTCAAGTGAAATAGCAATCGAAATACAAGTAACTCAAAGGATGTTGGAATCACCATCCTCTAAGGATCCGTTAAACTATCCACTATGTAGTAGTGTACGCTAAATAGATAATGTCTATCAGTAATATAAAGTATCAAAATAGTGTTAAGGCGTTACCATTATCCCCCTTAACACATTTTATATAAATGTCATAGTCTATACAGCACTATAAACTCCACCGTAAACTAGTGGAATATCAGGGAGTACTCCATAGGTATAACACAAAACAAATTCGTAGTGGTCGCGTATATAGGGATACAAGTATGACGAGGCACATGAGGCAATATCCAAGGTAGTGAAACTACCGTTTGCCTGATCCGGACCTGGTGAGAACGCATCACCGCAGCGATCGCAACACCGCGAAACAACACTCCTGAAATTCCGAGGGTGCACCAATCAATCACAAGTAATGAGTAGTAGTTACGAAGAAGTGTGTTCGCTCGAGGTAGCTAACCCCATTTGGCCCGGCACGGCTCCTGATTTTAGTCATTTCCAATTTGACACAAGTGTCAAGGCTATCCATTATCGTTCTCTTTCTTCAGTCATCACGTACATCATTCCAACCACTTCATTCTGGATCATCACTCCGTGTATAGTTATTAAAGTGGTTTTCGGTTTAGACAGAGAGTATGTCCATATCCGATTCCGGTCTCTTTAATAACTTTCGTAATTATTGCACCGATTGGTCGTTTAATAAATTTCAAAACCAAATCAATTTCAACTTCAATTAGAATTTATAATCAACATTTCATTCGTCTTTCGAAGTCGATTTCCATAATTTACGTTTCAAAACTTCCAAATAACCATTTCAAAGTCTTACAATTCAATTTCAACTTTTATTTAAAACAATTCAAATATTGATTCAAGTTCGTATATGAATTCCATTCCGAAATCCTTTAAAATGGTTTAATTTTCATTCAAATCAATTTTAATTCATTTATCAATTTCATTCAATATTCGCTAAGTAAATTTATCCTTCAAAACAACTTCTATTTAAATTCCAATTCATTTAAATCAATTTACTTACGTTCAACTTCGTTATATCAAAACTTACAAATTGAATTTAATGAAATTCGTCAGATCAAATTCTTTAAATTACAAGTCTTACGTTAATTTCAATAAATCTCATTTTATTTCTTGTTAAAGAAATTCGATTTTTACTTATTTAGTTACTTCGTTACAAATTTCAAACTCAATTAATAAAGAACTAAATTTCATATATTCGAGAAGTTTAATTTCACCTATTTTCTTATTTAAATTTTCCAAAGCTTAATTAATCAATAAAGAAACTCAATTTCATTTATTAACAAAGTTCAAATCCACTTATTCAAAAGTTCAATTTCTCTTATCAAAGAATTCAATTTTTATTCAATTATCAAATAATTAAATCTCACTCAATTATTAAATAATTTCAATCTTAATTGTTAATAATTTTAAAATTTAATAATCACAAACTTGATTATAAATTCAAACATAATTATTAAATCATTTCCACTTAATTATGAATTCAAACTTAATTATCAAATCATTTCAGCTTAATTATTAATTCAACTTAATAATTTCAAACTTAATTATAATTCCGAACTTAATTATAATTTCAAATTTAATTATTAAATGATTTCAAACTTAATAATTTCAAAACTTAATTATTACTAATTCCAATTTATTTATTAATAATTCCAAATTTAATTATTAAATAATTAAACTTCAAACAACGTTCGTTCATCAATTACTACGTTAATATTTGTTCAGATTTCAATATTTACATTTTTCTTTCATAAAAATTCAAATTCCAACTTCATTTCAAAACTTATTCTTTATTCGGATAAAATCATTATTTTATTTTTAAATCAAATTATTGACCAATCGGATTTTTATTTAATTCTCTACCCTAAGTCAAGTTCATTTGGGTATTTATCATTTCAACGCGATTCAATTTCAATTCACAAATCAAAGCATAACAAAGGGAACTTGCAGTGTGATAACTGGGATGATGTCAAAGTAAATAAATAAGCAATAACAACATCAATAAAAATCCAATAATTAATTCAAATAATCTCGAAATAATCGTATTAACTCACATTGTTGTTTGTTCAAATTAATATAATTATTTCTAGAATCTACACTATCATTTCATGTAGATTAAAGACTAGTCATTTGTTATTCTATGCAATTCTACACTTTACATTAATTATTCAATTTCATACTTCATCAATTAATACAACATAAATTCAAATGGATCAAGGGTAATTAACTATTTCTATGTGTCAATAATTAAACATTTAAGGGGTCATATTATACAAATTTAACTAATCAATCCCAACACATATGTCGATTCAAAATTTTAAACTATCCTACGTCAAATTCAGTTGCATAATATTTATCACTTTATACATTTCAAATTTAGCATCCAATACAAACAACAAACAATCAATCAATTATCAGCCAAACAGGATTATCATCGTATAATTTACAGATAACGGTGTCAGATGTCAAAGGTGAACTGACACATAAATAACAGTGCAATAAATAACAGCAGCATATTTCAATTGTCGTTTCAATTGAAATCAAATTTAATAAATAAAAGAACATTAATCGTGAGTGATTGCTCACCTTTTGAGGCTAGAGGAAACAAGAGATGACACAGATACGCACACTGATACGAACATTGAATTGAATGACAAATCGAATCAAAGCAACATCGGCCCGAATTCAACGATCAAAGCTGATAAAAGAATTAGATGGAACAAATCAAAACGGGGTCGGTGAAGGTAATCGGGGTAAGCGAACTTGTATTTATATATACAAATATATAACTATGTAAAACTATTAGTGAAATCATTTCCTTAATTCAAACACATGTTAATTTTAAACATATATGTAATTCTAAATTTATCGGTTTAAATACAACCCATTAAACAAACATATTTACATAATTTCCAACACCACATATGCTAACCCATAATATAAACTTTGAAATTATATTTATTGAAAAAGTACACAACTCATATATTATAGAATATACCGTAACACCTACATGCGCGCAACACATACTAACGCTTCTTTTAAATCTAACATACTACACATACATACAAACAACTATACTAGTTTAACTTTAACGCATATAAAACAAAATCTATATACAAAATTTCCATTCTAAAATATACTTCATATTATTATATTCAATTTCCACTGCTGTATCTTATTTAACAGAACCTATAATGTAACTATATGTTATATAAATACCAACCCTATCATACTTACAAATAGCACATGCAGCCATAGTTTTAGTAGTGGTGTTTGTAATACTTTTGTATCTATATAGCTTATAACAAAATAATACGAACAAAACATCAAATATACTATTATAATACTTATACACATGCGAAATGTAATTATATCTTTAAAACGCAACATATCTATACATACTAGTAAATGCGCGTAAAACTCTTTTTTTTTTGACATTTCCAGATACACGCTCACCTCACGACACATCAACATGTTTATATAAACCTTACACTTTGTATACTTTATAGTTATAAGCTGTATAAACTTTATATATTAACTGATTACTACAACAACTCATTGATTACTTACTTATTATAACTAATATTAGAAAACTAGCATATGTACAAACTAAGCTCTGCATATACATATGTAAATAAACAATATACTTATAAATATATTTATACACTGCACAGCTATGTATATTATATGCAAGCTTCCAAACCCATATAAGTGAAAGAATTAGAACTTACAATCTATATGCAACACTTTCTAAAATAAAATATATTGTAAGTTTATATATAACAATTTATACTAAATACTGTTAAACATATACCCGTATACATGCAATTGGAAGTACACAGTGTATTGGCAATACATATAATTTATATAAAATATAAGCAACTAAACTTTATATACATAACAAAACAAGATTTATATATTTATACATACCAAATATAATACTATATTTATATATACTGTAAGGAGAAAACTCAGAGGGCCGAAAATGTAAACAACCTATATACGTAAATATACATAATTTATACATCTCCTATATGTATATGTTTTAATATAGTAAAGCACACAAAAGTACACGTATAACACATCAATACACGTTACCTAAAATCAAAAGCATGCCGCACGGTTAAAAACTCAAGTAGGCGACTGGAAAGCAGAGAAAAAGAGGTCAACATAGGTAAGGCTTGCACTTCTGGGTGGAGATAACGTGCACGGTGGCTGCTAATTTCATTGGTGGGTTCGGTGGGTTGTTTGAGGTGGAGGGCTGCTAGGTGACTGTTAGGAGGAGGGCGAGGCGCTGCACTTCGGCCAGGGGAGTATGGCAGGTCAGCTATGTGGAGCCCGATGCGATGGTGAGTGGCGAGTCTTGGGTGGAGTGAACGGCGGTGACAAGGTCGGTGGAAGGAGGCGGATGTGTTGAGAAATGGGTTGTCGACGTGGAGCACGGTGAGGGGAAAGGTCTTGGTGCGTTCGGGTGGTCACGGCAAGTGGAAGGGAATGGCTGTTGCTATGGTTGTGTGAAGAGAGAGGAAGTGACTTGCTTAGGCCGGGCGGAGGAGGCGGGTTGCGTGTGGGATGTGGTGCATGGGTTTGGAGATGGCGGTGCACTGACGAATGGTGATGCCGGAGTGGAGGCTTGTGCGCGAGCTCGATGCTGCATTCATGGTGGTCGGTGAGTTGAGAGGGGAGAAGTGGATTGGAAATGAAAGGGTGGCCATGGAGGGAACTTGAAAGGTGGAGTATGAAATGGAAAGATGGAAGAATATAAACTAAAACATACGTACAGGCAACATGTAAAGCTTGGTAATGGGAAATGTATCATGGAAAAAGTGAACCGTTGGAATTAATAAATGCCACCGTAAAAAAATTTCTTATTTCAAAACTGATGGAATAAAGGCACTCATCAATGCATTGAAAAGGTGGAAAAATAACAGCTGATAATAAATGCCTACGACCGTTTGAAATCTGAAGGGACATTAAAAGTGGTATCGCTACGACGAGCTGTTTTATCATGTATGTCGTATACCGTACCTCAAAACACAGAAATGAATATACTGTAGAGATCAGTACGATGAGATGATCAAAACGGTACACACATATTGGTGGTACGATCAAATTATAAAATTCGAATTTTCTACTAGCGGAAAAGGCAAGAAAATCGCAGAAGAATAAGATCGACGTAGCCAAAGATTTCCGAATTTGGAAAAACGACAAACTGACAACTTGCTCAAAAGATGTTTTAGAATTTTTCTATGTAAAAATATTTAGGTTTCGAAAAAGTTTTATTTTCATCGCTTTTTAACTGATTAAATTGAAGTAATTTTACGCACGAAATAAACTTCCGTATTTTCGGACGAAAATTTACCGGTTGTTATGTTTAATTGGACGCAATCCAAATATCAAATTTATATTTCAAAATTTTATCGTTTAAATTCCCATAAATTTCAATTAATAACGTTATTAAAACCGGTTAAATCTACGGGTTGTTACATTGATGGCCGATCTTTTCGGAGTTGAGAAGCATAAATTTTCATGAAAATGATGAGGAAAAAGATACGGCTGAAGCAATGGAGTTAAGGCAGCAAAAATGAAAAGGTAATGGTTGATAATGAAAAGGTAAGAATACAAAGAGGCTTAAGTAAATAAAGAGTCACAAACCTTTCAAATTTCCACCATTTTTTTTTGAATTTTAAATACATGTAAAATATGTATAAATATAGATAAAAACACGAAAATATAGTAAATAAACAAAAATAAATAAATAAATATTAATTAAATATAATTAAATTAAGAAAATAGCAAAGAAAATGTAAACTAGACTTGAAAATTTGAAAATAAATGAAATGAACTTTGGAAAAATTGTATGTACATGAAAAATATTTATAAATAAAGATAAAAACATAAAAATAAAATGCATGCATAAAAATGAATAAATAAATTTTTATTAAATATGAAGAAAATAGGAGAAAAATGGAAACTAACCTTTAAAAATAGAAAATAAATTCAATAAGCTTTGGAAAATTTCAAACATCACTTTAAAAATATTTAAAAGGTAAAAATATCTATAACATTACATACAATAAAAACTAGAATAAGATATGACAATCAAAAAGATTATTTATAAAATTTAAAATAAACAATATTGTTAAATAAAACAATTTACACCCAAATTTATAAAAAGCATAACTTCCGCAATATTATTCGGATTTCAACGAAACAAAAAGCAGTGTTCTTGAAATTTTATTTATTTTCATAATAAAAGATAAAATTAAAATTTTAAAATATTTAAAATTTAAATTCAAAAGTCAAAGTTTGACTGCATTGACCAAAATTCATATTGTTGAAAATATTCAATATATGCATGTTTGAAATTCTAATCCACATCAAAATCAACATTTATATTTCAAATAACAAAATATATTCATTTTAATAAATAAAATAAAGTATTTAAATTAGTAATTTAAATTAAAATAATTAAAATATACAATTACAATAATAAAAAAATACAGGGTTGTTACACTCTTCATCCTCCAAATAAAGTGGTCTTCAATACACAGAAAAGCTTAGACTGACCCAGGCATAATGAAAAGGCAAAACACTCGAGTCAAAACTAAGAGATCTTATGTAAGTTAAATCAAAGTAAGTAAATATCAGTGCAATGGCTTTAGTGTGGGATTTTACATCTCCTATCCAGTGTCTAAAGTGCATGTAATAACTTAAGAGATGTTCGAGATTCCATCTCCTAAGGATCCGTTAAACTGTCTATAACATAGTACAATACGTTATTTTAATATGTCTATACTAAAGTAAAGTATTAAAATAGCATTAAGGCGTTGCCTATATCACCATAAACACATTTTATAAACGTTGTAGTTTATACAGTACCATAATTCCTCCATAAACTGGAGGGATATCAAAGGGCACTCCATAGTGTACGACACAAAACAAAATCATAGTAGGCTCGATAAGGCATATGACAAGACATACGAGGCAATGCCAGGGTAGGATACTATCGTTTGCAGGACCAGATTGGTGGTAACGCGTAGCAGCTACTACCGCTCACCTCAGAACACACTCCTATAATAAAATTGAGGGTGGCCACCAAATCAATCACAAAGTAACAAATATGGTATCGAAGAAGCATGTCCAATCGGAGATGCGACCTCATTTGGCCTAGGTATAACTCCTGTTTTAGTCATATCAAGCTGACCCGAGGGGGTCATGCTGCATTCTTACCTCATACAGTAGCGTTTGCCAAATATCCTACTTCATTCTGGATTCTCCACCATATGCAAAGTTGTTAAAGTGATTTTCGGTATGCGCAGAGAGTATGACAATATCTGATCCCGGTCTCTTTAACTACCAAATTCTTATTTCACACCGCTTGGTTCTTTTATATTTCCAAAACTAATTCATAATTTATATTAAAATATCATATTCACTTCCAAATAATAATCATTTCAAATCATATTCACTTTTGAAATCATTATTCACCTTAAATCATATTCGTTTCAAAATCATAACCACCAAAAATAGATTAAACCCTCGTATAAAAGTATTTGCATTTAAATCAATTAAATCTAAATCGTAACTATTCCAACTTTAAACAATTTGAATGTAGAAAGTAGTTTATATATTAGAATAGTTATACATTAAAAATAGTTTATATTTTAAAAATAGGTCATGGATTAAAATAGTTAATATATTAGAAATAGTTTATGTATTGAAATAGGTTATAGATTAAACGAGTTAATATATTAGAAATATCTATTATAGTTTAAAATAGTTTAACATAGTTTTAATAGTATAAAATAATTTAATAGTTTTAATAGTTTAAGGTTTTTAAAACAATTAAAATAGTTTAATATCAAATGGTTTGATTATTGGAAATGGTTTATATAGTAAATAGTTGAAAATCTAAATAATCTGAAATTTTAAAATAATAGATTTTCAAAGAGTTAATATTAAAATAATTAATTTGAAAATAATATCAAATCAAACCATTTCTTTCATTTCAACAAATTTGGACCATATCCTAATTTCAAATTAACAAAATTTAATTTTAATCTTTCAATTCAAATTCTCATTAAAACCATTTTAATTTATATCGATTTCTAATCCATGTTTGAACTACAAATTTAAACCACTTCTGTAACGACCCAGATTTTCCGTCATTTGATTTTGAATATTTAAATGGTTTCAAATATTTATTTGGAATGTAAGTTGATTTTTGGAATGCAAAGATTCTAGTTGAAATGATATAATGAATTTGAAACTTAAATACAATGATTTATCGAAATACGAAAGTGGTACATAATTGAAATTTGAATTGAATATGAAATGAAACGATATCTAACATTGATATAAATTTATTTGAATCAGAATTTAGTTAATAAGTTTTTAAAATTGAAATTTTAAGTGATTTCATAAATTTTTGAAATCGTTAATTTTATCGATGAGTTAAAGTAGCAATCCGAGTCACAGTCTCGGAATTCGACGAAACTAGTTCCACTAGATCTATAATAGTGTATTGTTGTCGGATTTCAAATTTTTTAGGATTTAGAGTTACCGTTTGATCGTGGAAGCCGAAAACGTACAAGATTAATTTAATTAAAAGTCATCGATTTAAAAAGCTTTTTTTCGCATATGATCGAATTCGTCCTCGAAACTTGTTCCATTGTGTTCGGAAGAGGGTTATAACATTAGGAATGCCAAATGGCATGCCTCAATAGGGGATGGAAATTTCGAGATATGCAAAGAAATATTTCGAATATTTAAATTATTATAAGTCGATCAGGGGTCAAACTTTTAAGAGACCTACTCACCCATGAGCCACCCTATATCTGTACCGCCACCCTACGATACGAACCTTCCCCCCTTAGTTTTTAAAAACCCAACCCTCTTTTCCTCGTTCTTTTTAAAATTAGAAATCGAATACGAAAAGAGAAAAGAAAAAAATTCTCCCACTCGATTGAATCGCAATTTCCGGTTTATATAAAAAAATTGCAGCCGCATGCATTGGCGCTAGGACCAACGACATTGAGCGACACAGGGGGAAATCCAAGTCGTGATGGAGGGTTAGTCAATGGTGAGGTGATGCTGGAGGATAGGGCAGGCGAGGTCAATGTTGGTTTGAGGGCGCTCATGTGATGAAGATGCATTCGTTCGAACTAGGGTTATGTAAAGGGTTTAACTCAATTCGTTTTGGGTTATGGCAAAGGTCGAACGGAGGTGATGGGGATAGGTCATCATGAGTGCTGGAGTGAAGCAGGGTTCATGCGAATCGGCAAGGGGTTCTGGTGATGCTCTGGTCATCGTTAGCTGACGTACGGCAATGGCTAATGTGGGAGCATAGACGATGAACGACGTGGGTTGGAGGAAACGATTGGTGGATGGTACAATCATGATTGATGCATAGTTTATGGTGACTGTATGTATTCAAAAAGGAAGATGGATTAGCAAGGTAAAGTTAATTAGGGATTTCAATTAGATTATATTTAGCTATTGTTTAAAAATCATAATATTATAACTTGGAAATCTTGTTTGTTAGATTGAAATTGAACAAAACAAGACGTGATGGGATCGTATCGATGAATATGACATTTTGAATTCATCTGGCGTCAATCAAGGATAGTTGCTATTTTAGAATATATTAATTGTATAATTTAAAATTGGATGATTAACCATTTCAAAAAAAAAAATCTAGGTGAGTAAATCTCACTCTTTTTGGATTGCAAGATTTATATTGATAATAATTAACATTAATTACTAGATGTTTTTTGAATTTATAAATTATTCTTGGTTTGGATGTTATATATATATAGTAGAATATATATATATATATATGTCGTGTCATATATTTCCCGCCGTTGGAGCAAATGAGACCCTATGTACACCACATAATAGTGAATGACCCTATATTACCGCGATATCCCCCTCGAAGTGAGATTGAATTTTATGTTATCTAACATCTGTAGATGCAAGGAAACATGTTGGAGGGATCTAACTGGATTCCTCAAAAATGTTGATTTTAATTTCATATGTAGTGATATATGATATGGTTTCTTAATCTGTGATAGATTATGGTGTGATTTGAATTTATTGGATGCTATAGTAGCACTGGCCCTAATTTTAATATTTTAAAAACTATAAGTATTATTTTTGAATTTAAAAGGAAGTTGAAAAGCGATTTGGAAGTGAAATATTTATATTGAATTTTTAGATTAATTAAAAGAAATTGATTTGGATAAAATAAATAGTATGATTTGTACTTAGCGATTTTTTGATATTTTAAATAGAGATTTTGGAATAATATACAAAGGATTTATATAATAAATCTTAATTGATATTTTTTAAATGTAAAAAGGGGTTTTCAAACTCGAGATTTGGTTAGATTGGGAGAATAAAGGGAATGTGGAAATAAAATAAAATTGGTTATAGTGGATTTTTAAATAAGATTTTTAAGTTATGAATGGAAGTATAAATCGAGATTTGATTGGTTTTCGAATATAGTTCGGATTATTTAAGAAATATATTTGTAAATGGAACTTCTATTAGAAATTGATTTATAAATGAATTTAAATGACATGAAAATGTTGTAAACTGGAAATGAGATTTTGAAATTTATAAACGATTTTTATAAGTAAAATAAAGTGATTTTCATTTAGTAAATTGGAAATATAAAAATCACAGTGAGAATTTATAACGTGATAGGGAAATCAGTTTAGAGAGATATAGTGGATTCTATATTGGAATTTGGGAATAGTTATGGAATTGGAAATGCGAATCGATTTGTGATAAATCGAGAGAGATTTATAACAATAAATTGGATATGTTGAATTTTAAAAATGGTTTTCACAAGAACTTATGCTTTGTTTTAAAAAAGGATTTTTAATTATTAAACTATGTAGTTTTAAAACTATTAGTTGGATTAGAATATTTCAGAAATTTAGTTATTTAAGTATTTATATTTGTTGAATGAATTCTAAGTTATAAACAAGTTTTGTAAATTGATTAGAAGTTTATTAATAAATTGGAATTAGTCATTGATATTTATTTTAAAAGTATTTTAAATAATTATTTAACCATATTTTTGAAATTATTATTTTATAAATATATATATAATTTAAAAGTAAGTAATTAGAATTTTTTTGTAAATACTCTCGAGTTTGTGAATCGGATTGTATTGGACTGATATGGTTGTATAAGTGAAATGTTATAGCTTCAAAGAAATATTCCAAAATAGTTAGACCCGGGAACTTCGAAAATGAGTCTGAATTTGTTTAAGGAGTTATAAATCGTTAGTTTGATTGTAGATGAGTATAATCGATAATTTTTGGAAATATGAAAAGGGAATTACTAAATTCCAGGGATTTGTGAAATAAAACAGAATATCCATAATTATTGGAATTAAATGGTTTTGAAAGTATTCTAGCTAGGAAATGATTTATGTAGAATAATCTCTAAGTAATGAATGATAAGTTGGATTTGGAAAAAAATTCTAGTTGTTGATATGGGTTAAAAATCATGTTATGGATTTAAGAATTGAAATCGTTTTCAGATATTGAAATACGGGAAGGGATTTAGTATATATATCTTTGTAAAGATATTTTAAAATAGATGTTGAAAGATTTATAATCTGAACCTAGTGACAGCTTATGGATGTTATTTGATAGTTGAATAAGCGACTATCAAATCTGGCTAAATTCGTTTATCATTTAGAAGAGACCGGGATCAGATTTAATTATTCGAAAACCACTTCGATCTGTTTTGTGCTTTATAGATCATGATATCTCGAAGAAATGGAGATGGTGATTTTGGAGACTCGGTTTGTTCAGACCCATACCAACTTGTATGGATGAATGCCATCATTGCAACATTGCCGTGAAGGCAGTGTTAGCATTTCAAGTATGAATGCTATTCTAAAGGTAAAACGTATCCTCAAGCCTCATCAACTGGGAATGACCAAAACAGGAGAGATGCAGCAGGGATAAGTAGGTCGCACCCAATTAAGGTGTAATGAACTGATTTTTCGACGCCCTAAAACCGACATCAATACGTCCACTGTATTAAATGCCGAACAATCGAATGTCGAAAAATCAAATCGTTAGGGTTAAAGAAGAAGAAGGTAGAAGAAGAAATAGAAAACAATACCAAAATATCTCATTCATAGTAGAACAGTATATAGTAGATAAATGACTAATCTTCAAACAAAAGAACTATATCAGTTTATACATTACATTATCAGAGTACAACATCAACAAAATGCAACACTGAGCAGTTATGTTAACTTGTTCACATGGAAACTGAATTTGAAGCAAACCATACACAGCGGATAATACATGATATATGTGTGATATGTCTCATCATCCAGCTTATCTCCTGATCTCCATAGCACACTTTCCTGACTTAGCTCTAGATCCTACTGATAACCTAACTCTAGGCTGTCCGTGTGGAAAATTATGGGCACATGGAGTTTAGAAAGAAAACAATACTCCAAGTCAGTCATGGGACTGGTGTGAGATCTAAAAACAGTTATTTGTACAAAAAAGAAATCCGTTCATGCTTTTGGAAAGTGAAACTACCATAATGTCTCCAGGCACATACATAATGCAATCGCACACTTGGGGAAGGATTCTCCTTATAGTAGTCAAACATGCTTGATACGCGAAAATCCTTTTGATATTATAATTAGTGCATAGTGTGGAAAACATTTCAAAAGTATAATGTTAATCTTAGCAAGAATACGTACCATTATAGTATAGCTACCATGTTAGATAGAAGGTTCTACAACTAAAACCATACAGGGCTCGTATTGAGTGATTGGATTTCCAACAAATGCTCAAATCTAAGGAACTTCCTTTATCCGAAGGGTACGCCTCTGGAGGGATGCTTCGAGAACCTAACTATATCTCTTCCAACACAAGGCCGGGTTACCTCTGCAACTAGGTAACTAACTGTCATGAGTATGCCGTACCCCGGTCGTAACCGACCTTTACCGAGGTGCCTCAATTTCCAACAAACACATAAGTAAATATCTGGGCTTCATACGAGAATACCACTTTTTATCCACACAAGTTAAATATCTAGGATCCATACCAGAATACCACTTTTTATCCAGAAGGAAATGCAAATACCCCGAGCGGCGACCCACATAACCTAGCTGCGTCCTTTCCTGTTTCGACCATTTCCGAGGTGTGAGGTTCGACGAAGTCTCATCCCATAAAGCTACGCTTTTCACAAAAGTCATGCTTCGATCAACCAATGATCAACACTTAGCTTGCCACATTACCAAATTGGGAATATATCATTAGTAACCATCAACTACATAACCTTTAAGCTCGTACGTCTTAGAGAAGGGTGTTAAGCTAAGAGAATAAATTCTCGCCACCAAACAGAAATGTATTTGATAGAAATCAGCTTTATATCTCAAAGTGTAATTTCATACATACATCCATACAAGTCCATCCTGGGTCTGAATGGAACCGAAGGCACTTCGTCCAATTAAGGAAAGAAGTCCTTGCAGATTCGGATATCCCCTAATCACGTCCGGACTCCTCATCACATAGGGTAATCTCCATACCGGAGCAACTCGGTGTAGAGACAATCAACCGGTAATCCTTTCGTTTTTGAAAATACCCGGTCTTCAACCACCGTTTTCAAATGCAATCCCACTTCGTCGTATCATTGTTCGAAATGGGTTTTATGACTTAAATCCCTCCCCTGGTTTGTCTGAATAATGAGCGCTTATTTAAAAAAACAAGTGGGTACATTCAAATCTAAAATTAATTCACAACAAATTTCCATTTTTGATCTTTTGAACAAAAGATCTACCTTTAAGATTCGATGTGGTTTTCGGACAACCATTTGGAATCTGGCCCCCGGTCTCATCGAAATTCAAATGTCGTCAAAAAGGCCAATATTGGTAGTCGGTTATTTAACTATCAAATAACATCTATAAAAAACCATCAGATTTAAATAATTTTCCTGTAACAACCCGCATATTTATCAATTTTATATTTAAATATTTTATCGTTAATCGGATTTTAGTCCGAAAAGCTACTTTTTGCAAACAGTCGAATTGGGACTCGAGACCACCCCCATTGAGTTCAAAATGACGTTTGCGACCTTTTTGAGTATAAGCTTCGATATGTTTGGAGAAAGTTGAATTTTGCTACCTTTTGCTTTGGGCTTTGGTTTGGGCTGAGCCAATTAACCACTTACTAACTCAGTCCCAATCCCCCTCTCCTCTTCATTACTTCATTCTAACTCCTCAAACTCAAGCTCCAATTGAAATGGTGGAGAGGAAAAAGAATTAAAACTCCAAGCCCTAGTTCCATAGCAAAATCCAAGTTCTTGCTCCAAAATCTAAGAGAACCCATTGGTAAGCTTCCTCTTCTTCTTCTCCAACTCATTCTCTCTTTGATTTCAGAAATTTCCTAAACCTAATTTAGGGAATGTTTCTCTTTTAAGCTTAGATTCAAGCTTGTTGAGTTGGAATTAAAGAGTGCTTGTTCTTGCCATTGCTTCATAGCATCATCTTCATTAATTTGGGTTCAAAGGTGAGATTTTTATCTCACATCTATGACTATAAGTATCTTTGGTTGTTAGGTATGAATTCCTAACGATTATTCATGTGCATTTGCATTTGGTTTGGATTGATTTGGTGAATATTTCAATTATTGGTGTTTTGTAGTCAAATCTTTAAAAATCCAAACATTTATGTTTGATCATGCTTTAAGAGGTGTTTCGGAGAGCCTATAAGACCGGGTTGTCGCTAGGCATAAATCCTTAGTCGTCTTTGCTCGTCCGATCGCTCCCGATACGTTTTGGCCACTTTGGCCTAGGCAAATTGTTGCCTAGACTAGGTGACCAGACGTCTGGTTTGGACCTGGAAATTAAAAATGTATGCACACATATTATAAAAAAAAGGCCAGAGACTATTTTCAGACGTCTGAACCATCAAACCAGACGTCTGGATAGGTCTCAGACGTCTGACTTGAGGTTTCAGACGTCTGAGTGTTCTCTGGGTTATTTCCAGAGAACAAATCCAGACATCTGGATCCCAAATCAGACGTCTGGAGATGTTTATTTTTGCCTATTCAGGCTGTTTTGTGTGAATTTCCATTGTTTATCGATTTTAGCGATCCTATTAATCGTTATCACTTATTATCGACTTTGATGACTTCTTTTTATGGATCTTTTTGGAAATATCCATTTCTATGGATTTGGTATCGATTTCTTTGGATTTTATTCACGTCTTCGAATGTGAATTTTGTAATTGGTTGTTCTTAAAATCTTCTTTATGATTTGTCACTTTAAAAATATAAAGGTTTTCTATACTAGTAGTAAATATCAAAACTCTTTCTTCAAATGATTTCAACACTATTTTATTACAAAGCTCATTTTCTTAAACCGTTTCCCAATCTATTAGTATATACAAACCTTTACCTCACTCGTATGAGAAATCTAATTAAACGGTTTAGTAAAACAAGTGGTATGAAACGCTTGCGTTTACTTCGTCGGTTAATTCTTGGACTTGTTCGATTGAATCTCTTGTGACAATTTTCTAGTGGAGATTTACAGTTTGTTCGTAAATGTTTAAGTTAAGTAAGTGGTTATGGGACATGAAGCTAAACTTTTATATTTACTAGCTTATTGTAATTGACACTTCTCATTGATCATGATGATCATCTTTGTGATTTAGACTAGCAATGTGCGATGTCTCTTTGTCCATGTCGAGGACGATACTTCATTTTTTTTGTGGAGCTTCGGCTCACCAGGAGGAGCTTCGGCTCAATGTCCGCATTGGGGGACTATACCCTGTCATGAGGAACTTCGGTTCACCAGGAGGAGCTTCGGCTCAATGTCCGCAATGGGGGACTATACCCTGTCAGGAGGAGTTTCGACTCACCAGGAGGAGCTTCGGCTCAATGTCCGCAATGGGGGACTATACCCTATCATGAGGAACTTCGGTTCACCAGGAGGAGCTTCGGCTCAATGTCCGCAATGAGGGACTATACCCTGTCAGGAGGAGTTTCGACTCACCAGGAGGAGCTTCGGCTCAATGTCCGCAATGGGAGACTATACCCTGTCATGAGGAACTTCGGTTCACCAGGAGGAGCTTCGGCTCAATGTCCGCAATGGGGTACTATACCCTGTCAGGAGGAGTTTCGACTCACCAGGAGGAGCTTCGACTCAATGTCCGCAATGGGGGACTATACCCTGTCAGGAGGACTTTTTGACTCACCAGGAGGAGCTTCGGCTCAATGTCCGCAATGGGGGACTATACCCTGTCTGGAGGAGCTCCGGCTCATTTTTCTGGGATTGGCCATCCTTTTTGTTGTGATTTTTGGATTTCGTGTGTTGATTTCTAGAATTTGTGTTTCACCAACTTTTACGATTGGCATGGATATATATATGTCACTTATTGTGGCTTGGTGAATGAAATCAAGAGTATGACATTCCTTTTTATCTTGAGTAGATTATTGTGATATTGATTAATCTCTTGTTGATTTTCAATTACTTATTTATCACAGCTTGGCATTGTGATTATTATATGTTTATGTCATATCTCCTATTCTATATCATTTCTTCTGATATTTATAGCTAGACTGATCCGTTTATTATTTTCTTCTTAAATAATACTCGGGTCAGACCGAGATGTTGCAGGTGCTTCTGCTTGACTTCTCATCTTGGATCATTACTCTGACTTTTGGCAAACTACTTAGATTAGTAGTTTATTTTGTTGTATACACTTGAGATATAGACTCATAGTTGTATTCCTTTGTACAGCATGTGTTGCTATTCCTTTGTATTATCGTGGATTTTTTTGACATTACTCTGATATACACTTTCATGTGTTAGTGTTATATTCATATCTATTTCCGCCTTTGTGATATGAATTGTCTGTGACTGATTTGTGTTATGTTTATTTCTATATTTGTTTCCGAAGACCTTTATAGCCACTATGTAGTAGCTTTGAGTTTGTATCGGTATGTCGGATTTCCTCTCGAGATGAAAAGTTATAATTTTATCTGGCATATCGGTACTCGCACAAAGCAATTATACAGATGGTCGCTCCTCAACAGCCTTATTCTCCGTGCTATTTGACAGCATTCACAGTAGTGTTCTTGGCTAGCGTGGGTATAGAGGTGGGGCGTCACAGACTTGGTATCAGAGCCAAACTTCGGAACAATATAGAATAATTTAGCAAGGATCATGTCCTAAGTCTTTCTTAGGAGTTGTGCTTTAGGATTTTATTCGGGTCTTCGTACCGTTCTATCCTACTTTCTTTTATGATTCCTTGTTTTATCTATCAAGATTGCTTGATATTTATTTTGAGAATAACTCTTTCCTCTTCTTTCTTTCTTTCTTAAAGAAGAGAAATGGTTAGGCCTGGCCGTCCCAGCGCCGGTCAATCTAGTGCTACTCCCCAGGATGGAGTTTTTATGTCTGCCCAGCAGCTTTTAGATCTTGTCAAGAACGCTCAAATAGCGGGTCCCAATCAGGAGCCTACTCATCCTAGATCCGCAACACTCAATTTGTCTTTATTGATGTCGAAATTATTTTATGTGATTTTTCTGTCCGAGCCGATTTTTATTTAGGCTTCGGAATTTACTTTTGTAAGGATTGGCTTAATTATTATGAGGCCATATCCTTTGTCCTGTGTGGACTATTCATCTTCGACATTTTCAATCTGTTAAGCAGATTTCTATTTTTCCTTTGTGATTTTGATTCCAATTTGATGGCATCATTTTATTCCTTAAACCCGCATGATAAGGAAAGTATTATTTCTCTCAATCATATCGTTTGAAAAAATTTCTGGTATTTTTGGGCTTGTCTTAGGATCATCACCTAAGCAATATCTTTTGTGTGGTGCGAAGGTCTTTTCAGTTTGACTTTATCACCGGTTTTCGTTTGCTACGAGTTGCGGAAGTTAGCATTCCACTTACCGCATTCCGCACTCGTTATGATTCTTATGAATGCCTTATTTTGTCATTCAATTTGTCCAGCTTATTTCATCCATTTTATAAATCGAATATTCTGTGAATATTTCTATGAGACCATTCTTGTATTTATTGATTTTGGATGAAAATAGTAATTTAAAATTTTGCAAATCTTTTTCATAAGATTTATTTATAAGTAAAACTGGATTTTTGTTCTTGAAACGAACAAAGAATATTCTTAAAAAAATTTAAGAGATTTATTTATCCTATAAAAGATGATTTTGTGATTGTATTGCCCGTTGAGTGCTTTAAGAATTTTGGTCGATGCGCTTGATCCACGTTATCGATAGGAATTTCCAAAACGCTTTGATGAGACAATCAGACACGATACATTGACTTGTAAAAATGAAAATTTTTGTAGAATGATTATTACATAAAAGTAAAAATGTAATTTTGAAAGTTTTAACTTTTCGGCGAAGAGAATTATTTAAAAGAAGTTCTTTCTTTTCGATACTCTTATTCTTTCTTGTGATTCCTGAAGGGGAACCAAGACTTTGCTATTTGTACCGATACTAGTCGTATTGGTTTGGAATGCCATTCTCTTGCAAAGGAGAACGTGCTATCACTTGTGCTTCTAAATCATTATAGCTTATCGAGGCTAGATATGCCACTCATGATCTAGTGTTCGTGGCTATTTTTTTTGCTTTTGGAATTTGGCATCATCATATTTGGATGAGAAATTTGTTCTCTACCTCGATCATAAATCTTTGGAATATTTATGTTCTCTTAAGGAACTGCATGTTGACTCGAGTTCCTAGCTTCCTATGATCTTGATATTCTTTTTATTCCCGAAGGGGAAATCATGTTGCCAATGCGTTTAGTCGTAAGCAACAAGGGGTTGTTTCTTTGTTGATGACCGAATGAAATTATCTTTTTATCAAGTTCATCAGGCGTTTTGATGTACTTCGTTTTATTGAGTTTCATATCATTTCTTTTATGAGCTTACGTCCGATGTTCTTTTATTGTGTTCGGTTCATTGGACGTACCGTTTTTGTACTACGTCGGTGTTCCGAAATCATTCGGGCTTCGGTTCATTGGACGTACCGTTTTTGTACTACGTCGGTGTTCCAAAATCATTCGGGCTTTGATTCATTGGATGTACCGTTTGTACTACATCAATGTCTTCGCTTTTTGATTCATTGGATGTACCGTTTGCACTACGTCAATGACTTGGCTTTTTGGTTCATTGGACATACTGCCTTTGTACTACGTCGGTGCTCCAAATTATTCGAGATTCTAGTTTCTCGGGCGTACCGTATTTGTACTACGCCGTTGCACCGGCTCAACTTTCTGCTATTCTTGACGTTTTCCATGTCTTTTATCTACGGAAATGCCTTAGGGATTCCGGTTTTCATTCTTGAGCTCGGCGATATTGTGGAGATTGAAGTTTCACCAAATTTGACTTTTGAGCACCATTCCATTCGCATCATTGCTTCGGAGGTTGAGCGCCTTCGATATAAATATATTCTTTTTGATAGAAGTTCAATGGTTCTCAAATCCTAAGGATTGCTCATGTGAAATCTTGAGAATTCATCGAACGAAAACTTTCGGATTTACTCCTTCGTGCTCTTTATGGTGAACTTCTTGATTCAAATTTTCTTTTGTGTTAATATGCTTCTATGGTTGTTACTTCTTATATTTCCTTCTTAATTATTGCGAGGACGCAATTTCTTTAAGGAGGGGAGTCTGTAACAACCCGCATATTTATCAATTTTATATTTAAATATTTTATTTAAATATTTTATCGTTAATCGGATTTTAGTCCGAAAAGCTACTTTTTGCAAACAGTCGAATTGGGACTCGAGACCACCCCCATTGAGTTCAAAATGACGTTTGCGACCTTTTTGAGTATAAGCTTCGATACGTTTGGAGAAAGCTGAATTTTGCTACTTTTTGCTTTGGGCTTTGGTTTGGGCTGAGCCAATTAACCACTTACTAACTCAGTCCCAATCCCCCTCTCCTCTTCATTACTTCATTCTAACTCCTTAAACTCAAGCTCCAATTGAAAACGGTGGAGAGGAAAAAGAATTAAAACTCCAAGCCCTAGTTCCATAGCAAAATCCAAGTTCTTGCTCCAAAATCTAAGAGAACCCATTGGTAAGCTTCCTCTTCTTCTTCTCCAACTCATTCTCTCTTTGATTTCAGAAATTTTCTAAACCTAATTTAGGGAATGTTTCTCTTTTAAGCTTAGATTCAAGCTTGTTGAGTTGGAATTAAAGAGTGCTTGTTCTTGCCATTGCTTCATAACATCATCTTCATTAATTTGGGTTCAAAGGTGAGATTTTTATCTCACATCTATGACTATAAGTATCTTTGGTTGTTAGGTATGAATTCCTAACAATTATTCATGTGCATTTGCTTTTGGTTTGGATTGATTTGGTGAATATTTCAATTTTTGGTGTTTTGTAGTCAAATCTTTAAAAATCCAAACTTTGATGTTTGATCATGCTTTAAGAGGTGTTTCGGAGAGCCTATAAGACCGGGTTGTCGCTAGGCATAAATTCTTAGTCGTCGTTGCTCGTCCGATCGCTCTCGATACGTTTTGGCCACTTTGGCCTAGGCAAATTGTTGCCTAGACCAGGTGACCAGACGTCTGGTGACCAAGTCCAGACGTCTGGTTTGGACCTGGAAAGTAAAAATGTATGCACGCATATTATAAAAAAAAGCCAGAGACTATTTTCAGACGTCTGAACCATCAAACCAGACGTCTGGATAGGTCTCAGACGTCTGACTTGAGGTTTCAGACGTCTGAGTGTTCTCTGGGTTATTTCCAGAGAACAAATCCAGACGTCTGGATCCCAAATCAGACGTCTGGAGATGTTTATTTTTGCCTATTCAGGCTGTTTTGTGTGAATTTCCATTGTTTATCGATTTTAGCGATCCTATTGATCGTTATCACTTATTATCGACTTTGATGACTTCTTTCTATGGATCTTTTTGGAAATATCCATTTCTATGGATTTGGTATCGATTTCTTTGGATTTTATTCACGTCTTCGAATGTGAATTTTGTAATTGGTTGTTCTTACAATCTTCTTTGTGATTTGTCACTTTAAAAATATAAAGGTTTTCTATACTAGTAGTAAATATCAAAACTCTTTCTTCAAATGATTTCAACACTATTTTATTACAAAGCTCATTTTCTTAAACCGTTTTCCAACCTATTAGTATATACAAACCTTTACCTCACTCGTATGAGAAATCTAATTAAACGGCTTAGTAAAACAAGTGGTATGAAACGCTTGCGTTTACTTCATCGGTTAATTCTTGGACTTGTTCGATTGAATCTCTTGTGACAATTTTCTAGTGGAGATTTACAGTTTGTTCGTAAATGTTTAAGTTAAGTAAGTGGTTATGGGACATGAAGCTAAACTTTTATACTTACTAGCTTATTGTAATTGACACTTCTCATTGATCATGACGATCATCTTTGTGATTTAGACTAGCAATGTGCGATGTCTCTTTGTCCATGTCGAGGACGATACTTCATTTTTTTTGTGGAGCTTCGGCTCACCAGGAGGAGCTTCGGCTCAATGTCCGCAATGGGGGACTATACCCTGTCATGAGGAACTTCGGTTCACCAGGAGGAGCTTCGGCTCAATGTCCGCAATGGGGGACTATACCCTGTCAGGAGGAGTTTCGACTCACCAGGAGGAGCTTCGGCTCAATGTCCGCAATGGGGGACTATACCCTGTCATGAGGAACTTCGGTTCACCAGGAGGAGCTTCGGCTCAATGTCCGCAATGGGGGACTATACCCTGTCAGGAGGAGTTTCGACTCACCAGGAGGAGCTTCGGCTCAATGTCCGCAATGGGGACTATACCCTGTCATGAGGAACTTCGGTTCACCAGGAGGAGCTTCGGCTCAATGTTCGCAATGGGGGACTATACCCTGTCAGGAGGAGTTTCGACTCACCAGGAGGAGCTTCGGCTCAATGTCCGCAATGGGGGACTATACCCTATCAGGAGGAGTTTTTGACTCACCAGGAGGAGCTTCGGCTCAATGTCCGCAATGGGGGACTATACCCTGTCTGGAGGAGCTCCGGCTCATTTTTTTGGGATTGGCCATCCTTTTTATTGTGATTTCTGGATTTCGTGTGTTGATTTCTGGAATTTGTGTTTCACCAACTTTTACGATTGGCATGGATATATATATGTCACTTATTGTGGCTTGGTGAATGAAATCAGGAGTATGACATTCCTTTTTATCTTGAGTAGATTATTGTGATATTGATTAATCTCTTGTTGATTTTCAATTACTTATTTATCACGGCTTGGCATTGTGATTATTATATGTTTATGTCATATCTCCTATTCTATATCATTTCTTCTGATATTTATAGCTAGACTGATCCGTTTATTATTTTCTTCTTAAATAATACTCGGGTCAGACCGAGATGTTGCAGGTGCTTCTGCTTGACTTCTCATCCTGGATCATTACTCTGACTTTTGGCAAACTACTTAGATTAGTAGTTTATTTTGTTGTATGCACTTGAGATATAGACTCATAGTTGTATTCCTTTGTATAGCACGTGTTGCTATTCCTTTGTATTATCGTGGATTTTTTTGACCACTACTCTGATATACACTTTCATGTGTTAGTGTTATATTCATATCTATTTCCGCCTTTGTGATATGAATTGTCTGTGACTGATTTGTGTTATGTTTATTTCTATATTTGTTTCCGAAGACCTTTATAGCCACTGTGTAGTAGCTTTGAGTTTGTATCGGTATGTCGGATTTCCTCTTGAGATGAAAAGTTAAAATTTTGTCTTGCATATTGGTACTCGCACAAAGCAATTATACAGATGGTCGCTCCTCAACAGCCTTATTCTCCGTGCTAGTTGACAGCATTCACAGTAGTGTTCTTGGCTAGCGTGGGTATAGAGGTGGGGCGTCACATTTCCCCAAACTATTTATTTCAAAATATCTTCGAAAGATATAAATTTTTCTACACTTCAACCCTTTTGAAAACAGTTTTCAAATCGCTTTCCTCTCGCATAATAAATTCCAAATATTGTTAGTTTCCATTGAAAATTTGCCGAGTCTGAATGATTTAGATTTTAAAATAATTTAAATCACTTATCCAAAAATATATACTTCGAAACACTTAAAATAAAAACTATTTTTAAACATTTTATTTAAAATATTAGTTATAAAATTTTTATACTAATAGCTCATATAAAACTTAAGCTCGAACTAATTTTTAAAATAAATTTATTAGATAGAGTTTATTTATTTAAATAACCATCTTCTAAATCAAATGCTAGTTAAATCTTTAAAATAATTACTTCTATAATTACTTAGTAAATATTTACTTTACAAAAATTTCAAACAATTTAAGAAAATAATTTCTCCAAAACATTCTTTTTAAAACCAACTTTAGAACTTTTAATTCATACTTAAAAGCTATTTTGAAAACATACTCGGCTTGCTAAGGAAAAATACACTTTCCCTTCCAAAATAGTCCATTTATATCAATTAATAAATCCTTCTCAATTTATCTCAATTTACATCCCAAATTCGTAAATTTTCTTTCCACACTTTTAAAAATAAACTAATTTTTTTTAATTACTCGTTCCTTTACAAATTCCATTGTGAATTTATATTTTGAAATATCCACTGATATCTTATTCCACATTATAAATCCAATCTATAAATTCCATAATCTCATCCTTCTTTCGAAACATATTTTCAAGCACTAAATCAATTTCCAAATCGATTTCCAAAATTAACTCCATTTAAACATTACTCCTTTACTTATCCAAATTTATTTCAAAACCCATTAATCCAATAATCACACCTATATTTATGATTAAATTCATTTAAATCCGAAAAAACTAATTTCATGCTTGATTTCAAAAGTCTCCCTTTGTTTCTCCCAAACTGTTTAAAATCCGAATTTTAAATAAATTCTTCAACTTTTAAACAATACTACTTAAGTTCTCAAAATCTATTTATTTCCATTTGTTAAAATCTTTTCCCCATACTTGGAATTTATTCAATAGGATTTCAAAAATCAACTTTTATCCTTTTCTAAATTCCTTCTTTTAATTTATCCAATTCTTTAGAATTATTTTACTTACAATTTTCTACTTTATTTTCCTTTCAAAAATCCAATTTTTATATTTCTGGTATTTTAAAATACCAAAAATATATTTGGCCAAACCATAGACTTCAATAATTTCAATTACTCCTATAATCATTCACAGATTATCAATAAATCATATCACAACATATGAAATAAATTCAAACATTTGAGGAATCCAGTTGGATCCCTCTAACCTATTTCCCTGCATCCATAGATGTTAGCACTTATAAAATAACAATCCCACTTTGAGGTGGAATATCAATAAATCATATCACAACATATGAAATAAATTCAAACATTTGAGGAATCCAGTTGGATCCCTCTAACCTATTTCCCTGCATCCACAGATGTTAGCACTCGTAAAATAACAATCCCACTTTGAGGTGGAATATCACGGTATATGGGGTCATCCGCTATTATGCAGGGCGCATGGCGTCTCATCCGCTATATAATGAGGGAAATCAATCACTCCAATATATATATATATATATATATATATATTCACTACTGTATATAATATCACCCAATAGATAAATTATCAAATTCATCCAAGCACATCCAATTATTTAAATTTAACTATTTAAATTAAACAAGGTAATTCAATTGAGTGAGAAGATCTCACCTTTGCCCTTTTATTTGCAATCTGTTTCCGTTGCCTTGGTTCGCGATTTCAGACCTTGTATAAATATTATACAGTGTATTAATATTTGAATTAATCGAACATTTAATCACTATTTATTCATTTAATTTGGTTAATAATTTTGAGTTTAAACTAATTTATTTTTAATCTAATAATTTAAATTCAAACTAATATTTTTCTTCAAAAATCATAATAACTAGAAATAATTAAATTAGTAAATAAAACAAATTAATTGCCATTTTTAAATTTAATTAACTAATGAATTAGTTCAAAACTGATTTTCCTTTACTCAATCTTTTTAGTAACTTAAATAGTTTTAGATAAGTCAATTAAACAATATAATTTCTATAATATATTACTTTAAAATAAACTAGTTAAGTGAGAATATGTAAATTTACTTTTTTATGAAGTTACACTTATGAAACAATCTATATAAGTTTAAAATCCAATCTTTTCTATAAACTTTCAATATTTTAAATTCCTATTTATTTATCTTTTTCAAACTTAACTACATATAGTTATTTCCTGTTCAATATATATATATATATATATATATATATATATATATTTAAATTTATAACAGGCTGCAAAATATATTTTCTACAGTTTATCTATATATATAAAGAAAAATCTATGTATATATACTTCTTTGGAAAAAAGGTTTTCTTATTTAAAATATATATATATATATATATATATATATATTTTGCTATATATATTTATATAACTAATTTAAATTTTAGATTACACAGAACAATGAAATATACCTCACTGGAAACGAACCCAGGCCCTCACCACGCTCGACCGAACTTGCTGCCCTTCACCATTGATTGCTCAGACTTCGACAAACCCCTCTACTCCAACATGAAGACGCACCTGCTGCTCGCCGTCTTATTGGTCTATGAACGACTGATGTCATCAGACTTCGACAAACCCCTCTACTCAATCGACGTCGTAATGATCTCGAGCCTTGAGATATGATGCTCGACCCGTGAACGACTTGCAAGACAAAGCCCACGATTGAAATCGCCTCATGAACCAGTTTCAACTTCCAAATGTCATACGTGATCCTCGAGCTTTGACGAATTTGAGAAGATTTCGATTGAAATTGGTTGAGTTGTTGAACTTTTTTTATTTTATTTATTATGATATAGAGGCCGCCATGAGATTGAATTCGAACGAGAGACTTTTTTTGATTTTTACGAGGATAAAAGCAAAGCTCGGCTATGCTTTCAGAAGAAAGGAGACGCGTGTTGTACAGGTGAACACGTGTTTGAAATTTTTTTCAACGTGTCAAAGCTTGCTATAAATTCCAATGTGATAATAATAATATTTATTTTTAAATTTTAAATTCAAATTTAAATTGTCTCGATTATCGAAACTCACAATCCCGATCTCCAAACAAGACGTGTCGCAAGGCGTTTATAATGTTACACCCCTATTCCAAATGAAATGGAAAAGGTTTCGAGGCCTAACTCGATCGTGTGGACAGGATAGCCTTTTGGACCCGTTATTATATTAAATTTTCGATATAAATTTCAGCGCGTTTACAATCTGTACGGTTACACGACAACTCCAAACATACGAAAATTCAAATCCGATAATAATACACTATTGCGGATCCAATGGAACTAGTTTCGTCAAAATCCAAGACTGTGCCTCAAAAAGCTATTTTCAAATCTTAATTTAAACAATATACTTTCAAAACTGAACAAACTGCTTTTAAATTCGATTTTAAAAAGTTCTATTATCTTCAGTACTGTAAATATAAATTTTACAAGCCTTTGAAATATTTTTAGCAAGCATAAAACTAAAGCTTCAATATTTTACCCAACTTCCAAAAATTAAATTTAATAATTTAACTACCAAATAAATGGTTATATTGGAAATTCTCATTAAAACTAACCTCCAAATATTTAAAACCAATTAAATATTTTAATTTAAAATATCTAGAAATTCCGGGTCGTCACATAAGGTATGTTATCACTTTTCTAGATACCCTTCGATAAATTATAAATAATTATGGATATGGTTGTGCATGGAAAAGAGAGCGTTCGATTAGGGTGGGAACACCCGAGGTGATAGCTTATTCAGTACTATCTAGGTTAGGGGTAAGCCGGTCCTGTGTTGGCAGGGGATTCAAGCAAGGTCCTCCGTATATTTTCCTAGAGGTGTACTTTACCGGGCATTACCACAGTAGCCCAGTCATTGTATGGAACCTAATATCCACTACGGGGCTGTACGGTTTTGATTGTATACCAACTAAGCTAAAACGTGAGATGCAAGCACTTCAGCTATTTACTAATTTACTTTCTATAAACACTATTATAATGTTAGATGATTTTGATATTAAATATTTTGGTTATCGTAAAGTAAAAACCCATCGTTTTTATGTGTGGAGTGGTCTTACGCGATACCTTTGTTTTTCAAAGGATTTCGATAACATTGATAATTCAAATTGAGTGTGTTTTCTCATGCTGGTTTTCCAGACCGACTCAGGTGTTCTTTTATTACAATACTCTGGTCAGACCAAGTTTTATAGATTCAGGTTAGGATGCTATGGAGCTCAAGAGACGAGCTAGAGAATTTTAGACATTAATCACGTACTTGATTATATTTCACTATGTGTGTAAGTTGTATAGTCAACACTGTTGAGGACAAGTTATTATAACTATTCAGGTTGATTTATAGATTTATGTACCATGATAATTGTATACATATTAACAGCTACAGATTCTTTTGTATAAAAATATATTATTATATATTATATTTTGTTCCACTGCGATTTGTGAGATTTTGTGTTGTTGTTTTTATTTTCTTCTATATCCTTTTCTTCTTCACCCTTAAAGATATGTATATATGTTCAATTGGAGTTGGACATGTGTGATTTACTGTTGACTCAAAGGGTACGAAGATGCGGGCCTCTACAACTTAAAATTCAATAGATTTCAAAGTTTTAATATTCAAATGTTTACAATAACTCAATTTTGATAAATTTCAATTATATTTCAAAATTCAAATTTATATTTTCAATTTAAATTCTTTAAACAATTCATTTAAACAATTTCAATTTCAACAATTTAAATGCTTGGATTTTGAAATTAATTCAGTTCATATAAATATAATATTATTTTATAATATCATTTAACTGGATTCAATAATTATGGATTTAAAATCACTTAATTTAACCCATTTGGTGTTTGTATAAATTTTCTACTCTATGGTCATGTGATATAGATATATCCTTTCAACCTGCAATAAATTTAAATTTACGGGTATAAATCATTTCAACCTGCAATCCATAATAAAATTAAAAATCTTTAAAATCACTCATGTTTATCATTTCAACCCATAACGATTTTCCCCTGTCTATAAGATCGTTCGAGTATGTATCATTTCAACCCATAGTGATTTTTCCTAATAACAATCTAAGTGAACTTGCAATGTGATAACAACATATAATAAATAAAGTATCCAATCATTCGAACATCAACAATTAAATATCTATCACAATCATCATTCAAATCAACCAAAAGAACGGCCACAAATCAATTGGTTATCATAATTAGGTATTCAACAGGTAATTAAATTCAATATAAAATTCAATTCAATTAATTAAATTAAATTTAACATAAATTCAAATTAGACTTGAATGATAATTTAAATATATCAAATAGCAATCAATAAATTTCTAACCTCATCACAAATTTAATTTAACTAAAATAAGATAGATTAGCATTCATGAGTTGGTTAAAGCACTCACTTCTGATTTTTCGGCGATTTAAAATCCAAATTAGGCCCAAATATTGAACAGTCTTAGAATCCTACCACAATATTTCCACGATGTTCGAAATTTCGATATGATCACATAAGAGAAAACCGCGTCTAAATCCAAGTTCATATGAAAATGTTATGATAATTAGAACGATTGAAAATTTTAAACTAAATTAAAATGATAAAGGGCATTTTTGTAAATTTCTCTCATCTGAAACCCTCATATCATATCCCCTATTCACGAACGTGTGCATACCAGCAGCCACGACCCTTTTGCGTTGATCGTCGACCACCATACACCACGCCACCATGATCCAAGACCTCCGCTCGCCTCCTCAGGCCGAGGCACACCATCTTAGTCCCATTACGTGAACTCCACCACCTCGAATAGCCTCACGCCACCACATGCTTTGAACGCCAAATTATGGTGATCGAGACCCTCTGAGCATGAATAAATACCAAATCCACGACCTGCTCTCCATCCACTTCCAAACGTCGCCTTCCCGACCATCAAAGGTCAACGATCCACCGTTTGATCGTAAACCCTAGAAATGGACGGTTGAGGTTCTTCATCGTTTTCTGGTCAAACGATGCATCAAATCAAAAAATGAATTGCTGTAGTAGATTGTGCTCATCGGGAGCTTTCCAACGATATATAATCTGACAAAGTGAGGAGTTTGCAATTTTGGAATTGATTTTGATCTGAATTGGGATTTAGGGTTTCTACCATTCGAAGGAAGGAACAGATAAGAAGTTAATGTATGTACCGAATAAACTGAAAGGCTGCTAGGGTTAGAGAAACAAAAATCTATTTATATGGACAAAGCTAGATAAAATGAATAACATATTGAATTGGGTCGAAACGATAACAATGACCTGAAAAGCCTGTTTCATTCCTGAAATGAAAATGGATCATCCAATATATCGAACTATAGGTTTTCGATATTTTTAAACTCAAAGGAACTAGTTTCAAACCTAAATTCCATTATATGTGGAAGTTAGTATTTAAAATTAGCTTATTGTAATTGAATTCATTAAATTGATTTCTATGCGTTTCAAGCTCGCACGATCCAACAATAAGTCTGATCACTACAAAACTTAAAATCCTATAACAATTCACTATTACGAATCCGATGAAACTAGTTTCATCGAAATCTGAGATAATGGCAAAAAATGGCTATTTTCACATTAAATTAAATAAATTATTATTGAATTGATTAGAAGCCTTTAAATTTAAATTTAAAAGTTACCATTTCCATCGTTCTTGTTTATATATAGATTTATAATTTTTAAAACGAATTTCCATGTCAAATTTAATATTTAAATGTTGCGCTAATTATAGCATTCAATTACAACTATAATAAATTCCAGTTAATTATAATTTAATACAAATAATTTCTTTATTTTGATTTCACTCTTATTATTTAATCAACTATTACTGCATGAATATATTTAACATTAGTTTACATTTTACTACATTCATTATTTTACCGTTAACATCCTTTACCATATAAATTGCAATAATTAATTACATAAGTTTTCATTGATTTCCAAATTAATTCCAAACATATTAAGTAATGGGATGAAAAATAAATCATTATTACTTTTAAGTAACTTAATCATGTTTATAAATTTGTTGTTTACAACAAAGATTATAAAAATTTACCACATCACTAATTCATATTCTATATTAACCAATTAAATAAAATAACACACCATTTCATTATTAATACAATATTGAATTTATTCCTTGTCTATAATTTATAACCAAGTTAATCTTACCATTATTTCAATTGATTAAAACTACATAAAAATAGTTATAATTTACGTTAAATCACCATTATTAAATTACATTCTAATATTTTTCTCCTTAATAAATCATAAATTTTAATTTCTCCTAATATTAAATTTCCAAAATCTTACTTAATTTAATATTTTTAATTATCGAAAATTAGGGTCGTTACACTCTTCCCTACTCAAAACTTTTCATTCTCGAAAAGGAAAAGAAGGAACTAAGAACTGATATATTTTAATTCGAAATATTAAAATTATAAGTACTTTAAACTTACATAATTAATTATTATAAACACATATATCAATTTATAGAGAATTAAATCTTTCCTATTCAAGTATAATAAAATTTTAAAAATAATCTCACTTTCACAAAAAAAATATAAGTCTTAAATTCATGAAAAATTTCTACAGAGTCTCCTTTGTAAGGATAGGTCCGGAAAAATAATAATACTATAATTACAATATATGCAATGTCCTGACATTTCGAAGTGTTCAAATCAATAATTATCCACTCATGTCTGACTTGAGTTGCTCAAAACAATAGATTATTAATTTATATTTGGCAAAACTCGGTATATATAGTAAATAAATCAATCACAGACACAAAGCATTACAACAATAAGCCGCGGAAACAGATAAATAGTAATTCATGAAGCTACTATATAAACGTTAGAGTTTAAAGTAAGATACAACGGATATCTCAAATACAAAGTAGTCTCGAATACATAAGTAATGACAAGTTTGGACAAAAATAAATGGAAATAACTGAAAGCTAATTGATATAGATGGATCTCCAAGCAAAGCTCCATTGGTGAGTCTCAAATGCCGTGATACTCAGTCTAACCCGAGCATAAAGCAAAACACAAAACACTCGAGTCAGGATCAACATTCGTATATCAATAAATTCAACTCAAGTGAAATGTCAATTGAAATACAAATAACTTAAAGGATGTTTGGGATTCCCATCCTTTAAGGATCCGTTAAACTATCTACATATATAGTACAATACGCTACATAGATAATGCCTATATAAAGTAGACTATTAAGGCATTACCCATATCGCCCTTAACACATTTTATATAATGTCATATTCCATACAGTACTATAAACTCCACTAAACCAGTGGGCTATTAGGGAGCACTCCATATGTACGACACAAATCAAACTTGTAGAAGGCGCGGTAAGGCATGTAATAAGGCATGCGAGGCAATGCCAGGGTAGGATTATAGCGTTTGAGGATCTGAATTGGTGGTAATGCATAACAGCTACTACCGCACACCTCGAGACACACTCCCAAAATCAAAAGTGCACTCAATCAAATCACAAAGTAATAGAATGGTATCGAAGAAACATGCTCGATCGAAGATGCGACCTCACTTCGTCCGGCATGGCTCCTGTTTTAGTCTCATCAACCTGACTCACGGAAGTCAGGGTCGTATTAATACCTCATATAGACATCGCCAAACCATACCACTTTGTTCTGGAATCTCCACCATGTACATAGTTGTTCAAGTGATTTTCGGCATTAGCAAAGAGTATGACAATATACGATCTTGGTCACTTTAACAACCAAATGCTTATTTTACACCATGGTCATTTATATTTCAAACAGTTTATACTTAATATCGAAATATCATATTCATTTCAAAATCATATCTTCTTCGAAATCATATTCACCTTTGAAATCATATCACTTTCCCACTTAAACAGTTTAAATATTGAAAATGGTATATATATTAAAATAGCTATAAATTAAAATAGTTTATATTTAAAATTAGTCATGTATTAAAATAGTCTATTTATTAAAATAGTATATATATATATATAATTGTTTCTTTCAATTTCACAAACCAATTCAAATCGACTTAAGTCCTAAAAAATAAATTTATATAAGTCTCGGTCAACGATTTCAAATTAAACTCTAATTCTCAATAAAACCATTTTTAATCTATATCGATTTCAAATTGCAGGTTTGAACTAAAATCAAACCATTCTAATTAAATAGATTTCACAGTTTTAAATATTCAAAGGAATATACAATAACTTAATTTAATAAATTTTGTAAAATTTTGTAATTTACATTTTTGAAACTTAGCTTGTAAATTTAAAATTTCCAAACATATAATTTAAAATATAAATTTTACACATTTTAAATAAAATCTTTATATTATATTTAAAAATAAATCTCTATTAAACCCTATATTTCCTTTCAAACTTTGGAAATCATTTCAAAATAGACCAACGGTGTCCGCATATAGTTTTCTAACCTATGGTCAAGTGATACGTATGTTTATCATTTCAATCGGCAATTTAAATTTAATATTTATAGGTATATATAATTTCACTCCGTTATTCCAAAATTCAAAACCAATAAAATCGCTTGGGTCTATCATTTCAACCCATAACGATTATCCTCTAATCTATAATATCATTCGGGTATGTACCATTTAAACCCATAGGGAATTCTAACTAACAGGAACTTGTAGTGAGAATATATAATAACATAAAATCACATATATCAAAGATAAGCATATATACTTCTAAATAACCATTTAAATATATATATATATATATATATATATATGACATGTTATGGTGTCATATGTCAATTTATATAGGTAAGCAATTGCAAACAATGGCATATCGTATTTAACAATTAAGTAACTAACAATTCAAATTTAACAGCATACTTCAATTGTCATTTCATGTGAAATAAATCTAATAAATATAAGAACGTTAATTATGAGTGACTGCTCACCTTTCATAGCTATGAAAACAACGATAACAAGATGCAAACGGACACGGAGAAGCATGGATTAATAACGGGACAACGAGACAAGAGATAAACTGCTGCGATATGGACAGCAACAGAAAAGATCTAGAATTCAAAGGAAACAAATATATATTATTATTATTTCTCTTAAAAACAAATATTCAATTAAAACACATATTAAATAAAATCTTCATAATATAATTTTAAAAACCAATATTTACTAAAACATATATATATACATATGTATTTATATATTTATATTTATATTAAAATCAATATATTTATATATTATAAAATAAATCAATATATACATACATACAGACTTAACATAGACTTATATACATATATTCTTCAAATCTAAAATATGTATGCTGACAGGAGATGGTTTACAAGAATGCAAATATACCTTTAACTTATATACTTTTACTGATAAACGTAACAAAACTTTATAGCATATTATATAATAACTTAAACATATTATATACCTTTATATAATAAGGAGGAACACAAGAGGTGGGCTCAAATTAGGTTTTAGGCAAGCTGCGTTTGGTAGGAAGGGAAACCGGGTGATGGAGAGGCACATGAAGATAAAGGCAGCTGCTGCTTATGTGCGTGCTTAGGGATAGGGAAAGATGATGAAATGGAAGTTGCGTGCCGATGGTAGGGCAAGGTGCAAGCTCAAGAATTTGACAGCTTTTCTCTTATATTTTTTTGGCATGGCAGTGAAGTGGACTGGAAGATGTCCGAGTTGACTAGGGCGGAGGGAGATATTACGATGATGGAGGAGCCGAGTTGAGATGAATGAAGCGGAGAGGGTGGTGACACGGAGGTGATGAGGTTCGGTTGGTGGTCAGTGGGCGAAGTCCAGCTGGCTTAGGGTCTTGTGGTTCGGGTAGCTTCCGATATGAGGTTTAGGGAGGAGAGTGGTGGAAGGCTATGTGAGTCAATTAGATGCACAGGGATGAGATCAAGCATGTGAGGTCTAGGTGCACAAAAATATGGAGAAAAGCAGGCACGTGCATGACTCGGCTAATGCTGGTTGCAGGTGGGTTCAATGGAGATTGGCGCGGTTGTGTTGCTGGTCGATAACAATGGTGGAGGGTGAAGCGGGCATGGGTTTGAACAATGGACATGGAGGTTGGCGGGGGTTGTGCGAGGGGAGGAGCAACAAAAATAAAAATGGAGTGGGTTTCAAAAAAGTGGAAGAAAGCACATTCTCCAATATACGCAACTATATATGTATGTATGTATGTATATTCCTTTTATATTATACATTTTCTTTCCAGAACAAATAATAAGGAAAAGGAAGAGACCGAAAAAATGGACGAACCAACGTATAATAAATTGAGATAGGGAATAGTAAAGGTCAAAAACTAAAAATATTAATTTCAGATGTCTATAGATTTTAACGGTGGATAAGTAATGGAAACAAGTAAATCAAAAGGCTCAAAACAGGTACGGAAACGGCTAACCGTTTCGCAGATTTCGCCACATACTAGACGTCGAAATGCATAAGTGAATATACTGTGAAGGTCAGCACAACAAAATGAACATAATGGTATACAGATATCAGTAATACGACCATCCTATTAAAAGTCGACATTCACTGCCAAAACTATTGCTAATTCGCTGAAAATAAGATAAACGGAGCTAGAACATTTCAAATTTAAGGTAATGGAATACAACGTATAACTTAGAAAATAATTTACAATTTTATTATATAAAAATATTCAGGTTTTGAAAATATTATAATTTTATCAATGAACTGATTTTAAATTGAAATTAAAAATTACACAATAGAACTAACTTTTATATTTTCTGATGAAAATCTGGCATTTTCCACATTTAAATAAACGCATTCCAAATATCAAGTTTTCTTTGTTAAATTTAATTGTTATATTTCAAGAAAAATTCAGTTAATTATATTATTAAAATCGTTAAAATTTCCATATCGTTACATTCTCCCCCACTCAAAACTTTTCGTCCCCGAAAAGGAATGAGATAAGGGAATAGAAGCAAATAGAAAGATAAGATAGCTTTGAAATACACAGTATTATATACAACAATTAATTTAAAACCATATAAGATTTATTTATTTTTAAATTGATTAATGTTCAACAAATTTCGGTTAAATCCATTTTATTTAATCAATAAATATTCATTGTATTCATATTTTGCTGATTACAATTCAACAATCAATGTATTTTCATTCAATTGACTTGCTTTCAATTATTAAAATTTGTTACAAAAATTTGTTTCAAAAACAAAAATTTATCTTGTTTAACTCATTTATCTTATCCATTAGCTTCAATTAAGCTGATTCTACTAAAATTTCAATTTCAAGTATTCTTAAGTTGATATTTATTTACTTAAATAGCATTCTCTTTTTATTGTTCAAATTATTTCATTTGACATTTCTTATAACACAGATTAAGTGTATTAACATTTATTTTAACTACTAAAATTTTATTATTTATGAATTTTCTTAAAAAAATTCGTTTATATTATATATTTATCCGATTACGTATTCTTATTAACATTTAAGTTTTTCTAGGTAAGTTATATTAATGTTTTTGAGTGTAATTAAACACTATATAATTTAACCTTTTATTTACAACATTCCTATTAAGAAAATTTTAGTTTTATTATTTTCTTATTTAATTTTTCTCTCGTATAACCTTCAATTACAAATCCACATTAACATTTTGACTTTTTGAATATTTTAGGTAAGTTATATAAATGTTTTAGAATGAAATTGAGAATTATACAGCTTAATTTTATCCTAGTTCAACTGTTTCATGTTTTAAATTCCAATTCTCATTTTAAAGACTGTAATTATTAAAAAAAAATACTTCATTTCAATAGCTGAAAACTATTTTTTTAACATAGGACTTAAGAGTTAAATTTTCGATTTCAGCTCAAACCATTTTGAAATAACTATATACGTATCTATATATTATGTAAATCAAATCATATTCAAGAAATTCAAATCAAATCTATTTTCAGAACAAAAGTATAGCAAAACTACTAAGTAATCTTTCACTTTTAGACTCGAAAATGAATGTCGATGATGTTGTAGTCCTCATCGAAATTATTTTCCAACAACAAAAGAGGAGAGTGTTGGCTTACTTCTTTTAAAAAAATTTCTTTCATAACAATTTCCAATCGAAAATACTTTCAAGTAGTATATTTTCCAAAGCATCGAAAACCAAATCATGAAAAGCATCGAAAATTTAATTCTCAAATCCTAAATTTTAAATTCATTTCATTTGCAGATCATTTTAAATTCAACTTCTTATATGAACAATCAATAGTTAGGGTTTAGGAATGTTTAAAAACAAAAATGATAATCTAGATTATCATTTCTAACAACTAATTCATCTAACTATCTAATTTCAAAAAATTATACTTTTAAATATAGTATATAGTACATAGTCTATACGTAAAATTATTTCATTTACCAATTTTGGAAACAATATTGTGTCAATTTGCCATGTTCAAGTGTTTTGGAATACCTATCGACAACGTGGGCCAGACGAACCGATCGAAACCCCAAATCAACTTATCAATTCAAACACCATAATATAAAATATTTTATATAAATACAGATACACTCTCTCGTTAAGGATGATTCAAGAATGGATTAGAAGAGGATAGAGATTTAAATTAAAAAAGACCATAATCAAAGGGAATTATAATAAAGAAGATTGGCTCGATAGGATTATAAGATATTATATTACAAAAGAGGAAGGATGCGTAAACTTGTATTAATCACGGTAACCTTTACCGGGTCAACCGAAACTTAGGAAAAATGAGAATACCATCAACGAAACCTAGGGCAACTGTAAAATTCCCAAAATTTAATCAATTTAAAATTTAATAATTAATGTGAATATTGGAATAAATTGCGAAATTAATTTGAATTTTTGAAAATAAATAAAATAAGTATGGAATTATATATTATATATATAAGATTAAAAAAATTGTATTTGAATTTAAGGATTCAAAAATATAAATATTTTAAAACTATTTGAATTTAAATTATATGAGTACATATATACATATAAATGGATTATAATTTAAGTTTGAATTTGAATTTGAATTTAAAATTTAAATAAATGTCTTAGAAAAATAATTTGCATTTGAAATCATAAATATGTAATTTATTTAATGTAAATTTTTTTGAGACATTTCTCCTTTGAAATTGTATATACAAATAAATAGGAAATGTATTTTTTTAGTAAAGTAAATATGACATTAGTTTTATTTAAAAATATTTAACTCATATAAAATACAAGTGTTGTTTATATAATAAGTATTTTTAACAAGTGTAATCATTTTGGACAAGTGTCATTTTATTTCTTCTTTGAGGAATTTTTTTTAATAGAATAGAAAAAAACAAAATTTCATGAACCATTACCTCCTCTTTCTTTTCTCTTTTACCATTATTTTCAAAAAGGCAAAAGTCTATAAACTTTCAAAAAATAATCAGAAAAAGCAAGAAAGAAAAGAAACTTGGTAAACTTTGTCAAAACCAGAAAGAAATCATCAACCAAACTGAGAACAAATCAAACTAGAAGATCAAAAGGAATTCAAACTTTCTTTTTTTACAAATCTGCAACACAACAAAGTCAACCCAGAAATCAAGTAAAACTCAAAGCTTTACTGCAAATCAAAAGAAAAATCAAGAAGCAGTTTCAAATGTTAAATAAGTGAAGATTTCAACTCAGTAATTTAACAAACTTCAACTCATCAGATTCAAGTTTCAACATCAATAAAAAGAAATCAAACAGTTCCCAGTTTAAATTATTTTCCAGACATCCCCTCTATTCTCAAATTCAAGGTGAGCAAACACCATTTTAAAAGTTGAATCTGGGTTGATGCTTATGATAAATAATAAGAATATGGTTGAAAGAAAAGCTTGCATGTATTTTATATATAGATCTTGTGTGTGTGCATGTTAGAGAACAGACTTTTCTCTGCTCTAAACATTTCCAGGTTTCATACCTGGTTAAAATTTGAAAACTCATTCTTTCATCTTCTATTTAACTTGATGCCTGAAGAAATTATGTAGAGTTTAGCAAGATCTTCATCCTAGAATAATTAAAATTTTAAATATAAAAAAGGATTGCTGGAAGATAAGAAAATACAGCAAAGTCAAATTTTATCAAAAATTCAATCGATAAAGATTTGAGTTTTAATTGCTTGATCATGTTCGTCTTCTCAAACTATGATTTTAATGAGAAATTCATGATTTTTAACTTGGTAAATTTTGAGAATTCGGAAGATGAACACGAAATGAGTTTTGGGAAATTCTCGGTGATTGAGGAAGAAGTAGACCTTGAGATCGAGGTTGTTGCTTGGTGGAAGATCAGGTATTAATAGAAAAGTGCTAGGCGAGGTTATCATTCACCATGGTAACGACGCAGTAGTGACCTAGGGTACCCTGACTTGGTCTATTGGGTTTATTGTAACGACCCGTTAAATTTGATGATATTAAATGAGTTAATTTAATATGATTTCTAATCTAATTTAGAATGAAATAAAAGTCTTAAGATTTTATTTGAGTAAATGTAGGAATTAGATATAGTAACTGTAATTTAAGGTTAACAATTTTAAATGTTTATATGGCAATAGATTGAAATAACGTAAATTGGCGTTTGTGGTTATAAGTTATAATTTGTTGATTAAATTGGTTTGTGAAATTAATACTGGAAGATATAAGCGGAAATAGTATTAATGAAATAATAACCGAATTGAATTGCAACTATATAAATGAAAGTAAATTTTATTTAGTGGACGTCAACATTGAATAAATTTATTTAAAATAAAAAGATTTAAATGCATGTTTGGATAGAATATATGATTGATGGATTAAGTGGTAAGTAATTAGAATTTAATTCTATAAAATTTGGAACTGAATGTATGTAAATAATTTTGTAGGAATAAGTTAATTTACAATTTATTTGTGCATACCCGATTTAATTGAAGTAACAGAAAGGACAAGATCTTGATTTGCCTAGGTATGTATATATTGATAAACTATAACTAAATAGGAAGTTTGGTAGTAAATAGGATATAAGAAGACAAAGGCAACTAGTAAATTAATGAATGAATTTATAATAATAAGTAGTAATTAATGCATATATATTTGGCATTAGGGATAATTACAAAACTTTACCCATTTATTTAATTAAATCTAAATCTATGGCAACATTGTTGTAATGATGGTTGTAAGTGAATTTGAATGTAAAAGGGTAACAATTATTTAGGTTAACCATTTTGAGTATGTTAAGTTAAGAATGGCAATCGATTGAAATAAATCTAAATTAATTATTTTGTTTTGATTAATGTGTTCTAGTTAATAAAGGGGAGTTTATAAGAAATGAAACATGCACTAATGAAATGTATTATAATTCAAATGTTATTTATACCCATAAAATGTCTATTTACTGAATAGAAAGATTTTTATTCAATAAACGAATTTATTGAGGTTCAAATGTATAATTTATAACATTTAATGTAGACTTAATCACAATTAATTGATTTAAATTGTGCAGTTAGCGTAGATTTGTTTGTAATTGAAGTAGTTAATTCTATAAGATGAAGTTAATGCTAATTATATTTATAATTGGACCATTTGTTGATATAGATTTTAGAAAGCAGGATTTATAAATTTAATTAGAGTATCAAATTCAACAATTGCATTTATTGCACAGTAAAATGGAATTTAATGGTTGAATAGTACGTTATTGAAATTTAAAATGGACTTTGAGGAAAATAATGTGAAATCATGAACCGTTAGTGGCATCCTTATTTTGGATAAAAGTTGAGAATATAAAAGTTGAAAACCTAATAATGGGTTTTTGAGAATTTAATTTAAAATTTCTAAATATAAGGAAGTGAGAAATTAACACTGGAATCGATAGACTTATCAACTTTTTATTCACATCTAAACTTGTTAAATCATTGGAATTGATTAAGGAATATATAAGCGGTAAAATTTGGTCAATTTTAGAATTTAGATACAAAATTGGATTTTTATAATTTATTATAATTTATTTAATGAATATAAAAATTAGCCATTTTGGCCACGGACTCGGATTTCGACGAAACCAGTTTCATCGGATCCGTATCAGTGAATTATTGTAGGGTTTCAAGTTTCGTATCGATTGGACCTGTCGTTTGATCGTACGGACGTGAAACGCGTTGAAATCGATTTAATTAAAATCAATTTGAAATCAATTTGGAAATTTTGTTTTCAGCATAACTTCTCCATACCATCGAATTTGGACGTGAAACTTTTTCCATCGCGTTCAGAATATTTTAAATTACCTATGTGGATATATGGGTTTAACAAATTTTGTTCCGGGGTTAGAACGGGCTTTTTGGGCCATAGTTTGTTCCGTACGTTCATCTATCCGGTCTATCTACTCTAATCCAACCCTACTTATAAATAGACGATTATAAACCCAAGCCTCCATCTCCTATCATTTGTCTGTACCGTCTTTTCTTCAACTCCTTCTCCTCCTCAAATGGATGCAAACTTAGATCTATTCCAATTCAGAATTTCAAATGAAAATTCAAACTCTGTAGAAAAATTCCATAAAAATATATGTTATAGTTCTCAGTGTTCGTAATCTGATGGTGTGATTTGTTTTTCGATTTGGGTCTCGGTTTTTCCAGAAAACCCTAGTTTATTTTCGGCCCTTCATCGTCGTCGCAACGAACTTCGTCAGATCGTCAAACGATTTCTGGGTTTAGTAGAGTTTGACCAGAGGAGTTCATCTGTATGGGTTTTGTCGAAAATCAACGGCTGGATCTCATGCATCGTTCGACTTAGGGTTTTAAAGGCTTGGAGGCGGCGGCGACCGGAGACGTGCGCAGGGGGTCAGGTGGGGGCGGCTCGGCATGGGCTACCCATTGGTGATGGTCGGCGATGGGATGGAGGCCGGTAGGATGGCGTATTCGGCGGTCAAAGCTCGGTCAAAAGGCGTGTTATTGGGTTCTGTTGCGTGCGTGTTCTCAAGGGAAGGGTGAAACCGCGTTCTGGGATGAAGCATGAGAGATGACATGGCTCTTGTGTGGTGAGAATGTGTTCCACTTTACTTCTTTTGTTTTTATGTTTTCATTCGCAATTTTCACCTTAACTCTCGCATACGACTTCCGTTTCATGGGAAATTTCTTTTGTTAGGGTCGTAATAAAATTCCGGATCCGTTGACGCTGGTTTGGACAGATTCGAAGCCCGTCAAATTTTTGAGTTTAAATTGAATTTAAATTCGATTTAAATTCAAAAGGTGGGTGTTTTAACCCACTCACAACTTTTTTTTATGTTTGTTAAATTTATTTTAGATATGAGTAGAGATTTATTTATGACTGTTTGGTATGTTTTATTCATCATATCTGTTAAATCGCATTTATTTAATATAATTTTTCATTAAATTTTATTACTGCATATAGATTGACAGTTATAGTTATTTATTTGCAGATAAACTGTTAGTTAATAGTTGTTAAATTTATTTTTGAATATAACTGCCAGTTATTACCTGTTATATATTATCGGATATATATTGATATTGTTTTGTTATTGGATGATGATGGTGATTTGGATGATGGATGATGATGGATGAATGGATGTTTTATTTTATATCATTTAACTGCAAGTTATCATGCATTTTTCGTTTTATTCGGGATTGTGGTTTGAAATGATATACAACCGCAAAATTTTATTTTTAAATTGCGGATTGAAATGATAAATATCTGTATCACTTGACCATAGGATAGAAAATTATATACAGGCACCGTGGTCTATATATAAAATATTTTAAAGTGATTTCTACGGTTTGGATGGGATACGGTTTTAAAAAATTTTAAGTTTTGATATTTTATAAATATTATTCTTCTACATATATACATATGAAGTTAAATTTCTTGAATTTAAGCTGTGTATAAATTTATTAAATAAAAATGGGAAAATTGAGAAATGGAGTTTGATAATTCATATTATATGTTTAAGTTTGGAAAATTTTAAGGTATAATATTTATAACTGGATTTTTCCAAGATAAATTTAAAATGAATATTCTAGTATAATTTAATTGAAGAAAATATTTAATTGCTAGAAATTGGAGTTTTATTTATGGATTTTTATGTAAATATTCAAGACTAAAAAATAGAACATTTAATTTGGTTGAAGGAATAAATTCCAACTTTAGTTTTGAAATATTAATTCTCCAAATGGATATATATATATATATATATATATATATATATAGAAATTGAAGTGGTTTTGGAACTTGAAAGTGATATGTAAAGTTTGGTTTAGACTTTAAATAAAGAAATATATTTGTAAAGCCATGGAAATTATTTTCTTTACAAAGTAACCTTAAAGTCAAACCATTTATTTTATATACCGTTGAATATCCAAACCATTTAAGTTTTAGAAGTTATGGTTTTTAAAATATATGAATTTCGAAATATTATGCTTTGAAAGTATAAGTCAAATATTTGGTTTCCAGATATCTTAAATTTTAAAGCAGTATGATTTTGGAAAAGAAATATATTTGGATAAAATGATATCATATTTTTTTGGGTTTTAAGATGATATCGTATTCATAGTTTTGAAATGGAATTTTTATTCTGGTTTTTAAGTATAAACTATTTTAAATGACCGCGGTGTTATAATAACGATTGGTTGGCAAAGAGACCGGGATCAGATATGGACATACTCTCTGTCGATACCGAAAACCACTTTGACTAACCGTGTACGTGGTGGAGATTCCAGAATGAAGTTGGTTGGTGGCGGCGTTTCCTGTAAGGTAAATACGTGGACCCGACTCCCGTGAGTTGGCATAAGGTGGCTAAAAGGAGCGATTCTCGGGCCAATGAGGTCATTCCTCTGATCGGACACTCCTCTTCGTTGTTATACTTTGACTTTGGATTGATTCAGTGGCCACTTTTATTTTTGATTTTGGGGGAGTTAGTTCGAGGTGGGCGGCAGCCGCGCGCTGCGCGTTTCCACCAGCCCGGATAGCAATTGGTATATCTACCCTGGCATTGCCTAGTTGTGCCGTGTCACCTACCATACCGAGCCTTTACTACAAGTTTTGTTTTGTACCATACCTATGGAGTGCCCTCTGACGACGCCCATTACGGGGGAGATTACGGTACTGTATAGACTATGGGAATATATTCCGTGTTAAGGGCTATATGGGTAACCCCTTAACGCTATTAAAAAGTAAGTTTATTTTATAAATAGACATTATTATAATAGCGCAATATACTACATAGTAAATAGTTTAACGGACCCTTAGGAGATGTAAATACCGAGCATCTCTTGAGTTACTGTACTCATATTTATTTCTGTTAATTTTACTCACATAAGATCTTTTAGTTCTGACTCGAGTGTTTTTGTCTTTTCAAATTCGCTCGGGTCGGTCCGAGCGTTTCAGGATTTGAGGATTTAGCTCTAGAGGACGAAGACAAAGATTTGTATTACTAGTATCTACTATATCATTTCACTACACCATTTAATTCCGCTGCATTGATAGTATTGGTATAGGTAACTCTGATATTCATTGTACAAGTAAAATAAAATATTTTGTAAAACAGTTTCATGAACTGTATATTTGATTATTATATTTTATCCTTCCGTTGTGAGATTCTGTTTTGTTTTATTTCTTCTCTGTTTTTTCTTATTTACCCCATAACAATCCGCCCTTCCGTATGGTTTGAATCATTATGTGTGTCGGTTTAAAGTGTGCGAAAAGGCGGGATGTTACATTTATGAAGCTTGTTCGCCGACGTGGGTGAACTAGAGGCTATCAGTGGTGGGGGAATTGGAGGAGGCATGTCTGGTGAAGCTTTGGAGGCGGCCACATGGCCTCTAATGGCCTGAAGCGGCGGTGCAAGTCGATCGTATGACTGTGGTACTTGCTCCAGTTTGGGTTCAGTAACTAAATTTCGAATTTGACGTGGGTTCGCATTTCTGGGTGGTTTGATGGATTGAGGAGGTAATCATCGACTGGACGATGGCCGTAGCCTCCACCAGAGGCGATCGGAACGGTGTGCAACGTGCACACGTCCTTGTTTGTGACACTTGCTTATTTATGGAAGGGGAGGTAGTGGACTCGAAGTTACACTCGGGATTCAGAGATGATGGCTTGAAGTTGAGGCCGTGTAATTCTAGCTATACATCGGGTTACTTTTAAGGCTTAAACAAAATTTTAAAAATTGAAGCTATCGGGTAATTTGGAGAAAAACTCGAAGCAGGTATGAAGAGGTCTTGGGGATCACTCGAAGCAGCTCTAGGGTGACTACATTTCTTGTTTTAAACTTTAAAAACTTAAGTCAAGTTGTTTACCAAATTTATTCTTTTCAAATGGATAATTATTGTTAAGTTGTAATTTGTACTTTAAGGTTTTAAAATAAAATATTTTAAATCATTTAAGTTAGAATGTTTTAAACTCGTATTTTCAAAAAGTTTATTTTAAATAAAATTTAACAAAGTCATTTAAGGAGACAATTAAATGTTTTACCTTATTAACTTAATTTAAAAGTTAATTAATTAATATTGTCAATGATGATTAGTAATTAATGATCTATAATTACTTAATAATTTATTCATAATTAATTAAAGGATAATTAATTTATAATTAAGTATTAATAAATTAAGGTAATTAATTAAGGAAAAATAATTAATTAACAAAGGTAATTAAGATTTAATTAATTAATAATTAAGGGTTTAATTAACTAATAATTAATATTTAATTAATTAATAATTAAGGATTAATTAATTTAAATTTAAGGATAATTTATTATTAATTAAAGATAATTAATTAAAAATAATTATACGATTAACTAATTATAATCACACTGTTAATTCATCTCAATGTTAGATGATTGATTATTATTGAAATTCTTTGAGCTGATTGATATCCCTGTTTGTGATTGTGATACTTTGTGATGTGAATTGCTTTGTGCTGAACTGTGATTTGTGATTTGTTTCTGTGTGAATGTGAAAACCCATTGGCCTGTAAAATGGCAATTGAATTTCGATGCGACAAGGAGTCAGATTTCAGTTAGTTATCCAAAACCTACATCGAACACTGAATGTGAATCTTTGTGATTGATATATTCATGTGTTTTTAAATTGAGCGCTCACTATTTGGTTTAGCCGGGAGAGGACCTTTGTGTCGTATAACCTATTCCGAATATGTGATATGACGAAATGGAAAGCATTTGAAGACGGTGGTGAAGACCGGGTATCTTCGAGACTGATAAGATAACCTATCGAATGACTCTGCACTGAGTTGCTTCGATAAAGAGATCTCCATATGTGATGGAGAGTCCGATTGGGATTGTGGATGCCCGGATTGCAGGGACTTCTAAGGTGCCTTTGGTTCCGTTCGAACCCGGAACGGACTTGTATGGTTGTATGTCTGACATTACACTTTGAGATATAAAGCTGATTTCTTTCAAATACATTTCTATTGGTGGCGGAGAAATTATTCTCTTAGCTTAACACCCTTCTTTGAGACGTACGAGCTCAGAGGTTATGTAGTTGATTGTTATTAGTGACATACTCCTAATTTGGTAGTGTGGCATGCTAAGTGCTGCTGATCATTTGTTGATCGAAGCATGGCTTTTGTGAAAAGCGTAGCTTTGTCGACGAGACTTCGTCGAACCTCACAACCCGATAATGGTCGAAACAGGAATGTTGCAGCAAGGTTTTAGGGGTCTCACCCCTAGGGTATGTCCATTTTATTCTGGATAAGAGGTGATATCATGGTATGGAGCCCAGATATTTATCTGTGTGGTTGTTGCTATTTATTGGTGAATCCTGGAATAAAGGTCGGTAACGACTGGGGATGGCTTACTTGTAGGTGTTACCCAGTTACAGAGGTAACCCGGCCTTGTGTTGGTAGGGAACCAGTTTGGTTCTTGGGGGCGTCCCTCCAGAGCCATTTCATTTTTTAAGGAAGTCCCATAGCCTAACCATTTGTTGGAAATCCAAAGAAACAATACGAGCCTTGTACGGTTTTAGTTGTATAACCTGCCATGCAGCGTGGCGGTAACCTGCTACAAAACATGGTAGCTATAGTAGGCATACGAGGAAATGTGGTATGCTGGCTAAGACTAATATTATACTTTCGAAATGATTTTCTACGCTATGCACTAGTAATAATATCAAATAATTTTCTCGTATCAAGCATGTTTGACTATCATAAGAAGAAATCTCCTCCAATTCTGCGATTGCATTGTGTGTGTGGCAGAATGTCTTATGGTAGTTTCATTTTCCTAAAGCATATCGAGTTTCTTTTATAAAACTGTTTTTGTTTACTCATACCGGACTCATGACTGACCCAAAGTTTATTGTTCCCTTCCTAAACTCTGGGTGCCCACAATTCTCACACAGGCAGCCTAGAAGCAGGTTATCCGTGTTTTGGAGTAGCTTGGAATCTTTTGAAGTCTTTTGGAAGTTTTTGGCCTTGGAAACCTTTTGAAGTGTTGGAGTTTTTGGAAGATCTTCTCAAAGTCGAAGTATGTTGGAAACTCTCTTGAAGTTGAGATAACTTTGTTATTGCTTAGTTGTTGTATCATGTAGATTAACTCTGATGATTGTAATCCAAATATTGTGTTGGTGTTGTATCTGTGATGTTGATAAACGATATTCATTTTGTTGAAGCTGTTTATATTCATCTAATGTTGTTACAAGCTCCCTCTGAATTGAAGTTCGACGTTTGAATCTCCGACAGTCGAATAAAAGTGAGGTATTCGATGTCGATTTTTGAACGCTGGATTTCAGGTCATGACAAGTAGTATCAGAGCTAATGGGTGAGTAATAACTTTAGCTATGGAGTATAACACATTAGGTGGCTCATTAGAGATAGGGTGAAGTATACCCTAGAATGAGTATGACCAAGAGACCGAAACCCTAAAATTTCTTGGTCTATTTCTTTTAACTGTTGGTATTCCCTAAGATATCTCGTCCGTATACCTAAATCAAGTTTTCTTACTAATTAAAGATAGTGAGAATGAGCGGGCGAAGAGGACGGGGAAATACCACTACAACTGGTCAAGTCCCTGCAACAACAGCAACTATACCTACTCAACCTCAGCCGAATCTGGCTGATCTATATAGAAGTTTTACCAGACTTGGTGGAAAGCCATTCACTAGCAAGGAATCTGTTGTCGAAGCTCAAGCCTGGATCCAATCATGTGAAATAATTTTTAAAGGGCTGAAGTTAGAAGACGATCAAATGCGATCAATAGCTTCTTGGAAACTCCAAGAGGAAGCTTTAGCTTAGTGGGTAGCCAGAAGATGAATTCACTTGAAGTCGATTCAAAGATGTGTTTGGACAGCGCTACATGCCGTCTACCGGTATCTCCCAAATGTACCAGGAGTTCATTGATTTAAATCAGGGGAGTTTATCGTTTGAGGAGTATTTGAATAAATTCAATGAATTATTTCGTTTTGGTCCGGAGGTGATGAATATACCTTTGAAGAAGAATGAAAAGTTCATTCGAGGAATGAATAAAAAGTACCATGAAAGGATGACTCCTCACATAAAAGAATCCTTTTCAGACTTTACTGATATGGGTTATCGATATGCTACTCTGGATATGCAAGATGTTCCGAAAGTGGAGGGAATTTCAAGTAATCCAAATTTAAAGAAAAGGAAGTCAGAAGGGAAGAAAGCATATCAAGGCAAGGAGAAGTGAAGTAATCAGGAGAAAGGCCCTTATTCAAACGATTGTAAGAAGTCTAAGAAACGAGTAAAGGAAAAATAGCCTGTGAAGGCAAGTCAAAGAATTAAGGGATGCTTTTATTGTCACAAGCCAGGTCACGAAGCTAAACATTGCCCGAAAAAGAAGCAAGCACAAGAAGTGAAAATGTACGTAATAAAAGATGACCCCTTAACTTTAAAGGCAGATAAAGAAAAAGAGTTTTAGAAGAAACCTTATCATTTATGATAGAATTGTTAGAGTATTGTTCAACACAGGCGCTACATATAGCTTCATCTCCCAACAAACCGTTAATGAATTAAAACTCAAAACCTGAATTTTTGACGAGCCTATTTGAGTTTGGAATCCAGTTGGTGGTCCGGCAAATCTTTGTTTGCGATGCAGGGACGTTCGTATCTCGTATTCTTGTTATAGATTTCCTATCAACCTTTTCATCCCCGACTTTGATGAATTTGAAATCCTACTCGGAATGGACTGGCTAACGAAATACGAAGCCAAAATGGATTGTAAGAATCGAACAATTTTGATCAGAACCAAATTTGGGAATTTCGTTGAAATCTCTTGTGAAGACCCGAGTCCCAAAAGAGATAAACTAATGTATACTTTGGGATATCCCGAACCTAGTCTGGAGTCCATCCTTATTGTCTGGGAATTTCCAAATGTGTTCGAAGAAGTCAAATCTTTACCCCCACACAGAGAAATCGAATTCAGAATTGACTTAGTGCCAAATGCTCGTTCTGTCATTCATGCAACTCACGAGATGGCACCCAGGAAAAGAATTGAATTAGTCAAGCAAACCGACAATTTGCTAGATAAATGATTGATACATCCTAGTGTTTCCGAATGGGGTTCAGCTGTGGTATTTGTGGCTAAATCTGACGGATCCTTGAGATTGTGTGTGGACTACCGCGATCTCAATAAGCTGACTCTCAAGAACAAGTATCCTTTACCTAAAATTGGTGATCTGTTTGATCAACTTCACGACTCTCGTTTCTTTTCTAAGATGGATCTAGCTCAAGGATTCCATCAGTTACGAATTGCCGAAGATTGTGTTTACTTGACTGCCATCAGGGGTCCTAACATGTTCTACGAATGGTTAGTCATTCCTTTCGGACTAACCAATGCTTCAGCATACTTCGTAGATTTAATGACCCGTGTGTTCCAAGAGGTGTTAAATAAATTTGTTCTTGTGTTTATTGACAATATTTTAGTCTATTCCAAGACCGAAGAGGAGCACGCTGAACATTTAATAATTGTTTTGGAGATATTGAGGAAGAATGTTCCATTTGCAAAATATTTCAAATGCCATTTTTGGGTCAAAGAAGTCAAATTTCTCGGGCACATTGTTAATGAAGAGGGAATATATTTTGATCTAGGCAAGATTTCTTCTATTCTAGACTGGAAGCAACCCACAACCCCGAAAGAAGATCGAAGTTTTCTGGATTTAGCAGGATATTACAGGAAGTTTGTTCAGGACTTCTCTAAAATAGCTAGTCCGTTGACTAAGCTCATAATGAAGAGTTCAAAATTTAATTGGACTCCAAAATGTGATGAAGCTTTCCAGGAGTTAAAAAAGAGATTGACTACTGCTCCTGTTCTCACTATTATCAATGGGAATCAAGGTTTATCTATTTATATGGATGCTTGTGGTGATGCTTTGGATGTCGTGCTAATGCAGAATGGGAAGGTAATTGCCTACGCGAGTAGACAATTACGTTCGCATGAGAGAAACTACCCAACCCATGATATGGAACTCTTAGCAGTTATTTTTGCTTTGAAAATATGGCGACACTATCTTCTGGGTAAAATTTCTTTTTGCTTTTCTAAAAGAAAATTTTAGAACTTTAACTTAACTTAATAAATATACTTAATAAATCCTCTTTGTTTTTAGGTGAAAAAATTGAATTATTCACCGACCACAAATCTCTAAAATATCTCTTCATCCAGAAAGATTTGAATCTGTGACAACAACGCTAGTTGGAATTTCTAGCGTCATATGACCTAGATATTCAGTATACGCCCGGAAAAGCCCATGTGGTTGTCGATGCTCTAAGTAGGAGACATGTTGTTCTTGCATATCTTGTTGTCACTCCTACTCCCCTTGAAAAGATTTCTAGCAAGCAAAAAGAAGACCAGTTTCTTCGAGGAATTTGTAAAAGAATACGTCAAGGTAAGGATTCCAGTTTTGGAATCGATGATAATGGAGTTATAAGGTTGAAAAACAGGATCTGTGTTCCAGATATCTCGGATCTGAAACGTGAAGTTTTAGATGAGTGTCACAAATCTAAACTCAGTATCCATCCAGGAGTAAATAAAATGTATAGAGATATTAAAAGAACTTTCTGGTGGAAAACAATGAAAAGGGATATATCTATATATGTGAGTCATTGTACTACCTGCCAGCAAATTAAAAGTGATCATAAGAAAACAGCAGGTTAACTCCAACCATTGGAGGTGCCAAAGTGGAAGTGGAATCAAGTATCTTCATAGACGATTTGCCAAGAACTCAGAATGATGATGAAGCAATTTGGGTTATTGTGGACCGTTTGACTAAAACTGCCCACTTCATCCCAGTAAAATCTATCAGAACGGCTGCAAGTTTGGAAAAGTTGTATATAAAGGAAATTGTCTGTCTACACGGTATACCCAGCAGTATAGTGAGTGATCACGATCCGATCTTCACTAGTAGATTTTGGGAAGCATTTCAAGCCGCATTGGGAACCAAATTGAACTTCAGCACTGCTTATCACCTGTAGTCTGATGGGAAGACAAAAAGGATTAATCCAATATTAGAAGACCTTTTACAAGCTTGTATTCTCGACTTGGTGGTTCTTGAGAGGACCATTTACACCTGGTTGAATTCTCATATGACAACAGCTATCAGGCCAGTATCGAAATGGCTCCTTTCGAAGTTTTATATGGTCGTCCATGTTGATCACCAGTGTGCTGGATTGAGTCGAGTAATAGACTCGTCCTTGGACCAGATATGATTAAGGAGGCCACTGAAAAATTTGAATTTATTCATAAGAAGTTGATAATCGCACAAAGTCGGAAAAAGAGTTATTATGACCACAGAAGAAGAGATTTGGAATTCCAAGTTGGAGATTCTGTATTCCTCAAAGTTTCTCCAATGTATGTGTTGATATTTAGGAAAACTAGAAAATTGGCACCACGTTATATTGGTTCTTTTCCCATATTGGAAAGAATCGGTCTTTTAGCTTACCGGGTGCAATTACCCAGTTGGTTATCTGGCGTGCACAATGTGTTTCATATTTCTAACCTTTGGAAATATGCACATGATCCAGATAGTATTATTAAAGAGGCAGCTCAGCAGGATCTTGAAATCACTCCTAACTTAGCAGTTAAAAGAGAGCCGTTGAAAATAATCGATCGTGATGAAAAACAATTGAGGAGCAAAGTTGTGAAACTAGTCAAAGTGCAATGGAGCGGTGATCCAAAGGACTGTACTTAGGAAACAGAGGATAATATGCAGAAGTCCTATCCCAATTGTAGAGTGGATATCTCGGCTTAATCTGGTAAGCCATTTTCTATCTTTATCTGTATTTTTAAATTCTTTGTTTGTTTTTCTCTCTCTTTCAAATTTCGAGGACGAAATTTTCATAAGAGGGAATCTGTAACATTCCCAAAATTTTATCAATTTAAAATTTAACAATTAATGTGAATTTTGGAATAAATTGTGAAATTAATTTGAATTTTTGAAAATAAATAAAATAAGTATTGAATTATATATATATATAAGATTAAAAAAATTGTATTTGAATTTAAGGATTCAAAAATATAAATATTTAAAACTATTTGTATTTAAATTATATGAGTATATATATACATATAAATGGATTATAATTCAAATTTGAATTTGAATTTGAAAATTTAAATAAATGTCTTAGGAAATAATTTGCATTTGAAATCATAAATATGTAATTTATTTAATGTAAAAATTTGTTAAGACATTTCTCCATTAAAATTGTATATACAAACAAATAGGAAATGTATTTATTAATAAAGTAAATATGACATAAGTTTGTAAAAATATTTAACTCATATAAAATACAAGTGTTGTTCATATAATAAGTATTTTTAACAAGTGTAATCATTTTGGACAAGTTTCATTTTATTTCTTCTTTGAGGATTTTTTTTTAATAAAATAGAAAAAACCAAGTTTTATGAACTATTACCTCCCCTTTCTTTTCTCTTTTACCATTATTTCCCAGAAGACAAAAGTCTGTAAACTTTCAAAAAAAAATCAGAAAACGCAAGAAACAAAAGAAACCCTATATACTTTCTTAAAACCAGAAAGAAATCATCAACCAGACTGAGAACAAATCAAACTAGAAGATCAAAAGGAAATCAAACTTTCTTTTTTTACAAATCTGTAGTCTACAACACAACAAAGTCAACACATAAATCAAGTAAAACTCAAAGCTTTGTAGTAAATCAAAAGCAAAATCAAGAAGCAGTTTCAAATGTTAAACAAGTGAAGATTTCAACTCGGTAATTTAGCAAACTTCAACTCACCAGATTCAAGTTTCAACATCAATAAAAAGAAATCAAACAGTTCCCAGTTCAAATTATCTTCCAGACATTTCCTCTATTCTCAAATTTAAGGTGAGTAAATGCCTTTTTAAAAGTTGAATTTGGGTTGATGCTTGTGATAAATAATAAGAATATGGTTGAAAGAAAAGCTTGCATGTATTTTATATACATATCTTGTGTGTGCATGTCAGAGAACAGACTGTTCTCTGCTCTAAACATTTCCAGGTTTCAAACCTGGTTAAAATTTGAAAACTCATTCTTTGATCTTTTATTTAACTTGATGCTTGAAGAAAATATGTAGAGTTTAGCTAGATCTTCATCCTACAATAATTTTAAAAATATTAAAAATTAAAAAGGATTGATGTAAGATAAGAAAATACAGCAAAGTCAAATTTTATCAAAAATTCAATCGATAAAGATTTGATTTTTAATTGCTTGATCATGTTTGTCTTCGCAAACTATGATTTTTAATGAGAAATTCATGGTTTTTAACTTGGTAAATTTCGAGAATTTGGAAGATGAACGTGAAACGAGTTTTGGGCAATTCTCGGTGATCGAGGAAGAAGTAGACCTCGAGATCGAGGTTGTTGCATGGAGGAAGATTAGGATTAACAGAAAAATGCTAGGTGAGGTTATCATTCACCGTGGTGACGATGCAGCAGTGATCTAGGGTTTAATACCCTGACTTGGTCTATTGGGTTTACGAAGCTTGTTCGTCGACGTGGGTGAACTAGAGGCAATCGGTGGTGGGAGAATTGGAAGAGGCGTGTCTGGCGAAGCTTCAGAGGCGACCACGTGGCCTCTGATGGCCTAAAGCGGCGGTGCGAGTCGATTGTATGACTGTGGTTCTTGCTCCAATTTGGGTTCGGTAACTAAATTTCTAATTCGACGTCGGTTTGCGTTTCTGGGTGGTTTGATGGATCGAGGGGGTAATCGTCGATTGGAAGATGGTCGTAGCTTCGACAGCGGCGATCGGAATGGTGTACAACGTGCACACGTCCTTGTTTGTGTCAGTTGCTTGTTTGTGGAAGGGGAGGTGTTCGACTCAAAGTTACACTCGGGATTCAGAGATGATGGCTTGAAGTTAAGGTCGTATAATTCTAGCTATACATCGGGTTACTTTTGAGACTTAAACCAAATTTTAAAAATGAAGCTATCGGGTAGTTTGGAGAAAAACTCGAAGAAGGTATGAAGATGTCTCGGGGATCACTCGAAGCAGCACTAGGGTGATCACATTTCTAGTTTTAAACTCTAAAATTTGAAGGTAAGTTGTTTTCCAAATTTATTCTTTTCAAATGGACAATTAATGTTAAGTTGTAATTTGTACTTTAAGGTTTTAAAATAAAATATTTTAAATCATTTAAGTTAAGAATGTTTTAAACTCGTATTTTCAAAAAGTTTATTTTAAATATAATTTAACAAAGTCATTAAGGAGACAATTAAACGTTTTACCTTATTAACTAAATTTAAAAGTTAATTAATTTATGTTGTTAATGATGATTAATAATTAATGATTTATAATTACTTAATAATTAATTCATAATTAATTAAAGGATAATTAATTTATAAATATTAATTAATTAATTAAGGCAATTAATTAAGGAATAAATAATTAATTCACAAAGGTAATAAAGATTTAATTAATTAATAATTAAGGGTTTAATTAACTAATAATTAATATTTAATTAACTAATAATTAAGGATTAATTAATTTAAATTTAAGGATAATTTATTATTAATTAAAGATAATTAAAAATAATTATGTGATTAATAATTATAATCACACTGTTAATTAATCTCATTGTTAGATGATTGATTATTATTGAAATGCTTTGAGTTGATTGATATCCCTGTTTGTGGTTGTGATACTTTGTGTTGTGAATTGCTTTGTGTTGAACTGTGATTTGTGATTTGTTTCTGCGTGCATGTGAAAACCCATTGGCCTGTAAAACAGCAATTGAATTTCGATGCGACAGGGAGTCGGATTCCAGTTGATTATCCGAAACCCACGTCGAACCCTGAATGCGAATCTTTGTGATTGATATATCCATGTGTTTTTAAATTGAGCGCTCACTATTCGGTTTAACCGGAAGAGGACCTTTGTGTCATATAACCCATTCTGAATATGTGATACGACGAAATGGAAAGCATTTGAAGACGATGGTGAAGACCGGGTGTCTTCGAGAACGATAAGATAACTTGTCGAATGACTCTGCACTGAGTTGCTCCGGTATAGAGATCTCCATATGTGATGGGGAGTCAGATCGGGATTGTGGTGCTCGGATTGAAAGGACTTCATTGGAAGTGCCTTTGGTTCTGTTCGAACCGGAACAGACTTGTATGGTTGTATGTCTAACATTACACTTTGAGATATAAAGCTGATTTCTTTCAAATACATTTCTGTTGGTGGCGGAGAATTTATTCTCTTAGCTTAACATCCTTCTCTAAGACGTACGAGCTCAGAGATTATGTAGTTGATGGTTATTAGTGATATACTCCCAATTTGGTGGTGTGGCATGTTGAGTGCTGCTGATCATTTGTTGATTGAAGCATGGCTTTTGTGAAAAGCGTAGCTTTGTAGACGAGACTTCGTCGAACCAAACAACCTGCTAACGGTCGAAACAGGAATGTTGCGGCAAGGTTTTAGGGGTCGCACCCTTAGGGTATGTCTATTTTCTTTTGGATAAGAGGTGATATCATGGTATGGAGCCCAAATATTTATCTGTGTGGTTGTTGCTATTTATTGGTGAATCTCGAGATAAAGGTCGGTAACGACCAGGGATGGCTTACTCGTAGGTGTTACCTAGTTACAGAGATAACCCGACCTTGCGTTAGGGAACCAGTTTGGTTCTTGAGGACGTCCCTCCATAGGCATTCCATTTTTTAAGGAAGTTTCTTAGCCTGACCATTTGTTGGAAATCCAAAGAAACAATACGAGCCATGTATGTCTTTAGTCGTATAACCTGCCATGTAGCGTGGTGGTAACCTGCTACATAACATGGTAGCTATAGTAGGCATACGACGATGGTATGCTGGCTATATTAAACTTTCGAAATGATTTTCTACACTATGCACTAGTAATAATATCAAATAATTTTCTCGTATCAAGCATATTTGACTATCATAAGAAGAAATCTCCTCCAATTCTGCGATTGCATTCTGTATGTGGCGGGAAGTCTTATGGTAGTTTCATTTTCCAAAAGCATATCGAGTTTCTTTTATAAAACTATTTTTGTACAAACAAATATTTTGGTTTACCCATACCAGTCCCATGACTGACCGTAGTTTATTGTTCCATTCCTAAACTTTGGGTGCCCACAATTCCCACATGGGCAGCGTAGAAGCAGGTTATCCATTTTTTGGGGTAGCTTGGAATATTTTGAAGTCTTTTGGAAGCTTTTGGCCTTGGAAACCCTTTGAAGTGTTGGAGTTTTTGGAAGATCTTCTCAAAGTCGAAGCATGTTGGAAACTCTCTTGAAGTTGAGACAAATTTGTTATCGCTTAGTTGTTGTATCATGTATATTAACTCTGATGACTGTAATCCAAATTTTGTGTTGATATTGTATCTGTGATGTTGATAAATGATATTCATTTTGTTTCCGCTATTTATATTCATCTAGTCTTGTTATAAGCTCCATCCAAACTGAAATTCGACGTTTGAATCTCCAGCAGTCGAATACAAGTGAAGTATTTGATGTCGATTTTCGAAATGCTGGATTTTGGTCATGACAACAACTTGTCGAGAACATCGCAGAAAACGTGACTCATGAGATCGACGAAGAGGGGAGGAGCATTGGTTAATCCAAAGAGCACGACTAACTGCTCGTCGAAACCATTCCCTAGGAGGAAGGTCAACCGGTCGAGCTCCATGAATAGGATCGATGCAGAATTCAATTTCCCACCGAGAGGGAGAGAAGTCAATTCACCAAAGATATCCGAAAATAGTTGGACAACTGGGCGGAGTCAAGATTATTAGGCTGAGCATCAAGCGAAAAGATAAGGCAGCCTGAAAATTTTTGAGGCACTCGACATTCGCAAGAGAATTACCTAGGTCGTCTATTAGAGAACGGTTCAGATTTAGCAAGAGATAACAGCATCAGAACCGAGGACATAAAAATCTCTGATGAATTGATGCCTGTTGTAAAGGAGTTTACCCCTTTACAAAAGATACTAAGGTTTGCAGGACCGCTGATGGGATTAGTCACAAATAAAGATGAAGTTGCCAATTAAGGTTGCAAGATATGCTTAAATCTATTGCAGGGATCAACAGAAATGAAGCTGTGGGATGCTTCAGTATCAAAGAACACGAATAGGAAAACATGAATGGATTTTAGAACAAAAGGGAAAGTTCCAAAATTCAAAAGAAATCCTAATCCAAGGGAATCCTAACGAAGAATTTCAAGCTCAAACGAAGATGATTCTAACTAATTTTACTCGTTCTAGGGTATTGCTACCCTATCTCTAATGAGTTTTTTACACCATATGCTAGGTTTTTCCTAAACCAAAGCTCTGATACCAACTATATGGACCTGGCATTTCGAACCGCTCAAATCGACAATCATCCGCTTATGTCAGACTTGAATTGCTCGAAATAACAGATTGTTAATTTATATTTGGCAAAACTCGGCATATATAGTAAATAAGTCAATCACAGAATCAGAGACACATGGTAATACAACAATAAGTAGCGGAAATAGATAAATAGTAATTTATGGAGCTACTATATAAACATTAGAACTTAAAGTAAGATACAATCGGTATCCCAAATACAAAGTAGTCTCGAATACATAAGCAATGATAAGTCTGGACGAAAATAACTAGAAATAACTGAAAGCTGATTAAATATAGAAGGATCTCTAAGAAAAGCTTCAAGCTCCATAGGTGAGTCTCAAATGCTATGACACTCGTCTGACCCGAGCATCAAGCAAAACATAAAACACTCGAGTCAGGATTAACATTCTTATATAAGTAAATTCAACTCAAGTGAAATGTCAACTGAAATACAAATAACTCAAAGGATGTTTGGGATTCCCATCCTTTAAGGATCCGTTAAACTATCTACATACACGATACAATATGCTACATAGATAATGTTTATAGTAAAGTAAACTATTAAATAGCGTTAAGAAGTTACCCATATCCCCCTTAACACATTTTATATAATATCGTAGTCTATAAGTACTATAAACTCCACCAAACCAGTGGGCTATCAGGAAGCACTCCATAGGCACGACACAAACCAAAATTCATAGAAGGCACGATAAGGCATGTGACAAGGCACGTGAGGCAATGTCTGGGTAGGATTCTACCGTTTGTGAATCTGGACTGGTGGTAACGTATATCAGCTACTACCGCCCACCTCGAGACACACTCCCAAAATCAAAGGTGCACCCAATCAAATCACAAAGTAATAGAATGGTATTAAAGAAGCATGCTCGATCGAAGGTGCGACCTCACTTGACCCGGTGTAGCTCCTGTTTTAGTCACATCAAGCTAACTCGTAGGAGTCCGAGCTGCGTTAATACCTCATATAGACATCGTCAAACCATCCTACTTCGTTCTGGAATCTCCACCACGTACACAGTTGTTCATGTGGTTTTCAATATTGGCAAAGAGTATGACAATATCTGATCTCGGTCTCTTTAACAACCAAACGCTTATTTCACATCGTGGTCATTTATATTTCAAACAGTTTATACTTCATATCAAAATATCATATTCATTTCAAAATCATATCTCTTTTGAAATCGTATTCACCTTGAAATCATACCACTTTCCAACATAAACAGTTTAAATATTGAAAATGTCATATATATACTAAAATAGCTATAAATTAAAATGGTTTATATTTAAAATTGGTTATATATTAAAATAGTTTATTTATTAAAATATTTTATATATAAATTGTTTCTTCCAATTTCACAAATCAATTCAAATCGACTTAAGTTCCAAAAATTAAATTTTAATCGATCTCAGTTCAGTGATTTCAAATTAAATTCTAATTCTCAATAAAATTATATTTAATCTACATCGATTTCAAATTCAGGTTTGAACTAAAATCAAACCTTTCCAATTAAATAGATTTCACAGTTTTAAATATTCAAAGGAATATACAATAACTCATTTTAATAAATTTCATTTATATTTCAAAAATTCAATTTTATTTCTATTTAAATTCGAGATATTCACTTAATTAATTTCAATGAAATCTCAAGTTACCAATCCAATCAATATGCAACATTCAGTTTCAATTAAATTTCATTTGAAGTTATGCACTTAATCACCTTTTATAAATATTTAAATAAAATATCAAATTACAGTATACATCAAAATTAAATATTCAATTGCTATTTTATTTAAATTCTAAATATTCATTTAAATCACCTTTTATAAATATTAAGTTATCAAATAGAAAAATATCATTAGAATATAAAAATCAATAAGTTGCAAATCAACTCTTATTTATATCCAATTCTTAAATAAATAGTATTTCAAATAAATTTCAATTTATCTTTCCAACCATACTTTATTAAATTTATTACAAAATCTATTTTTAAATATAAATACAACTTTTTAATAAATATTTAAAACATATTATACATATTAGTTAAATTAAATTCTTATTAAATATTATTATATTATTATTAGATTAAATCTTATTATTATAAAATCTATTTTAAATCTTATTTTATATAATTTAAAAATAATGAAGTTATAAGTAAAATTTTATAATTTACATTTTTGAAACTTAACTTATAAATTTAAAATTTCCAAACATATAATTTAAAATCTAAACTTTACACATATTATAATAAAGTCTTTATATTATATTTAAAAATAAATCTTTATTAAAACGCTATATTTCCTTTCAAAACTTTGGAAATCAATTAAAAATAGACCAAGGGTGTCCGAATATAGTTTTCTAACCTATGGTCAAGTGATACAGATATTTATCATTTCATTCCATAATTTAAACCTAATATTTACGGGTTTATATCATTTCAACCCGTAATCCCAAAATTCAAAATAAATAAAATCGCTTGGGTCTATCATTTCAACCCTTATCGATTTTCCCCTAATTTATAATATCATTCGGGTATGTTGCATTTTAACCCATAGGGAGTTCTATCTAACAGGAACTTGCAATGATAATATACAATAACGTAAAATCACATATATCAATGACATGCATATATACTTATAAATAACCATTTAAATGATATATATATATATATATATATATATATATATATGTATGTATGTATATAACAGGTTATGGTGTCATATGTCAATTTATATAGGTAGACAATTGAAAACAATGTCAGATCATATTTAACAATTAAATAGCCAACAATTCAAATTTAACAGCATACTTCAATTATCATTTCATGTGAAATCAATTTACTAAATATAAGAATGTTAATCGTGAGTGATTGCTCACCTTTCATGGCGATGAAAACAACGATAACAAGATGTAGATGGACATGGATAAGCATGGATCGACAATGAGACACCAGGACAAGAGATTAACTGCTGCGATATGGACAGCAACAGGCAAGATCTAGAATTCAAAGGAAAATCATATATATTATTTTTTCTCTCTTAAAAATCAATATTCAATTAAAACACATATTGAAATGAAATCTTCATATTATACTTATAAAAATCAATATTTGTTATAATATATATATACACACACACACACACATACTAAAATCAGCATATCTATATATTATAAAAGAAATCAATAAAAGAAATGAATATATATATGCACACACACATACATACTTAATATAGACTTATATACATATATTCTTTAAATTTAAAGTATATATGCTGACAGTAGATGTTTACTGTAGTGCAAATATACCTTTAACTTGTATACTTTTTTTAGAACAGATCAACATAACAAAACTTTATAACATATTATATAATAACTTAAACATATTGTATACCTTTATATAATAAGGAGGAATGCAAGAGGCGGGGTCGAAGCAGGTTTTGGGCAAGCTGCGTTTGGTAGGAAGGGGAACCGGATGATGGAGAGGCACGTGAAGACAAAGTCGGCTGCTGCTCATGTGCTTGCTCAGGGACAAGGAAAGGTGATGAAATGGTAGCTGTGTGCCGATGGCGAGGGCACGGTGCAAGCTCCAGAATATGACAGGCTTTTTTCTTATATATTTTTTTATGGCTCGACAGGGAAGTGGATTGGAAGGTGGCCGAGTTGACTAAGGCGGAGGGAGATATTGCAGTAGTGGAGAAGCCGTGGTGGGAAGAGCGAAGCAGAGAGGGTGGCGACATAGAGGTGATGCGGCTCAGTTGGTGGTCAGTGGGCGAAGTTCAGCTGGCATGGGGTCTTTGTGGTTCGGGTAGCTACGGATCTAAGGTTTTGGGCGGAGAGTGGCGGAAGGCTCTGTGAGTCGATGGGATGCACAGAGATGAAATCGAGCATGGGAGGTCTGGGCACACAAAATTACGGAGAAAAGAAGGCATGTGCATGGCTTGGCAAGAGCTGGCTGTAGGTGGGTTCAGGGTAGATGGATGTGGTTGTGTTGCTAGTCGGTGACGATGGTGGTAGGTAAAGTGGGCGTGGGTTTGAACGATGGACGTGGCCGATGGTCGCATGAGGGGAGGATCAACAAAAATGAAAATGGTGTGGGTTTCAGAAAAGTGGAAGAAAGCACATTCTCTAATATACGAAAACTATATATAAACTAGTTTTATATTATACATTTTGTTTCCAGAACAAATAACAAGGAGAAGAAGGAAGAGACCAAAACAAATGGACGAACCAACATATAATAAAATGAGATAGGAAATAGTGAAGGGCAAAAATTGAAAATACTAATTTTAGATATTTATTGATTTTCAGAGTGGGTAACTAATGGACACAAGAAAATCAAAAGGCTCAAAATTTGTACCGATACGGCTAAACATTTCGTAGATTTCGCCGCGTACCGGACGTCCAAATGCACGAATGAATATACCATGGAGATTATCATGACGAGACGAACAGAATGGTACACAGATATCAACAATATGACTATCCTATCAAAAGTCTATATTACTGCCAAAACTGCTGCTAATTCGTCGAAAATAAGATATACGAAGCTAGAGCAGTACAAATTTGGCGAAACGAAATATGACATCTCACTCAAAAATTGATTTACACTTTATTATATAAAAATATTCAGGTTTCAAAAATATTCTATTTTTATCAATTAACGTATTTTAAATTGAAATTGAAAATTACACAATGGAACTAACTTCCATATTTCCTTATGAAAATTTGGCATTTGTCACGTTTGAATAAACGCATTCCAAATATCACGTTTTTATTGTTAAATTTAATTTTCATATTTCAAGAAAAATTCTGTTAATTACGTTATTAAAATCTTTAAAATGTCCGGGTCTTTACAATATATATATATATATATATATATATATATATATCATATATCATATTTCAAAAATAAAATATCCCAAACTATGGGAAAAATAATAAAATATCGTTGTAAAACCGTAATCTGAAAACATACCTATTTTTCGGGCAAATAACTTTATTCATGAAGCCAAAAGCGGTAGTTATTGCTTCCATAAACATGTATTTGACTTATATAATCCAAAATAGTGAGAATTATGTACCAGAGAAATATTTAGTTGTTTCAATTAGTAATAAAAGAAAATCAATCACAAAACATGTGCAAACAAAACAATGACCCTCACATGCAACAAAGGAATCAATCAACAAATCAATAGCAATCAAACTCATGATTTTTAAGTTTCAGACATTTTTCATCGTAAAAGGGTGATAAATAACTACCAAGTATACCTTACACTCAACAGCCTTTGGTAATTTCTTAATAGATTATTCATACAACCTCAAACAAATCGAAGTGTCATTTCCCAAACATCTCATAAGCCAAACAACAAAATTTAACACATTATTTAAGTTTATTCAATCGATTTCCCCTTTTTACTCTTTTATTTATATTCATTCATTCATACAATGTCATTTCTCATTAATTTACATTTATTTACTTACACATGTTGTTTTCCATTCAATCGTTACGAACATCAATAAATTCAAAATTAATATATTACAAAAATTCTTTATAAATTTAGTCAACGATTATTATTTGCTTATAAAACTTGATTTGCAGTTAATATTAATATTTCATTAGTGAATAAATTCATACTTACTCTCTAATTCCCATTTATTCCTTCTTTTATAGTGTCAATTAATAATAAATTTATTTATAAATCATTTTAGTATTTTTAAAGTTTATAAATATTTCTTAGATGATATTCACTTTTTACTACTCAATCTAATTATTAGCATTTTAAAACATTAACTTATCCTTATAACATTTCTTATACATTAAAATTGTTATTTATAGAAATAATTACATTTGAACACTTTCATTACTTAAGTTTTAGTTGTATAATATTCTATTACACATTCCAATTTAACACTATAACTTTTTAAACATTTCTAGTAAGTTATATATATGTTTAAGAATGTAATTGAATGTTACACAAGTTTATCTTATTCATTTTAGTTAGTAGAATGTTCAATAATTACAACTTCTGTATTTTCATATCTTTTGATTTGCTAGTTACAAATTTCGAATTTCTTATATATTTCATGAATCACTTAGCATCTAATTTCTTATTTTTCATTTTAGAAATTTTTAATTATTTAAATAGTTAAGATTTCATTCTGTTACAACAACTGAAAACTACTAATTGTCAGAAAATTTTAGGAACAAAATTATGGGTTTCCATTTCAAATCATTTAAAATAATATATTATATATATATGTAGACACATGTACACACTTATGGCTTTTATATATCCAATCATATTTAGAAATTAGAATTTAAAATATTTTTATCGAAACAAATGTGTAGTAAAGCTACTACAGTGGTCTTCACACTTTGAAACTCGAAAACGAATGTCGATGATGTCGTGGTCATCATCGAAATTATTTTCCAACGATAGAAGAGGGGAGTATAGAACTTATTTTCTTTTAAAATTCTTTTAAAACATTTCATTCAAATCACATTGAGAATAATTATCCAAAAATACTTTCAAATAATACTAATATTATATTCCAAAATCTTTTGAAAAGCAAAATTTAAAACCCCGAAACTTAAGTTCTTACATCTCCAATTAAATTCATTTTATTTAAAAGTCATGTTTTGCAACCAATATTTATAAAATTTCACTTCCTAACAAACAAATATATTATATACAACTATATCCATTTATAAAATTTATTCTTTTATATGCAAAATATAATACTAGGTAAACTTATTTCATTTACTTATATTTCGAAAACAATATTGTGTCGGTTTGACCTACTTAGTGCTTAGAAATCTCTATCGATGTCATAGCGTCTTATGTACCTACCATAATTTATAAATACTAAATAGAACAAATTAACACAATATAAAAATATTTTATAATACTAACAAGTATGCTCTCTCATATGTATACACTTAGACAACTTATTCTAGGGTATTACTACCCATCTCAATGAGCCAGACCCCACAAAGCTAAGGTTATCGCTAAACCAAAGCTCTGATACCACTTGTAATGACCCACCTTTTTGGATGGTTTAAATCAACAATAAACCACATGTCAACTCAAACCATTCAAAACGGTGCATTACTATTAGGATAAATAAGAAAATAAAAGAATAGAAAGGAAAAACAAAATACAAAATCTCATAGCGGAATATCAAAATATAATAACCAAGTAAATAGTTCTTGAAGTTGTTTTATAAATAGCATTTGATTACACTTTTGCAATACAAATCACATTTATACATACAACAGTAATAAATAAATAATGCAGTGGAACAACATGATGCGGTGAAATAAATATAATTAATAGACTAATCTCCATCTTCATCCTCCAAATAAAATGCTCTTCAATACACTAAAAAGCTTAGACTGATCCGAGCGGAATTAAAAGACAAAACGCTCGAGTCAGAATTAAAAGATCTTATATAAGTTAAATCAAAATAAGTAAATATGAGTTTAACGGCTTCATAGATGTTTACGGGATTTTACATTTCATATCCAGCGTCTAAGGTGTATGCAATAACTTAAGAGATGTTCAAGGTTCAATCTCCTTAGGATCCGTTAAACTATCTACACACATAGTACAATACGCTATTATAATATGTCTGCAGTAAAGTATTATAATAGCGTTTTGGCATTACCCATATCCCCTTTAACACGTTTTATAAATTCCATAGTCTATACAGTACTGTAATTCCTCCGTAAATTGGAGGGCTATCAGTGGGCACTCCATAGTGTCCGCCACAGACCAAACTCGTAGTAGGATCGGTAAGGCATGTGACAAGGCACACGAGGCAATTGCTAGGGTAGGATATTATCGTTTGCAGAACCGGGTTGGCAATAATGCATAATAACTACTACCGCCTACCTCGGAACACAGTCCCATAATCAAATCAAGGGTGGTCATCAAATCAATCATAAATTAATAAATATAGTATCGAAGAAGCATGTTTAATCGGAGGTGCGGCCTCACTTGGTCGAAGCATAGCTCCTGTTTGAGTCACGTCAAGCTGACCTGAGGGGGTTAGGGCTGCGTTCATACCTCATATAGTAGCGCTCGACAAACCAACCTACTTCATTCTAGATTCTCCACCATGTGCACAGTTGCTAAAGTGGTTTTCGATATTAGCAGAACATATGATAATGTCTGATCCCGGTCTCTTTAATAACCAAACACTTATTTCACACCGGTTGGTTTTTTACATTTCCAAAACTGGTTCATAATTGATATCAAAATATCATATTCACTTCAAAATCATATCAATTTCGAAATCATATTCACTTCCAAATCATAATCATTTCAAAATTACATTCACTTTCGAAATCATTATTCACCTTAAATCATATTTGTAACAACCCGTAAATTTAACTGGTTTTAATAACGTTATCAATTGAAATTTTATGGAATTTTAAACAATAAAATTTTGAAATATAAATTTGATATTTTAAATGCGTCTAGTTAAACATAGCAACTGGTAAATTTTCGTCCAAAAATATGAAGTTTATTTTCGTGCGTAAATTTATTTCAATTTAATCATTTAAAAATCGATGAAAATAAAACGTTTTCGAAACCTGAATATTTTTACATAGAAAAATTCTAAATCATCTTCTGAGCAAGGCATTATTTTTCGTTTTTTCAAATTCGGACATCTTTAGCTCTGTCGATCTTATTTTCTGCGTTTTTCCTACATTTTTCACTAGTATAAAATTTGAATTCTTATAATTATCCGTGTACCATTGGAAGTTTCCCGTCGCGTTGATCAAAACGATATGTTCATTTGTGCAAATCGAAGTCCGACGTAAATCGTCGCGATAAATTAATCGTTCGACGGACCAGTTAAACCATATTCAGTCCATAACAAAACGGCTCGTATCCATTCAAAAGAAATCTGAAAATAAATTGGCTGAGGTACATTAAATTTGGTAGTTGGTAGATGGGTGTTAACTTAGAAATGTGAGTGGCGTTTGGGAATTTAGAAAAAGTTTACTACTATAGAAATAAAATAAAACGTACCTGTTCATTTCATTATCATCTCTCCTCTTCTCCTCACCATATTCTTTCTCATTTCTTCCATAATTCCCAGTAATAAAAAAATAAAAATAAAGGAATGAAAACAAAAAAAATATACGAATGAACAACACATTATTTCACCGCATGCACCCTTCACCGGACGCCCTCTCTTCCTCTGCCGCGTGGCTACTCTCCAACCACAGTCTCATCTCCTCCGCCCATCACCCCTGTTCTTGACCATCCCAAGCTTGCATCAGCCATCCCCTTCCACCATAGTCGCTGCCAAACCCTGAACATGCCGAGCTCAGCCGAGCCTCACCGGATCTAGCCTTGCTCCTCCGCCACCTGTCACCCTCGCCACAAACGCAACTAACCCGCCATATTTTCCATAGCATAGCCCACTCCAGCCCTTTCTAGCACCATCAAATAACCAACAGCACATTTGTCCTGCTCCTCCTTCACACCCATGCTCTAGTCACGCAACATACAGTGCCTGATCACTAGCAACAACCCAAGTCTGCCACTCTTCCATGTTTTGCCCACCACCAGTCAGACAGCAACGGCTCCACCTCGACCACTGCTTATAACCGCCTCACCGCCTTGCTTTGCCCCGCCATGCTCTACCAAGCAGATCTCCACCTACCACTAGGTAGCCGCAGCCACCAAGGTAGATTTAAATTATAAGTTTATATAGGTTATATTATATTTTGTTTGATTATGTATATAAATTTTTGTAAGTTATATAACCTAGTGTTTGTATATATAAGTCTATATATATTTGTATGTATATATAGGTCTGTATGTTATATTCATTGATTCTATCAACTCCTTTTGCTTTATTTTGGTCTGCGTATATATCCATAGCCTGTAACTTCTTTTGCTTTATGAAAAAAAATTATATACATATATATTTTATTACAAAGTTTTGGCCAGTTGATTCTATTCTTATATTCAAAGTAAGAAAAAGTTATATACAATATGTTATATGCTCATATTTATTTGCTGGTGTGTGTGTCTATATATATATATACATATATATATATACATATATATATATATATATATATATATATATATATATGTTTGCGTTGTTTCTGTGTGTGTATATGTGTTTCAAAATTATTTTGCATAACGTTTATATATATTTATAATAACACTAATTTTTAAAGTATATATGTATATATGTTACAGTAGTATTGATTTTAAAGTAAGTTAATAATATTGATTTTAAAGTATATACATATACATACATATATATATGTATTATTTTGATATGGGTTTTAAATTTAATATTGAATTTTTAATTATAATATACATATTCTATTATATGTTTAAGATTTTGAATTTTTGAAATTTTTGTATATGCAACATATCATGTCTCAACGATAACGTGCCATCTTAACTTATCATCTCAATATTTATCTATCACAGTAACTTCAAGATTGTGTGTCCCATCTCGTTCCCGTACACGTGTGCGTGTCTGTGTCGCTGTTCTCGTTCTCGTTCATCTCTAGCCGCGAAAGGTGGGTAATCACTCACGGTTAATGTTCTTTTAATTATTAAATTTGATTTCGATTGAAACGACAACTGAAATATGCTGCTGTCAGTTATTTACACTGTTATATATGTTATTACCTGTATCAGTTCACATGTGACATCTGACACCATTATCTGTTATTTATACGATGATAATTCGGTTTGGTTGATAAATGATTGATTGTTTGATGTTGACATTAGACGTTAAATTGTTAATGTATGTAGTGATAAATAATTTACAATTGAAATTGTCGTAGGAGTTAACAATTTGAAATTGATATATGTGTTGAATTTGATTAAGATAAAATTTGCATAATATGACCCCTTTAAAATTTTAAATTATTTGACACGTAGATTTATAGTTAATTGCACTTTGAACCATTTAAATGTATGCTGTTTAAATCGATGTAGTATGAAATTGAATAGTAGTTACCAATTGAAGAACCGTATAAATATTAGTGTGATAATCTTTAATCTACATGAAATGATGGTGTAGATTCTAGAAATAATTATACTAATTTGCATAAACAACAAATGTAAATTAATACGATTATTTCAGGATTATTTAAATAAATTATTGGATTATTATGTATGGTTGCTATTGCTTGTTTATTTACTTTGACACCATCCCAGTTATCACAATGCAAGTTCCATTTGCTATGCTTTGATTTTTGAATTGAAATCGAATAGGGTTGAAATGATAAATACCCAAATGAACTTGACATAGGATACAGAATTAAATAAACCTGATTGGTCAATAATTGAATTTAAAAGTAAATAAAGAATTTATTGAATAAATAATAAGATTTGAAATGAAGTTGGATTTGAATTTAATGAAAGGAAAATGTTGATATTTAAAAATCTGAAACAAATTTTAACATAGTAGTTGTTGAAAGGTTGTTTTGAAATTTATTATTTAATTAAATTTGGAATTATTAATAACTAAGTCTTGAAATTTGTTAATAATTAAGTTTTGAAATTATTTAATAATTAAATAAGATTGAATTATGTAATAATTAAATTGAATTGAATTCTTTATTAAGTGAAATTGAACTTTTGGAATAAGTGAACTAAGTTTCTTTATTAACCGAGTTTGGAAATTTGTAACTAAGTAAATAAATAAATGAAATTGAACTTCTTTAACAAGAAATAAAATGTGATTTATTGAAATTAATGTAAGACTTGTAATTTAAAGAATTTGATTTGATGAATCTAATTTAATTTAATTTATAACTTTTGATATAATAGAGTTGAACTTAAGTAATTGATTTAATGAATTGGAAATTCAATTTAAATTATTTTGAATAAAAAATTTACTTAATTTAAACGAATATTGAACGAATTCAATCAATGGATTTAAATTGATTTGAATGCTAAACTAAATTGATATAAATGAATTTCGAATGTAATTTATATACGAACTTGAATCAATACTTGAATTGTTTTAAAATAAATATTGAAATTGAATTATAAGATTTTGAAATAGAAATTTGGAAGTTTTAAAATGTAAATTATGGAAATTGATATAGAAAGACAAATGGAATGTTGGTTTACAAATGCTAATTGAAATTGAAATTGATTTGGTTTTTGAAATTTATTAAACGACCAATCGGTGTAATAATTATGAAAGTTATTAAAGAAACCGAGATCGGTTATGGACATACTCTCTGTCTAAACCGAAAACCACTTTAATAACTATACGTGGAGTATGATCCAGAATGAAGTGGTTGGAATGATGTACGTGACAACTGAAGAAAGAGAACGATGATGGATAGCCTTGACACTTGTGTCAAATTAGAAATGACTAAAACAGGAGTTGTGCCGGGCCAAATGGGGCTAGCCACCTCGAGCGAACACACTTCTTCGTAAACTACTCATTACTTGTTATTGATTGGTGCACCCTCAAAATTTTAGAAGTGTTGTTTTGCGGTGTTGCGATCGTTGCGGCGATGCGTTTTCACCAGTCCGGATCAGGCAAATGGTAGTTTCACTACCTTGGGTATTGCCTCATGTGCCTTGTCATACTTGTATCCCTATATACGCGACCACTATGAATTTTTTTTGTGTTATACCTATGGAGTACTCCCTAATATCCATTAGTTTACGGTAGAGTTTACAGTGCTGTATAGACTATAACGCTTATATAAAATGTGTTAAGGGGGATAATGGTAACGCATTAACGCTATTTTGAAATTTTATATTACTGATAGGCATTATCTACTTAGCGTATATATAAATGGTTAACGGATCCTTAGAGGATGGTTATTCCATCGTCCTTTGAGTTACTTGTATTTCAGTTGTTATTTCACTTGAGTTGGATTTATTGATATAAGAATGTTAATCCTGACTCGAGTGTTTTGTATTTTGCTTTACGCTTGGGTCAAACTGAGAGTACCAGCTTTTGAGACTCACCTGTGGAGTCGGAGCTTCGCTTGGAGATCCAGCTATCTATCCAGCTTTCAGAATATTCAGTGGATTCTAGTGATGTATTCTGATTCTTGTATTTGACTATTGTATTCGAGACATCTGTTGTACCTTATTTAACTCTGATATGTATATAGTAGCTTCATGAACTACCATCTTTATTTCCGCTGCATTTATTATTCTGTGTCTGTGATCTGTGATTATTTATTTACTGTATATGCTCAGTTTTTCCAAATTTAAATTAACAATTCGGTATTTTGAATTATTTAAGTCCGACATGTGTGTCTGCCATTGCACTTGGAGGGTGCAACATGATAGGGGGTTCTCGCATTTGGTTTGGTAGCGAGCGGATGACTCTTACTCCTACATGTCCCCGTGGGGGTCGGTGGTGCAGTCGAGAGGCAGGCCGTAAAGGCAGAACACAGGTACCATTGTATGCTACGGTGGGCGTTACCCCACTAGTGCGGCCCGTTACAGTTGGTATCAGAGCTTTGGTAGCTCTAGGCAAAACTTAGCATATAGGGTAAATGTATTTACCGAATCACTTTCATTCGAGTTTGAATCTCTTCCTTTTTGACTCGATTCCCTTGAATTTTGAAACTTTCTCCTCAGTTCCTAAATTCATTTGTGTCCCTTGCTATTCGTCTTCTTTCGATTCTGGAGCATCCCATAACTCTACTTTGAATGATCTTTATAATGAATCGGCGGTCTTTCCCATCGTCAAATTATTTGTAAATGGGTGAAACTCCTTTACAATAGACATCGATTTACCGAGATTTCCGTATCCTTGTTTACGATGCTATCTATTCCCTCCTATACCTAAATTCTATCCCTTGTGATCGAATGTAGATTTGCCTCGGAATTCTGCATCGGTCTAATTATTGAAGTCACGGTCGATCCGGTTAAGGTTGCCCGCGATTTATATAAGGTTATCCATCTCCCGATTTTGTTACTTAAAACATCTTATCTTTGATTCGAACCTATCTTCGAATCAAAATTCTCTTTGATTTGATTCCATCAAATTTGAATCTCTATCTTTGCTTTGAAATTTATTTCTGCATTGTCGAGCGAGGAAGTGTATTTGTAAATCTATATTTAAAATGTTTTATCTATTGTGTTGTTTGAGTTGTTGATGTTGATTTGGGTTTACGTCTGATCAACGTTATCGACAGGATTTCCAAAACACTTGAACAGAGCAAACTGACACAATATTATTTTCAAATTTGGTAAATAAAATAGTTTTGTATGATTATATTATACATAAGTATAAATTTTTTTGAAATTGAAATGTTAATGAATTTGTTGTCCGTAATGATAATATTTGATTATCATTTACTGTTTTGTAAACCGTTGACTTTGGTAGTATAAAGAAATGAATTTATAAAACTTGGGTATAATTTGATTGAAATTTGAAGTGAATTTACATTAGAATTTGAGAATTTAATTTCCTGCGATTTCAACTTTGATTTGAAAGTTTTAAAGTGTATATTATTTAAAGTATTTTCGAATATAAATTGTTTTACATAGAATTTAAAAGCTTTAAATCAGTACTCTTCTCTATTGTCGCTGGAAAATAATTTCAGTGATGGCAGCCGCATCATCGACATTCATTTTCGAATTTCGAAGTGGAGAGACTATTCTAGTGCTTTGCTACGGTTTGTTTGAAAAATAAATTGATTTGAATTTCTTAAAATATGATTTGTTTTGTAATATATATTGATATATGATTTAAATCTATTTGATGTATCATATATATATTTATTTACCTCTAAATAAATTTGAAGCTACTCGGAAATTTAATTCCTAAATTTATGTTAAGGGATAATTTCAATTATAAATGAAATTTTGAATAAAAATTTAAGCCTGAATAATTAAACTATAAAATTTTATTTGGATAATACTTAGTTGCATTATATATATATAATTTACCTAAATTTTCAAAAGTTAACTATGTAATTGAACATTGTATAGTAGAAAATGATATCAAAGGAAATTTTAAATAAATTTGAGTAGTTATAATAAGTGCAAATATACTTAATATATATGTGATAAGATATATTAAGTAGTATAAATTTAATAATAATTTAGAATAAAGAAGAATTAAATTCGTTGGGTGCATATAATAAATATAAATTATCTTTATAAATAAAATGTGAGTATATATAATAAATGTTATTCACTTAAATTTTAATTATAAAATGTTGATGGAGATAAATAGAGTAATAAGTTAAATAAATAATAAGTGTGATTAATAGAAGAAAAATTTGTTTTGAAAGTTAATAAATTGAATTAAAACAACTTAAGGGAGTATCTTAAATTAATTGAATTTAAATTGAATTTCATTTGAAAGAAACCTTTTGTACCTAACATTAATAAATGAGAAATCAAATCAATTTAGTGAAAACCTTGAATATAAAAACAAGTTGTTGAATATAATTTATTTAAATTGAAATTTATATGGTTTAAATTAATTGTTTATTATGTAATTCAAGTCTATTTTCTTTTGGTTGTTTCTATTCTCTCTCTTCCTTACTTTTCGCGGACGAAAAATTTTGAGTGGGGGAGAGTGTAACAACCCGTAAATTTAATTGGTTTAATAACGTTATTAATTGAAATTTTGTGGAATTTTAAACAATAAAATTTTGAAATATAAATTTGATATTTTAAATCCGTCTAGTTAAACATAGCAACTGGTAAATTTTCGTCCGAAAATATGAAGTTTATTTTCGTGCGTAAATTGATTTCAATTTAATCAGTTAAAAATCGATGAAAATAAAACGTTTTCGAAACCAGAATACTTTTACATAGAAAAATTCTAAATCATCTTCTGAACAAGACTTTATTTTTCGTATTTTCAAATTCGGACATCTTTAACTCCGTCGATCTTATTTTCTGCGTTTTTCCTACATTTTCCGCTAGTATAAAATTTGAATTCTTATAATTCAATCGTACCACAATTATCTGTGTACCATTGGAAGCGCCTCATCGCGCTGATCAAAATGGTGTATTCATTTGTGCAAATCGGAGTCCGACGTAAATCGTCGTGTTAAATTAATCGTTCGACGGACCAGTTAAACCATATTTTGCCCATAACAAACTGAGAGTACCAACTTTTGAGACTCGCCTGTGGAGTTGGGGCTTCGCTTGGAGATCTAACTATCTATCCAGCTTTCAGAATATTCAGTGGATTCTAGTGATGTATTCTGATTCTTGTACTTGACTATTGTATTCGAGACATCTGTTGTACCTTATTTAACTCAGATATGTATATAGTAGCTTCATGAACTACTATCTTTTGTTTCCACTGCATTTGTTGCTCTGTGTCTGTGATCTGTGATTATTTATTTATTATATATGCTCAGTTTTTCCAAATTTAAATTAACAATTTGGCATTTTGAATTATTCAAGTCCGACATGTGCGGATGCGAATAGTCCAAAATAGCGGGTCATTACAATATTCGTTTCAAAATCATAACCACCAAAAATAGGTTAAACCCTCATATCAAATTATTTTCATTTAAATTAATTAAATCTAAACCATAATAGTTCCAAGTTTAAACAGTTTGAATGTGGAAAGTAGTTTATGAAACCCCCCACACCGCTTAGCATACCCAAAATGGACACGCTAAAGGATATGGTGCATTATAGGTGTAGCTAAAAACTTTACAGAGACAAAGATTCACAAAACGAACAAATAAAATAGCGGAAACATTTAAATAGTAACCCATTAAAAATTAATTTTCATAAATAAGTCATAAAGCCAAGTATGTCTCAAAATACCAAATACACACATCTTATGAAAATATCATCTCAGTCATAACATCATAGTACATAAAATCACAAAATCATCCCTCTCATCAAGTACCATTACATCCCAAAAGTCAAATGAAAAGAAAGCTGAAAAAGAAAAAGAAGAATACATGCAGAATCTCTAAGAATATCTCTCCAAGCTGAAATCTACTATCCCTGCCTCTGCTGGCCTAAGGGGGGGAAAAAGGAGAAAATAGAGGAGTAGGTCAGACTAAAAGTCTGGTGAGTGAAAGTAACTGCCTGTATTTTAAGCAACACAAAGATACTAGACTTAGCAACAGTTCTAGTATGAATGGAAGTAAAGAGAAAGATAAAGCTGGAATAAAATACCGTTTAACTATTTGCTGTGCTTAGATTTTTTTGGTTGGATTGTTTACACTTTTCTAAAACTGCTTTGATTGGGCTGAAATCCCAATCCTAGTTTAATTAGGCTAAAATCCTAATTCTACTCTTCGATCATCCTTTTTATCTCTGTTGTGCCACTGTGAGCTAGTCCCATCCTATGGATCCCACAACAAAAGACACTTGTTTAGCACTTTGAAACTCAATAGCGACTTATATCCCTGCACCGAGGCCGCACGCTCGGCCACCGTCGGCTCGCACTATTTGTTGCTCCACCTTTTGACCTCTTATTTACCATTACTTCAGCATAAGCGTGTCCAGCCTCACCTGATCTGTTGTGAGACCATCAGTCCTAATCTGATAGGGAAATGTTGCTACTACAGGTCCTAACAAATAAAATCTAGTTGCACCCCTCTCCCAAATCCCCTGATTTGAGCTTTTATCTATTAGCCTCTTATTTACCATTACTTCAGCATAAGCGTGTCCCAGCCTCACCTAATCTATTGTGAGACCATCAGTTCCCAACTGAAGAGGAATACAGGAATACTGCCAACACGGGTCCTACTTCTATCTTTGCTTATTAACTTAGTGTAAGTTTTGGAATAAGCCTTTTCTATTATTTCCGCTTTGAATTCTTATTAACTTAACCTAAGTCTTAAAATAAGCCTTCTCTGCTATACTTGCTTGTTAACTTAATTATAAGTTTTGAAATAAGCCTTTACTGTTATCTCTAATTATAATCTGTATGTTATAATTTTTCTTATTAACTTAACCCAAGGTCAAGTTTAAAAATAATCTTCTTCTGCTATTTCTTCTATTTTCTCTTTTTAATTATAATTACATGTTATGACTATGCTTGCAAATGTCTTAAATTTGCCTATTTCAGCATATGTCCAATGTATTATAGTTCTTCTTACTTTGCATCTATCTCTGTAAATGTAGTGTTCTTATATTTTAGTTCATATTAGCAAACTATTCACTTTTATTTTTTATATTCGCGTAGAAAGGAATAAAAAGAAGCTAACATTAGCATGCTAAATTTTAACTAAAAAGGAATAGATGTAAATAACAATAAATGACTGTAAATAACTGGGAAAACTGTAAATAACAGTAAATAATTGCAAATAACTAAAATAAAATGGCTAAGAGAAAATAAACTTGAAAGAAAGTCTAAAATTTACTGGCAAATAAACTGTAAATAAACTTGCATTAAAGTGATCCCAAAATTGTAGAAAAACTACAACTATTGGAAATCCTATAATATTAAATTACTGAGAAATCTAAAATAATTACTAAACACTCACCTGTGGTACTTAGCTCTTTTCCTTGGTCTTTCTAGATCCACTTCTAGGGTATAAAATATTTTAATTAAAATCTTCTCCTTGGAAAATATTCCTTTTAGGGTCCAGGCTAAGGCAATGAACCGAGAGGGAGAAAATCTAAATGAGAAAAATAGCTAGGTCTAGGGTCTTATTTATAATGTCAGTTAGGGATTTCAGACCATTGGATATGAAAATTAAATATGATGCAACCACGTCATAGGCTTCTTGGGAACCGTCGGATGGAAGCACAAACGCACAGGATGGAGTAGAAATGGAAAAACACGTCATTATCTAAAACTGGAAAAACAACAACATGGAGAATACATGGAGGATCGACCTACTTGTTGACCCAACACTTGCTAAGGTCGACCTAGCAAAGGTGAGGGTCGATCCTAGGGTTGACCTTGCCTCTGAGTGTGTGTGTATTCTTTTCTCTTTTATTTTTAGATTTCTTCTTTCTTTTGTAACTTCTTCGTTTTAGCTTTGATTTTGACAATCTATATATGGAAATTGACCAAAAAATTGCAACGGATACAATAGTACAACTCCTGTAGCTCAATTCTGATAATTTCACAATGTTGCTTTATTAGTTAATTAATTCGTTAATGAATTATTATAGCTAAAATTTCGAGTTGTTACATTTTATATATTGGAATAGTTATACATTAAAAATAGTTTATATTTTAAAAATAGATTATAGATTAAAATAGTTTAAACATTAGAAATAGTTTATGTATTGAAATAGGTTATAGATTAAATGAGTTAATATATTAGAAATAGTTTAAAATAGTTTAAATACGGTTTTAATAGTATAGAATAGTTTAAATTGTTTAAGGTTTTTAAAATAGTTAAAATAGTTTAATATAAAATGGTTTGATTATTGGAAATGGTTTAACAGTAAATAGTTTGAAAATTTAAATAATCTAAAATTTCAAAATAATAGATTTTTAAACAGTTTATATGAATTTGAAGATAATATCAAATCAAACTGTTTCTTTCATTTCAACAAATTTGGACCATATCCAGATTTCAAATCAACAAAATTCAATTTTAATCATTCAATTCAAATTCTCATTAAAACCATTTTAATTTATATCGATTTCAAATCCATATTTGAACTATAAATTTAAACCACTTCAAATTCAATAGGTTTCAAAGTTTAAATATTCAAATGTTTACAATAAGTCAATTTTGATAAATTTCAATTATATTTCATAATTCAACTTTAAAATTTAAATTTAAATTCTTTAAATAATTCCGTTAAACAAATTTCAATTTCAACAATTTAAAAGCCTGGATTTCAAAAATAATCCAGTTAATATAAATCTGATTTTATTTCATAATATCATTTAATAGGATTCAAAAATTAAGGATTTAAAATCATTTAATTTAACCAATCCGGTGTCCGTATATAATTTTGTACCCTATGGTCAAGTGATATGGATATATATCACTTCAGCCCGCAATAAATTAAAATTATATATCATTTCAATCCGCAATTGTGAATAAAACTAAAAATCCATAAAATCGCTCGGGTTTATTATCTCAACCCATAACAATTTTTCCCTAATCTATAAGATCTGGGTATGTATCATTTCAACCCATAGTGATTTTTCCTGGCAGCAATCTAAGGAAACTTGCAATGTGATAACAACATATAATATAAATAAAATATCCAATCATCCAAACATCAACAATTAAACATCAATCACAATCATCATTCAAATCAACCAATAAATCACCACAAATCAACTGGTTATCATTATCAGGTATTCAATTGGTAATTAAATTCAATATAAATCAAATTAATTAAATTAAATTCAACATAAATTCCAATTAAACTTGAATGGCAATTTCAATATAGCAAATAGTAATCAATAAATTTCTAATCACATGACAAATTTAATTTAACTAACATAAGATAGATTAGCATTCGTGAGTGGGTTAAAACACTCACTTTTGATTTTTCGACGATTTAAAATCCAATTAGGCCTGAATATTGAATAGTCTCAGAGTCAACCAAACTAGTTCCATGACATCCGAAATTTTGATACGATTGCAGTATAGAAAACCACGTCCGAATCCAAGCTCTTATGAAAAGTTATGATTATTAAAACGATTGAAAACTTGAAAATAAATTAAAATGATAAAGGGAATTTTGTAAATTTCTTTCACATGAAACCCTCATATCATCTCCCTATTCACGAACGTATGCATACCATCAGCCGCCACCCTTTTTCTCCGATCGCCGACCACTAGACACCACTCCACCACGATCCAACACCTCCGCTCAACTCCTCTAGCCGAGGCGTGCCACCCTAGCCCCACGACGCGAACTCCACCGCCTTGAATAGCCTCGCGCCGCCGCATGCTTTGAATGTTAAATTCTGGTGATCCAAACCCCTTAAGCATGAATGAATACCAGATCTACGACCGGCTCTCCATCCTCTTCCAAATGCCGCTTCCCAATCATCAATGGTCGCTGATCCACAGTTCGATTGTAAACCCTAGGAATGGACGTCGAGGTTCTTCATCGTTTTCTGGTCCAATGATGCATTAAATAGAAAAATGAATTACAACAGTAGATTGCGGTCGTCAAGAACTTTCCAACGATATATAATATGACAAAGTTAAGGAGTTTGAAATTTTGGAATAGATATTGATTTGAAATTGAATTGGGATTTGAGGTTTCTGTAACGAACCAGTATTTCGAACCATTCGCATCCGCATATATCGGACTAGAATTTTTCAAAACAACAGATTAATAATTTATATTTGGCAAACCTTATCGTATATAGTAAATAAATCAATCATGGACACAGAGTAATATAACAAAAGCAGTAAATAGTAGTTCATGAAGCTACTAGAAAACAACAGAGTCTGAAATAGAATACCATGGAATCTCAAATACAAATGAATCTCTAATACATATGCAATTGGCGAGTTTGAGCATAAGTGATTGGAATAAACTGAAATAACTGAAAGCTGGATAGATAGATCTTCAAACAAAGCTACAATCTCCAAAGAGTCTCAAATGCTGTGACACTCAGTCTGACCCAAGCATAAAGCAAAACACAAAACACCCGAGTTAGGATTAACATTCTTATATTAGTAATTTTAACTCAAGTGAAATGTCGAAATACAAGTTATTAAAAGGATGTTTGAGATTTCCATGCTCTAAGGATCCATGGAACTATCTACTATGTACTAATATATGCTATTATAATATGTCTGTCAGTAGTAAAGTATTAAAATAGCGTTAAGGCGTTACCCATATCCTCCTTAACACATTTTATATAATGCCGTAATCTATACAGTACTGTAAACTCCACCAAACTGGTGGGCTACCAGGGAGTACTGCATATGTACAACACAAACCAAAATCGTAGTGGGTTCGATAAGGTAGATGACGAGGCATGTGAGGCTATACCTTGGGTAGGATTCTACCAATTTAAACTTCTAAGCTGGTGGTAACGCATTGCCACAGCTACGGCCCACCTCGTACAACACTCCAAAAATCAATGGTGCATCCAATCAAACAACAAAGTAAGAGAATGGTATCAAAGAAGTGTGTCCAATCGAAGGTGTTACCTCACTTGGCCCGTCAATTGCTCATGTTTTAGTCATCTTATTTAAGGCACGTTTCATACCTTAATGCAGCAACGTCGTCAAACCATCCTACTTCGTTCTGGATTCAACACGGCGTACACAGTTGTTAAAGTTTTTTTGGGTAATAGCAGAGAGTATGACAATATCTGATCTCAGTCTCTTTAATGACCAAACATTTATTTCACACCGCGGTCATTTCATTCAAATAATTCATACTTCATATCAAAGTATCATATTCATTTCAAAACCATATCAATTCGATATCATTATTCACTTTAAATAATATTCATTTCCAGAATTGTAACACTTTCAAAATTATAACACTTTCGAAATCATAACACTTTCGAAATCATAATACTTTTGAAATCATAACAGTTCCAACTTAAACAATTTAGATATTGAAAATAGTATATATATATATATATATATTAAAATAGTTATAAATTAGAATAATTTATATATTAAAATAGTTTGTAGATTAAAATTATATATATATATTAAAAATACTTTATATAATAAAATTAGTTTCCTCTAATTTCACAGATTGGTTCAAATCAACTTAAATTCCAAAATTCAATTTAATCCATCCCAGTTCAACAATTTCAATTTAAAAGGTTAAAGATTCAATTCAAATTCTCAATAAACCAATTTCACTTTATATCGATTTCAAATCCAGGTTTGAATTATCGCTTCAATTCCAATAGGATTCAAAGTTTAAATATTCAAACATTTACAATATAACTTTCATTTATATTTCAACATTCAATTTTTAATTTTATTCAAATTGGAAAATATTCACTTAATCGTTTTAATAACAATTAAATAAAATCTTAATTTATAAATTTAATTCAATATTAAATATTCAACCTCGATTTTATTTAAAGTTGAGAATATTCATTTAATCACTTATCATCAAATCAAGTTATAAGTCATACCTTTCAAATCTCAAAACCAGTAAGTTAAATAAATTCTTATTTAAATTCAATTATTAACCAATCTAAATTTTAAGTCAATTTTACTTTATTTTTTTCTAACCTCTATTCATTTAACGTTATTACAAAAAGACTATTTAAAATATTAATGTAAATTTTTAAAAATATATTTAAACATATTATATATTCTAATTAAATTAAATTTTATTTAGTTAATTATATTAAACTAAATCTTATTAATAAATCTATTCTAAATCTTATTTTATATATATTAAAAAATTTGTAAATAAAATCTTAAATTTTATATTTTCAAAACTAACTTATAAATTTAAATTTCCAAACGTATAATTCAAAAAAAATCTAATTTTACAAAATAAAATATATTTATATTATATTTGAAAACTAATATTCAAGAAAAATCCATATATTTCCTTCCAAAACTATAAAAATCATTTTCAAAATAAACTAATGGTGTCCGTACATAAATTTTCTATCATATGGTCAAGTGATACGGATATTTATCATTTCAATCCGCAATTTAAATTTAATATTTTACGGGTATATATTATTTCAATCCATAATCCAAAAATTTCAAAATCAATGAAAATCGCTTGGGTTTACCGTTTCACCCATAATGATTTTCCTCCAATCTACCAAATCGTTCGGTTATGTATCATTTCAACCCATTGAGAATTTCTAAACTAACTGGGAACTTGTAGAATGAGAACAAATATGATAAAAATATAACATATCAACAATATGCATATATCGTCAGTAATAACTTTAATTTAAATATAAATAACAAATGATGGTGTAGATGTCATAGGTGAACAGTTACAGATAATGGCATATCATATATAGCAATCAAATAATAAACAGTTCAAATTTAGCAGTATATTTCAATTATCATTTCAATGTGAATTAAATTTATTAAATATAAGAATGTTAATCGTGAGTGATTACTCACCTTTCATGGCTAGAGAACGATGGAAAAGAAAAGCAACGGACATGGATATGCACACAGATACGCAAGCGACACAGTGACACAGCTAGAACTGCTGTTGTAATTCTAGACAGCGGAGAAGCCAAGTGAATTCAGATTCGATGGATCAAGTATATATACAATATATATACTTATATATTATATATATATATATATATATATATATATATATACACACACACAAACATATATATACAGGAAGAGACAACATAAGCTAGCTATTATTCAGTAGATCAATATATAAGTACACTTATATATACACTTATATATGAACAAAACGGATCTGGACAGCTGCTATGATTTACTGGATCAATTCATATAAGTATACTTGTATTTAAAAGCCTGGATTGAGAGAAACATATATATATATATATATATATATATATATATATATATATATATATACATACATACATATATAAAACTGGATTAGTATATATATAAGTATACTTTTATATATATAAGCCTTTGAATATATATATTTATAACAGAAAAGCGATGAACTGGAATTAGAAAATACAATGGGTACATATATGTATATATACTATCCTCAAATCAGTATATACTGACACGTACCCCTTTATTTTTATTTTTTATATAAGAGAAGGCAGAAGAGAAATGAAACAAAGCTCGGTGGAGGGAAAGCTAGCAGAAGCAGGTTAGGGTCAAAGCAAAATATAATAATACTACTTAGGCAAATATATACGAATTATATATATTTTTTACAAAGAGTGAGAGGGTTTTTTTTGATGTGAGGTTCGGGAAAACCGATGGGCTAGTGATATGGGTCAAAGCAGTTTAGCATTGGAGAGTACTGAAGTGTCGGTGGTGAAGTCAAGCATAGTTCGGCATGTGCTGTCGTGTGATAAATGAGGCTGGTGTTGGAGATAGGTCAGAGCAGATTGGACCGTGTCATGGTGTGTGCTGTCGGAGTGAGGGGGTTTCGATTGCTGTGTTATAGATGCGGCAATTGGTGGTTGGATTTGAGTATTTGGCGGCTGTTGAGAGGGTTCGTAAAGGAAGAAGACAAGTTACAGGAATTATACACGAACTATATATTATATTATTTGTTCTATTATGAATGTAACAAATGAATGGAAGACGGTATGAAACGAACCTGCAAAAATCAATTTAAACTAGGGAATAACAAAATCCAATATTAAATTCAGGAAATAATAAAAGCAACGAACTGTTCGTTATCAACCGGTAGATAGATGAAAGGACACACGGAAAAGCAAATGGTTCAAAAACGGGTACAGATATGGCTAACCATTTCGCAGATTTTGCCACGTATCGGACATCAAAATGTACAAATTAATATGCTGTAGAGATCAGCACGACGAGACGAACAGAATGGTAGACAGATATGAGTGATATGACCACCTATCAAAACTCGATATTCGCTGTCGAAAATGCTGGTAAAAGACAAAAATGAGATAAATGGGCCTAGAGCAGTCCAAATTTGACGAAACGAAATATGACGTCTCACTCAAAAAATGATTTACATTTTAATTATATAAAAATATTCAGGTTTTGAAAATATTTAATTTCAATCAAATTTTTACTGATTTAAATTGAAATTGAAAATTTCACACCAGAACAAACTTTTATATTTTTCAATGAATATTTACCATTTTCTATGTTTAATTAGATGCATGCCAAATATCAAATCTTCATTGCCAAATCTTATTGTTAAATTTTCATGAAAAATTCAGTTAAATATGTTATCAAAATCGTTAAAATATTTGGGTCATTACAGTTTCTGCCATTGGAAGGAAGGAACAGATAGAAGTTAATGTACATACAAAATAAACTGAAAGGCTGTTAGGGTTAGAGAAATGAAAAAAATCTACTTATATGGACAAAGTTAGATAAGAATGAATAACATATCGAATTGGGTCGAGACGATAGCAATGACCCAAAAAGCCCGTTTCATTCCGAAAACGAAAATGGATCATCCCATATATCGAAATACAGGTTTTTGATATTTTTAACTCAATGGAACTTGTTTCAAACCCAAATTCCATTATATGCAGAAGTTAGTTTTTAAATCAGCTTATTTAATTGAATTCATTAAATTGATTTAAACACATTTCTAGCTCGCACGATCCAACGATAAGTCCGATCACTATGAAAAATGAAATCTTATAATAATTCACTATTGCGGATCCGATGAAACTAGCTTCGTCGAAATTCGAGGCATTAGCCAAAATGGCTATTTTCACATTAAATAAATTATTATTAAATTTGTTAGTCACCTTTAAATTTAAATTTAAAAGTTAACATTTCCATCATTCTTGATTGCATATAAATTTATTTTTAAAACAAATTTCCATGTCCAATTCAATATTTAAATATTGCACTAATTTGAGCATTCAATTACAACTGTAATAAATTCCATTCAATTATAGTTTAATCCGAATAAATTCTTTTATTTTGATTTCACTCTTATTATTCAATCAACTATTACTGTATGAATATATTTAACATTAGTATACATTTTACTACAATCATTATTTTATCGTTAACATCCTGTACCATATCAACTGCAATAATTAATTACATAAGTTTTCGTTGATTTCCAAATTAGTGCCAAACATATTAAATAATGAGATGATAAATAAATCATTGTTAGTTTTAAGTAATTTAATCACGTTTATAAATTTATTGTTTACAACAAAGATTATAACTACTTACACATCACAGATTCATACTCTATATTAACCTATTAAATAAAATAACATACCATTTCATTATTAATACAATATTGAATTTATTCCTTATCTACAATTTATAACCAAGTTAACCTTACTATTATTTCAATTGACTGAAATTATATAAAAATAATTATCAATTACATTAATTCAACATTATTAAATTATATTTTAATAATTTTCTGCAACTTCGGACTTGAATTGCTTAAAATATCATATCGTTAATTTATATTTGGCAAAACTCAACATATACAGTAAATAAAATAATCACAGAATCATAGACATGGAGTAATATAACAATCAGCAAATGAAACAAAAGAATAGTAGTTCATGAAGCTACTATATATAAGAGAGTTAAATAAGATACAGCAGAAGTCTCAAATATAATAGTCAAATACAAGATTAAAATATATCATTGGAATCAACTGAATAGTTGAATGCCGAAAAGATGTAGATGGATCTCGAAGCGAAGCTCCAACTCCAAAGGTAAGTCTCAAGAGCTGTATCACTCAGTCTGACCCGAGCGTAAAGCAAAATACAAAACACTCGAGTCAGGATTAACATTCTTATATCAATAAATCCAACTCAAGTGAAATATCAACTGAAATACAAGCAACTTACAGGATGTTTAGGATACACATCCTCTAAGGATCTGTTAAACTATCTACTATGTAGTAATATACGCTATTATAATAATGTCTAAAGTAAAGTTAACTATTAAAATAGCGTTAAGGCTTTATATTTTCCACCTTAACACATTTTATATATTCGCATAGTCCATACAGTACTGTAACTTCCCGTAAACTGGGCTTATTAGAGGGCACTCCATAGGTATGGTGCAAAACAAACTCGTAATGGTCTCGCTAAGGTAGGTGACACGGCACAATTAGGCAATGCCAGGGTAGATATACCAATTACACTTTCGGGCTGGTGGTAATGCATAGCAGCCTCTACCGCCCACCTCGAGCCACAATCCCAAAATTCGAAGGTGCGCACCAAATCAATCACAAAGTAATATAATGGCATACGAAGAAGTGTGTCCTATCGGAGGAGCTACCTCACTTGGCCCGTTGATTACTCCTATTTTAGTTTCCTTATGCTAACTCACGGGAGTCGGGTCGACGTATATACCTCATATAGGATCGGCACCACCATCCTACTTCATTCTGGAATCTCTACCGCATATACGGTTGTTAAATTGGTTTTCGGCATTGGTAGAGAGTATGGAAATAACGGATCCTGGTCTCTTTAACAACCCGATATTATTATAATACTGTGGTTAGTTCAAAATAATTTATACTTCAAAACCAAAATATCATTTCCATTTAAAAACCACATCAATACGATATCATTTCCATTTCAAAACAAAATCAATATGATATCATTTCCGTTTCAAAAACCAAATCAATACGATATCATTTCCATTTCAAAGCCAATTCAATATGATATCCTTTCCTTTAAACAGCTTAGATGTTTATAATAGTATATATAATAAAATAGTTTATAAAATAAAATAGTTCATATAAAAATGGTTATAAGCTAACATAGTTTATAATAAAATAGTTAGTATATTAAATAGTTTATATTAAAAATAGTTTATATTAAAATAGTTTATATTAAAATGATTTAGTTTATATGAAATAATTTATAAAGTGCTATATATAAATAGTCTTAAATATAATTTAGAAATACTTTATATAATAAAATAGCTTCCTCAAATTTGACAAATCGATTCAAACCAACTCGAGTTCCAAAATTCAAATTTTATTCAATCTCAATTCATCAATTGCAACCAAATTTGATTTCTCAATAAACCATTTCAAATTATCAATTTCAAATATAGATTTGAACTACAAAATAAATCATTTCAATTTCAATATGTTTCAAAGCATTAATATTCAACATTTCAAAACTAAATTTTATAATTTCATTCATGTCTCAAATTAACTTCATTATTATTTAGTTTTGAAATATTCACTTAATAAATCCAATATCATTTAAATAAAATCCCAAATTACAACTAGACTAAATATTTCCTTCAATTTATTCAAACTTGAAATATTCACTTAAACCACCTTAAACCAAAATCAAGTTATAAAATCATATCCTCTAAAATCTCAAATTCAATAAGTTTCAAATCGATTTAATTAAATAAATTCTAAATTTAAATACCATTTCAAATCAATTTCAAATCTCTCTTTCCAACCTTAATTTATTAAAATCATTATAAACTCTATATTAAAATATAATTTAAATGAATACTTAACCATGTTATATTTTAATTAAATCAAACTTTATAATTAAACTTATTCTATATTGAAACAAATTTATACATAGCTTAAAATCAAGAATTTTACCATGTATAAAATAACATTTATATAATATCTACAATCAATATTTATATAAAACCATATATTTCTTTCCAAAACCATAGAAATTATTTTTAAAATACTTAAAAATATAGACTAACGATGTCTGTATATAATTTTTTATCCTCTGGTCAAGTGATGCGGATATTTATCATTTCAATCCGCAATTTAAATATATGCGGGTATATATCATTTCAAACCACAATCACAATCACAAATTCAATTCAATGAAAATCACTTGGGTTTATCATTTCAACCCATAACGTTTTCCTCGTATTCTACAAATCGTTCGGATATGTATCATTTCAACCCTTAGGGAATTCTATACTAATAGGGAACTTGCAAAGTGATAACAGATATGATAATAATATAACAGGCATATATGATCAATCTAAACAACAGATAATGATACCAGATGTCACAGGTGAACAGATACAGATAATAGCATATATATAGCAATGTAAATAACTAACAACAGCATATTTCAAATTTTATTTCGATTGAAATCAAATTTAATAAATATAAGAACGTTAATCATAAGTGATTGCTCACCTTTCGAGGTTAGAGAAATTTGAAAATGAACAGAGCAACGAATCCAAGCACGAATTCCAAAATAAAGCACAATTGGCATGAATTCAACGGACAAGCAGATAGATAAGGAATCGACGAAACAATTATAATCAGTTTGATAGAAATAGCAATTATATATATTTATTATTATCACCATGAAATCAATATTAAATTTTAAAAAATATATTAAAATAACATATATAATTAAAAATCATTGTTTTAATTAAGAACATACATATAAACTTTTATATACATATAAACTTTCATATACAACATGATAGGTAGTACTAGTATAAACTTATACACACCTATATATAGTGTAACTTTAATAAACTCATTCTTTATATAACTAACATACCATAATATATATAATTATATAGATTTATGTATATGAAGAACGGGTTAGAAACTTATATACAACACGGGTATAAAATTTACATACATACATACATACATACATACATACATACATACATATATAAATTAAATTAAGTATATCTTGAACAACTTATATACGAACTTTAAAACGTATAAACTAAATATAAACTTTCTTATCATAGTATAGATAAAAACAAGTTAACAGGCGGATATAAGCTAATATAAGTAAGATTTATATAGACTATAGATAACTAACATATTAATATATATACTGTAAACACCAAATTATATATATATATATACCTTTATAACAGAATGAAAGGAATCATATATACATTGTAACATTAATAATATAGCAAGAATCTATGTATATATATACACACAGAATATATATTCGTATATCACTAAATATAATTAATATATACTAAGTTGTAAACAAAGTTTATTCTGCACAAATGACATATATATCTATACTGTAACTATATACATATAATAGGCTTATAAAATATAACACACACACATATATATATATATATATAAAAGAATCGATCAAATCCAGCAAAGCTTATAATATGACATATACTTTATAAACACTTATTATCTTACATTTAAAAACATATATGCAGTGACAGTTTATAAGTAATATAGTTTTGTAAAACTTCCATATATAACAACAGATATATATATATATATATATATACATACACATATTACTTATATAACTATTATTTATGTACCACATACATAAACAATATCCATACGTACATGTTAACAAAGACAGACATTAGAAAGTCAGAAGCTAGTCACACTCTTTAGATAGAAAGATGTAAGAAAATTAACTATCTATATAGATTTATAAATTCCTTGCATGGATTTTAAAAATGAAGGGTAGTGGAGTGCAAGGCTAGGGGTGGCGGTCGGTAGGCCGATGGCGATCGGGTTGCGAGTTGCTGTCGAGGCGGCGGCCATGGAGTAAGGTGGCACGGCGATGCAGCTCGGCTCGGCTGTTGTAGCATGGGTGGAGAATGGCTCGCATGGTGGTTCTGTTTGGATGCTCGGCACTGGATGGGTAGGGGCGGAGGTGATAGGTACGGCTAGAAGATCGGATGAGGTGGTTCACGCTGAGGGAAAGCAACATAGTGGAAGAGGGCGGGGTCGACAAGCAATAGTTGGGCGTGATGAAGTCTGGGCGAGAGGAGAAGCATTTTCCATGCAAGGAAAATGAAGAAGTCATGGTTTTGGCCATTAAGATGAGTAGCTGTAGAATAGGAGAGGAAAAGAACTGGATAGGAGGAGAAAAGCTAAAAGTGAATAAATAAATAAAACGACTGTGAATGTTTGTTAAAAGAAATTTTGAACCGTTTCAAACAGTGAGCAGTCAATATTAAGATAGAAGAAAATAACGAAATAGAAACTGTCCAATGCTTTGATTTGGTGAATAATTAAAGCAAATTTATTTTATTTCTTGGGCTACACGTTCAAATTTGAAAAGGCTTAGAAAGCTAAAAGTTACAATTTATGGTACCGTTACAACGAACTGTTCAATCATTTCATCGTGCATCGGACCTCAAAATACAAAAATAAATATACCATGGAGATCAGCATGATGAGACAATCAAAACGAACACACAGATATCAATGATACAATCATCCTATCAAAAATAGATAATCGGTACCGAAAGTACTGCAAATTTGCCGAAAATAAGGTAAATAGGGTAATAGCAGTTCAAATTTGGAGAAATGAAATATGACGTCTCACTCAGAAGATGATTTACAAATTTATTATATAAAAATATTCAGCTTTGGAAAATATTTTATTACCACCAAATTCTAACTATGTAAATGTAAATAAAATTACACAACAAAATAAACTTCTATATTATAAATTGAAAATTTACTATTTGCTATGTTTACTTAGACGTATTCCAAATATTACATTTTTATTTTCAAATTTTATTATTTAAAATTTCATAAAATTCCGATTAATTAAATAAATAAAACCATTAAAATTTAGGGTCGTTACGATAAATCATAAATTTTAATTTATCCCGATATTAAATTTTCAAAGTCTTATTTAATTTAATATTTTTTATTATTGAAAATTGCGGATCGTTACACCACTCTAAAAAGCACCCATGGAAATAAGGAAAATATAAATCACGAGTCAGTCATAAGTTTGGTATGAGAAACCCAAGAAATAAACGGCCGCATATAACGGTACATTTGAGACCACACGGAATGTCGTAATGCTTATCCCCTCAAAAGAACAAACATCTAATAAGTACATATGGTGTTATAATAAACAATGTCCAGGGTGAAGAATATAAATATGAAAATAACTGTGATGCTTACAATGATCACACCACAACAATATTGAGGGTACAATAAAAACCGCTAACGTACGTTCGCAAAATGGATTTTCTACAGAGATCTCACTGGTCAAGCCGAATCGGAACTCCATGCACAAGGATTATAAGTTACTTTACTAGCTTCATATATCTCTAGATGAGATATACCATAAGGAAAACACAACCAGTTCATGCCCGAACACATAGAACCAAGTATAATCAACTTTCATGCGCAACATCGATAAGCATACTCTAAATATGGAGTTGATATACCCTTTTACGGGTTAGCTGAACCATAGGTTGTGCAGCATACTCTATCTTTATTCATTTTGACGTCGTAGTCACGCTCAGCATCTCTCACACGAGTCTTGATCACTCGAACAGAATACATATCATCAGATTTTAGCATGTCGAATAGATCACGAATCTCTACTTGGATTTGAGAATCTATAATAGATCTCGAATCTCTACATAGATTCAAACATAAGTCCTTTGATGTTAACATTGACCTCTCCTTTGGACTTAACCTTAGGATAAATAGTTCAACTCTATAGCATTCCACTACACAACCGCTTCCCAAGTATAGGAGCCATATATCAGTTTTGATGTGGTTTTTGATAAGTAAAACACTTATCGATCCTTGTCTCTTCAAACTAAATCGATGAGTTCTGGTTAACTCAATTCCGATTCATTAAGAAGTAAACGAACAATATATAAAGAGAAGTCCTCTTTGAGGGATCTTGTATATTTAAGTTCTTAAAGTTAGAGACGTTTCATACCAATGCTCCTCCCCGGGGCTTCTTAAATCATATGAAGCCATGAAGCTTTTAGATACTTCGCAAGTTAATTTGGTCAATTCAATAACAATGAGAATGATCGCATATGAAAACCAAGTCTCATATACTTGTCACTTTTCCAAACATTCTCCTCCGTCAAGAGTGAAGCTATGTAAGTTAGAGTAATAATTGCATCAAAGCCTTACCTAGAAACTTTATTCTTAACTCTCGCAGATAAATAAGTCTACTTAGTCGAATTTCAGTGCTAAGTACATGACAAACTGTTTTGCATAAACAAGTAAAAGCACAAGGAATGATCAAACCACGCAAAGCACGATTAAGCCATGTAGGTGACTTTTAATCCCCTTTTTAATTAATTAATCCTTTTATTCATTAAAATCTTTTTTATTAGTAAAACTTCTTTTATCTAATAAAGCTTCGTTTTATGAATTTCAACTATTCATTTGTACTCTATTCAATACTTCAAAAAGTATTCATATACTTATCTCAGATGATATAAGTTTTATCACAAATCATTAACATGATCACTTACTTTAAACCTTTACTCTTCTATCTTTTTTCCAAAAGATCCGTACTTGTTATTTTCTTTAAAATATCCATTTTATGTTGACAGATCTATTTTAAATGGTTTAAGGAAAATGTTACTTAAGCATTGTCACTACAAATCTAAAACCATTTCACTTATTATTATCTTTAAAACATTCCTTTCAAAGATCTATTTACGTTCATAAGTATGATCAAAAAGGGTTAAAGATGAACGTTGTTAACACATTGTCACAACAAACCCAAAACCATTTATGCTCAATATTTTCTTTAAAACATTCCTTCTAAAGATCTAAATATATCTACACTTATTAAACAAGGTAGTATACTTTTAATTAACTTCCCAAAACCATTTATTATAACATAAGAGTTATAACCCAACACTTCCTTTACCTTTTTATAAAAATACTAAACTTACCTTTCCAACAAATATATATATATATATATATATATATAAAATTACTTTAAAAATACATACAAATAGGTTTTAAATATCTATACAATATATTACTTAAAAATAACTAATTTATAATTAGGTGCAAATTAATAAAAAGCATGTTTTACATTTTATAGCACTTTACTTAAAAAACTCATAAATAATTTTAAAACTATATTTAACTTCTAATCTATTTTACATACTCAAATCCATTTTATTAGAACTTATATAACAAGATTCCATGAAGAAAATAATTTATAAACCGTTTAAATCACGAAAAACTAGTCAAATATCGCATTCAAAACAAAATAATGCAACAACTCATAAATGTTGTAGTAGGTCGAGCAAAGCATTTATAAATGCTATCTAAAGTTTTAGGCATAGAATCAACATGGAAACGCTTGATCTTTGTGGGCAGTTTTTACCGCTTAAACAGATTGTATGAGACCTGAAATTTTTACATTAAATACTATACTTAGGCTACCATAAAATCATGAAAAGAAACCTCTAGTCATATCTTCCAATTTAATTATGAAAATTCTCGAAAACAAGGTATTTACTAATGTGTTCGTATAACGACCTTTGTATTCCAACTTTACCCACTTTGTTTGACCAGTTATAAAATCATTTACACTTTGATTTTTTTTTCTTCTTCTAATAATAAGTAAAAATATAATACTTATTAAAAATGCAAAGTAAACACTAAGGATGTCTTTCAATTTAATTACAATTTTTTTCAAAAATAGGACATTTCAGTATACTCATATAGCGACCTTCTCACTATAGCATTTTGCAACTTTGTTTCACAAGTTAACGAATGATTTAAACTTCCATATTTTTATAGTAATAAGTGCTCTCATAGTATTTACTAAAAAAATACTAAGATGCCCCTAGGATGTCTTTCAAAATTGACTTTATTAATCGTCGAACACAACGCATTTTCAAAATGCAAACATAGCGACCTTTTCACTTCTAAGTTTCACAACTTTATTTCACAATTTCTATAACTTTCCAAACCATACATTGTCCCATATACCAAAATATGGAGATGTAACAAAAAAAGTTATACCAAGTTAAGATCATAAATCTTCCATTTACACAAGTTAAAGTTAAAAGATGTCAAAGTGCACTTATAGTGACTATTTTCGCTTCAAACAATTTCAAAAATGCTTCATTTCGACACACAATCCAAATAAACATTTAAACATTAATTCAAGGCCATGCCACATATTATAGAAGGTAATCTTGCAGGTGTTATACAATATAAAGTTGTAATTTGGTTTCAACAGCAAGAAGGTCCAAAGTTTAAAACTTAATTAGTCAATGTCACTTTAACTTTATATTTGCACACACATATATGCATACACGACAATACATATAGGATAGTAAGGTAATACACCCAAATCCAAGCCTATATCAAGCTCAAAAACACAAGTATAAATAAATATTTCCTACCATCACCCAAAAGCATAAAGACACCACCTTTAGCACTTAAGAACCAAGGCACACCTCCCTCTTAACGTCAATGCTCAAAGCCTAAATAAGAAACCCCACCATCATCTCCACTTTTCCCACTTTTTAGTTCAAACCCATGCTTCCTAAGGTGTCCTAAGGTGTTGTTGAAAGTTTGGAGAAGATTTGAACTAACTAGATAAAGATTAGTGAAGAACAAGGTGGATTAGTACTAATTCACTTCCACCATTTTTTATCTTTTGTTTCTTTTGAAGCTATTGATTATTATGAAGTGTTAACACATCTAAACCCTCTCTTTAGCCTCGTTGGCCAACTAAAAGATTCCCCCCATATTCCTTGCATGCTATACTTCACACTTCACTTTCTTTAGCAACATTATCATTTACCCTTACATATAAATATCTGTCCAATGCATCATGCATGATATCATCAATATTTTATTTTTCATAAATGGAAAAATATTTTTATTTCATATTAATTATTTCCTAAGTATTTCAATGCATGTAAAAAAAATTGAACAACTTCTATTGAGTAAAAAGATGTTTATCGATAAAACAATTTTTGGTCCATTATCTATTTTTCTTCAATATATTTATTTCTGTAAACATTTTTCTAAAATTAGTTTTACCATCATTAGTTATTACTTAAAAATGGTCTAATAAGATTATTAAATCACTTTAATCTCATTTAATCCAAGGTTTAAATATTATGATTTAGATATTTAAAATATGAAGTTTTTGAAATTCTGGGTCGTAACATTCTTCCTCCCATAAAACATTTCATCCTCGAAATTCCAATAATTGCAACAAAAAGAAATAATCACATAGAAATACTTAATAGTATTCAAAATTACTAGCAATGCCTACGATTTGCCCAAGCTCAAAATTCCTCTTTTCATACAAAGACGATAACAATCTACAAAGCGTACATTACTTAGTCGATCATTCATACTTTCCTCAAAACAATCCAAATAGTCATTCTCTAAACCCTCGATGAGCTAAAAAAACATAGTATGCATATATAATAAATCATGTACGATGCATATTAACCATTTGTATGCAATATCAATTCTGATCATTTGCTCGATCGCATAATTTCACTTGTAAACTAGTAAAGATTATTTGTCCGCTCTAATGTGGACTCCGATCGGTTTCCTTAATTAGAAACTTATGTCTTCCTTAAATAGCCATATACAATGACAAAAAACTTCAGGATCATATCAAGAATTCGTATCAAGTGTTTCCCATCACGAATCAAGTGAAAAATCCTTATTCGAATTGGCGTAAATCATGAGGACCCATTTCTTCGACTCTCAAAAATCGGCACTAATATATCCTCGGTATTAACGTACCATAAATCCAAATGCCAGAGAAGCGGATTCTCAAGGGTAAGAAAGAATAATAAAGACAAAAAAATCTCATATGTTATTTTAATATAAACTTTATAGCGGAAATTAAAATACATTTATCAAAGTTAAACATGGACAGTTATAAAATTCTTTCCTTATAGTTAGCAAAATACTATAGTACAAAACTGTGATAGAAAGAGAAAAAATCTTTAGTAAAATCTTCTGACTCCACGCTTCGAGCTCCGACCAGATTTCTGCTAAACTAAACCTGAATACTAAGCTGTCTGGAAAGGTTAGGGCACTCAGAATTTAAAGGAAACAAAAAATAAACATCGGGTCAGTCATGGGACTGGTATGAGAACTCAAAATATGCATTTTGAAAATAAAAAGGTAGCTCATAAGACCACGCCATACATACACATGGAACAGAATTTTACCTTATGATAACCAAAAAATTCTTACGCAAAAATACATGATATTATGTCTAATGGCATATCTTTGAAAACATTTGCAAGTAACATTATCATTCTTAGCCCAAATTATTATTATTATTAAATTCCAGCATACTAGGGTCTACAAATAAAATGGCAGACACTTATTGGAGAATGGATTTCCATATAATTGACCAGGTGAAAGGACAACCTTTCGACAGTACATCGCTAGAGGAATATACCAAGGCTCAATAGATGGTCCTCTACCAACACAAGACTGGCCTACCTCTTCCTAAATAGTACCGAATACTTCATCACTTCGGTCGTTACCGACCAATCCAAGGGCCCTCACAACATACATCCACAATAATTTAAGTCTCGAACGTTATAGCAGGAATAAATATATCTAGAAGGGGATGATCATATCAAAATGGTTATGAACCACAAAGCCTTGCCGCATCTACCCTGTTTTGGCTATTTTCAGGTGTAAGGCTTGAGGTAATGATTACTTTTTACTTTTCGCTCTGAATGCCGCATTGCCATTACATCGATCACCATTAACTTCCACAAACATATAACCTTCAAACTCATACGTCTTAGAGAAGGGTCTTAAGCTAAGAGAAGTTTCCTTATTTGCTACCAAACAGATGTATATTCATAAAAGTCAACGATCAAATCTCAAGAATGCGATATCAGACATCTGTCCATACAAGTTCGCTCTGGGACTGAAAGAAAACGAAAGCACCCTCCTACCACAACCTATCTGGATTTAACCCTAGGATTAGTAGCAACAACTCCTTGTAACCCAAAGAGTTTCAAAAATGAAGGGACTACTGCTACTTTAGTATTTGGGAGCTGACCAGAATTACAACAAGTAGACCCCGAAAGTCATTGGTCTTCATCCTTCATTCCCCTTATCAGGTCTTTACTTTTTGAATGCATGCATTGGTTCGAAGTGGTTTTCTAATAGGAATTACCCTAGATCCATTTCTGGTTCCTTCGAACCACTCTTCGATAAAAAAAAGATTCTGTGAATCGGGAATCATTCTTTAATTGATTTTGTTCTATTTATCAAAATCTCTTTTAGAGATATATATTTCTTAAAACATTCTTTCCAGTATATATGGTATCATTAAACCTCTCTTATTAAATCCTTTGATTACATAAAACCCTTTTAATCTTGGAACAATTCCAAATCATTTCTTTTCAATTAGGAAAACATTTCCAAATTATTTCATTTTTTACTTAGGAAAACGTTCCAAAATCATTTCATTTTTCATTTAGGAAAATATTTCCAAAAGCATTTCATTAAATCCTAGGAAAACATTTCCAAAATAATTTTATTTTTCACTTAGGAAAACTTTTCCAAAATTATTTCATTTTAAATCTTTAATCAAAATTTCTTAATTCAAAACTCAAAATTTTGATTGAGTAAAAACCATGTTATATAGGATTTTAATCCGAAATCCAGTAAATATTAAGTAAGCAGAACCTATAGAAATCATCTAATTCTATTCAATATTAATTCCCGTAATCAACAAATACTATGGGCGGAATAACGGCAAAATCACCTTTTAAATTCCATGAATAGTACAAGTTCCCTCTTCATGATTTAGCACAAAGTATAAGAAGATCATCTCTATACAATCAAGTTGTATTTAATTTAAATTTAAAAAATTTAAACTTAACTCGTTTCCAACATTTTGACCTTATCTATCCCTCATCCAGGGAAGAGGCTAGGTAAGCCAGGGCATTGGTTGCCCCTGAACATATCCCTGGTTTTAAGAACCCCACATCTGGATCTCACGAATAGAAAAGTCCAGTCAACTCGTCATTTTTTCGAGCCAAGATTAAACAACTTAATTATAATAGCTTTTCTTTAAATATTAATAAGTTATAAAATCTCATACCATCATTAAAACACTTAATTATCCATTTAAAAACATTTATAAAAGATTTGGAAAAGAATTGTTAAGTTTAAAACTATATTTCGAAAGTTATATAAAATTGCCGTGGAAAGTGGTCTTTTTCAGCTATGTTGATCAAAATGATTTTTTGTTACTTGAAATTTTTTTTATTACCCAAATAAATTTAAAAAAAAATATTTATAAGATTTATTCCACTTTTTTCAAAAAAATTTAAAACAACATTTCCAAAGAAATCCCGTTTTGAATTCCGAGCTGCAAAACCGCAATTTTTCAAAAAGCTTGTTTTACTCATATCTCAAAATCTACTCATCAAAATCTCAATTTTCTTTCTTCGTTGGAAATAAACATGAATATAATAGTTCGGAAAATTCTTCTCTAGAAGATTTTCGAGTTATATTCCATATTTTACATTTGTTTCACTTTTACGGCGCGAAATCGCGAATTGCCGTTACGCGAAGCGCCTAATTTTGACTAAATTTTCATATCATTCAAACTTAATCAAAACACTTTTAAATGTTTATGATACATTTCAAAATCATTTTTAAACCGTTTTAGAAAAATTTAACCTTCCATACACACCAATTCATTAATGTAAAGGAAAGTGATTTTCTTTATGCTTGTCTACGTGTATTTTCGTGACTTGTATATATTTTCAACATTCATATGAAAACATCCAAATTTGATTATCAAAGTATAATAAACATCTATTTCAAACATTATATCATTATCAAAATATAGTATAACAGTTTAGGAGTTATCACCTTCATTTTCCCTTCGAGCTAATAAAAAATCGGCCATAGCTTCGCTCCGATCGAACCAAAGCAAACGAAACCAAGCCTATGACCAAAAGAGGAGCACGACTAGCCTTGGTGGAGATGGTGCTCATGGTCGAGGTGGTGTAGGTAGCGGTGGTTGATTTTGGAAGAGAAGTGGAGGAGTTTTGGACTAGTTTTGAAGTGGATTGATATTATAAACTGTTATATATCTTTTCTTCTTTTATTTGTGGTTTTTTTTCCTAACTTTTATTTATTTTATTTTTATAAATAAGAAGCCATTAAAGAGCTCTTAGAAAGCTTGAAAAAGAAGAGAAAGAAGAAGTGAAATGTTATTGGGAATTCGTGAGAAAAAGGGGTGGTATTTATAGGAAAATCCTTAGAATAAAATATTACTTTGCATAATTACCTAAATTCCCCTAGCATGCACCCCTCTCTTAGCCCCTAGTGCATGGCTCCCCTCCCCCTAAAACCATGTGATTGTTGATGTGAGGTGACATTGTGGTGTTATGAAGTGATGGTTGCTTTATGGTTACTTAAACATTAAGCTTTTGAAGTATTTAATCATTTTTGTGATATATATATATATATATATATATATATATTCATGTATATATATGATTGTTGTTATGTGCATGTAACACATATATGTATGTACATGCAGGAGCAAAACACTTCAAATGTCTTCGAACAACTTTTGTTCGTTAAGTCGTTGAAATCCGGACTATTATTGATATCCCGATCCTTTAGTGCAGACTTTGACCCGGCTTTCTGATCAGGATTTTTGTTTTCCCTGCATGCTCTCAACTATTATAGAAAATTCAAGCGTCTAACTAACAACCCTCATCAATGTTCGTCGACAAGAATCGAGTGATAAATTCTTTTCCAAATAAATGTCAAACAACTCAAAGTCCTATATTGGAATCTTAGATTAAATTGTGCGATGAGATAATCCACATACTTGTATGAATTTAATAACCTTTCCAAAATTTTAATGAAAACATTTCATAAAAAATCCATATTTCATTCATACTTTTATAAAGATACTTTCTATACATAACCATTTTACGTTTTTATTACCAAATATTTTAACTTAAAGAGAATATTTCTTTTCAAAAGACAAATATCTTTTTATTTTACTATAGTACATTTCCAAATGTATCTTAATGATTTCTAGAAAACGTATTTTCAAAATAATTTATTAAATTGATAAATCACCCTAACTTCCTTTAGCTAATATCAAAACACATTCCATATTTAGTTAAAAATTTCTTTATCAATTAACACTCTTTAATTAATTAAATGATTCCTTTATATATATATATATATATATATATATATATATATTCTCTTTACTTGTACCAGTTTTAATACTTAAAAAGAGTTTATATACTTATTCAAATGTTATAAATATATTTAACAAGTTTTTCTTACTTCAAAATACAATCAAATTGATTAAATCAATTATTACCAAAACGTTGTTATAATGAATTTCCTTTTTCTTTTATAATTTGAGCCCGTAACATTTCTATCTTTATATAAAAGATTCAAATATTTGTTATTATGTTTAAAATCCCATTATTAAAGATCTAAATATATACTCATAAGATTTCTTCCAAAGTATCATTTAAAGATTTAAAAACACTTGTTGCTAAAATTTCATTTACTTCAAACAAAAACCATTCATTAATAATTTTTACTATTTCGTATAAATTTCGGTACCAATGAGAAGTTAGGAAAACATCATATTATAAGATCTCGCATAATTACATCTTTAAATATTTCGAAGCTTAGGTTCAAAAAGAAAATTCCCCTCCCTTCCTTACTATAATGCAATTCAAAACACTAAATCAAAACTAAACGTCCCATCCATACTCATATGTACTGGAATAATCCTCAATTCCCTAAATGCAATACTTATTCTTCGAGTCAGAAGATAGTGGTGGACTCCTACATCCCACGTCAATTATCACTTCACGTTCACCTTCTTCGTCGATATCAATTTCGTCTTCAACCTCTTTGTCATCTTCTTCCAGTATCTCTCCCATTACCTGTGGTAGCCATGGCTGGTTCCATCGGGCATGTCCTATGGTATTCCAGGAATGACTCCTTCCTCTTTAAACTCTTCCAAGCCTTGCATGTTTTCCTCCCAAGGGATCTCAAATTTTTCGACTGCCTCCTTTTCTTCTTCTTCTTCTATTGCTTCTTCAATGTTACTTCCTATATCGTTACAGTTAAGTATGAACTAAATGATCCCTCCTGAAATACAACATGTTCCCTTCCCATATCCCATATTACATTGCTATATTTTCTTGATATGATAGCATCAGGTTCTTCCATCAGCTCTGATTCTTCCTCCATGGGCTCTTTTTCCTCTTCCATAGGTTCTGATTCTTCTTCCATTTGCTCAATCTCTTCTATTAGTTCCAAAATGGAGCTAGCGGGATCTGCTATCTAATTCCCCTTCGAGGCCTACCTAGGTTCATCGTTGATAGAGATCATAATTACTTCTAGAGCTGGAGGCGGTATAAGCATTCCGTCCATAGGATATCCATTTTCACCCCTACGAGTGTATGTGGTATATTCTCTTTTGATCGAAAACCCGCCATTGCTAGGCCGATATTCTGGCTGCTCATCTTAGTCGTTAGAGAGAACAATGAGGCTATCCTACTTGCCCCGATTCGCTTTAGAAGATTCCCTTTTACATAACTTCCCATATACGGTTTCTACAACACAAAAAATTATTCTTTAGACAGAAGTAGTAGGTAATTGCCTGTGTATCATATTATTAGCCAGAGAGGTCTGATCAATACTCAGAAATGTTTCATGATTTATGTCTAAAGATGGCTTTTAAGATTATTTGTACAAAATGTTTATCATTCCGAAAATTCCTTGAAAATTTACCAAAATATTCTTTTCTTTTTAGATATAAATCTAGGTAAAAATGATTTCATATAAAATCAAATTCATTTATATATTTTATTAACAAATACGTGCTCATGTATAATATTTTCAAACTCATTCTAGGTCCTTACTGACCTTATCTCAAATGAGTTATTCATCCTGGGGTATTACTAACCATATCTCTGATGACTCTTTATCCCTATCAGGCAAAGGTATTCGCTCAACCTAAGCTCTGATACCACGATGAGAGGACCCATTTCTTTGACTCTCGAAAATCGACACTAATACATCATCGGTATCCAAATGCCGAAAAAGCGGATTCTCAAGGGTAAGAAAGAAAAATAATGATAGAAAAAAAATCTTCTATATATTATTTCAAAATAAAATTTATAATGGAAATTAAAATACATTTATCAAAGTTAAACATGGACAGTTATAAATTTCTATCCTTACAATTCGTGGAATATCATAGTACAAGAGTGCAGCGGAAATCGACAAAAATCTTTAGTAAAATCTAATGACTCCATGCTTCAAGCTCCATCCAGATTTCTGCTAAACTAAACCTGACTACTAGGCTGCCTTGGAAAATTAGGGAACCCAAAGTTTAAAGAAAATGAAAAATAATCTCCGAGTTAGTCATGTGACTGGTGTGAGAACTCAAAATACATGTTTTGAAAAAAAAGGTATCCCATAAGACCACGCCACACATACACATAGAACGGGTTTTTACCTTATGACAACCAAACATTCTTATGTAAAAATACTTGATATTATTTTTAATGGCATATCTTTGAAATCATTTGCAAGTAACCATATCAATGATGGCCTAAATTGTCACCATTATCAAATTCCAACATACTATGCTCTACAAATAAAATGGCAAGCACTTATTGGAGAATGGATTTCGATACAAATGACCAGGTGAAGGGACTACCTTCTAGTAGCTCTAGAGGAATGTACCGGGCCTAACAGATTGTCCTCTACCAATATAAGACCACCCTACCTCTTCGTAGATAGTACCGAGTATGTCATCATCTCGGTCGTTACCGACCTATCCGAGGGCCCTCACAAATAACATCCACGATAATTTAAGTTCCGATCATAGTGGAAATAAATATGTCTAAAGGGCGATGATCATACCCTAATGGTTGCGAACCACATAGCCTTGCCGCACCTATCTTGTTTTGGCCATTTTCGAGTGTGAGGATTGAGATAATGATTACCTTTTTACTCTACACTTTTTAGTTTGAATGCCACATTGCCATTCGATCAATCTCTATTGACTTCCACAAACATACAACCTTCGAGCTCATACATCTCAGAGAAGGGTATTAAGCTAAGAGAAGTTACCTTCTCCGCCACCACACAAATGTATATTTATAAAAGTCAACGATGAAATCTCAAGAATGCGATGTTAGACACCAAAGGCACCCTCCTACCACGTCCTGTCTGGATTTAACCCTAGGATTAATACCGAAAAGTCCTTATAACCCAAAGAGTTTTATAAATGAAGGGACTACCACTACTTTAGTATTTGCGAGCTAACTAGAATTATCAACAAGTAGTCCTTTCACCCTGAAGATATTTGGTCTTCATCCTTCAATTTATCCATCAGGTCTTTACTTTTCAAACGCATATATTAGTTTGAAGTGTTTTCGAATAGGAATTACCCTAGATCTGTCCTGGCTCCTTTGAACCCGTCATTGATAAAAAAGAGGTTATGTGAATAGGGAATCATTCTTTAATTTATTTTGTTCCTTTTATCAAAATCCCTTTTGGAGACATATATTTCTTAAAACATTCTTTCCAGTATATACAGAATCATTAAACCTCTCTTATTAAATCCTTTGATTACATAAAACCCTTTTAATCTTGGAATTAATTCCAAATTATTTCATTTTTCAATTAGGAAAACATTTCCAATAATTTCATTTTTCACTTAGGAAGACATTTCCAAAACCATTTCATTGTTCACTTAGTTAAACATTTCCAAAATCATTTAATTTAAATCTTAGGAAAACATTTTCAAAATCATTAATTTTCACTTAGGAAAACATTTTCAAAATCATTTCATTTAAATCTTTAACCAAGATTTGTCATAAAAACTCAGAATTTTAATTGAGGTAAAACCATTTTATATAGGATGTTAATCCCAAATCCAGTAAATACCGAGTGAGAAGAACCTACCGAAATCATCTAATTCTACTCTACATTAATTCCCATATTCAACAAATACTGTGGCCAGAACTAAGGAAAAATCACCTATTAAATTCCATTAATAGTATGAGCTCCCTCTTTGGGATTTAACATCAAGTATAAGAAGATCGTCTCTATACAATCAAGTTGTGTTTAATTTAAATTTGAAAATTTTAAATCCTTTTATACTTAACTCATTTCCGACATTTTGATCTTATTTATGCCTCGCCCAGGGAAGAGGCCAGATAAGCCAGGGCACTGGTTACGCTTTAACATCTCCTATGTTTAAGCACCTCACATCCCAATCTCATAAATAAAAAAATCCAGTCTACTCGTCGGCTTTTAGAGCTAAGACTAAACCACTTAATTATAATATCCTTTCTTTAAACATTTATTTAAATTCTTTTTAAATAAGTTATAAAAACCTCAAATAAATATTAAAACACACAAAAGATTTCGAAAAGTACTGTTGAGTTTAAAACTATATTTCAAAAGTAATAGAAAAGTGTTGCGGAGAATGCTCTTTTAAGCCATGTTGATCAAAATGACATTTTATTATTTGAAAATTCATTTTTATTACTCAAATCACTTTTAAAACATTTTTAAGATTTATTCCATATTTTTAAACAATTTTAAAACATCAATTCTAAAGGAATCCAGTTTTGGATTTCGAATCGCAAAACCGTGATTTTTCAAAAAGCTTGTTTTACTCATATCTCAAAATCTACTCATCAAAATCTCGATTTTCTTATTCTTTGGAAAACTATGAATACAATAGTTTGAAAAATTCTTATCTCGAAGGACTCCAAACTATATTCCATCTTTTACACTTGTTTGACTTTTATGGCATGAAATCGCGAACTACCGTTGTAACGCCCCACCCCGAGACCCACCTTAGTAAAGAGAATTAACAAGTAATTCCTTCTACTAAAGCGGAGAATAGGACTGGTTAAGGGCGACCATCTATAATTTTGTATTAAACATCTACTGAATACGTCGATAAATGCAATATAATTTTTTTTCTTTTCTATCTCAATGAATCGACATACACAGTAAATGCTTAATCCAAAACTATAGGTGGCTAATGGATCTATCAGAACAAAATACAATAACTAAATGTAAAGCACATCACAGAACAGTAATCAACATCATATATATATACTGATACATGTTTAGTACAATACAATCTGAATACAGATAAAGGTGGTACTCGACCACATCATAAATATCGAATCAAATATAACTACATCAGAGTATGCGAAAGAACATAAACTACTCAAGAGAAAGAAGAGCTGATATCCAACATCAACTTCAAGCTAAGTCCAATAGATGATACCTGAAACAACTCGGTCTGACCCGCGTGAAAACACACGGGTCAGGCTAGCTAGAACTTATCATTAGTACAGGTGATGATAAGAGATAAGGGAAAAACATTCCATCGTTACCAATGGAATGATATAAGTCATCAAGTTATCTCTAGAGTGATACATCAATGGTTCGTCATGATTGCATAGAGGAATACAATATGTATATTATATTGACATGGTTCACCTAATTATATATATTTAACCGAATGAAATGGGTGAGGATATGGACCATATAGTAAATCTTCATAAGATAACTAAAACTTCAAGAATCCATTATAAATAAAACTCATCTAATAGAAACTTCTTAATTATTATACCTCATCTCATCGGTATAAATATAAATATATCTTAAATCTATTATCAACACTCATCATAAAAGCATTACCATAATTTAAACCTCATCTCATTGGTATAAATATATATAATGTCTCAAATCCATCTTGATAGAGCCCGAAAAGAATCCAAAACATCATATTCGAAATCACAAATAAAACCATGTATGTCAATAAGTCTTTTTCATACATAAGGCTATAATAAAGCATCATCATCAAAATAGTGAAATCGAAACACCTAAAACCTCATGGAAAGCAGCACGTGCATTTACATCTTGACTAGTACTACCATTATTTGGTACCATTCATCGTGATTACTTGGGGTCACATAACATCATAACATCGTGATCATCTTGATTGACTATAGTCGGAAACATCTTGATGACACCCAGTCACAAAAACCCGAGTAATAACATCGTGATGATTGGAGTCGAGTAATAACTTCATGAACATCGTGATGACTCCAATCGAGTACTCGGTCTGTAGCACTAGTAACATTGTGAATGTGCCTCAACTTCTCGAATAGGAACCCAATAGGCGTCAACGTACGTCCCATACCATACATTCATACCTATTGGTTTACTAATCGTTAGTCAATGCCACATTAGAAAACCATCATAAAACATCATCAAATAAACACTGCCTCATCTCATCGACAAGTGTAAGATACCTAACTCGTCATATCTCTTACTTGGACGAGTTTTAAGTGCATCGAGACTTGTCTCATTTCATTCACAAGTAAAAATTCATCATAAATATCAAAATCATCATCAATCCATCATAAAAACTTGCCTCATCTCCTAGGCAAGTAAAAGAACTCGTGATGGTTATTTCTAACCATAGTTTCAAATTAAAACTTAACATCAATATTGCCTCATTTCATCGGCAAGTTAATATAATATCATACTCATCTCTTCTCATCGACGAGTGATGGTTCCATCGTGACTTGTCTCATTTCATCGACAAGTAAAAGTCATCAATACCATCTTAACCTCTTAAATCATCATAAACATCTTAACTTCATGAATACTTCATAAATAGACTTACCTCGTCTCATCGGTAAGTAAAACAACATCATGACGATTATTTCTAATCATAATTCTCCAAACGGAAAATTCTCGTCTTGGTCGCCTCATCCAATCAGCGATTGTAAAAACATCTAGATTGGTTCGTCATCAAACGTACTCAAAAAGAGTAATTATCCAACCAATAATGTTTGTTAAAATTTGGAAACTTCTAAATCATCTCAAAATAATAATTCAAATTAGTTTCGGTCGTAGAAGTCCGATATTAAGCGATAAAGCAAGAACACATGTCTCATACCATGTATCCTTACTAAATCGTTTAATTCTCATTCTTATATATCCGAAAGGGAAAAATAATAGTTTATGATCTTTGCGCAATAATTTACTAAGGTAGCCGGGTTTTAAAATAAAATTTTCGAAACTCAAAGAAATCCTTTTATTAAAATTCTACTTTTTTATATAAAATAAATATAGTATATCTACTTTTATTATTTAGAAATACTCTTAAAAATATTTAAAATAAAATATTTAACACCATAATTACCAAGACGGAACATGCATATACATGTTCATGGATGCAAAACAATTTTCAAGTGGTTTGAAAACAATAAGTGCACTAACAACATGGAACAAAACACAGGACAGCGGATAAAATCCGCTGTTTTGAGCTAGCAAACATTGAAATATTTAAAAAAAATCTGAACAAAGTTGTTGCATATGATTCAAGATTTCCAAAATGACCAAGGTCAATCAATTCGGATCAATGATTTAAAAGTTATGATCGTTTTACTCAAAACATAAAATTCGGCCTACACTTATGTATTTGCAGGACAGCGACAAACAATTGCAATTATAGCATAGGTAACCTCAAAATCAGGCAAAATAAATAAAAAGAAAGTTGTAATTTAGCTTCTAATATTTCCAGAATGACCAAGATCCTCAAATTCTGATCATTGGTTCAAAAGTTACGATCATTTTACACAAAACATCAAATTCAGCCTAAATCTATGTATTTGCTGGACAGCGATAAACAATTGCAATTATATCATAGATAACTTCCAAATCTGGAAAAATAAATAAAACAAAAGTTGTAGCTTAGTTTCTAAACTTTCCGGAACATCTAAAATTATCGAAATTGGTTAAGAAACAAAGAAGTTATGGCCAATTTAGTTTCAGCCTTAAGCACAGAGCAAATATTGGTTTTGCTCTCGGCATTACAGTAGCAAAATTCAATTTTGACACACCTAACTTCAAAATTACAGAAAATACAAAACATGAAAGTTGTAGCACAAGAATTAAGCTTTTCGAAATATCTAAAATTATCAAAATCAGTTAAGAAACGAAAAGGTTATAGTCAAATTCGTTTCAGCTTCAAAGATGGACAGAATTCAGTTTTTGGATTAAGCACAAAATATGATCAAAACTTGATTTTTATAGCTCCAAGCATTCAATTTTACACTAAATATGAATAAACAAGATTGTATACAGCAAGCGTGAGTGAGGTTACTCACCTTAGGGTTTGTTTTCAGCGAATTAAATGATTTTGCTTACAAAGGAAGTAGCTTTAGCCTTGGATTAGTAATTAGAAACCTATAGAAGCTATAGAAACAACATGCAAGCATGGAAAAATATCAAAACTCAATTATGGTGAATTAAATCTGAGAATTGATATGAATTTGAGATTAAATAGGTAGGAGATTACCTTATCTTATGTGTGTAACTTGAATTGAACCTTGAATTTGCAAGAGAATGAGTGAATTTTGATTTTTCCTCATATGGAGGCCATTGTTTTAGGCTTATTGTAAGTTGTATTTTATTTTTTGAGAAGAAGGAATGAATAGAGGAATAGAAGCAATTCCTACTCACTAGATGCTTCTAGATTTAGGATTTTGGATCTAAAACCTTACCCAATAAAAGCAAAGGCAATTATACTTAGTGAAATTCTAAGTAATGTATATTTTTCATCCATTTCAACCTAAAATTTATTTTTAAGTCTAACTAAGTGTATTATAATGTTTTAACATTTTTATAACATTAAAACATCATTCCAAGCCTATTTACACTTCTAAATTTTATTTTCTTCAAATTATTCCTTTATTTTGCAATAAAAGGCTAACATTGGAATAAATTTTCGATATTACTAATTAACTCAAATTAATCCATCACAATTATTTATTTACAACACAAATCCATAAATAAAGTTTTCCAAACTTTATTTTCATTCATTTGCACTTATTTCAACCATCAAATGTTCAAATAAGCGTCAAGTAAAATAATATGACTTATTTAAATTTCAAATCCCATATTATATTCATCAAGATATCGTTTATATAAAATAAACAATATAATCCCCTATTTTATTATCCAGTTAATTTTTAAAACAATATTAAATTATAATTTTCTTCATAATTTAATATTAATAGTAATCTCCAAAATCCCGGGTTGTTACAACCATTATGCGTCGTGCCTATTTTTGACTAAATTTCTCATTATCGTTCAAACTTTACCAAAACACTTTTAAATGTTTATAAAACATTTCAAACTCATTCTTTAACCTTTATAGAGAGATTTAACCTTTCATGCACACCAATTCATTAATATAGAGGAAAGTGATTTCCATTGTGCTTATCGACATGTATTTCCGTAACTTGCATATATTTTTAGCATTCATATGAAAACATGCAAACTTGATGATCAAACCATAATGAATATCCATTTCAACATCATATCATCATCAAAATATAGTATAATAGCTTAGGAGTTATCACCTTTATTTTCCCTTCGAGCTAATAGAAATCAGCTATTACTCAGCTACGATCATACCAAAGCAAACGAAACCAAGCCTACGCCTAAAGAGGAGCTTGGCCTAGCCTTGGTTGAGATGGCGCTCATGGCCAAGGTGGTGTGGCTTAGTGGTTGTTGATTTTGGAAGAGAAGTGGAGGGGCTCGAACTAGTTTTGAAGTGGATTGATATTATAAACTAAAAGTGCTACTAGGATTGTAATATGGAATATTAACTAAGTTATTTACAAGTGTGGAATGTAAATATATAAAGTAAATGGTAAAGTAAATGATACCAGAGATTTTTATACTAATTTGAACTTCCGTTTTATGTCCAGTCTCAGACTCCTTCTATATTTTAACTATCAACCCTCCTTAACCCAAAGAAATAGGTATTGCACTGCCTGAGCTACCAAACAGGACTTCTGCCGCCTAGACAACTGAATATGACTTCTACCGCCTGAGCAACTGAATAAGACTTCTACCGCATGAGAAACCGAATAGGACTTCAACAATATAGAGAATTTTCTTGACTGATTGTGCTCTTTTAATAGCACGAATAAGTCTATAGAGTACACCCTTCCTTTAATCTTCTCCTTTGTGGTATATAGTGTAGTCCATGAAGATTGGAAGTTAATTTAATCATAAATGTATTCGTGCCTGAACATGCAAGTGATTAGAACAAGAATTTGAGTGCAAATAAAAAAATAATTAAATAATAAGTATAAGAGATTAGAATCATAAATTATATGATTAAAACAAATGAATTGAAGACTATATATAATTTTTAAGTGTTACAATTCTTTGTGAAAAGTTATGGTCGAAATATGAAAACAATTCTTGAATTAAGGGTTGTTTCTGTTCGATGAATGGAAGTGACCATTCAAAAAATAGCTATTATGCATTTTCAGTTGACTGGATAAAAGATTTTAGTCTACTGAAATTTTAAAAAAATTAGAATTAAAAAGAGGTTTGTACATGAAACATCCAATTCAATCGACTGAATAGGGTAGTTCAGTCAACTGAACATTCAAATGTATTGTGCATGTGTATAGATATTCAGTCGACTGAACTCCCTGATTAGGTCAGCTGAGTACCTCATTTCTACCATAATGAAGGTTCTTTTGAAAATTTTGTGACCATGAATGTGAAGTAAATGCAAGTACTTATGCGTATATGATTTGAAAATAATTTTAAATACTTGTGTGTGTGCATATACCATCTAGGAGAGATTTTAACAACAATCAACTACTAGTCTATGCTATAAACAAATCATTAATAATATTGAAACTTCTCTCTGAATTCTTGGTCTGCAATCTCTTGTCGAGTAGAATAGCATTTTCTCTGCAAATATCGTTAGTTCACAAAATATTCACTTATATAGTTTCCATGATCAAAACATCAAAATACAAGATTCTAACATTCTCTCCCTTTTTGATGATGAATACTATATAAGTTTAAAATCTTATAAAAAGGTTTGTTACTCCTCCTGATTGAATATTCCCCTTATTAAACAATTTCTCTCCTTTTGTCATCGACAAAAAGGAAGAAACAGTCAAATGAAAATTATGTATATAGAAAAAGACTTATGTCATAAAATGAGCATTAGGGACAGTCATCAACATGAGATTTCAAGAGAAATGTTACAGATATATCAAAAACAATATAAACAAACAAAATAATAATGTCATAACAAGATAATATGGGCATACGCAAAGAAAAAAATCAAGACCTCCTCACCCTCCGATCCTTCCTCTTCTTCTTCCTTATTGGACATAGACTATGTAAAGGGAGCAGGATTCCCGGCAATACTTGTAGAAGTAGAGCCGGTGCATGATATCTTCTTCCATATCTTGTTCAAGAAGCCTTTGATGGAATTTAGCTTCCTATTAGTCTTGACAACATTCTTTTTTATGGTGACCATCATCGTCCGAGCTTGCTTTGGTTGTGAGAGAGTGTGGCAAGAGCTTGTTTTGGAGTAAAATCACTTTGAAGCTATTAGATCTCATCATCTTCTTCTTCCTCTATTTGACGGGGAGATTGCATTGAGGAAGAGGCAATGTGTGCATCTCAGGGTTGTATAATCCCTTGATCTCTGTTAGCTACCTATTATTGGAGGCTTCTGGTGTCTGGTAGTGGATTCGCACGCTCTTTTTCTTTTAGGGGCTATTGAATTAATTGGAGTTGGAGGTTAGAATTTTTTTGATTGGAAATGGAGGCTAGGGTTTTCATTTACTGAAAGTAGGTTGAAAGAGTGGGTTAAGTGAAAGAGAAGAGACAGTGATATAGGGTTGACGAAAACATGTTTGGGGAAGTGTGTAGGCAAGTTTTAAATAATAATTTTCATGAATCAGTCGATTGAAATGAAGCAACCAGTCGACTGATATGCAGGATTTTCAAACCCGCATCTTTTCAGTGCAAAATGAAGCAATTCAGTCAACTGTTTTTATAGGCTCAGTTGACTGAGTGTTGAAGCAAAATCAACTATATTTGAAGATTCATTTGACTGAAATCATAGGGCATTCGACTGATATGTAGGGAAAAGAAATCCACGCGTTTATAGTTGAAAAATATGTGTTTTTAGTCGACTAGGATGATTGATTTAGTCGACTGAATCTGAAGTAAAAAAATTTCCATATAAATATTCGGTCGACTGGATTTCTAGTTCAGTCGACTGAAATAGTGTATATTTGTGAAATTAGCTTTACTTAAGGTTTTTCTTTAACAAAATTAATGAATATATATATATATATAAGCTTTTCAATTTTAATCTTTTGTAAAAAATATTTTCTTATTAAATAGAAAAACATACGACGAATACATATTTTGACATAAAATAACAAATAAGAAGGCTTAATTTTCGAAAGATTTTAAATCATCCAAATGCGATTCAATCTTTGTAATTTCTTGTAATGGACAGATAGGTGGCCATACATTATTACATTCCTAGGAGTTTGGCGACACCTGAGGACATTAAGGGCTTCATTCCCAAGAGTTTGGTGGTACTTTAGGGAATTGCGGTGATGGTTGATGCACGCATTGCTTTGAGGATGATCCACAAATCTTAAAAGTGAATTGTTCTAGGAAGCTCAAGCATTTAGCATTCAGTTTTTTCTAATAGTACATCTCACGTTGAAGTTCTAAAGTTTCTCTTTGATAATGGTTTATATAATCAATCTTTTCTTTAGTGGATGGAGAGCCAACACCTAAGGTACGTTTAGCTCTTTTCCCTTGTGGTGTATACCCAGTGTGATGTTTTGGTGAAGGTGTAATCTGGACAAGGATATACACTGGAGTTGAGTTGTTCAAATTGTTTGATGATTCTGAGGTTGGAGTGCTGAGAACTATAAAAGATTGGTTAGATCCTTTTTGAGAAGACATCGTGGAAATTGTGTATAAGTGGAAAAATGTTAAGCTAAAAGTTTGGAATTTGATAGATAATTGAAAAAGGTGAGTTGATAAATGAGAAATGAAGCCTTTATATGCTGTTTATAAACACTATTTTTAGGTTTATGTAAGGTGAGGTGCAGAACGTTTAAAAATCCTTAACCAAGAAAAATGAGAGGTAGGTAAACTTGAGGATTAATGACCAGACAAGAATTAGAGGTGAAGAATGTTTTAAAACAAGAAACATAATAGTACCTCACTACAGACTTAAGATCAAGTATCAGCAGCTCCATTTTTTTTTAAAAATATTTTGTAAAATTTTACAAAAACAAAACTTTATTATAATTCATGTAACAATATAATTTCTAATTCTTGGCATAATTTAACTAAAATATTTTCGTTTAACGGTTTAGTAAATATATCAACTATTTTACTTTCTAAGGCTATAGAATCTAATGATATGTTTTCTTTTTTTATATTACCATGAAGAAAATGATGTCTAACATCAATTTGTTTAGTTCTAGAATGATTTATTGGGCTTTTCAATAAATTTATTGCACTTGTATTATCACCGTAAATTGTTGGTTTAGTAGGTTTATTCCAAAATCTAGTAGTGTTTGCAGCATGTAGATTACTTGAACACATGCAAAAGCAGCAAAGATATATTCTGCTTCACACGTCGAAAGTGAAAAAACAATTTTGTTTCTTACTAAACAAAGGTACTAAAGATCATCCATTAAAATGACAGGTACCACTAGAACTCTTTCGATCAATTTGACATCCTCCAAAATCATCATCACTATATGATACTAATTCAAAAGGACATTCTTTTGGATAAAAGATACAGTATTATCTAGTTTTGCTTAAGTATCACAAAATTCGCTTTACTGCCCGCAAATGTGATTATTTGGGATCTTCTTGAAATCATGCACACAAGCATACACTCATCATTATATCTGGTCGAATAGCAGTTAAATAGAGTAATGAGCCAACCATACTATGATATAATTTTTGGTCAATACTTTTTGCATTTTCATCTCTATCGAGATGTGTTGTAGTACTCATAGGAGTTGGTTTAGTAGAAATGTTCTCCATACCATATCGTTTTATGAGATTATTACAATATTTTTCTTGATTAATAAAAATTCCATACTTTAATTGTTTAATTTATAAATCAAGAAAATGTGAAAGTTCTCCCATGCGAGACATTTCATATTCTCTTGTCACAATATTTGAAAATTCTTGACATAATTTTTCAATTGTTGAACCAAAAATAATGTCATCTACATATAATTGAATTATTAAAATATCATTTTTATCATGTTTTATAAATAAAGTTTGATCTACTTTTCCTATTTTAAAACCAGGATTAATTAAATAATTTTTAAGACGGTCATACCAAGCACGAGGTGCTTATTTTAAACCGTATAAAGCCTTTTTTAATTTATAAACATGATCTGGATATTTTTCATGTGGAAATAAAGGAGTTTGTTGTACATATACATTTTTTTGTAAAGCCTTCTAAAAAGGCACGTTTTACATCCATTTGATATAATTTAAAATTATTAAAACATATATAAGCTAATAAAATACGTATAGCTTCTAGAGGGGTACAAGCGTAAATGTTTCATCATAGTTTATTCTTTCTTCTTGATTATAACCTTGAGCAACTAGCCTAGCTTTATTTTGAATAATATTTCCTTGCTCATTGGCTTTATTTTTGTAAACCCATTTTGTACAAGTAACTGCTTGATTACTTGGTCCAGGAACTAAGTCTCAAACATCATTAGGTTCAAACTGATTTAATTCTTCTTGCATAGTTATAATTCAGTAAACATCAGTTTAGGCTTCTTTAGCATTTTTGGGTTCAATATTTGAAAGAAAAGCTATGTGATCCATTTGATTTAGTTGATTCCGCGTTCTTACATTAGTATTTATTTTTTCGTTGATATTTTCAATACGATGATTTCTTGGAGTCTTGGTGGAGTTCTTATTTCATTATTATTTGGTGAATTATTGCCTACCTTAATTACAATATTTTGAAAATCTTCTTCTGAGTTATTTTATTTAGAAATAATTTCTTCATCTTTAATTTTATGATTAAATTTGAAATTTTCATCGAAGGACACATGAAGTGTTTCTTCGATCATTTTAGTTCTTTTATTATAAATTCTATAAGCTTTGCTTCATTTCGAATATCCAATGAATATTCCTTCATAAAATTTTGGATCGAATTTACCAAGCTTATCTTTTATATTCAATACAAAACATTTTGAACCAAAACTTTAAAATACAATATGTTGGGTTTACTTCTATTAAAAAGCTCATATGGAGTATGTTTTGTTAATAGTCTAATGGAAACTCTATTTAAAACATAACAAGCAATTGCTTCAGCTTCTGCCCTAAAATATTTTAGTAAAGTACTTCCATTTAATAAAGTTCAGCACATTCTTGAAGTATTCCATTTTTCCATTCTACAACTCCATTATGATGCGGAGTTCCAGGAAATGCAAAAAATGTGAACAATTCCATCCTTATTATAATAATTTTCAAAAGATTCATTTTTGAATTCACCATCTTGATCGATTCGAATGTTTTTAGCTTTTAAATCTTTAATATTTTGGATTCTTTCAGGAAATATTTTAAAATTTTCAAAGTATCACTTTTATTTTTCAAAAATATTGTCCAAGTAAATCTTGAAAAATCATCTGCTATTACAAAAACATATCTATTATGATTTATTGACTGAACTTGAGTTGCTCTAAAGAGATCCAAATGAAAGTGCTACTAGGATCGTAATATGGAATTTTAACTAAGTTATGTACTAGTGCGAAATGTAAATATAAAAAGTAAATAAATGACACCAGGGATTTTTATACTGGTTCGAACTTCATATTCTACGTCCAGTCCTAGACTCCTTTCTGCGTTTTAACTATCAACCCTCTCTTAACCTGGAGGAATATGTTTTACACCGCCTGAGCTACCAACAGGAATTCAACCGCCTAGACAACTGAATAGGACTTCTACCACCGAAACAACCGAACACGGCCTCAACAACATAGAGAATTTTCTTAACTGATTGTGCTCTTTTAATAGCACGGATAAGTCTTTAGAATGCACCCTTTCTATAATCTTCTCCATGAGGTATATAGCGTAGTTCGTGAAGATTGGAAGTTAATTTAATCACAAATGAATTTTTGCTTAAATATGCAAGTGATTAGAACAAGAATTTAAGCACAAATGGTAGAATAATTAGATAATAAGTATAAGAGAATAAAATCAGAAATTAAGTGACTAAAACAAATGAATTAAAGGCTATATATAATGTTTAAGTGTTGCAATTCTTCGTGAAAAGTTACGGTCAAAAGATATGGAAATAACTCTTGAATTAAGGGTTGTTTTTGTTCGATGAATGGAAGTGGCTGTTCAGAAAGTAGCCGTTATGCATTTTAATTCGACAGAACAACAGATTTTTGTCTACTGAAATTTAAAAAATTTCAAACCAAAAAGTGAGTTGTGCATGAAACTTCCAATTCAATCGACTGAATAGGGTATTTCGGTCGACTGAACATTCAAAATTCCATAGATATCCAGTCGACTGAACTCCCTGATTCAAGAAGCTGGATACCTCATTTCTTCCATAATGAAGGTTCTTTTGAAAAAATTATAAGCGTGTACTTGAAGTAAATGCGAGTGCTTGTGTGCATGTGATTTGAAAACAATTTTAAATACTTGTGTGTATGCATATACCACTATGAGAGATTTTAACAACAATCAACTACTAGACTAGACTACAGAAAAACCATTAATAATATTGAAATTTCACTCTGAATTCTTTGTCTGTAATCTATTGTCGAGTAGAATAGCATCTTCTCCTGCAAATATGGTTAGTTCACATAATATTTCTTTATATAGTTGTCACGATCAAAACATCAAAATACAAGGTTCTAACATAAACTAGTATATATCTTTTCTTATTAAATTTTTTATTAACTGGGTTTTAACCCATTAAAATTCAACAAGAATTAGAACATTCTTACTATGCCAGAATTACTCAAGAATCAACCAAAGGGGCCAAAAAAAGAAGAAGAGAAAGACCTAAGAGGGAAGGTGCCAAAATAAGCTATGTAATGGATTGCTAGCGATCCATAAAGCTTGCTCTTGGACCCTCCAAACCTCTTGGATCATGATTCACTATCATTTCTAAGCACGCTCACCAAGTTCCATAGCATGCCAAACAATCTAGCTTGAGAAATGAAGACTCATTTGAATCAAGCTATTTAGCAAAAATTAAGTAACTTAAAATAAACCTACAGAAATTATACGAAGTTGGATTGGCTCAAACTTTTGGGAGAACATTTAGAAAACATAGGATAAGGCTAACAAAAATATAAAGTCATTTAGAGTTGATTTGATGGATCGCTATTGACCTATCTAAATTGGGCCTCACCCCCTCAAATTTTTATGGTAGGTCCCAAACACCCACTAGAGTAGTCCTGCAAAGTTTCGTTCGATTTCATTAAGATTTGGATGATTCTTCTGGACTAGATGACCTATGAAGACGAATGATCAAACTAACTTCAAATGACTTGATATTTGGACAAGGCACTTAAATAGAAGATAGGAAGATAATTAAATAAATATCACTAAAAAATATGCTAAGTGGATAGATAGCTAACGATCCATCCCCTATGGATAGCTAGTGATCCATCAAGATAGGTCGGATCGCCCTCAAACTTCCCATGCTCCTTCGTAGCACTAAGTAAAGGCTTTTGATAGAAAAGTATGATAAGTTGATGGATAGCTAGTGATCTATACCTTACGGATAGCTAGCGATCCATCAACTGTAGATAGCTAGTGATCCATAAAAATGGCTTAGATTAGTTTGTGATTTTTGGTGATGACTTGGCATAATAACTGGACTCTTCTACACTTGGACTTCTAGCCCAACACTCACTGAGTTCCCCTGCAAATACTCATCAACTTGCAACTAGAGATGGGTCTTTTCCAAAGAAAGGCTGCCATTACTCTGTTGGAATTCCTTCACTTCTTCAACTTTCTTCTCTCTTGCAATAGTCATCAAGGGAGGTACTGTGATTCTCCAGTCAACCCTTGTACTTGTGACTTGTTCTAACTAATTGTAACTTAGATCTACGAACTAACTAGTTTATATCCAAAGACATTCAACTAGAATAATCATAATAAAAACTGATTAAAGTGGATATAAGCTAAACTCAGCCGAACCACTAAAAAAATATGGTGTCTCTTTTCTTACTTTGGCTGTTTATTTGTTGTTTATATGAGATTTGTGTCGGTGATTATCTGCATGGTGCTTTCACACTTGATCCAGGATGTTGATCCATTTTATGGGTTAAAATTTTGGTACTTTCATTGAGAACCTTGAAAGTGATATGAAGAATTGAAGTTTGAATCTAAGATTTAGATAGATAAGTAGGGTTAATACTAGATCTAGAGCTGTAGCAAGTCAATCGAAGCCTACAGGTAGCTAGGATGTGTCCTCAATTTTTCATCAACCTATTTATGCGAGTAGAGAAGAAATGAAAAGGATGATGAAGAAGATGCAAGATGGGATCTTGTCTAGGCAATAAGAGATGATGGATAGCTTCTTCCAGTGGATGAAGCAGTAAGGGATGGCTGGATCTGTAGGGAACTGGAATCAAACTCTAGAGAATGACATAGGTGGTGTTGGAGTTGGATTGGAACAAGATGGAGTCTTGCCTCCATGCCAAAAGCAACCGATACTTAGGGGGCAACAATGGAATCGACAATAGGACCCAATGTAGGAGCATCTGGAGTTAGAGCAAAACAAACTGAAATAATTTCCGCACGACTTTAGAGCATGATAGATTTGGATTAGGATGAGCTTTAATGCCTGGTGCGAGTGATATTGGAGCTAGAATAGCAAATCAGAGTACGAATACATGACCGCATGAGCCGAAACCATAATCCCATAGTTGGAACAAGGGGCATGCTCATCCCTTACTCTCTATCTTCTGCTTTTTCCGCCCTCAATAATCTCAGGCCACCTATATGTGTAAGGGATCATGAATGGTCTCTAGGCACACTCTGATTCGGATGCCTCAAATGGCTGTTTAGGACAATAGTTATCTTAGGGTGCTTAAACGTGTATGGGATCCCGAACGATCCCTAGGCATGCTCTAAGTCGAATGCTTGAGATGACTATTTAGGACAAGAATGACCTCGGACTGCATACTTATGTACGACACCTAGATTGGTCTCTAGGCACGCTCTGAGTCGGATCTCCGAGGTGAACATTTAGGATTTCTGCTTGTTTTGATTCCTGATTTTTTGATTTCTGCTTATTTGTTTTGATTTGAATATTAGAATTTTGAAAAATTCATATTATTTATGGTGATTGATATTGATCGCCTTAGATAACCGCCATGGCACCAGAGTGCAAGGTGCAAGTCCCTTTACCAGAGAGCGAGTGGATGGACTTTACGATATCGATCGCCATAGGGTCCCAATCGGAGAGATGGGACCAGTACAAGAAGTAAGTCCCCTCACCGGAGAGTGAGCGTATGGGATTAGTTAATCACCTTTAATTAACAAAATAAGCGATCTGGAGAGATCGTCCCCTTAACTTAAAACATAAAACGATCTAGAGAGATTGCGCATTAGACTTAAATGGTCAGGAGAGATCGAGCCTTAAAAAAATTGATTTAATGAAAGGATTTGAATGCCTTATAAATAGAATCCTAGATGAACATAGGATGTTCTCGATATATGATGTGATTCTAATATATGATGTGATTTTTGATATATAATGTGATTTTGATATATGATATGACAACTTTGAATGAGAAGCAAAATAATAATGATGTAAATCCTGAATGGACATGGGACGAGAAATGTGATGTAATTAAAATTATGCGATGTAAATGGAGAAATGTGATGTAATTAAAATCATGCGACGTAATTGGAAGCATGTGATTTAATTAAAGATATGTGATGTAATAACTCTGAATGAAATCAGAATTATTGTGATGCATTGATTACACTTGGGCAAAGTCTAGAGTCTTAGGATGTAACTGATTTGGAACGACTTGTGATTGGCAAGAGAATCCGAAGAAACTAAACAATTAATGTAACGACCCATAAATTTCGATAATTAAATTGGTTAATTTAATAAGATTTTTGTAATTAAATTTAGAAAGAAGTAAAAACTTTATAATTTATAATAAAGTGAATGAAAAAAAATTGCAACAATAGTAATTAAAACTAATTATTGACAATTGAAATGAAATCCCAATAATGAAATAGTGTCAATTGGTGCACTTGATTATAAAATTGAATATAAGTAAAGAAGGGAAAGTGTTGTACAAATAAATGAATGAGTATAATTAATGGTAGTTGGATGAATTCAGTATTATGTCAGTAATTATGACAACTAGTTGAATATAAAATAAACTTAAGTGCAAATTAAAGGTTATGATAACAATTATTATAAACTACCTATTTAATTTGTCAATGAAATTAATAGGAAATCAATTTCATTTAAATATAAGTAAATGTTCATTAATATGAATTGAGTTTATGACTGTAAAACATTAGGGTAATTGGATATATAGTAATGCTAAAGTTATCCATAAGATAATGGTTGATTTAATAAAAAGAATAGGAATCAAGATTTATTAATTTAAATTTAATAAATTGGATTAATTGAACTTAAATGAAATTTAATATTTAAATATTATGTCAATGGGAATTAAGACGAAATTGGGAAATATTAATGTACCAAGATATAAACCAATGTTAATTATATTCTTATTGTGATAAAAGACTTGAATAACAGGGTTTAAAATTTAATAAATGGATTTTGGAATTTTAAATTCATAAATTTTTGAATTTAATGAAATTGAAATTTAATGCTGAAATTGATGAATGAATCAATGTTAAATTAACATCTAAATTTGTTTAAATCATTGTAAATGATTACGAAATCAAACGATGAAATTTGTGAATTATTAAATTCGAAACGAAAACGTGATTTAATTAATTAAATATTAATTTAATTTCATAATGTGAAATATAGCCATTTTGGCCACTGACTCGAACTTCGACGAAACCACTTTCATCAGATCTGAAATGGTGAACTATTGTACAATCTCAAGTTTTGTAACGATCGAACTTGTCGTTTGATCGTACGGGCTCGAAACGCCTAGAAATCGATTTAATTGAAATCAATTTGAAATAACTTGATTTTAGCATAACTTCTTCATACGATGGAATTTGGACTTGAAATCTCTTCCATTGCATTTAAAATATTTAAAAAAATCTATTTTAATATATGGGTTGACTCATTTTCGTTTCGAAGTCAGAACGGGATTTTTGGGCCATTTGTCGTTCAACTTTCAATCCAAATCAATCCGGTCCATTCAAATTTCAGCTTTGCCTACACGTCGTTATAAACCCTAGTCTATTTATTATGTTCATTATTCTGCACGTTTAATTCCAGTTGCTCTTCCTCATTCCAATGGCAGACAAAACCAAAATTCCAATTGCAATTTCAAATAAAATTCAATGCCAAAATTCAAATTCCTCAAATAATATCGAATTATATATAGATTTGAAGCTCTCAAAGAGCGCAAGTCTATTATGTGATTCGTTTCTCAATCGGGTTTGATGTGTGCTGAAATTTGCTAGATTATTTTCGGTTGTTCATTTGTGGTTTCTCGTTCAACGGTGGATCAGCAATTTTGGTTCGATCAGAGGGTTCCGGGGCGTAGAGGACGTCGACCAAGGGCCATCAGCATAGATGATTGGTCGAAATCATGTACTAAATCGGCAGAAATGGCTGAGTTGTGGTGCGGCGATGCCAGTGCTTGAGGCCACCGCAGGCGATCGCGCCGTTGTCGCAAGGCGCAACTCGATGGGGGCTTTACGGCGCCGTGACTTTATCACAGTTATGGGAATCATGGAAGCAGCGTAATTAGGGAAGGAGTGGCGGCCGGTTGTTTTTGAGGCTTCGGTATTAGGGTTCTGTTCGATGTAAGGGACGATAACACGGGGATGAGGTGGACACTTCTGATTGGAAGTTGAGGGTGACACGTATTGTTTGATTATTTATTTATTTTAATTTCGTCTTCAAACCTTCTAATCACCATAACTTTCTCATACAAGGTTCGTTTCACGCGGGGTTGGATCCACTAGAATCGTAATAAAATTCCAGAGACTTCGACGCTGGTTTGGACAAATTCGAAGACTGGACGAATTTTGGGTTTAAATTAGATTTAAATTCAATTTAAATTCAAAAGGTGAGTGTTTTAACCCACCCGTAACTTCTAAAATTTCATATGTTGGTTAAATTTAATTCATGATGTGATTAGGAATTTATTTTTGATTGTTTGGTATATTTCAATCATCATCTCAGTTCAATTGAATTTATCTGGATTAAATTGTTATTTAATTTATTATTGCATATAAACTGCCAATTAATTACCTGTTATTTATTATCAGTTTCTATATTGATATTTATGGATTGTTTTGGATGATGATTGTGATGGATGTTAATTGTTGATATTGGTTGAATGGGTGTTTAGTTTATATTGTTACAAACTGCAAGTTCGTTATGGATTATTATTAATTCGGGATTAAGGTTCGAAATGATATACAACCATAAAATATCAAATTGCGGATTGAAATGATAAATATCCGTATCACTTGACCATATGATAGAAAATTATATACAGATGCCGTGGTCTATATATACAATATTTTAAAATGATTTCTATGGTTCTGTAAAGAAATATATAGTTTTATATAAATATTGATCTTAGAGATTATATAAATGTTGATTTATTCTTGATTTTAAGCTATGTATAAATTTGTTTTAAGATAGAATAAGTTGATAGTAAAGTTTGATTTTATTAAAGATAATATGGTTAAGTATTTATTTAAATTTTATTTTATTATAATGATTTAAACAAATTAAGGTTGGAAAATAAATTTGAAATTTATTTGAAATTGAATTTATTTAAGATTGAATTTATTTAAGAACTAAAGTAAAATAAGTTTGATGTGAAATTTATCAAATTTGAAATTTTAAAAGGTATGATTTTTATAACTTGATTTTGGTTTAAGGTGAATCAAATAAATATTTTAAGTATAAAGAAATTAAAGGAAATATTTAGTTATTTGTATTTTGGGTTTTATGTAAATGATAATGGATTTATTAAGTAAAATATTTCAAAACTAAATAATAGGAAATTGAATTTGATATATATATATGAAATTACCAAACTTAGTTTTGAAATTATTTAACGCTTAAATTTTTAAATATATTGAATTTGATATGGTTTACTCTGTGGATCAAATCAGTTTGAAATCGATATAATTAAGAATAGTTTATTTGGAAACTGAATTGAATTGAAATTTATGATTTGGGATTTGGTGAAATATAAAATGTAGAAATTCGAGTTGTTTTGGAATTGATTTGTGAAAATGAAGAGGCTAATTTATTATGTAAAATATTTTAATATTTAAACCATTTAAGTGGTGGAAGTTATGTTTCAAAGTTATGAGTTTCAAAGAATTATGATTTGAAAGTGTTATATTTCAAGTGTTTGGTTTTGAAAGGGTTATAATTTTGAAAGTACTATGATCCTGGAAATGAATATATTTGGGAAAAAGATGATATCATATTGATTTGGTTTTGAAGTGAAAATGATATCATATTGATTTAGTTTTTGAACTGGAAATGATATCGTAATTATAAGATTTTGAAATGGATATGATTTTCTGGTTTTGAAGTATAAATTATTTTGAAAATGGTCATGGTATTATAATAACGTTTGGTTGTTAAAGAGACCGAGATCGAAAGTTGTCATACTCTCTGCCAACTCCGAAAATCACTTTAACAATCATGTACGTGGTGGAGATTCCAAAATGAAGTGGGATGGTGGCGACGTTCTATTGAGGTATGTACATGAACCCGACTCCCGTGAGTTGGCATAAGATAGTTAAAACAGGATCGATTCTGGGCCAGTGAGTTAGCTCCTCTTATCAGACACACTCCTTCGATACAATTCTATTACTTTGTGATTGGTTGGGGCCCTTTGATTTTTTTTGGGGGTTTGGCTCGAGGTGGGCGGTAGCTACGCGCTACACGTCACTACAGTCCAGATAGTAATCGGTATATCTACTCTGGCATTGCCTCTTTGCGCCGTGTCACCTGCCCTATCGCGTCTTGTATGAGTTTGGATTTCTCTCGTAGCCCGTGGATTATTTAGGGTAGTCTCTCGATCTGTAGATGTGCTGATACTGGATGGACTACTAGGACTATTATGTGTTAAGGGGAATATTGGGTCACTCCTTAACACTATTTAAAAGTAAGTTTATTTTACTATAGAGATTATTATAATAGCGAAATATTACTACATAGTAGATAGTTTAACGGATCCTTAGGAGATGTGAATCCCGAGCATCTCTTAAATTACTACAATCATGTTAGACATTGGATAGGAGATGTCAAACCCCGTAAACATCTCGGATGCCATTCCACTCATTTTTTACCATTGGTTTAACTTACATAAGATCTTTTAGTTCTAACTCGAATGTTTTGTCTTTTCAGTTCGCTCGGGTCAATCTGAGCATTTCAGGATTTGAAGACTTTATTTATGGAGGATAAAGACGAAGATTGTATTATTACTATTATTTACTATATTGTTCTGATGCATCACATTGTTCTGCTGCATTATTTATTATTCTCTGGTATGTGTAACTCTGATCTATGTTGTATAAGTATAGTCAAATGTTTTTGTAAAACAGCTTCATGAACTGTTATTTGATTATTATATTTTATCATTCCGCTATGAGATTCTGCTTTGTTTTATTTCTTTCTCCGATTTTCTTGTTCACCCCAATAACAATCCACTCTTTTGTACGATTTGATTCTGACGTGTATGGCTTATCGTTGATTTTAAGTGTGCAAAAGGGCGGTCTGTTACATTTGGTATCAGAGTTTTGGTTTAGCGAAAACCTTAGCTTTGTAGGGTCTGACTCGCCATGTGATGAGTCGCTGAGTATATATATACAAGAGAGCGTATTTGTTAGTGTTATAAAAGGTTTTAATATTGTGTTAATTTATTCCGTTTTGTATTTATGTGTTCTGGTTTGTGCATAAGATGTTATGACATCAATAGAGATTTCTAAACATTTAACAGGACAGACCGACACAATATTTGTTTTGAAATATAGGTAAATGAAATAATTTTGCTTATTATATTTTATGTATATAAAGTAATAAACTTTATAAAGGTTATATTTGGTTGCAATATATTGGTTGTTAGGTAGTGAAATTTATAAATATTTGTTGGAAAGAAGATCTAAAATAAAATAAATAAAACTGGAAATTTAGAACTTAAGTTCCAGGGTTTTGAAAATTTCTTTCGAATGATTTAGAATATAGTAATGATATTATTAGAAGTATTTTCTGTTTTAAATATTTTAATATAATTTGAAAGAATTGTATTAAAGAAACTTTAGAAAAAAATAAGTTCTATACTCCCATCTATGTCCTTGGGAAATAATTTTGGTGATGAGTGCATGCACCATCGACATTCAATTTCGAGTCACAAGGTGGGAAGGCCACTGTAGTAGTTTTACTAAAGAATTATTTTGATAAACAAATATAAATTTCACATGGTTTCAAATATAATTGGATATATAAATTGTAAGTGTATGCATCTATCTATTATTTTAAAATGATTTGAAATTTAACCCGGTATTTAGCTCTTAAGTTGTTAATTAATTGTCTCAATTATTGTAGGAGAATGGAATGTACCTAATTAATAATTAGAACTCTAATTAAAATAAGAGATTAAATGCTAGGTTATAAATGAAATAACAAGGAAATTGAAATTTATAATCTATAAAAAGCAAAGAATATGATTATTGAACATTAGATTAATTAAAAGAAATAAGAAAACTTGTGTAATTTTCAATTACATTCATAAAGGCATAATTATAACTTAATTAAAAGTTGGAATGTTTAATAAGAAAATATAATAGGATATTATACAAGTAAAACTTGAAATAATGAAAGTATTCAATGAAGCTCTTTAATAAATAAGTATTGAGGTTATAGAGTTATAAACTTAAGTTGCAATTGAAATGTTGCTATAGTAAAATATGATAGAAGGAAAATGTTGTAAGTGTATGATTTTAAACTTAAGTAAATGGAATTGATATGCCAAGTGACTGAATTGAACATGAATACTATGGATAAATGAATGAAAATAAATGAAATTGATAAATGAATGAATGTAATGCAATAAAAAGAAAATTTTCAAGAAATAAATGTAAATTAAAAAGATAAATCAATATATAAACGAAAAGGAAGTAAAGCAATAAATGTTGTGAAATGAAATTTATAAGTATGAACTTAATTTATGCTTGGAGTCATTGTTTGTTTGGTTTATGGTTGTTTGGGCAAGGATACTTTAAAATTGTTTGGATGAATGAATAATCTATTTAGTTTCATCTAAGACAGTTAAGTAAATGGTGCACTTAGTAGTTTATTTTTCATTTTGTACAATTTAAGGTTTTTGAACCCAAACAACTATTTGTTTTGTTTGATGTGAATAGATGATTGATTTGTATTGATTTTATATGATGATTGTATGTTGGTTGCAAGTGATTGTTGTTTATATTGACTGTTTATGAGTGGTTGAAACAACTTTAAATGTTTCATTTTATATAATTATTAACTTTTTTAGATTATATAAGTGAAATACAGGTTATGGAAGCAATTGCTACTACTTTCGGTTTCATAATTAAGCGTTAATTACCCTGATTACGGTTTTATAGCGTTATTATATTGTTTTTCCCGTTGTTGGGATATATTAATTTGAGATATTGTGATATATATTGTTATATTTGATATTATATTTTCTTCCGAGCCTTCCCGTACAAAGAAGACTCTGCCAAAATTTTCCGTAAATATTAGACTTAGAAATTTTTTGAAAAAGGTTTCCCAAACTTTATTAATTTGGGTATAAAAAGATTTAATGGTTATAAATTGGTATATTTTATTTAAGTTAATTAATTTTGTAAACTATTTGTTTATAAAGTTAATATTTTTGAATAAGATGTATTGTTTACTCAATTCTTTCTTTTCCCTTCTTTTTCCTTTTCGGGGACGAAAAGTTTTGAGTGAGGGAGAGTGTGACGACCCGTAAATTTCGATAATTAAATTGGTTAATTCAATAAGATTTTTGTAACTAAATTTATAAAAAAACAAAAACTTTATAATTTATAATGAAGTGAATGAAAAAATGAAATGTAGCAATAGTAATTAAAACTAATTATTGACAATTGAAATGAAATCCCAAAAATGAAATAGTGTCAATTGTTGCATTTGGTTATAAAATTGAATGTAAGTAAAGAAGGGAAAGTGTTGTACAATAAACGAATTTGTATAATTAATGGTAGTTGGATGAATTCAGTATTATGTCAGTAATTATGATAACTAGTTGAATATAAACTAAACTTAAGTGCAAATTAAAGGTTATGATAATAATTATTATAAACTACCTATTTAATTTGTCAATGAAATTAATTGGAAATCAATTTCATTTAAATGTAAGTAAATGTTCATTAATATGAATTTAATTGATGACCGTAAAACATTAGGGTAATTGGATATATAGTAATGTTAAAGTTATCCATAAGATAATGGTTGATTTAATAAAAAGAATAGGAATCAAGATTTATTAATTTAAATTTAATAAATTGGATTAATTGAAATTAAATGAAATTTAATATTTAAATATTGCGTAAACAGGAATTAAGATGAAATTGGGAAATATTAATATATCAAGATATAAACCAATGTTAATTATAATCTTATTGTGATAAAAGACTTGAATAACAAGGTTTAAAATTTAATAAATGGATTCTGGAATTTTAAATTTATAAATTTCTGAATTTAATGGAATTGAAATTGAACGCTAAAATTGATGAATGAATCAACGTTAAATTGACATCTAATTTTTTTAAATCATTGTAAATGATTAAGAAATCAAATGATGAAATTTGTGAATTATTAATTTCGAAACGAAAACGTGATTTAATTAAATATTAATATAATTTAACAATGTGAAATATAGCCATTTTGTCCACTGACTCGGACTTCGATGAAACCACTTTCATTGGATCTAAAACGGTGAACTATTGTATGATCTCAAGTTTCGTAGCGATCAGACTTGTGTGTGATCGTACGGGCTCGAAACGCCTAGAAATCAATTTAATTGAAATCAATTTGAAATAACTTGATTTTAGCATAACTTCTTCATACGATGGAATTTGGACTTGAAATCTATTCCATTGCATTTAAAATATTTATAAAAAAATCTATTTTTGATATATAGGTTGACTCATTTTCGTTCCGAAGTCAAAACGGGCTTTTTGGGCCATTTGTCGTTCAACTTTCAATCCAAATCATTCCTGTCCATTCTAATTTCAACTTTGCCTATATATACGTCATTATAAACCCTAGCCTATTTCTTATGTTCATTATTCTGTATGCAAAATTTCAGTTGCTCCTCGTCATTCCAGTGGCAGACAGAGCCAAAATTCAATTGCAATTTCAAATAAAATTCAAAGCCAAAATTCAAATTCCTCAAATAATATCGAATTATATATCGATTTGAAGCTCTTAAAGAGAAGAAGTCGATTATGTGATTCATTTCTCAATCCGGATTGATGTGTGGCTAAATTTTATAGATTATTTTCGGCCATTCGTTTGTGGTTTCTCATTCAACGGTGGATCTGCGATTTTGCTTCAATCAGAGGGTTCCGGGGCGTAGAGGATTTCGACTAAGGACCATCGACATGGATGATTAGTCGAGATCATGTGCGAAATTGCTAGAAATGGCTGAGTTGTGGTGTGGCGGCGCCTGTGCCTGAGGCCGCCGCAGGTGATCACGCCACTGTCGTAAGGCGCGACTTGATGGGGGCTTCACGGCGCCGTGAATTGATCACGGTGATGGGAATCGTGGAAGTGGTGTAATTAGGGAAAGAGTGGCGGCCGGTTGTTTTCGAAGCTTCAGTATTAGGGTTCTGTTCGATGTAAGGGATGATAGCATAGGGATGAGGTGGCCATTTCTGATTGGAAGTTGAGGGTGACGCGTATTATTTGTTTATTTATTTATTTTAATTTCTACTTCAAACCTTCTAATTACCGTAACTTTCTCATACGAGGTATGTTTCACGCGTGGTTGGATCTGTTGGAATCGTAAAAAAATAACGGAGACTTTTATGTTGGTTTGGACAAATTCGGAGATTGTTTGAATTTTGGTTTTAAATTGGATTTAAATTCAATTTAAATTCAAAAGTTGAGTGTTTTAACCCACTCACAACTTCTAAAAATTCTTATGTTTGTTAAATTTAATTCATGATGTGATTAGGAATGTATTTATGATTGTTTGGTATATCATAATCATCATCTCGATTAAATTGAATTTATCTAGATTAAATTGTTTTTTCATTTATTATTGCATATAAACTGTCGGTTAATTACTTGTTATTTATTATCAGTTTCTATATTGATATTTATGGATTGTTTTGGAAGATGATTGTGACGGATGTTGATTGTGATGGATGTTGATTGATATTGGTCGAATGGGTGTTTAGTTTATATTGTTATACACTGCAAGTTCGTTATGGATTATTATTAATTTGGGTTTGCGGTTTGAAATGATATACAACTGTAAAATATCAAATTGCGAAGTGAAATGACAAATATCTGTATCACTTGACCATAGGATAGAAAATTATATACAGACACCGTGATCTATATATAAAATATTTTGAAATGATTTCTATGGTTCTGTAAAGAAATACATGGTATTATATAAATATTGATCGTAGAGATTATATAAATGTTGATTTATTCTTCATTTTAAGCTATGTATAAATTTGTTTTAATATAGAATAAGTTGATAATAAAGTTTGATTTTATTAAAGATAATATGGTTAAGTATTTATTTAAATTTATTTTAATATAGAGTTTATAATGATTTAAATAAATTAAGGTTGGAAGATAAATTTGAAATTGAATTTATTTAAGAATTAAACTCAAATAAGTTTGATGTGAAATTTATCGAATTTGAAATTTTAAAAGGTATGATTTTTATAACTTGATTTTGGTTTAAGGTGAATCAGATGTATATTTTAAGTATGAATAAATTTAAGGAAATATTTGGTTTAAGGGGTATCCCCTGCTGTCCCATCGGTCGTTGCAACGGTGCCTCGTGATGCTGATGCTTCCTCTATGGTTCCTCCTGCTGTTGCTCTGGTTAGTTTACCTCCTTCTTCTTCATCGCCAATGATAGATCCACCTACTGTTTCTCCTCCAATGGCCTTGGAGGAGACCCCTTCTGCACCCTCGTTTGATATTATTTCCTGGAATTCTGATGAACGTGCTTGGATTCATGATCCATCTGATATGAGATATTCCCATGAGAAAGTCATCTATTATGCTTTTATTAGTGAGATTGAGGGTGAGAGTCGGTGTCTTATCTACCATATTGAGGGAGATGGTTTGTGCCTTACTAGGGATGGTGTGATTGGTGAGGAGAATAAGAGTAAGTTTTATGATGTCACTTGGGATAGGAAATTTATTTACTCTCCTGACTCTATTGGTTATGATCCGCTTCTAGCTGCTCTATTTTCGGGATTTTCTCTTGTTGTTGGTCCTTCTTTGGATGATGATCGTGATTGTTCCCCCTCTTTTGAGGAAACTTAGTCATGCTGTGATAGTAGTTTAGGTATCTTTGTCTAGCTCCTGTGCTTTATTTTATTCTGTTTTGGGTTTTCTGCCCTTTTAGTTGTTCTGTGCATGTGCAGAGCACCTGTTTGTTCATTTTATATACAGTGGCACGGCCCACTTTAAAGCCGGCTAGCTTTGCTAAAAAAATTTAAGGAAATATTTAATTATTTGTAATTTAGGCTTTATGTAAATGATAATGGATTTATTAAGTAAAATATTTCAAAATTAAATAATATGAAATTGAATTTGATATATATATATGTGTGTGTGTGTGTGTGTGTGTATGAAATCACCAAACTTAGTTTTGAAATTGTTGTATACTTAAAGTTTGAAATATACTGAATTTGAAATGGTTTATTCTGTGGATCAATTCTGTTTGAAATCGATATAATTTGGAATAGTTTATTTGAAAAACGAATCGAATTGAAATTTATGATTTGGAATTTGGTAAAATATAAAATGTAGAAATTAAAGTTGTTTTGGAATTGGTTTGTGAAATTGAAGAGTCTAATTTATTATATAAAGTATTTTAATATTTAAACCATTTAAGTGGTGGAAGTTATGTTTCAAAGTTATGAGTTTCAAAGTATTAAGACTTGAAAGTGTTATATTTCAAATGTTTGGATTTTAAAGGGTTATAACTTTGAAAGTAATATGATTTTTGGAAGTGAATATATTTGGGGGAAAAAATGATATCATATTGATTTGGTTTTGAAGTGAAAATGACATCATATTGATTTGGTTTTTGAACTGGAAATGATATCGTAATTATATGATTTTGAGATGGATATGATATTCTGATTTTGAAGTATAAACTATTTTGAAAATGGCCACGGTGTTATAATAAAGTTTGGTTGTTAAAGAGACTGGGATCGGAAGTTGTCATACTCTCTGCCAATTCCAAAAATCACTTTAACAGCCGTGTATGCGGTGGAGATTCCAGAATGAAGTAGGATGGTGGCGACGTTCTATTGAGGTATGTACGTGGACCTGACTCCCATTAGTTGGCATAAGCTGGCTAAAACAGGAGCAATTCCAGGCCAGTGAGGTAGCTCCTCTTATCGGATACACTCCTTCGATACCATTTTATCACTTTGTGATTGATTGGTGCCCTTTGATTTTTTTTAGGGGTGTGGCTCGAGGTAGGCAGTAGCTGCATGCTACACGTCACCACCAGTCCGGATAGTAATTGGTATATCTATCTTAGCATTGCCTCATTGTGCCGGGTCACCTACCCTATCACGCCTTGTACGAGTTTGGATTTCTCCCGTAGCCGTGGAGTATTTAGGATAGTCTCCCGATCTAGAGATGCGTTGATACTGGATGGACTACTGGGACTAGTATGTCTTAAGGGTAATATTGGGTCACTCCTTAACTCTATTTAAAAGTAAGTTTATTTTACTATAGACATTATTATAATAGCGAAATATTATTACATAGTAGATAGTTTAACGGATCCTTAGGAGATGTACATCCCGAGCATCTCCTAAGTTACTGCATTCACATTAGACACTGGATAGGAGATGTCAAACCCCGTAAACAATTCTGACGCTGATCCACTCATATTTTACCGTTGATTTAACTTACATAAGATCTTTTAGTTCTAACTCGAGTGTTTTGTCTTTTCAATTCGCTCGGGTCAACCTGAGCATTTCAGGATTTGAAGACTTTATTTCTGAAGGACGAAGACGAAGAATGTATTATTACTATTATTTACTATATTGTTTCGATGCATCACAATGTTCCACTTCATTATTTATTATTCTTTATTATGTGTAACTCTGATCTGTGTTGTATAAGTATAATCAAATGTTTTTGTAAAACAGCTTCATGAACTGTTATTTGATTATTATATTCTGTCATTCCGCTGTGAGATTCTGTTTTTTATTTCTTTCCCCGCTTTTCTTATTCACCCCAAAAACAATCCGCTCTTTTGTATGGTTTGAGTCTGACGTGTGTGGCTTATCATTGATTTTAAGTGTACAAAAGGGCGGTCTGTTACAATTCACCAAGGTTAAAGCAGCTAAAATGGCCAATTATTGAAGATTAAAGATAGGAACTTACTCTTAAACAAAGCACACCTTTTATTCAAAAGGCGTACTTTAGGGAAAGTGTTAACTGGATTTTTAACCCATCAAAATTCAGTAAGAATTAGAACATTCATACTATGCTAGAATAGCCCAAGAATCAACCAAAAGGGCCAAAAAAAGACGAAAATAAAGACTTAAGAGGAAAGATGCCAAAATAAGCTAAGGTGATGGATCGCTAACGATCCATAAGGCTTTCTCATGGACCTTCCAAACCTCTTGCATCATGATTCATTATCATTTCTAAGCATACTCGCTAAGTTTTATAGCATGCCAAACAATTTAGCTTGAGAAGTGAAGACTCATCTGATTCAAGCTATTTGGCTAAAATTAGCTAACTTAAAATGGACCTACAGAACTCATAAGAAGTCGGATTGGCTTGAAATTTTGGGAGAACATTTAGCAAACATAGGAAAAGGCTCGTGAAAAAATGAAGTCATTTGAGTTGATTTGATGGATCACTAGCGACCCATCTAGAGCAAACTCCACTACCTTAAATTTTAATGGTGGGTCCATAACACCGTCTAGAGTGTTCCTACAAAGTTTCTTCATTAAGATTTGAGCAAGATATGTCTAATTCTTCTGGACTAGATGACCCATGAAGATGGATGACCAAACTAACTCCAAACGACTTGATATTTGGACAAGACACTTAAATAGAAGATAGAAAGAGAACCAAACAAAGATCACTCAAAAATATGCTAAGTGGATGGATAGCTAGTGATCCGCCCTTTATGGATAGCTGGTGATCCATCCCCTATGGATAGCTAGCGATCCATCAAGATAGGTCGGATAGCCCTTAAAATTTTCGAGCTTTCGTAGCACTAAGTAAAGGCTTCTGGTAGAAAATTATGCTAAGTTGATGGATAGCTAGCGATCCATCCCCTATAGATAGCTAGCGATCCGTCAGATTGATTTGAGATTTTTGGTGATGACTTCACATAACAGCTGGACGCTTCTACACATGGACTTCTGGCTCAACACTCACTGAATTCCCCTATAAATACTCACCTACTTGCAACTAGAGATGGATCGTTTTCGGAGAAAGACTGCCATTACTCTATTGGAATTGCTTCGCTTCTTTAACTTTCTTCTCCCTCGCAATAGTCATCAAGGGGGTTACTATGATTCTTCAATCAACCCTTGTACTTGTGGCTTGTTCTAACTAATCGTAACTTAGATCTAGGAATTAACTAGTTGATATCCAGAGAGATTCAACTATAATAATCATTATAAAGATTGATTAAAGTGGATGTAGGCCAGAATCAGCCGAACCACTGCAAAAATCTTGTGTCCATTTTCTTACTTCAGCTATTTATTTGCTGTTTTTTTGAGATTTGTGCCGGTGATTATCTGCACTGGTGCTTTCACACTTGTGGTGTTGACCTATTTTATGGTTTATTGTTTATGGTATTTTTCCCCAACTTTATTTTATTTTATTTTTATGAATAAGAATCTATTAGAGAGCTCTTAGAAAGCTTGAAAAAGAAGAGGAAGAAGAAGTAAAATGATATTAGGAATTTGTGTGAAGGAGGAGTGATATTTATAAGAAAATCCTTAGAATAAAATATTACTTTGCATAATTACATAAATTTCCCTAGACCACACCCTCCTCCTAGACCCTAGCACACATCTCCTCTCTCCCAAAGCCATGTGATGGTTGATGTGAGGTGATGGTGTGGTGTTGTGAAGTGATGGTTGCTTTATGGTTACTTAAAGGTTAAGCTTTTGAATTATTTAATCATTATTGTGATATATATATATATATATATATATATATATATTCATGTATATACGTTCACGTTGTCAAGTGCATGTAACATATATACATATATATCTGTGTGTGTGTGCGCGTGTAAAATTAGGTGCAAAACACTTCGAACGTCTTCAAACGACGTTTGTTCGTTAAATCGTTGAAATCCGTAGAACCGATTATCGGTCACATTTTCACTTATACTTTAACGTACATATATTTGTAAATATATTTATAAAATAAATCTCTAGTCATTACCAATAAATTAAATGATCACATTTCATTTATAAAACCATATAAATTAATATTAACAATTATTTACAAAAATTGTCATTATACCGATAAAGCAACATCGATTTTTCCTTACATTTTCAAATCAAATACATATCTTTATAAAACTATTATAAATGACTTCATTATCACTTTATATCTATTTAAAATTAATTATCATTATTTATAATAATATTTGGATAATTAAAATAATTTTATTAAATCATTAAATCTCAATAAATAAATCAATGATTTAGATTCAATGTTATCTTATGGATATAAATTTCTAGGAAAATATTTTATATTCAAAATGAGATTACTATTACTTATTATCAGTTGAAGCAATATTATACTTTTATTTTCATAAATTTAAAAATAAATACAATTTGTCAAAGTGATAAACTGGCAGGTCATTACATAAATCACCACAAAACCAAGTGCTTGATTCTAGATCAAGAACTATCATGTGAATAGAATGATCTACGTACAACTTACTCATTTTATCTTATTGGTTTTTTAACTACACCAATTTCTTTTTATCTATTCTTTTACACAAATAGTATTTCTCATTGATACTAAAACAATTTGTGAACTGTTTCATAAAAACATAAGTTCAAGTTTATAGACATTTCATCACTTAAGTTCATACTCTAACCCACTACCTTCTAAGAGTATATATAAAACATCAAATTTATTTTACTTAATAATTATGTTTAACCATTTAAAACTTTCTTAAACTTACTACCTTCTTAACCTAATAGTAAAAAAACTCAACATTTATATTTTCACAAAACCACTTAGCTTTAATTTTTATAATGGTTCGATGGTTTCCGACTGTCTAAAGTCACGGAAAATTCTATTTCATTTTAACAAATGAAGACTACCAAACAACATATCATTACGTGATGCACACACCATACCATCTTATTGTATAGGCTACATGTGTCCATAAAATAACTTAACAAAGTTCAGTTATTTATTAACCACTATTTTTCCACAAAGAGAAAAATAGAAAAGGGTTTTCTCAATTATTTGGGTTATGCACTACCACTCGGGCACCCAACATAGCATACATATTAATCCTTTTCATATAGAAAGCTTATTTCAAAATCTTTATTAAACTAATTTATATCTTATATCAACTTCCTTAAGGAAAACTTTAGAACTAAACATTAGGTATTATTTCTAATCATTTCAAATAATATATACATATATCTCTTGTACATAAAATCTTACTTTTAGGATTAAATCAAGATCTATTTTAACAAAATAACTTGATAGCATCCCCTACTTTGAAACCCAAACATCGATGATGTTGCAGTCATAACCAAAATTATTTTCAAGTGATAGAAGTGAGTTCGGTACACTCAATCATACTTTCAAACTTAACAAAATCATTTCCAAAGCGGTATTAAATACTTCATAAATATTACTAAGTAGCATGACCTCAATCTCATAAACCAATTTTCTACATATATTCTTTAAAATAATACTATTATCTTTTTTTATAACCTTAGAAAGCATTTCCAAAGTCATTGGGATTTATGTTCTCAAATCATCGGTTTAAACCTTTTTCGTTTATAAACCATATTTATTAACCATACTTATACAAAATCACTTTCAAAAGTATTTATTCCCTTAAATAACTTATCTTTTCTTTAGATTATAATAGAAAACTTTTCTTAAAGTTAACTCTTAACCCAATATTGTTGTGGAAAGCCTTATAGTCAAACTGTGAAACTTAATTCATAAAGTGTTCATTTCAATGCTTCCACAAATCTGTCTACCCAACCCTTGTAGTGAAAAGGAAAAACTGCTCATAAAATGGTTGAGAATAAATTAAAATCAACTAACAATAGTCAATGCTAACAAACTATCCGATCATGGCTAATCAAACAAATCTACAAATGATAGTAATGCTAATAAACTAGTTGAGTATGTCAAATCATTCCATAAAGGATAGCAATGCTCATAAACTGGCCGAGCATGGCTAAACTAATTAATAAGGAGGTAACGAATGAACATCATTATTCCCTAAATTAATTAAACCATGCCTTAATAATTCACACTTACATAAGTTACCTTAAATAAGATCTTTGATTTTCGTAGCTCGAATTACCTTGAAGGCATACACTATAACAAATACAAATATGCTCTGAGATGTATAATGCACTCAACTCATGCTAGGGAATTCCGTCAACCTATCTCTTAATGAGTCATACCCAACAAAAGCCAAGGATCTTGCTTAACTTTTAGATCTAAATCCAGATGCAATGACTTACCTTTTCGACCATCAAATGTTGATACTAATACATCCGGTATTCACGTGCTGAGCACTCACGTATCAAAAAGACGAATTGTTAGGGTAAAAGAAAAGAAAAAGAAAACAGAACAAGGAAGAAGAGAACACAGTATCAGAATCTCACAAAAAACGAATCAAAAGACAACAAAAATTATCACTCTAAGATACACAGTATTTAAGAGTTATAATTCTAAACATTATCATTAGCTTGGACAGTTATAACAACCTATAATCACAAATGCTGATATATACATAGTAGTAATGCAGCAGAAATAAGAATATTACGGTAGGTGAAACACCTAGCTTGTCTCCTGAGCTCCAAAAAATATCAATGAACACTTGCCCTTCTCAGACTACTCGAAAGAGCGCCCATAGAAATAAGGAAAATATAAAACCATGATCAAACACAAGTCTGGTAGAGAAACTCAAAAAATACGTAGCCATATATAACAGTACTTTTGACATCATGCCGTAAAGATAATCCCATCAAAAGAACCACACATCTAATAGGTACATATGATGACATAATAGATAATGTCTAAGGTGAAGAATATAAATCAGAAAATAGTTCTGATGCTTACATTGATCACACTATAATAATATTGAGGGTACAATCAAAACCGCTAAGGTACGCACACATAATGGATTTTTCATGGAGATCTCTTCGGTCAAGTCGAATTCGAACTCCATGCACAAGGATTCGAAGTTACCTTTCGAGCATCATATATCTCCAAAATAAAATATACCATAAGCAAAACATAACTGGCTCATGCCCGGACACACAGAACCAATAGACCACGAATCTCTACATGGATTCCAACATCTCGAATGGATCACGAATCTCTATGGATTCAAGCATCTTGAATAGATCATGAATCTCCATATAAATTCTAGCATAAGTCCTCCGATGAATTCTAACACTGACTTATCCACTGGACTTAACTTTAGGATAGACGGTTCAACTTTATAGCATTCCACTTCATCGCTACTTCCAAAACATAGAACTCATATGTCAATTTTGAAGTTGTTTTCGATAAGTAAAACACTTACTGGTCCCTATTTTTTCAAACTAAAATTTAAAATGACGTTTGAGAAATTTTCATGCTTGGAGTGTTGTAATCGAAGCTTAAACGACTATATTATCAACATTTGAACATATTGGATCGGAAACAATTCAAAACTAATTAAGAAAGTAAATGTTAATAGCTTAACATTAAAATAAGCATTAAGTATAAATGTTAACATTAAATATATATGTTAATTAAGAGAGCTCAATCAAATTAAATCTAACTAAGAAAGAACATAAGCAGATAAATTGGAAGTAAATAAGTATTAATAATTTAGATTATTTTAAACATTAGATGTAAACCTTAACATTGAATTGTTTAGCTATGTTAAATCTAATCAAATCAGAGACTAGAAGGAAGTAATCAAAGGAGGTCATCGTTAAATAAAGTAAATTAGTGCTTAAAAGGAAATAAATAAATGAGAATTAATTAACATTAAAATAAACATTAGTGAGAAAGAACATCAACGTAAGGGTGGAAATAGTATGTAATAAATGTAGTCAATTGACGGTAACTACACTTAACGTTTACTCAATGTGGAAGAAAGAAATTAATAATCGAGTGAAAATGGTAACAAATTAACGATATTTAACGTTAGTGGATACTTAACTTGTAAGCAAAGTCAACATTTATTGGATTAGGAAAAATGGGATGAAAAAAACAAAAAATGAATTAAAAATATTAATATACATTAATTATTTTAATTTAACGCATGTGATTGATTCATGAGTCTATAAATAAAGGCTTGACACTTCACTTCTCTTTTCATATCTTCCAATATTCTTCTACATTATTTTATCTTCTCCACTATTCTTATAAATTATAAAATATTATATATGTACGTATGTATGTATGTATAAATTGGGGAAGAATAGAAAATGTAACGACCCGAAAATTTTCTAACCCGAAAATTCCAGATAGTTATGAAAAAGAAGAAAAAGATAGAAGAAGAAGAAGAACAGAACACCAAACATCTCACATTCGCAGCGGATAAAATATAATAATAAATAATAACAGTTTACAAAGAATACTATATCTGTCAATTACATTTAATATACATCAGAGTTTCACATATATACACAGAACTGAATATTTACAATTATCATGACTGAGATTAACAATAATATAAATACAGCGGAATACTCTATACGATATCGCCATCCAGCTCGCCTCCTGAGCTCCAGAACGTACCTACCTGAAAATCTGTAATACTCGGTCTGACCCGAGCATTACACCAAAGTAACACCCGGGTCAGGCTGGACTCCAGCGTGAGTAAACTCAACTAACATGAAATATCCAAGCAAACAACTTATATAAACCAGGGGTAACTTATATCAATTTAACCAATTCATAATTTGCTAAAAACAACACTTATTTCACATATCAATTTCTAAGTACCAAACTTAGATAAAATAATCCAATTTACTTAAATCACTTCATTTCAGCCTATTGATTTCACAAATCAATTTATTAAAAATTTGAAGTGGTTTCGGGTATTTTCCTAATACCCGACCCCGGTCTCTTCGAAACTCATGTTATCCTAACCCAAGTTATACAAATGAAATACACAACATTCATATCAGAGATATTAACACATTCAAAACATCCAATACCAATTAATCATCCATCACGTACAAATCAATTCAATTGATTCAAACTGAATTCCGAACCTCAATCACCTAGATCCCTTCATTTCAACGTTAATTAAATTCCAAAATCAATTAATTGGTCAACCCATCATTTTCATGTAATTAATCACTCTGGATTAATTATCCTTCAGTTTTATTTAACTTTAATCCATTTCACGATGTTAATTATTATTAACCAAAATCAATAAGAAATCTTTAATTACCTCATAAATTAATTAACTATATTAATTTCATTTATCCTTAATTACTTATATTAATTAATTTCTCGTAAGTCATTGATTATGGATTAATTAATCTTAATTTATCAATCTTTGATTACACCTTTAATTACATAAGTTAAGGATTTCCAATGTTATTTTAATTTATCCTAATCAAATTTATTTATCTTAATTAAACCACAATATTAATCATTTTCGATTAATTCTAAACTGTAATTAAATATTCTTTTTGTTACTTCATTAAATAAACCAATTACTCCTTTATTAATCATCTTAATTAATCTCTTGACTAATTTCTCGAAGTAATTATATTCTGTCAATTTCATTAAGTCATTTCTATCAAACCATCCCTTGGTTTTCTAATTTAATTCGACTAAATTAACTTAAACCTTAATGAATTCAAACCTTTACTTACTAATTTATCAACTCGATTTGTTAATTAATTCAATTAATAAATTATCCATTTCAATTACCCTACTTTTTCAACGAATCACAAATCATTAAGCTCCGTATTTATGATTTAAGTTTTAAACAATTTAAAATCCAAATATTCGAGTCAAACCGCAGTTAACTCGAGCATCAATCAAAACCAAAGCCAAATCATCATCAATGCATATCAATTCAATTTAATCATTCAATCCAACGGTTAAAATTTAATCATATAAATTAAAATTAAAATCCAACATAGTGAGTTTACTCACCTTTGGTTCCTGTCTTGCAACCCACTTCCGACCTGGCTCGCTTCTTTTCAGTTTATGACCTCGTACAAATATTTATACAATTTTATTAATATCTGAATAAATTGAACAATTAACTTCCATAGATTTAATTAATCACTTATTTAATTTAAATTTAAACCCCTTTAAATGAATTTATTAGTTAACCATTCCATTTTAACTAAATAAATATTTCAGTATTATCATTATTTCAGATTAAACGATAAATCAAAAATACTTGTATAAATGTTTAAATTAATAAGTATTAAGGTTCTATATCCTATACCAAATCAAATTCAAAAACACAACTATTCACATTTACAGTAACCTATCTGCATATTTCTCCTTTTTTTTTTTAACTGATAAAAAAAAAATACACCTTAGCTTGCAGACCATCGCGATGTCGCGAGCCGCCATCACTAGCTCCTCCCCTGTCGCGATCCAACCATAGAGAAATAGGATGTATTATACAACTTCGTGAACCAAATACAACCTTCGATTCACACAACTCCACCTTTATTTTTATTTTTTTTATAAACTCGATCCCTAGGTACCTACGAAAACTGCCGAGCCCAGACTAAATGTCGCGACCTCCAAAAACCTACCCGAACACCATAAACCCTCACCACATGCACATCTCAACTCGACGAGGTAGAAGAAATTCGATTTAGAATTCTTTTTTTTTTAGAGGAGACTCGATTTCGTGAATTGATTTTATATTTTTTTATTTTTATTTTAATCGGAACTGGCAATCGCAATTAGTACTAGGGGTTGGAGGCGTGAGTTTACAAAGAGGAAGGAGAGAATGTCGCTTTGATTTTTACCGAAGAAAAGGAGGAAGCCATTATTGATTTGAACGAATATGAGCTCGATTTTATTTTGATTTTGATCTCCTCAGAGAATCAAAGGGACGGAATGAAATAGATGTAGGAGGGAGGCTTCCTGAATACGCGTTGAAGAAAATATCTTTGACCCTTTTTGACTTTAAATACCATTATAATTTCAAAAAGTTTCATTAACTGTCATTTAAATTTTCGAACTCCTCTTAAGGAATGTCGTTAGGCAATTATAAAGTTTCGCCCGCGTTCCGACCCCGATGAAACGTGTTTCGGAACTTAGTTCGATCGTATGCATGAGTTGCAGAAGAAAACGATCAGTTTGAACTTAAATTGATTAAAATAGTTCTAAGCGTTTCGAGCTGCCAGGGTCAAACGACAACTCCGATGGCTACGAAAATTGAAATCTGGTAATAACTAGCTATTACGGATTTGATGGAACTGGTTTCGTCAAATTCCGAGACTGTGCCTCGGAAGGCTATTTCCAGATTCCAATTTAAACGATATATTATCAAAATTGAACCAAACACTTCCAAACTCAATTTCAACACTTTCACTAGCTTCAGTGCTATCAATATAAATTCTATAAGCTTTCAAATTATTTTTAACAGGCTTAAAACCTCAGATTCAATAATTTACCCAATTTCAATTATTAAATTCAATATTTAAACTATATAACTTAATAATTTAACTGCCAAGTAAATATTGATATCAGGAATTCAAGTTAAAATTAACTTTTAAATATTTTAAAATCAATTAACAATTCCAATTTAAATTGTTGAAAATCCTGGGTCGTCACATTCCTCCCCCCTTAAAAGAATTTCGTCCCCGAAATTACTAGTTGGGAAGAATGGACTAATACCCGTTTACTTTTTCCCAAAACCCACTATCCAACATCCTACCAACGATCTTTTATTAAAGACCCACTATCCTTAACCAACTTCTCAAAACCTTCTATAGTTTTCATACAGCATCCTCTTGGTCTATCCTTTAAATTTCAATTTAAATTCAAATTTTGAATTATCAAAATTTTCTCAAAATTTTTCTAACTCCCTAAATTTCCGAAAATTTTTGTCAGCGTCTCCTTTGCGCGGCTAGCTTGGTACAACTACAAAAGGCCTCTACGGGCTCCCAAATACCAAAAAGAAAACTAAAGCCAAGTGGCTACATCAAAAACCCAATCCAATTTCATACAGAAGTTTAAATACATACCTTTTTGTCGGGCAATTCACATTTCTCTTTTGGAAATCAAATCCAACTTCCTTTTTTACCTTTTTATACCTACATATTTTACTTAGCAACAATATTCAATCGTAACCTTTCAAATCATTTATACTTTTTCTTACAGGAGTTTTCACATATACTTCTATGCAAATTAGTTTTCCTTGTTTCATGCTAATTTAATACGTCTTCAATTGTGAATATTAAATTTTATTTTCCATTTATAACTTATTCATATTAGTTTCATTTTCTAATTTACTTTGGTTTCAAATTTGAAATTGTTTTGTCGTTAATAAAATTTTACCAAAATTTTCTAACTCCCAAAATTTTCAGAAAATTTTGGCAGAGTCTCCTTTGTACGGAGGAGCTTTTGCAATTTGACAAGAGATATAAATATGTATACATCGACCCACCCGGTCGGAAAAAGCAAAAAAAGTTCATATTTCCTATTTTTATTATGTAGGCGTACCTTATTTAGCATTTTAAGCATGCGGCTTATTAATTTTAGCAAATAGCATACCCAAATCTAGCCAAACGGCTTCCATGTACCTGTACTTACTCAATTTAAATATGTAAGTGCCATATATAGAAATTTTATTAACCTAACACTTACTTTCAAAAGCCAAACACATGCATTACTTAAATAACAAGCACCAAACATTTCCAATAAGCAATTTTATATGTTTTAAAGCACATCTAATTGTTTCCAACCAAATTTATATGCCTTTTCATTCAATTTTAATGGTTTACACACAATTACTTGCATTCAACTCATTTTAAGCAAAACAATCTCATATTCACTTCAATTGATTCAAAAATCAATTATATCGCTTCCGCTAATTCATAGCATTTAATTTGATTAAATCTCGCTTACGTTAAACGATAATCATTTCTACGCAATTTGATAATATCCAAGTGAATAATTAATTGTTTAAGTTTTATAACCAATTAAAATTTGATTTCAACTTAGCTTTATTTAATTCAATTCCATTTTAATTTATTCACCAACCATACATACGCATTTCATTTCATCACCTTATTGACTTCATTCAAACTATTGATTAAGCTTAGCATATTCAATATTCCTAAATTTATAACCATTTCCAAATTAATTTTATCCAAGCTTTAATTTAATAGTCTTTTATCCTTATTCGAAGCCAAGCTTCCATAAACTTTGAACTTAAGTTAATTACTTTAATTTATTCCAACATCAACTTAAGTTCACTTCCATTAAATTTGATTCTCGTTAAATCAAATTCCATTTAATTCAGTTAGCCCATCTCCTTCATTGTAAATTTAATCCACCTTCTCAATTTATCAAAACAATATCCAGGCACATATGCCACCGAACTTAAGTCCAGTCTGATAATCCAATTCCAATTAAAGTTTGATTCAATTTTTTTTATTATTCATCAGGCTTCATCCATTTATTATACAATTCCAGTGATCCCATTAATTTTTTTTAATTTACTTGTTTATTTCGAATTTATTTTATTAATACAAGACCATCTCAATTTATTTCTATTCACTTGGATTTTGCTTTGCAACTCAAACTATTTCTATTATAATCACTTTTCTTATATCCAATCCACTTGCAAATCTCATTAAATATTATTCAAATCACCCTTGAATTTTATTTATAATTCAAACCATCACATTTCTTTTTCAATCCAGCCCTATTTTATTTTTACAACATCTCTTATAATTTATTTCATTATTAAATCCAAGTCAAATTCTATTTACAATTTGAATTCATTTCCAAACTCCATTATTAATTTACAATTCATTTATTAACCAAAGTTAAATTTTATTAACATACTCCATCAAGTAATTATTTTGTTAATTAGCTTACTTCTAACTTTCAAATCAATATGCGATTTTATTTCAAAGAATCGCTTCATTGAAATTTCCCGAGTCCAATTTTATTTTATAATTCCAGTTTGAAATCCCCTTTTTACTTTAAAATTTAGGAATACCTTCAAATTTAGACAATACAATTAAAATAGCTTTTTATAAAAATATTTCTTATAACTCGATGTCTCAACCAGTCCATCCTTGTTCTCACAGAAATTCAGTCATACGTTGATCAGGCGTAGGACTGAAAATCTATAAGTACTTGGTAAACCCGTTTTCAACACCCAGTGAAAATACTTGGAAAACAATTTTATTGAAATATAGATTACAATTTTGAAAATAGAGGAAATATTTTTTTAGTGAGGATGCTCTGGAAATCATCACCCCCATTCCATGGTCACAGTTACATACCAGGGTTACGTTGCAGTCACAACAAAAGTCCATGTAACTGCAGGCTCTCCGCGGCACTCTCGATTACGCCATGGAACCCACACAACAGATCACAGTTACATCCAGGGTTACGTTGCAGTCACAACAAAAGTCCATGTAACTGCAGGCTCTCCGCGGCCTCTGATCTCGCTATCAAAATGAAACTTCTCCACTCTTACATAGGTCGCAGTCTACCGAGATAAACTCAAACGCAGACTGTTGGCTCTCAGCGGCACACACGACTTTCGCTATGTTATACCATAGGTCGCAGTCTACCGATATAGAATCAAACGTAAACTGTTGGCTCTCCGCGGCACACACGACTTCCGCTATGGTATGCACTACTCATAATCCCCAGGAACTAGTTTTGTCCGGACTCCTCACAGGATCAACTTTAGAACCCCCTCGGGCTCCAGGCAGCACCACCCAATGGCACTCCTGAGAAGTTCATTTCAAGAGGACGCCTTTTTCCCCAGAGCCATCATCAAAATATTTTATACTATACACATATAGTATCTTCAAATCATACACCTCGTATGATATCATACAAAGCTCTTTTACACAAAATCGATTATCCCAAAATCGATAATTCTCAAAATAGGCTTTCCAAAACTCAAAATTGATTTTTCCCCAAAATCAAAAGCCTTTCCCAAAATCCTCATAAGATCCTTTATATATATTCAGATATATATATATATATATATAAATAAATTTTTAAAACTTTGGATCCTTACTTTCTTGTATAAAACCCTTTTATACTCCAAACACTCTCAAAAACCATAGAAATATCCAATTTCCATCTTTCTTCATACATTCTTTCAGTTCAAAAGAACCATTTCACATTCCTTATTCACCTTTACATTAATCCCTATTTGGATTATTACTTCAATCCTTATCTCAGTTGGGTACTTTAATCAATAACAGTTTGAACTCCGACCAGTTTAGAAAAATAGCTTGAAAATTTTAAAAATAGGTAAGTAGTTGAAAAATAATTATTAGTTGCAAAATAATTGTAAAATAGTTAACTAATTGTAAAATAGTCAAAAAATAGTTGAATAGTTCCAGAGATTTTTAGACAATTGAAAGATAGTAATTTATTTGTAAAGTAGTGGAAAAATAATATATAGTTTAGGAAACAATTGAAAAATATTTAAATAGCTCCAAAAATAATGGTAGAACAAATATAATAAATTAGCTTTAAAAAGAAAGGCTGTATATATTTAATAGCTTAGAAAATAAGTTTATATCAAAACAATTTATATTGAAAATAGTCAAGAGCCAACTGTTCACCTCCTCAACAATTCAATTTAAATCTCCATTTAAAGTGACCCAATTCTAATCCAAATAACTCCAAATTCCATTGGACTTGATTAATTCCCAATCCAAGTTGAATCAATCTTGATTCCTTTCCAAATTTAAATCAAATTCTAATTGATTTTAATCCTGTTCAATTTTAACTATAATTTCATAGTATTCCAATCAATTTGAATTATTATCAATTTAATTTCAGAATCCAAATCACTTCAATTTAATCCATTCCAATTTCCCATTTAAAATTTTTAAACTTATATATTTTCAATCACCAATCCAATTACTTCAACCCAAATTAAATTTTGAACTAATTCAATTTCAATCTTGAATTTTAAACTACCTCGAATTATATAAATTCGAGTTAAATTCTCAAAGGTTGATTTAACCTTTTAAACCAAATTATCTTTTATTTAAAGTTTTTAAACAATCTCAAATTTCTGAGTCCAATTCTTCATTTCAACTTATCTATACTTATATATTTTTTTTTTATTCCATAAACGTTTTATCAAGATTCCAGAATTTCAAATCCAAACTCAGTTCACAAACAATTCCAATTAAAAACATTTTGGTAGCAATTTCTCTTTTAGAAACTCGAAAATAAACATCGATGATGCTGCAGTCATTACCGACGTTATTTTCCAGTGACCGAAAGAGTTCAATGCTTTTATTTCTTTAAAAACATTTCCAAATATTTTTAATTTCAAATCTTCCAGATTTCCAATTCAACACCAAAAATATTTACGAAATAATACTATTATTTCTTCAAAACCTTTGGAAACCACTTCCAAATCCAAAGGAATTCTAAATTTTGCCCAAAAATTCCAAATTCCCCATCCATCCAATTCATATTTAAACATTACTCTGGAATTTCATCTCACTTTATTTTCAAATATTCTCCGGAATTCTATTTCAACTTATAATCTCATTTATTTATGACGTTTATTTCAATTTATAAATTACATTTACAATCTATATTTCAAATTCCTTTTTGATTTTAAACCAATTCCACTTTAATTACAATTTCAAGATTATTCTAATTACTTTGGACTAGTATCCATTCAATTGAACCCACTTCAATTTCAATCATTTCAATTCAATCCAATTCAAATCTTCCATTAAATTTTTGAACCTATACATCTTCCATCCCAAATCTAATTAATTCAAATCGGATTCAATTTGAATGAGTTCAATTCCAACTTCAAATTTAAACCATCTCGAATTATATAATTCGAGCTAAATTCTCAAAGATTGGTTTAACCTTTTTAAACCAAATTTAACTTTGTTCATTTGAAGTTTCAAACAATTCTAATTTCTGAGTTCTAATTCTAGAATTTCATTTTTAATTAATTTAAGTTTAATTTGGTTGTATTATAGTCCGTCTTAACTTAATTCCAATAATTTAACACCCAATCACCTTAATATTTATTAGAAGGAAATATTGTTTTATATATCAAAATATACTTTTATATAAAACCATTTAAAATCTTTATATAAGAAAATAACAAGTACGCGCTCATATATATACACTCAACTCATTCTAGAGTACTACAGACTCTATTTAATGAGTAATCCCCACCAGAGCCAAGGTTCTCGCTTAACCTTTCGGCTCTGATACCAAATGTAACGACCCGAAAATTCCAGATAGTTATGAAAAAGAAGAAAAAGATAGAAGAAGAAGAAGAACAGAACACCAAACATCTCACATTCGCAGCGGATAAAATATAATAATAAATAATAACAGTTTACAAAGAATACTATATCTGTCAATTACATTTAATGTACATCAGAGTTTCACATATATACACAGAACTGAATATTTACAATTATCATGACTGAGATTAACAATAATATAAATACAGCGGAATACTCTATACGATATCGCCATCCAGCTCGCCTCCTGAGCTCCAGAACGTACCTACCTGGAAATCTGTAATACTCGGTCTGACCCGAGCATTACACCAAAGTAACACCCGGGTCAGGCTGGACTCCAGCGTGAGTAAACTCAACTAACATGAAATATCCAAGCAAACAACTTATATAAACCCAGGGTAACTTATATCAATTTAACCAATTCATAATTTGCTAAAAACAACACTTATTTCACATATCAATTTCTAAGTACCAAACTTAGATAAAATAATCCAATTTACTTAAATCACTTCATTTCAGCCTATTGATTTCACAAATCAATTTATTAAAAATTTGAAGTGGTTTCGGGTATTTTCCTAATACCCGACCCCGGTCTCTTCGAAACTCATGTTATCCTAACCCAAGTTATACAAATGAAATACACAACATTCATATCAGAGATATTAACACATTCAAAACATCCAATACCAATTAATCATCCATCACGTACAAATCAATTCAATTGATTCAAACTGAATTCCGAACCTCAATCACCTAGATCCCTTCATTTCAACGTTAATTAAATTCCAAATCAATTAATTGGTCAGCCCATCATTTTCATGTAATTAATCACTCTGGATTAATTATCCTTCAATTTTATTTAACTTTAATCCATTTCACGATGTTAATTATTATTAACCAAAATCAATAAGAAATCTTTAATTACCTCATAAATTAATTAACTATATTAATTTCATTTATCCTTAATTACTTATATTAGTTAATTTCTCGTAAGTCATTGATTATGGATTAATTAATCTTAATTTATCAATCTTTGATTACACCTTTAATTACATAAGTTAAGGATTTCCAATGTTATTTTAATTTATCCTAATCAAATTTATTTATCTTAATTAAACCACAATATTAATCATTTTCGACTAATTCTAAACTGTAATTAAATATTCTTTTTGTTACTTCATTAAATAAACCAATTACTCCTTTATTAATCATCTTAATTAATCTCTTGACTAATTTCTCGAAGTAATTATATTTTGTCAATTTCATTAAGCCATTTCTATCAAACCATCCCTTGGTTTTCTAATTTAATTCAACTAAATTAACTTAAACCTTAATGAATTCAAACCTTTACTTACTAATTTATCAACTCGATTTGTTAATTAATTCAATTAATAAATTATCCATTTCAATTACCCTACTTTTTCAACGAATCACAAATCATTAAGCTCCGTATTTATGATTTAAGTTTTAAACAATTTAAAATCCAAATATTCGAGTCAAACCGCAGTTAACTCGAGCATCAATCAAAACCAAAGCCAAATCATCATCAATGCATATCAATTCAATTTAATCATTCAATCCAACGGTTAAAATTTAATCATATAAATTAAAATTAAAATCCAACATAGTGAGTTTACTCACCTTTGATTCCTGTCTTGCAACCCACTTCCGACCTGGCTCGCTTCTTTTCAGTTTATGACCTCGTACAAATATTTATACAATTTTATTAATATCTGAATAAATTGACCAATTAACTTCCATAGATTTAATTAATCACTTATTTAATTTAAATTTAAACCCCTTTAAATGAATTTATTAGTTAACCATTCCATTTTAACTAAATAAATATTTCAGTATTATCATTATTTCAGATTAAACGATAAATCAAAAATACTTGTATAAATGTTTAAATTAATAAGTAAGTTAAGGTTCTATATCCTATACCAAATCAAATTCAAAAACACAACTATTCACATTTACAGTAACCTATCTGCATATTTCTCTCTTCTTCTTTTTTTTTAACTGATAAAAAAAAAATATACCTTAGCTTGCAGACCATCACGATGTCGCGAGCCGCCATCACTAGCTCCTCCCCTGTCGCGATCCAACCATAGAGAAATAGGATGTATTATACAACTTCGTGAACCAAATACAACCTTCGATTCACACAACTCCACCTTTATTTTTATTTTTTTTATAAACTCGATCCCTAGGTACCTACGAAAACTGCCGAGCCCATACTAAATGTCGCGACCTCCAAAAACCTACCCGAACACCATAAACCCTCACCACATGCAGATCTCAACTCGACGAGGTAGAAGAAATTCGATTTAGAATTATTTTTTTTATAGAGGAGACTCGATTTCGTGAATTGATTTTATATTTTTTTTTATTTTTTAATCGGAACTGGAAATCGCAATTAGTACTAGGGGTTGGAGGCGTGAGTTTACAAAGAGGAAGGAGAGAATGTCGCTTTGATTTTTACCGCAGAAAAGGAGGAAGCCATTATTGATTTGAACGAATATGAGCTCGATTTTATTTTGATTTTGATCTCCTCAGAGAATCAAAGGGACGGAATGAAATAGATGTAGGAGGGAGGCTTCCTGAAGACGCGTTGAAGAAAATATCTTTGACCCTTTTTGACTTTAAATACCATTATAATTTCAAAAAGTTTCATTAACTGTCATTTAAATTTTCGAACTCCTCTTAAGGAATGTCGTTAGGCAATTATAAAGTTTTGCCCGCGTTCCGACCCCGATGAAACGTGTTTCGGAACTTAGTTCGATCGTATGCATGAGTTGCAGAAGAAAACGATCAGTTTGAACTTAAATTGATTAAAATAGTTCTAAGCGTTTCGAGCTGCCAGGGTCAAACGACAACTCCGATGGCTACGGAAATTGAAATCTAATAATAACTAGCTATTACGGATCCAATGGAACTGGTTTCGTCAAATTCCGAGACTGTGCCTCGGAAGGCTATTTCCAGATTCCAATTTAAACGATATATTATCAAAATTGAACCAAACACTTCCAAACTCAATTTCAACACTTTCACTAGCTTCAGTGCTATCAATATAAATTCTATAAGCTTTCAAATTATTTTTAACAGGCTTAAAACCTCAGATTCAATAATTTACCCAATTTCAATTATTAAATTCAATATTTAAACTATATAACTTAATAATTTAACTACCAAGTAAATATTGATATCAGGAATTCAAGTTAAAATTAACTTTTAAATATTTTAAAATCAATTAACAATTCCAATTTAAATTGTTGAAAATCCTGGGTCGTCACAGAAAATAAATTGAAGAAGATAAGAAGCGCATAAACGATATGCGATAATGTGGTAAATCTCAATATAGTACAGTTATATTCTCTTTCAACCCTAAATCTCTTTTCAGATCTGAAATTTTAATATATGTATATACCGTATTTATATATATTTCTAGGGTTAAAAAGGAGATGTAGTTGAATTAGAGAATTTAATTTAGATCGGGAGATTTGGAATGCTCCAAAAGGCGAGTGGGAAATTTTATAAATCGTTTATGACGTTGAAATTTATTTCATTGGCTTTTATTTGATTTTATACCCAAATAAATATATGTTAATTGTTGGCTCAAATTAAATGTATAAAATATTGTTTAATACCCCTATTCTGTAATTTGACTAATCTAATTGGAAATGAATATTTAAATTCAGATATGGAAATCTGTCCCAAAGTTATAAAAGTTGACTCTTCAATAGATGTATAAATTATTACAGATCTATAATTGGGTGGTAAAGGTATTAGTGAATTTTAATTCTTGCCCTAATTCTATTGGAAAGTGGATTTTCAATATTTTTATTATTAGTAATGATATCCTTTTAATTTCTATAAATTGATTTAATTTTCATAATTATATAGAAAATCAAAGTTTGATTTGATAAGGAATATACCTAAATAAAAGATTGAGATGTGTAAAGTATGAATTTACTTTTCGTAGTTTATACTGTCTATTTCAATAAAAGGAGAAAGAATCATTCGTTGTAATTTCAAATGAATTTCAATTTAGATTAATTTATGAAAATTATAATGGAGAAACGTTTTAGAAATATAATTCCAACAATTTAAATATAGAGAAGAATGTTCAAGTTAAAGACCGACAACTAGAAATATAACTAATGGAGTAAATATTTGTATTTTATTAACCATGCTAATCCATTAAAATAAAAACTTAACTAATGCAACAATTTACGTGTAAAATTTGCTTTAAATAAAAGCAAAACGTTAGAACAAATCGCGTAATGAATAAAATAATTAGGAAAGAAAGTTAGAAAAGTTGCAACTCCAAAAAATTAGATAATAAATGTGAAATGAATTTGGGGGTTATAAGAAGTTAATGGGTTACAAATGTATCAACGGGACTGATAAATGAGGATGTTAGGTTAATAATTATTGAGGAGATAGAAAAAATTACTTAATAAAACTTTAATAAATAGATAAACGTCTTAGGAAATGTCTATTAAGATAATAATCATTTATTACAAACAAAAAGGAACATTTATAGAGATAATGAATAAAACATGCTAGGTAGCAATTAAATTTTTTACGGTAGCATAATTATTATTAGAAGAAATCATAGCCTTAAATATGTAAATAGAGATTAGTGAGCTTTGTTCAATAACAAGGCTTAAAATAATTAAGCTTAGAACAACAAGGCTTGGAATAATTATTTGGACTTAGTATGTTGGCATGTGAGGTCAGCAAAGTTACGCAATAGAAGTTTGCCCTTCACTAAGAGGCTATCAACAGTTGTGTACACTTACTACTAATATGATATATCTCCAACCAAAGGACTCATGGGAAAATGAATATGTGAAAAATGTAGGACGTACTGTTGGGCTAGAGGTATTAAATGGTTGAATGAGGGTCGCCTCCTCCCTAATTAAGAAATATTAAATAGTCGGAGTTAGTGGTTAGGCACGGTAGAGGATATCTTGGAGAGGGTTCATTTTGGCTTTGATGTATTAAGTGGCTTTTATATGGCCTACCTCGCTCTTATAAAGAAGTATTAAGTGGCCTGGAGAAATTATGTTCGATGTCAGTTAGATGGTACCAATGAGGAGTCCGCCTTGGTTAGGTATTAAATGATGGGAACCTATCTAAAATTAGGTATTAAATGGTCAAAAGTCTAGCTAGTCTTTATTAATAAGGTATCAAGTGATTTTGGTACTATGTCCCACTTGGCTAGAACATTATTGATGTTAGATGGTTGGTAGCATGGCAATTATATATTATAAAGCTACATATAGTAGTCTGATGTATGTGTAGCTAGGACCAATAGATGAATATTGTTGATGCAAGGGGCTCGTTTCATAGTTTGGAAGTATTAAGTGGTTGATATGCATATATCGTTATTTTATACCTTGGAGAAGATTAGATAGACATAGCATACGTGTGTATTAAACTAAAATGATTTAGCCGTAATAATAGAAATAATAATTAAATGGAGGCCAATTAGTACAAATACATATTATGGATAAAGTATGAAATTTTCTAATCACCAGAACGATGTCCTGACCCACCTCCTCATAACAACCATAGTTTAGGTTTATAAGAACGACTATTGGTGTAAGAAGGGAACAACAAATAGTGAAGCCTTCTCTTTTACGCTGAACATGGATTAGGCTACTAAATATCCAAGGAATGATATTCTAATGTAGTAGCCTGAGTCGATGCGTATGTCCTATTATACTTTTCAATTCCACTATGAGTTTGTATTTACCGCACTTTGATATACTAATATTTATTATAGGCAATCAAAACCAATGATCTGTACCCTAATGAATTTGAATTTCAATTTTAATGAAACTCGAGCATATTATTGTATGGGCTGTTATATTTGGTATCAGAGCTTAGGTTAGTTGATCATAGAAGTTAGGATACACTGAGAGAACGTTTTTGTATTTTTTATATATTAGAGGCCTAATTCCATAAATTCCAATTATAGAAGTAGTTGCGACCATACTCCACGAAGCAATTATGAGTTAGAAAAATAAATAGAGTTAAACATACACTCCTACTCTAATTACCACATGGACCGGAGGTCATATCGTAAGAAATGGACCGATAAGAGCATAAGCATGTCATATAGAAGAATCCCGAAGGTTGGATGGCACTTTACTCTTTGCTTGGGCAAATGCTGCGTTATGATTTGGATTTTGATGGATTGCCAATTGATAACGCTTATTTCATTCAGACAAATGGGAAATACAAAATTGTATGTTGCAAATATCTAAAAGTAAGGAATAATAAGAGTAATAAAGTTTCGACAAGAGACGTGCACTAATTACCATAAGAAGATAACAAGATTTTTATGAAAATTGAGTAAAAAAGAAGGAAGTTCCAAAGGAAGGACAATTAAAGTCCAACTCCATGTGAAAGAATTTGAAAAAAGGTTTTTGAAAATACCTTGAAATGTTTTTTTGAATGGGTTTTTCATTTTTGAAATTCTAGTTTAAAATTGATAAGTCAAGAAGTATGCATTTAGTGATTTTTGATAAAGAGATTTTTCATTTTTGAAGTAAGCAGAAAATAGAGCGTAGGTTTAGCTTGGTGATATTTTCTATTTCGAAAATACTGGAAGTTCCATTTTAAATTCTTTTTAAGGAGTGAATAAATGGAAATGGTTTTTGATTCTAATGTGGTAAAGTGAGTAGGAGGGTAAGAACACTTGATAATTTCAATAGAAATATCATCAGGAATATGTGTGTGTATGTATAGGATTTGTAATCTAGTTAGAACACAATATAGGAGAAAGACAATAGGAATGAATGAATTCCACGGATATGTAGTAATTGTACATATACTTTAGATAGACGTTTCGATAGATGTTGCAGTTACTCGTATCTTTTAGAAGTCCCCTTCTAATGTTATTAAAATTTCCATAAAAGGTGTAGCATAAGTAATAAGAAAATAATAGGATGAAAGTTATCATTATCAACTCCAATTTTCATAATTTAAAGTTGTAAAAGACCTTTTTGAAAAAAATGGTATGGAATGATAATTTTGTTTAAATATGATAAATGTTTTGGTTAAAAATACTATTTTTGAAGAAATAAGTCATTGATGTAGAAAGTCTTCGAGAGGGGAAATTTGTCAGAACTTCTAGTTGGAAACCAAGAAACTTTTGAACCTTAGAATAAAAAAAGAGTTTCTAAGTCGTATTTTCAAAGATAAAGGTTTTGAAGTAGGTACTTCATGATTGTGAAGTTTTAGTTTTGTAAAGAAGGCAAAACCCAAATCAAATTTTGATATGGAGTAGATACGGATGACTACTTAGGTAAGACGAGAGATTATGCTATAAATAAAGTAGCTATGGATGCTAATGGGTAGCAACAAGAAATGACTATTAAATATAAGGGATATTGGTGTCAATTTAGGAATATTTGATTAAAGAAAGTACGATTGAAGTAAAGGATGGACTTAATTTATTAAAAGCCAAGAAAGAGAGTTAAGAAAGGTGGGTGATAGTTGAATGGCGTACTAGAAATGTCCATCTTAACTTAGTAAGGATTGTTAGGGCCACGAAATCATTAACCCCGGTTAGTGATAAATGACAACTTCCAGTAAAATTTTCTTTTCGTGTTTTTGGGTTATTATCGCTAGTTGTCTCTCTTCAAATGTAAAAAAAGCATACGATATAGTACGAGATATATTCCTATTTATCACTATTTTGATTTAATAGATGGAATGATACAACTATATAAGTACATATATGTTAAGAAATGGTGTAAATAAGGAAAATCTCATAAGAACAGTTAACTATTGCTAAAAATGGTAGGTAAGACTGAAAGTTTATAAAATAATTTAGGAAATTAGGTTAGCAATTGGAAATTTAAAAATGATTAGGTCCCAAACTTTATAATTTTTGAAAAAAAAACAAATTTCTGCAAATAGAGGATAGGGAAAGGTTGCTTCGAAACAACGGGTCACTATCCCTATACCTTAAAAGCTAAATTTTATAAATACGATTGCAGGTAACTTATTGTTTTAGAACAAAAGAAAAAATATCCTTCCTCCGAACTTAGGATTAACTACTCAATAATAGAGTTAATTGTATGATTTAACTCATTGACTAGGTTCTAATTACGTTAAGATGCGGCTTAAATATTATTTTATGGATATGATGGAAAATGTTTTGAAAATGTTTGTGTTCAAAAGCTTTGAATTTTTTTAAATGCTTTTGAAAAGTAGGTTTGTATTTGAAATTTACAAAATAATGGTGGTATGTTTAGAAATAGTATGAAATATTTTCAAAAAAAAAAAGATTTGGAGATTTAATGATTGTTGTTTGATAAATAATTTGGAAATGTTTTAGAAGAAATTTTAAAAGTGATGGAATGTTTTAGAAAACAAAATGGTGGATAAATTTTTGTAAAAGGAATTTCAAGTAATATGGAAAAGTTTGTGTAAGTTTAAAAAAAACTGGTTTCAAATATTTGTGGAAGATTTTGTTCATGTGGTTATGAAAAAAAAGGAGGATGTTTAATGCTTTTGGGAATTCGATTCTTTAAACTATTTTGCAACTTGGGAATTCTTTTGGAAAATTGAGTTTAAAAAAAATTCCTTTTGAAATGAGAATTTTTTATTTTCACTTGTCACATATGAGCGCAAGGAGCATCGATGTGTTAGTAAGTATGAGTTTAACCATTCACAAGGGAGACATTAGGCAAAATATATATAATAAAGGGAAAATGTTGTTTTAGCTTTAGAATTTCTATTTTCATGCCTTGTTTATAGTGAAACAAAACTTATGCTTAGGATAATTATGCTTTAACATCCAAAAATTAAACCCCTTATGCTAATTGTACTTGGAAAATTTGGAAAATAATTGGGATGGAAGAGAAGGTTCCAAGTTACAATGTAATATGTATCTAAAAGAAGAGTGGAATTGTAAAAAAATTCATCTAAATTCCTTTTTCGGTGTAAGGTTAAAGATTTGGAAATCCAAATTTCCAATATTTTGGATGTTAAAAATTGTATATTAGGTTTTGGATGGTAGGGTTTGGATGCGAAATTGGCTTAACCATACTGCTACTCACCGAGGTACGGAAATTTTTGTGTGAAAAACGATTTTCAAGAACTTGCATACATATAGAATTGCCAGTGTATCTAGATTGCTTGCATAATATTTTAAAATATATTTTTAAAAGAATGCATTCATACAGGAGTTGCTGATTTAGAATCATTGTGCATGCATGTTTATATGATGTGATACACTATGCACTTTAGACGTTTGACTGCAAAATTGGTTGTACACTAATTGGTTTGTTAGTTTGGATTGGTTGCGGGTTATGTTACATGATTCAACTCTTGAGAAATTTCATGGACGAAATTCATTGAAACATCCATAAAATTAACGATAATTAATAATAATTAATAAGGCTTCCAAAATGGATATTGAGAAAACGACTGAATTTGGTCATGAAAATTACATCACTACGTTCGTGGTGATCTTTTAAACAACTTTTATATTTGGAGTATCGCGATCGGAGCTCAAACGAACAAAATTCTTAACGTTTGAACTTATCGGATAGGAAATAATTCAGAACTAATTAAGGAACTAAATGAATAACTTGACATTAAAATGAGCATTAATCATAAATGTTAACCTTAAATATAGAACTCAATCAAATTAAATCTAATAAGATAGAATATAAGTAAATAAATTAGACGTGGAAGTAAATAAGTATTAATAATTTATATTAATGTAAACGTTAGATGTAAATCTTAACATTTAATTAATTGGCTATGTTAAATAAAAATAAATTAGCATTGGACAAATAATAAATAAATGAGAATTAATTAACATTAAAACAAACATTATTAAGATAGAACCTTAAGGTTTAAGAGAAGGAAATAGTATGTAATAAATGTAATTGATTGACGTTAGTTATACTTAACGTAGAAGAAAGAATTTAACGTTAATCAATCAAATGAAAATGGTAATAAATTAAGGTTATTTAATGTTAGTGGATACTTAACTTGTAAGCAAAATTAATATTCACCAGATTATAAAAAAACATGATATGAAAAAAGAAAAGAAAAGGACAATAAAAAAAGAATATACATTAATTATTTTAATCTAACGTTTAAGTATGATTGATTCGTGCATCTATAAACAAACGCCCAATCTTTCACTTCTCTTCTTAATTTTCCAATCCAAGCAGCAAAGCTCTGTCATTTTCTCTTCTCCACTATTTTTTCTAATTATAAAATATTATATATGTATGTACATTTATATATTATGTATGCATATAAATAAAATATTATATGTATGTGTGTGTGTATAAATTGGAGAATGTAACGTTCCAGAATTTGACCACTTTAAAATATAAGATTTAAAGTGATTTTGAAAATATACGTTAATGAATTTTGAATTGTTAAGGAAAGGGATTGATTTTTAGTAAATAAAAGTTATAATTTTTATGTTATAAAAATTATGATTTTTATGAAATATACTTTAAGTATGATTTTTGGAGTTATATAAGTTTTAACTACGATTTGTAATTTATTAAAAGAATAAGTTTATTTAAATTGATAATTTTGAATTGTTATAAATGGTTTAAATATAAGTTTCATAAATTGGTATTTTATAAACCAAAAGTGATGGAATTATTAAAGGAGTTTTTATAAATGTTAAAATGAAGCTATAAATGGGTCTTATTGGTAAACTAGATTTACAGATTTATAATTGACGAAGTTATAAAGAAATGAACTGTAAATAAATGAATTTATAAGCAATTAACTTATAAATTGGATTTTTGCATGCAATTGAAATATATATAGAATTGGTTAATAAAGGAATTTGTATATTGAAGTTTTTATAAAATATAAATGAAGTTCATAATAATTCCGAGATCAATTGAATTTGATAACTAAATATGAAAGCTTATTAAAGGAGATATATTCGCAATTTTGGACAGCGAATTATCCTTTAAGTTAAAAGTTGTAATAATAAAGAGTTTGGTTGGGAATTATATCCACGATTTTGGACAATGGATAATCCTTTAATTAAAGGTGTAGAAGTATTGAATTTGGATAAGTGAAGTATTGTAACAACCCACAAATCCGTAACCCTTGAGTCAACACTATTCTACAACAATCAACTCAAGTTGCACAGAAATACGAACCATTTGGGTTGAAGAAGAAGAGGTAGAAGAAGAGAGAACAAAAACAACATCAGAATCTAACCATCGCAGCGGAATAAAATATAATAGATAATAAATTATCTTTACTCAAAATCAAATATAGCTGTTTATATATTACATCATCAGTGTACATCAATCACAGCTCAACATCAACAACATACAAATGGATACACAGCAACTCAATACAGCGGAATAGATATAAACAGAGTACGGAAGTGCATATCGCCATCGTGCTCGCCTCCTGAGCTCCACAGCATCGAAACCTGTGTCCTATAATACTCGGTCTGACCCGAGCATTACAATTAAATAATACCCGAGTCAGTCTGAAATACCAGCGTGAGAAAATCACACTCAATTGATTATTAAAGTTTCAAAAATCTTTTGAAAACAAAAGCATCTCGTAAGATCACGCCACAAATAAACATGTCGAGTTTTTACCTTACGATAGCTAAAACAATTTTTAAAGAAATCCTCTGATATTATAATAGGGTCTATATACAAATACTTATAAAATAGCCGAAATTGTTACATCTATTAAATTCCAGCTACTAGCCACAGAGTGGGTAATACAAACAAAACTCGTACAAGGCTCGTAGGGAGAATGTATTTCCATCAATGACTGGGCTACTGGGGTACCGCCAGTCACAGTATGGGGTCTAGATCACCATACCGAGGAGTACGCCCGCTCCCCTGCAACACAAGGCCGGAACCATTCCTTACTGAATAGTCCCGAACAAGATAACCTTGTGGTTGGCGCGACCAACCACCCACTAAGCCGAATATAAAGGGACATCTAGACAGGGGAAAATCTTGTCCTTCTTGGGCATGACCCACCTAACCTTGCTGCACCTCCCCTGTTTTAGCCATTCCCGGTTGATGAGGCTCGAGGTCAAGCGTTACCTTTCAAGAACGCATCACTTAGAATGCTCATCGTCCACCTGACGATGTTTCGCAAGCATTCATCCATACAAGTCCGTCCCGGGTTCGAACGGAACCGAAGTCACTATTCCTACTACATCCATTTTGGAAATATCCTCAGGATTAGTAGCGACTAGCCCTTGCACTTCTCTGCTCCATCTTCGAATCCAAAAATCGTTTACACGAAACGTACAAACCGGATCGAAGTGGTTTTCGAGAAATAAATCTCGATCCCGGACTCTTCGAAACGATCAACGCATTTGTCCAATATTGATAGTCGGTGATTTAACTATCAAATAATATGCACAAACAACCATCAACCAATAAATAATTTCCCAAATTATTTATTTATCTCAAAATATCTTCACATGATAATTCCCACTTTCAATTCCTTTTGAAAACAGTTTTCAAACTATCTTCCTTTTCTCAGAATAATTTCCGAGTATTTCCATTTCCATTGAAATTACCAAGTATAAAATACTTTTAGATTTTAAAATAATTTAAAAACACTTAGTTATAAAATATACTTCATAACCTTAAAAATTTTAAAACTACTTTAATACTTCTTAAAATATATACTTTAGGAATATTAAATAAATAAGGCTACCTTTATAAGATATAAATCTAGATTTTCCTTTAAAACATATACCAAGTCATTTAATAATTACTACGATAACAGGTTTGAAAAATATTTATTTTAGAATTTAAACATTTAAAAATAATAAATTTTCTAAGATATGCTTTTTTTTTTAAAACAGTATTAAAACCTTTGGCTTATATTTAAAATTTCTGGAAAATCGTACTTGGCTATCTAGGGAACACTCTTCTCTTTCACAATCCATTTAAAAATGAATCACTATTTATTGTTAAACGAATTCTCATTCCTTTATAAATTTCCACTTTGAATTCATATATAAATATCCACCGATATTTTATTTTACTTGAGAATCCAGTTCAAAAATCTCACTTCCCTTTTTGATTTCAAATTCCAAAACACTTTAATCAATTTACAATTTATTCCCAATTTACTTTGCTTTAATAAATTTTCTTTCTTGCTTTACTTATTTCAAATTTCATTAACATTTAGATTTTTTTTCTCATTTGAGTAAAAACCCTTTTAACTGAAAGTACCAATTTCAGATTCCTAAGATTTTTCCTTTATGTCTTAATTAAATTTAATTCTTAGATAAGAAAAGAAATTCTTTATTCATTCAAATAATATCACTTAAGCGTTACAATTTATTATTACCCTAATAATTCAAATTCCCCTTATTCCAAATTTGTTAGAGTTATGCAATCACTTTTATTTTATTTTAATTTCAATTCATTATTAATTTATTCCAATTCACTAGGATTATTTTACTAAAAAAAAATTCTCTTTTAGTTCTTTTGAAAGTATAATTCTAGAAATTTGATAATTTATTTTACTGAGATATTCAATCCATCTATACCATTCAATACTTCAATTATTCATAAAATCATTACAGAATATCAAATATTCAGACTACAAAATATTAAACAATTTAAATAATTTTCGAGGGATCCAGTTGGATCCCTCCAACCTGTTTTCCCTGCATCCAAAGATGTTAGCACAATAATATACCAATTCAGAATATAACATACTAAGCACATCCATCAATTTCAACCATTCAAACAATTATTTAAATTTAATCATTTAAATTTAAATTTGAATTAACTGAGTGAGATTAACTCACCTTTTGCTTCTTGTTAGTAATCCATTCTCATTCCGACTAGATTTCTTCAAGATTTAGACCTTGAATCAATATTTACATCATTTATTAATACTTGAATCGATTGAACAATTAACTACCATTAAATCATTTAATAATTTAGTTTAACTAATGATTTAAATTTAAACTAACCATTTAATTTGAACTAACAAGTTTATTTGAACTAATTACCTTTCCAATTATTTTTAGTGCCTAAACTACTTAGATAATTAAATTAAACAAATTAATCACCTACTCTATTAATTTCTTAAAATGAAATTAGTAAATTAAAACATGTATATTTATTTCTATTCCCTTCATACAAGTTTATCCCCTTTAAAAACAAACTGCAGATTTACTTCCATCTTTTTTTTTCTTTCTACAAGTATAAACATTACTTATTTAATTAAATTAAAACAAGACTATACCTCACGAACCAGACACCATCACCCCTCCAGATCGAGCTGCCTTGCCCCACCCTCCTCACGCGAATGCGGCGACCAAAGTTGACTCCACGTCGTGTCTAAACTCAGATGCGACAGCCGCCACCCCTCGTCGACACCATCGACCTGAGTACGAATCCCCACTCGCGCCGTCCTCTTCAAATCGAACTCGCAACCCCCCCTCTTCCCATCCTCCTATGCCCAGCCGAACGAAATGAGCCCTAAATTTGAATACAAATTCGATCTTCCCCCTTAACCCATCTTCCTTTTTACGACCTCGCGAGTGCGCGCGGTTCTCGAATTGATTTGACTCAAGGAAACTCAGTCGCCCCCTCCCTGAATTCGAACGTGAACGCATCGTACGAGCGATTGGAAAATCTCGCGCTCGAAGCAAGGATTTGAAGGAACGAGCTCGCATCCTATTCGAATAGAGGAGAATTAAAGGCCGGCCATAATTGATTTATATTTTTTTTTTCGGTTTACAGATTCGGAAATTAATGGCTTCGGCCATTGTTGATTTTCGAAATACAAGGGGAGTAACGAAAGTGATTTTATTTTAGTTCTGCTATGCTCTAGCGTATATACAAAGGCAAGACACGAAATTGAGGAGAAAATAGCGTGCTGGGGAATGGATTGAAAATGGCGTACACAAGAAGCCTGATGAAGGAAATTAAATTTCATTAAATCATTATCAATTAAATTTTCAGCGCACTTATATATCGTACACTCACACACTAACTCCGATTAATACGAAATTTGAAATTCGATAATAATTCAATATTGCGGACCCAATGGAACTGGTCTCGTCTAATTTCGAGACTATGCCTCGGAAGGCCATTTTTAAATTCAATTTAAACTATATAAATTTCAAAACTGAATAAAACACTTCCAAATTCAATTTTAACACCTTTACTATTTTCCATATTATCGATATAATTTTATAAGCCTTCAAATTATTTTTAACAAGCTTAAAATTTCAGGTTCAACATTTTACCCAAATGCACTTATTTAATTCAATAATTAGTGATGTTCGTAATTCAAGTTAAAATTACTCTATTAACTATTTAAAATCAATTAAATATTTCGATTTTAAATGCTCGAAAATTTTGGGTCGTCACATTCCTCCCCCTTAAAAGAATTTCGTCCCCGAAATTACTAGTTAGGAAGAATGGTCCAATTCCCGCTTTCTTATCCTTAAACCAAACAATTCAACATCTTACTAACTATTTTTTTTTTAAAAAAAACCATTATCATTTTTATTAACTTCTCAACTCTCCCATAGTTTCAAATTATACTATTTGTTTAATCATTCGAGTTTCAATTTAAAACCAAATTTTGAATTATCAAAATTTTCTCAAAATTTTTCCAACTCTCTAAATTCCCGAAAAATTTCGCCAGCATTTCCTTTGCACGGCTGACTCGGTACAACTACAAAATGGCTCTACGGCCTCCCAAGTCCAAAAAGAAAACAAAAAGCCAAGTGGCTTAATCCAAATCTCATACCAAATTCAAATACATACCTTTTTGTCGAGCATTTCAAATTTTTATCTCTTGAAATAAATCCAATTCTTTTTCCCTTTATATTACCTGCATATCCTGCTTAGCACTAATATCCAATCACAATATTCCAAAAACATTTTATCGACTTCCTTACCAAATGTCAATATTTCATCCAAATATCAACTTAGAATACATTTGCAATATTCAATTTCCAATTAAGAATTGACCATTCCTTACTTAATTTTAGTATAAGCATTTATATGTTTCTTATATTTATTTTCATCTTACCACTTTAGTTTATATCCATTCCTATTCAAATTGATTTATCTCCATTCCATATGAATTCAATTTATTCTTCAACTTTGAATATTTTAAATTTTATTTTTCATTTATACTAATTCATATCATTATTTTAATTAGTTTCATTCACTAACTTTTTTTTCAACTTCCAATTTTAAACTGTTTTGTCGTTAACAAAATTTTCCCAAAAATTTTCAAAAATTTTCTAACTCCCAAAATTTCCGAAAATTTTTGGCAGAGTCTCCTTTGTACGGAGGAGATTTTGCAATTTGACAAAAGATATAAATATATATACATTGATCCACACGGTCGGAAAAACTAAAAACAGTTCATATTTCCTATTTTTATTGCGTAAGCGTACCTTATTTAGCATTTTTAAGCAAGTAGCTTACTTATTTAGCCGTTAGCGCAACTCAATCCAGCCACACGGCTTCCCGGTACCTGTACTTACTCGATTTAAACATGTAAGTGCCATATATATGAAGTTTAATAGCATATCATCTATTTGCAATAGTTAAAACATATGAATTCTAAAAGAAATTCACACCACATTTTTCCATAAGCAATTTATATAGTTTCCATGCTAATTCAACTGTTTCAACTTATTCATATCCATTTCCATTCAATTTGAATGGTTTTCAATCCATTCGTATACACATCATCAATTTAAATGGTTTAAAACTCAATCGCTTACATTTAATTTATTCTTAAGCAAACTGAACTCATATTTAGTTCAATTGCTCTCAAAGTCAATTTATTTTACTTCTAGCAATTCATAGAATTTTTAATTACTTCCATTTACATCAAATGACAATTTATTCTATGCAGTTTGACGAGATCTATGTGAATAAATAAGTATTTATGTTTCATGACCAATTTAAATGGATTTCAACTCCATTTATACTTAATTCTATTCCACCTTTAAAATTTATTCACAATCCATATATTCTCAGTTCCATTGCATTTCAATTTTATTAACCAAACTAGTTCATTCACACCCATTAACAATTTAGGTCCATCTTCATTACCAATTAAATTTCCTTTTTATTTTAATTCACTCACAACCATTTATTTAGCCCGACACACTCTGTTTGAGTCTCATCCACAATCCATTCATTTACATTTCATTCCATATTTGTTTATTCCAAACTATTTTATTTAGCTCGAAGACAATCCAAGCTATTTCATTCAATAACCATTTCTCAACTTATTTAAACCACATTTCATTTGATACTTATTTATTCCATCATTTATTTATTCAATATAATTAGTTTATCCACATTCACTTAAACCATTCTAATAACTTGAAACATTCCATTTTTCTTATTGTCTCAAGTTATTTCAATCCCTTAATAATTTAAATGGTTTACAATTATTTATTTAAGCATTTTCATTCCATTAAATATTATCGGCAAGAGACCGAATTTTATTTCAATTTAAAATTTAATTATCTTGATTTAAAACCAATCCAATATTATTAAACTTTGTTTAAGTTCATTTAGCTTAAGTCAATTTACTTCAATTTATTCAAATTTTACACTTAACTCATTCTCATTTTGCAAACAAAGTTCTCTTTTCAATTTATCCTGATTCTATTTTAATCCAATCCCATTTCCAACTACAAATTTATTTGATCAATTATTATACATTTTAGCTTTCTAGATTCAGCTCATTCAATTTATTACCTGGCTATTTCCAAGTTATCTTCACTTATTTGGATTTTATTTGCACATTCAAACCATTGCTATTTTAATCCATTTACATTTTATTTGTGACATTTCCAATTATATTTCATTTGTTAACACTTCAAGTTAAATTTTAAATTTATAACTCAAGTTTTGAATCCACTATCCATTTTTAATTTACCATCAAATTTTATGAACTCACGGTTCAATTTCATTTATTATACTGACAATTCAAGTCAAATTTCAATTTATAACTTGAGTTTATTTCCAAACTTCATCATAAACTCACAATTCAATTTCATTAACTAATTTATTATCTATTTAGTCTTTTCCTCCAACTTATAATCCAGAACTTGATTTTAATCTCAAAATCTCTTCATTTAAATTTTCTTAAGTTCAAATTTATTTTATAATTCAAGTTTGGATTCTCATTTCATTTTTCAATTCATCAAAATATTGATTTTGGGCATTGTATTCCATTTTCAATTTAATAAGTCACAACTTATTGTTTTATACAATTCCATTCATCATAAGCTTGAATATATTCATCTTTTATTTTTAACTCAAGCCTTCTCTTTATTTATAGCCCAAGCATATTTTATTTCCATGGATTTTAATTCGTTTATAAGTTATTCTGGTTTATTTGTTTCAATCCCAATCCTTATCCAATTTATTTTCCATTTGTTTAGGTAAGAATCTAATTCCATCAAATAATTCAATTGAATTCTTATTCCTATTCAAATTTTATTTTAACTCAGTTTTATTTAACTCAATTCGATTTTAACTTAATTCGAATACAATTGGATATTATTTCAGCTTATTCAATTTATCTTAATCCAGTTAAATTTTATTCTCCAATCCATGTTAATTCTGTTTTTAACTTTTCTTTTTAAATTTAAATTTCAACATTCAAAGCTTATATTCCCTTCCTGATTTAAAAATCATCTCAATTTATAAGCTTACAACCTATCTCATCAGGATTTTTAAATACCCGGCTTGGTTTTCAAATCATTTTGAAATCTTCAACATCTCAAATCATATTTCTCACAAATTAAACCAATCCTGGTTTTATTCCCAACAAATTTCCTTTAAGATTTACAAAAGCAACTAACTTTTTTGAACAAATCAATTTGGCAGCAATCCATCACTTAGAAACTCGAAAATGAACATCGATGATGCTGCAGTCATCACCGAAGTTATTTTCTAGTGACTGAAATGAATTCAATGCTATTTCCCTTCCAAAATCCATTTTAAAACAAATTTCCATTCAGGAATACTTCCAAAACAATAATGTTATCATTTGTCTTCAAAACACTTCGATAAACATTCCCAAAATCTCTGAAATTTGAATTTCCAAATCCTGCTTAAATAAATTTTAACTATAATTCATTTGTACACTTTATGCTTATACAAATTCTCATCTGATTGTATTTCAATTCATAAATTATATTTATAATTCATATTTATAAATCACATTTCATAATGAATTTATTCCCTTAAATTTTAGTTATATTTCAATTTCTAGTTAAATTTTCACTTAACAATGATAATACTTTAATATTATCATTCCTAACATCCAAGCAACCATATATTAGCTAAATAGGTTTAAAAAACTATTCTTTATATCAAAATAGGTTTTGGGTAAAATTATTTCATTTACCCATATTTAAAACAATACTGTGTCAATTGCTCTATTCAAGTGTTTAGAAACCCCGTCGATACAGTTGCGCAGACTATGTCGACGAAGGTTCATATGCCACTCAATAAATCAATCAACACAATACTAAAACAATTTATATCCACTAACAAATACACGCTCAAATTTATTAATACGCTCAAACTCATTTTAGAGTACTATAGACCTATTTTATGAGTAATTCCCACCAGAGCCAAGGTTATCACCAACCTAAGCTCTGATACCAAGTGTAACAACCCGCAAATCCGTACCCCTTGAGTTAACACTATTCTACAACAATCAACTCAAGTTGCACAGAAATACAAACCATTTGGGTTGAAGAAGAAGAAGTAGAAGAAGAGAGAACAAAAACAACATCAGAATCTAACCATCGCAGCGGAATAAAATATAATAGATAATAAATTATCTTTACTCAAAATAAAATATAGCTGTTTATATATTACATCATCAGTGTACATCAATCACAGCTCAACATCAACAACATACAAATGGATACACAGCAACTCAATACAGCGGAATATATATAAACAGAGTACGGAAGTGTGTATCGCCATCGTGCTCGCCTCCTGAGCTCCACAGCATCGAAACCTGTGTCCTATAATACTCGGTCTGACCCGAGCATTACAATTAAATAATACCCGAGTCAGTCTGGAATACCAGCGTGAGAAAATCACACTCAATTGATTATTAAAGTTTCAAAAATCTTTTGAAAAGAAAAGCATCTCGTAAGACCATGCCACAAATAAACATGTCGGGTTTTTACCTTACGATAGCTAAACCAATTTTTATAGAAATCCTCTGATATTATAACAGGGTCTATATACAAATACTTATAAAATAGCCGAAATTGTTACATCTATTAAATTCCAGCTACTAGCCACAGAGTGGGTAATACAAACAAAACTCGTACAAGGCTCGTAGGGAGAATGTATTTCCATCAATGGCTGGGCTACTGGGGTACAGCCCGTCACAGTACGGGGCCTAGATCACCGTACCGAGGAGTACGCCCGCTCCCCTGCAACGCAAGGCCGGAACCATTCCTTACTGAATAGTCCCGAACAAGATAACCCCGTGGTTGGCGCGACCAACCACCCACTAAGCCGAATATAAAGAGACATCTAGACAGGGGAAAATCTTGTCCTGCTTGGGCATGACCCACCTAACCTTGCTGCACCTCCCCTGTTTTAGCCATTCCCGGTTGATGAGGCTTGAGGTCAAGCGTTACCTTTCAAGAACGCATCACTTAGAATGCTCATCGTCCACCTGACGATGTTTCGCAAGCATTCATCCATACAAGTCCGTCCCAGGTTCGAACGGAACCGAAGGCACTATTCCTACTACATCCATTTTGGAAATATCCTCAGGATTAGTAGCGACTAGCCCTTGCACTTCTCTGCTCCATCTTCGAATCCAAAAATCGTTTACACGAAACGTACAAACCGGATCGAAGTGGTTTTCGAGAAATAAATCTCGATCCCGGACTCTTCGAAATGATCAACGCATTTGTCCAATATTGATAGTCGGTGATTTAACTATCAATTAATATGCATAAACAACCATCAACCAATAAATAATTTCCCAAATTATTTATTTATCTCAAAATATCTTCACCTGATATATTCCCACTTTCAATTCCTTTTGAAAATAGTTTTCAAACTATCTTCCTTTTCTCAAAATAATTTCCGAGCATTTCCATTTCCATTGAAATCATCAAGTATAAAATACTTTTAGATTTTAAAATAATTTAAAAACACTTAGTTATAAAATATACTTCATAACCTTAAAAATTTTAAAACTACTTTAGTACTTCTTAAAATATATACTTTAGGAATATTAAATAAATAAGGCTACCTTTATAAGATATAAATCTAGATTTTCCTTAAAAACATATACCAAGTCATTTAATAATTACTACGATAATAGGTTTGAAAAATATTTATTTTAGAATTTAAACACTTAAAAATATTAAATTTTCTAAGATATGCTTTTTTTTTAAAAACAGTATTAAAACCTTTCGCTTATATTTAAAATTTTCTGGAAAATCGTACTTGGCTATCCAGGGAACACTCTTCTCTTTCACAATCCATTTAAAAATGAATCACTATTTATTGTTAAACGAATTCTCAATTCTTTATAAATTTCCACTTTGAATTCATATATAAATATCCACCGATATTTTATTTTACTTGAGAATCCAGTTCAAAAATCTCACTTCCCTTTTTGATTTCAAATTCCAAAACACTTTAATCAATTTACAATTTATTCCCAATTTACTTTGCTTTAATAAATTTTCTTTCTTGCTTTACTTATTTCAAATTTCATTAACATTTAGATTTGTTTTCTCATTTGAGTAAAAAAACCATTTAACTGAAAATACCAATTTCAGATTCCCAAGATTTTTCCTTTATGTCTTAATTAAATTTAATTCTTAGATAAGAAAAGAAATTCTTTATTCATTCAAATAATATCACTTAAGCGTTACAATTTATTATTACCCCCAATAATTCAAATTCCCCTTATTCCAAATTTGTTAGAGTTATGCAATCACTTTTATTTTATTTTAATTTCAATTCATTATTAATTTATTCCAATTCACTAGGATTATTTTACTAAAAAAAATTTCTCTTTTATTTCTTTCGAAAGTATAATTCTAGAAATTTGATAATTTATTTTACTGAGATGTTCAATCCATCTATACCATTCAATACTTCAATTATTCATAAAATCATCACAGAATATCAAATATTCAGACTATAAAATATTAAACAATTTAAATAATTTTCGAGGGATCCAGTTGGATCCCTCCAACCTGTTTTCCCTGCATCCAAAGATGTTAGCACAATAATATACTAATTCAGAATATAACATACTATAGCACATCCATCAATTTCAACCATTCAAACAATTATTTAAATTTAATCATTTAAATTTGAATTTGAATTAACTGAGTGAGATTAACTCACCTTTTGCTTCTTGTTAGTAATCCATTCTCATTCTCACAAGATTTCTTCAAGATTTAGACCTTGAATCAATATTTACATCATTTATTAATACTTGAATCGATTGAACAATTAACTACCATTAAATCATTTAATAATTTAGTTTAACTATTGATTTAAATTTAAACTAACCATTTAATTTAAACTAACAAGTTTATTTGAACTAATTACCTTTCCAATTATTTTTAGTGCCTAAACTACTTAGATAATTAAATTAAACAAATTAATCACCTACTCTATTAATTTCTTAAAATGAAATTAGTAAATTAAAACATGTATATGTATTTCTATTCCCTTCATACAAGTTTATCCCCTTTAAAAACAAACTGCAGATTTACTTCCATCTTTTTTTTTTCTTTTTGCAAGTATAAACATTACTTATTTAATTAAATTAAAACAAGACTATACCTCATGAACCAGACACCATCACCCCTCCAGATCGAGCTGCCTTGCCCCACCCTCCTCACGCGAACGCGGCGACCAAAGTTGACTCCACGTCGTGTCTAAACTCAAATGCGACAGCCGCCACCCCTCGTCGACGCCATCGACCTGAGTACGAATCCCCACTCGCGCCATCCTCTTCAAATCGAACTCGCAACCCCCCTCCCCCTCTTCCCATCCGCCTATGCCCAGCCGAACGAAACGAGCCCTAAATTCGAATACAAATTCGATCTTCCCCTTAACCCCTCATCCTCTTTACGACCTCGCGAGTGCGCGAGGTTCTCGAATTGATTTGACTCAAGGAAACTCAGTCGCCTCCTCCCTGAATTCGAACATGACCGCATCGTACGAGCGATTGGAAAATCTCGCGCTCGAAGCAAGGATTTGAAGGAACGAGCTCGCAACCTATTCGAATAGAGGAGAATTAAAGGCCGGCCATAATTGATTTATATTTTCTTTTTTTTGGTTTACAGATTTGGAAATTAATGGCTTCGGCCATTGTTGATTTTCGAAATACAAGGGGAGTAACGAAAGTGATTTTATTTTAGTTCTGCTATGCTCTAGCGTATATACAAAGGCAAGACACGAAATTGAGGAGAAAGTAGTGTGCTGGGGAATGGATTGAAAATGGCGTACACAAGAAGCCTGATGAAGGAAATTAAATTTCATTAAATCATTATCAATTAAATTTTCAGCGCACTTATATATCGTACACTCACACACTAACTCCGATTAATACGAAATTTGAAATCCGATAATAATTCAATATTGCGGACCCAATGGAACTGGTCTCGTCTAATTCCGAGACTGTGCCTCGGAAGGCCATTTTTAAATTCAATTTAAACTATATAAATTTCAAAACTGAACAAAACACTTCCAAATTCAATTTTAACACCTTTACTATTTTCCATATTATCGATATAATTTTATAAGCCTTCAAATTATTTTTAACAAGCTTAAAATTTCAGGTTCAACATTTTACCCAAATGCACTTATTTAATTCAGTAATTACTGATGTTCGTAATTCAAGTTAAAATTACTCTATTAACTATTTAAAATCAATTAAATATTTTGATTTTAAATGCTCGAAAATTTTGGGTCGTCACAAGTATATTCATGATTTTGGACAGCGAATAATCTTTAAATAAAATAGGTGTTTTGGGAAGTAATATTTTAAACGAATTTAAAACGATTTGAAGATGTTTTAAAATGTGTTAAGGATCGAAACCATAGATTTCAACATTCATTGTTGAAATAGACATTTTCGAGAAGTAAAGAAAATGAAGGACTATAACATTGTTGTTATAGTAAATGATTTTCGAAAGAAAATGTTTTTGTATAGTATTGGAATTTATATATCTATCTAATTTATGAATCCCTATACTAGTGATTTTGGGTTGTCGTAACAGTGTTTTACGCAACATTCGTTTTGATCCAACTAAATGTGTTTAAAGTGGATATTTTCCTTAAAGAATAAATATATACTTAATTCTGATTTAAGTATATGTAATATTTTCTTTGGGTTGAAAATTAATAAAATTGGGAATTACTTATTATTGAATAAGTATATGGAAATGCTTTCCAATATAGAAGTTGAAATGGTTTGAGAATATATCTTTTTAAAGACAATCTAAAGTGAATATTTGGAAAATAGTTTAATTAATAAAAGATTAATTAAAAGGGCCCAGTGATTGTTATGGTGCTGAATATTTGTTTGTTTTCTTTGATAGTTGAATAACCGACTATCAAACATTAGCCAAATTTTAGTTCCTCGACTTGATGAGGGAACTATTTAGTCGTACACTTAGTACATAGCCTTCTGCGTAGGCTTGATTATCAGTTGTGTTGAGGATGTCGATTCGTATAGTGCGGAGTGTTACTCCAACCTATCGAGCTTCCTTCTTGGCCCGAAGGATAGCAAGTTGAAAGTTGGAGACGTGATAAGTCCATGAGACTTAGTTTCTGTGTGAAGTTGAGAAACGCTTTTGCGTTGTTGGTGCAAAAAGAACGGGATCAGATTTATCTGAAAACCACTTCAGACCAACGAATATGCGATGATTGTGCAGGTTACTTGTGATGATATTGATATTTCGGATTTTCATAGTGGGGAACTGCTTGTTGATTGTTTGGGGTTTAAATCCCAATATGCATATAGTAGCAATGGTCTCTTCATTATGAAATATCCAATGCAAGGACTATTCGCTACTAATCCTAGGGATTTTCCGACAGGATGTGGTAGGAAAGTACCTTCGGTTTGTCCTGTTTCTGGACAACTTGTATGGATGTTTGTCTGAATGGATGGCGGAGAAGAAACTTCTCCTAGCTTAACACCCTCCTTGAGATGTATGAGATTAAAGGTTGTATTTTTATAGAAGGCAATTAGTAGTCAATGGAAATGACCGTGTGGCATTCAAAGTGATGTGATATGTGATATGTGATATGTGAAAGGTAATCGTAGCCTCGCGAGCCTCACACCTCGGCTACGATGTGATTCTATGTGGTCAAATGCATGCTCGCATTTCAGATAGTATTGATTTGGGTTATCTGATGTTCTAAGCCCTGGTACCAGATACGTCTAGACCTCATGGCAGGTATGCGCGAAGTCCAAGTCCATGGATGTTATTCGCAGATTGCATCCACTTTTAGCCATTTGTGTTGTTGTATAACGTCGTTTGAGTCATGGACGTAAGCCGTGGATACAGATTGATCTTTCCACTAGTTTCCTATCATGTTGGAAATCCAATCCTAATACGAGATTTACGATTTCGATTGTATTCCCAAGATAGCTATAATGACTTGCAAACATTTGAGCTATCCCTTTTTGGTATCATATATTCCGTTCGGTATATTCGTTGATCCAGTCCGGCTATATTCCGTTAGACTTAGTCCAGGTATTGATACCTTATTTGAATAAGTTTATTTGAGAAGTGATTTCAAAAGAATGTCATTAGAAATAATATCAAACGTTTTGATATAAAAAATGTTTTAGTTATCGTAAAGTAAAAATATGTTCGTGTTTATGTGTGGACTTGTCTTACAAGATACTTTTGTTTTGATAAGGTTAAGTTTGGTAATTTAATAAATTCAGTTGAATGTGTTTCTCACGCTGGTTTACCATACTGATCAGGACGTTCTTCCCTTTCAATGCTCGAGTCAGACCGAGTATATTTATAGGTTTATTTTGGTGCTTTTGGAGCATCAGCAGGAGAGCTGGAGATCTTCATTTTCGTACATCCGTATTTGCTTGATTATCCGCTGCATTGCTTAGTTGTTGCTTTATGTTATCAGCAATTGTGAGGACAGGTTAATATTACTGTTCAGGCTGATAACTATTGATTGATTGTTGAACTCTAATTGATGTATGTATATATATACAGTTTCTATTTGGTAAAGATCATTGATATGATACTATATGTTTTCTGCTGCGATGTGAGATTCTGTATTATTCTGTTTGGTTCTATCTTCTCTCTTTCTTCTCTTCTCTTCTTCTCTCTTCTTTTCTTTCTCTTGACTTTCCTTCATTCTATGCTTTTTGGTTCGGACATGTATGGATTATTGTCGTCTCAAAGGGTACGGATTTGCGGGTCGTCATAGAGAAGAACAAAAATTAAATCGAAGAAGAGAAGAAGCGAATCTACATTACACAATAATGAGGTAATTTCAATATAGTAAATTTATATTACCTTTCAACCCCATATCTCTTTCCATATCTGAAATTTTAAAATATCTATATACCCTTTTTATACATATATCTTGAACTAAAAAGGAGATGGAGTTGAATCAAAGGATTTATTTCAGATAGGGAGATTTGGAATGATCTAAAAGGTGAGTAGAAAATTTTATAAATTGTTTATGGCATTGAAATTTATTTCATTAGATTTTATTTGATTTTGTGCCTAAATAAGTAAATATATGTGAATTGTTGGTTCAAATTAAACTATAAAAATATTGCCTAATATTCCTATTTTGTAATTTAGGAAATTTGATTGGAAATGATTATTTACACCCAGATCTGGAAATTAGTCCCTAAGTTATAAAAGTTGAATGTTGATTAATGTATAATTTATTCCAGATCTATAATTGGCTGGTCAAGGTATTAGTGAAATTTTATTCTTACCCAAATTCTATTGGAATGTGTATTTTCTATATTTTAATTAATGGGAATGATATTCGTTTGATTTCTTTAAATTAGTTTAATTTTCTCAATTATATAGAAAAGCAGCGTTTGATTTGATAAGTAATATACGTAAATAAAAGAAAGAGATGCGTAGAGTATGGATTTACTTTTCGAAGTTTAAACAGTCTATTTCAATAAAAATAGAGAATTGTTCCTTATAGTTTCGAACGAAGAAAACCTTTCAATTTAGGATAATTTATGGAAATTATAATGGAGAATAATTTTAGAAATATGATTCCAACAATTTAAATATAGAGAAGAATGTTCTAGTTAAGGATTGACAATTAGATATATAACTAATGAGAATAAATATTTATATGTATTTAATCGCACTAATCAATTAAATTAAAACTTAACTAATATGACTATTTGCACGTAATACTCTCTTTAATTTAAAATGTTAGAACAAAATGCATAATGAATAAAATAATTAAGAAAGGAAGTTAGAAGAATTGCAATAGCAAATAACTAGGTAATAATTGTGAAATGAATTTGGGAGTTACAAGAAGTTAATAGGTTTATAATGGATTAATGAGACTAATAAATGAGGATGTTAGATTAATAATTATGGAGGAGAAAGAGAAAGGTTATTGAATAAAACGTTAGTAAATAAATAAATAACTTAGGAAATGTCTATTAGGATAATAATCATTTATTACGGGAAAAAAGGAACATTTATGGAGATAATAAATAAACCATGCTAGGCAGCAATTAAAACATTTTAAGGCAATAAAATTATTATTAGAGGACATTATAGCCTTAGATAGGTAAATAGAATTAGTGGCTTTGTCCAGCAATAAAACTCAAAATAATAATGCTCAGAAAAATAAAACTTGGAATAACTATTTGGACTTAGTGGGTTAAGATGCGAGGTCAGTAGAGTTACACAACAGAAGTCCATCCTTTGTTAAGAGGCTACTAGCAATTGTGTACACTTACTATTGATATGATACATCTTCAATAAAGGACTTGTGGAAAAATGAATATGCGAAAAAACGCAGGGCTTGCTTCTAGGCTAGAGGTATTAAGTGTTTGACTGAGGGTCCGCCTCCTCCCTATTTAAGAAGTATTAAATGGTCAGGGTTAGCGGTTTGGTACAGTAGAGGATATTTCAAGGAGGGTCCACTTCGGATTTGAGGTATTAAGTGGTTATTATAAGGCCCTTAGCTCCTATAAAGAGGTATTAAGTGGCCTGGTGAGATTCCATGCGATGTCAGCTTGATAGTACAAGTGAGAAGTTTGCATTAAGTTAGGTATAAACGGGGACCTGCTTAAACTATATGTATTAAATGGTCAGAAGTTTGTCTAGCTTTATTAATAAGGTATTAAGTGGTCTGGGTATTATCTCTCATATGGATAGTATATTATTGATGATAGATGCATTGGTAGCATAGCAAGTGTATATTACAAAATCGTATATAGCGGTCTTAGGTCTCTATATCTAGGATCAATAGACCAACGTTGACAATGCGATGGGCTCGTGTCGAAGTTCAGAAGTATTAAGTGGTAGATAGGTATATATTAGTATTTTATACCATAGATAAGGTTAGGTGGACATGGCGCAAACTAAAACGATTTAGCTATAATATTAAATGGAAGCCAATCCGTATAAATCTATGTTATAGATAAAGTATGAAATTTCTAGTTATCAGAACGTTGTTCTAACCCTCTTCTCATAACATATCATACGTTACATTTATAAGAACATGCTATTGGTGTAAGACAAGAACATTAGATGGTGAAGTCTTATCTTTCATGCTCAATACAGACAAGGAGACTAAATATCCAAGGAATGATATTCTAAGGTAGTAGCTTTAGTCGATCCATATATGCCATTATACTTTTCAATTCTGCTATGAATTTATATTTGACGCACTCTGATATATTTGTGTTTATTACAGGCCCACCAAAACCAATGATACGTACCCTAATGGATTTGAATTCCGATTTTGTTGAAATTCGGGCTCATTAATATGCAAGTTGTTACACTACCATCACTCAAAATCATAAAGACATGACCTTTAGCCCTTACAAACCTAGGCAAACCTCCCACACAACAACAATGCTTACAGCCTAAACATGAAACCCTATCATCCTCTCCACTTTCCATTTTTACTTTAAATCCAAGCTTCCTAAGATGTCCTAAGTGGTTGTTGAAGGTTTGGTGGAGTTTGGAAAAGATTTGAACTAATTAGGTAAAGATTATTGAAGAACAAAGTTGATTAGGGCTATTCCACTCCCGCCGTTTTGATCTTTTATTTCTTTTGAAGCTTTTGATTATTATGAAGTGTTAAAACATCCAAACCCTCATCTTTAGCCCATTTGGTCGGTCAAAAGATTCCTCCCTATGTGCCTTGCGTGCTATTTACTTTATACCTCTCTTTCTTTAGCAAAATTACCCTTTTACCCTTCCACACAACTATTTATCTAATACATCATGCATGACATCATCAATATTTTGTTTTCTCTAAATTGCAAAATATTTTTATTTTATATTAATGAATTCCATAGTATTTTAGTGTATGTAAAAAATGTTTGAACAACTTATGTCTAGTAAAAAGATGTTTATCGATAAAATAATTTTTGGTCATATTATCTAATTTTCTTCAAAATATTTATTTTTGTAAACATTTTTCTAAAAAAAATTTATCATCATTTGTTATTACAAGAAAGGGGTTAACAAGATTATTAAATCACTTTAATTTCATTTAATCCAAGACTCAAATATTTAAATAATTTAGGTATTTAAATACAAAGTGTTCGAAATTCCGGATCGTTACATATACCTTGCATGGATTGTTAAATTACATATGCCATACACACAGATACGCACATACACATATATGTGTGTCTGATACACGTATAAACATAATATAAGATTAATTACATAATATAAAACCGTTTTATAAAATTAAATAAAATAATGATTTTATTTAAAGAAATTTAGAAATGTTCTAAATAAATTAGAATTCATATGTCCAATAAAGATCCAATGACAAAAAAAATCATTTTGTACTTCCACTACAGGCTAGCTTAGTTCTACCATAATAAACAATTGAATATGACCCAATCTAGTTCTTACTACAACAATGAACTACGTACGATTGCATCACTAAATAAACAATAGATTTCAACTACAAGAGCAATACGAATTACTTAATTGGATACCTAGCAGCATGATTAAAGTATGCTTCTTTAGGGACTTTCGACTGTAAATAAGAATTTTTTTTCAGCAATCGAAGATTATATTTTTCCAACTGCAAAACTTCATCACGCGTTTCAAGAGCATATTCAACCCCTTATGACACATTAGAGGATTTAACCATCGAAAGAAATTACAATAGTCGTACACTTTAGTCGTTGCGCCATGCCACGCATAACTTGGACATCTGTAAAACCTACTACCTACATTCTTTTTATTTCTGTACACAACCACATCACACAAAACTCTACACTAACACCATTACAAAGGTGAGTGCTCTCCAATAGCTAATTCTTTCTTGCCCTTCGTTAACCTATCAACATAAAACTTGTAACAACCCGCATATTTTACGATTATATATTTTACTGTTTTATTCAAATATAGTATCATTAGTTGAGTTTAAAGTCTAAAATGTGACTTTTTGTAAACAGTCAAATACGGATTCGAGACCACTTCCATTGAGTTCAAAATGGCGTTTACGACCTTTTTGAGTATAAATATTGATATGTTTGGAGTTGATTAGAATTTTGGTATTATTTAATTGGCTTTGGGTTTGGGTTTCAGCCCACTAACCTAACAAGATAACCCAACTCCTCTACCAAATACCCTAATTCCTTTACTCTTGATTCATTCTACTTCTTATTTCCTAACACTCAAGCTAAATAGAAATGGGGGAAAAAAGAGATTAGAAGTTCCTGAGCCCTAATTCTCTTTGGAAATTCAAATCTAGGTTATAAATCAAGGAGAAGTTTATGTAAGCCTCCTCTTCATCTTCTCCATCTCAATCTCTCTACAATTTTCAGAAATTCCTATAACCTAACTTAGAAAATTCATTTCATTTCATAATAGATTAAAGGTTCTTGAGGTATTGTTGAAGAGAAATTGATCTTGCTTTGTTTTAGAGCTTCTCATTCCTTGTTTTTGAGTTTAAAGGTGAGTTCTTTAACTCACATCTATTCAATACCTTTGATGGTTGTTAGGTATGAATTCCTAACATCTATTTTATGTTCATTTGCTTTTGAATTGAATTGGTTTGGTGTATTTTCCAATTTGTTGTATTTTGAAGTCAAAATCTTTGAAAATCCTATTATGGATGTTTGGACATGTTATTTGAAGTGTATTGAAGAGCCTATAGGGCTGGGTTATCGTTTAGCATAAATCTCTATCCTTTGTTGCTCGTCCGATCGCTTTCGAACCGATTGGCCATCAATGGCTTAGGTAAAAATGTGCCCTGAGCTTCAACTCAAACATCTGGTAAAATGCTCAGACGTTTGATGCTACAGAATAAAAATTCTAGATTTCAGCTCAGACGTCTGAGGTTATTTACCAGACGTCTGGGCGATCTAGAAGAAAATTTCCAAATTGTCAGCTCAGACGTTTGAGAAAACCACCAGACGTCTGGCGCTGTTTAATTCAGCCAATTTGCCTATTTTGAGTAGATTTCCGTTTGAATCGATTTTTGTTGATCCGGTTATTTGTTGTCATTTATTATCGACTTTGATGACTTCTTTTTGCATTTTTGGAAATATTCATTTGATCGATTCGATATTAGTTTTCATGGTTTTAATTCACGTCATCGTATGTGAATTTTTGGTGATAGATTGTTTTTACAATCATTTCTATGATTTGTCACTTTAAAATACAAAGGTTTCCGTACTAGTAGTAAATACTCAAACTCTTTAACAAAAATGATTTCAACGTTACTTTTAATACAAAGCTTGTTTTTAAAATAGCTTTCCAATCTATTAGTATATAAAAACCTTTACCACATTCGTTCGAGAAATCTAATTAAACGACTTAGCAAAATAAGTAGTATGAAACGCATGCGTTTACTTTATCGGTTAATTCTTAGACTTGTTCGATTAAAATCTTGTGATAATTTTCGAGTGGAAATGTACAATTTGTTCGTAAATATTTAAGTTAAGCTAGTGGTTGTAGGACATAAAGCTAAACTCATTTATTTACTAGCTTATTGTAATTTACAATTCTTATTGATCAATGATGATCATTTTATGGTTTAGACTAGCGATATGCGATGTCTCTTTGTCCGCGTGGGGGACTATAACCCATTTGCAGAGCTTCGTCTCATTTTTATGGGCTAACAACCCATGGTCTTTTGACCATTGTGGAGCAATCGGCTCAACAAATCTATGCATGGGGTGTATCTTTTTAGATGCGTCGATGTTCGACTGTGCATGGGGAGTATCTTTTAGGTGCATCGTTATTCTGCTCATTCGTCCCTAAGGAAGGGGACCATACACCATATTATTATGGGCTAGCGACCCATGGGATAATGTCCCATTTGTGATATACGTGTTGGTGAGTTTTCATGCTCCCGTTTATGATAGGCCTCCCCCTTTGTGTTTTTTGGATTTCTAATTATTGATTTCTAGAATGTGTGTTTCACCAATTTTGATGATATGCATTTATAAGCTCTATCAATATTTATGGTTTGGCGAATAAAAATAAAGAATATGACATTCTTTTAGGTGTATGAGAAAATTTGAGATATTATATGATTTTTGTTGTTATCATATATATATATATATATATATATATATATATTTGTCATATCTCTTATCCTATCTCATCTTATATAATATTTAAAGCCACACTGATCCGTTTATTATTTTTCTTCTTAAATAATACTCGGGTCAGACCGATGTATTTCAGGTGCTTCTACTTGACTTCTTATTAGGGACCGTCATCTGATTTTTGGCTAACTACTTTAGCTTAGTAGTTTTTTTGTTTTTATACGTTCGAGATAAGGACTCCTTGATGTATACATATTCTTTTTTCTAGCACTTGTACCTATTCTTTTGTGATGTAGTAGATTTTGTAGGACCACTACTTTGGTATACACTTTTATGTGTCATATTTATATCTGTTTTCGCCTTAGTGATATGAATATCTATGATTGATATATGTTATGCTTATTTTATATTTGTTTTGGAAGGTCACATAGCCACTGTGTAGTAGATTTGAGTTTATATTTGATATGTCAGGTTTCCTCTTGAAATGAAATGCATGACGTACCATATGACATATCGGTACTCGCACAAAGCCATTACACAGATGGTCGCTCCTCAACAGCCTTATTCTTCATACTAATTGACGACGTTATCCAGTAGTGTCCTTGGTTAGTGTGAGTTAGGGATGGAGCGTCACAGCTTGGTATCAGAACCAAACTTCGAAAAAATGTAGAATAATCTAGCAAGAATCATTATCCTAGGTCTCTCTTAGGAACCGTGCCTTAGGATTTAATTCGTGTCTTAGGACCCGTTCTATCATATTTTCTTTTATGATGCCATGTTTTATCAATCAAATTTGTTTGATATTCATTCTAGGAATAACTTTTTCCTCTTCTTTCTTTCTTAAAGAAGAGAAATGGTTAGACCTGGCCATCCTAGTGCCGGTCAATCCAGTGCTACTCCTCAGGATGGTTTATTCATGTCTGCCCAATAACTTTTGGATCTTGTAAATAATGCCCAAGCTACCGGACTTATTCTTGAGCCTACTTAACCTAAATTCAGGTTTGCACGCTTGTGCAGTGATTATACCAATTTGGGTTGAAAGCCATTCAAGGGTTCCAAAAGCATTATAGAAGTCCAAGCTTGTCTTAGAACATGCGACCGCTTCTTTTCTCGCATGAATCTTATGGATCTACATCGTGTCGAAGTGGCTTCTAGCATGCTCTAGGAAAGAGCATTAGATTGGTATGAGCTTTTGGTTTTCGAAATTGTTGAAGCGGATCTTATTTGGGAGCAATTTCGAAAAAGGTTCGAGTTAAAGTTTGTGTCGGAAGCTGAAAAGGTAACTTTAGCCCCGACGCTTTATTGACCTTATTCAAGGTGAATCTTCTGTGACAGATTATGTCGCATCTTTTGAATCCCTCTCCAAGTATGGGGTCGAGTATATTAATACTATATTGAAGAAAAATCAAAGGTTTATCTATGGTTTGAATAAGAACCTCAATAAGGCTTTACTTTTGAAACTAGAAGTTTCTTTTGATCAGCTTGTTGATATTGCTCTTCGACTTGAAGAGGCCGATAAAGAAAGTAATGTTGAAGTTGTGGGTTCCAAATAGAACTTCAACATCAACAAGAAGAGACGTATTAAGTTCAAACCTAATCCCAACAAGAAAGGGAAGCAAGCAACATCGGTAGAAAAACTCCTACCCTAACCGTGGAGAGTGCTACAATTATGGTTCTAAGGACCGTTATGCTAATAAATGTCCAAAACCCCTTTATTGCCGCTATTGTGAAAGTTCGGGTTATCATATATCTTCACGCCCCAAACTTCAAAGCAAGAAAGAGGGAAGCTGAATGTTGTGCAAGCGCCTAGTAACACTTCTCATGGTCAAGGTATTTCTCATTCTGTCCTTGATGGCATATTATGTTTCATGGTCATCATATTCGAGTTCTTTTTGATACGGGTGCATATTACTCTTTTATATCAAAAGAGCATGTTGATACTTTTCTTTAAATATTATGTGCTTGATGATTTCACTGAGGATTACGAATCTGGTTAGTGGATCCACAACACTCGGATTGTTTAATAAAGATGTCGAGATTATCTTATGTGATTATGCTTTCCCAGCCGATTTGCATGTTATGCGCTACCTAGGTATCAGAATGACTTTGAGAATGGATTAGCTTAATCGTTATGAAGCCAACATCCAATGTCCCAAGAGGACTATCTATCATCGACATCTTCAATCTGTTAAGCAGTTTTCTATTGTTCTTAAAGAATCAGATTCCAATTTGGTGACATCCTTATATTCTTTGTATACACATGATGACGATAATGATGATGAGGAAGATGTCATTTCCCTTATTCATGTTGTTCGTGAATTTCCCGATATCTTTGAGCCCATTTTAGCATTAGCACCAAAGCGAGCAATTGAGTTCAGAATTAAACTAATACCTAGAGAACTACCTATTGCTCGTCCTCCTTATCGTATGTCTAATAAGGAAAATGAGGTGATGCGTAAACAATTATCCGAATTGGAAGCAAAATAATTTATTCGATCTAGTTCCTCTCCTTGGGGAGCTTCAACTATCTTTGTGAAGAAATCTGATGGTACACTTAGGCTTTGCATTGACTACCGCAAGCTTAAAGATCTTACCATCAAGAATAAATATCCCTTACCTCGAATTGATGATCTATTCAATCAACTTAGTGGTGCTAGAGTCTTTTCACAGTTAGACTTAGCAATCGGTTTTCATTAGCTTCGTATTGCAGAGGATAGCATTCCTTTGACGTCGTTTCGTACTCGTTATGGATCTTATGAATGGCTTGTCATGACATTTGGTTTAATGAATGCTCTAGCTTATTTCGTTGATCATATGAATCGAGTTTTCAAAGACTTCCTCAATCAATTTGTCCTCATCTTTATAGATGATATTCTTGTTTATTCTAAAATCGAGGAAGAGCATGAAAAACATCTTCGGATTGTAATGGAAACTCTTAAGAGCAATCAATTGAAAGCAAAAAAAATTAAGTGCCACTTTGGGCAATCCCGTGTGAAATTATTAGGACATATTATTTCGGAATTCGAAAATTCCGTGGATCCTTTAAAGATTGAAGCGATTCAAAATTGGAAGAGACCAAAGAGTGTGACCGAAATTCGTAGCTTTCTTGGAATGGCGGGCTATTACCTTCGGTTCATAAAAGATTTTTCTAAAATTTCCACACCTCTTACTTGTTTTACAAAGAAGGAAGTTAAGTACATTTGGTCAGACAAATGTGAAGCATCCTTTCAGAAATTAAAAGTACTCCTTTCCGATGCTCATATTCTTGCGATTCCCGAAGGGAACCAAGACTTGGTTGTTTATACATATGCTTGTCGTGTTGGTTTGGAAGTCGTTCCCTTATAAAGGGAACGCGTTATCGCTTATGCTTCTAGGTAATTAAAGCCTGCAGAGACTAGATATGCCACTCATGATTTAGAGCTCGCGGCCATTGTTTTCGCCCTTAGAATTTGGCGTTATTATCTTTTAGGAGTGAAATTTTTTCTCTACACCGATCATAAATCTTTGAAGTATTTATTCTCTCAAAAAGAACTTAATTTTCGTCAACAGCATTGGCTCGAATTCCTTACATCTTATGATCTTGATATTCTTTATACTCCCGAAGGGGATATCGTGTTGTCGATGCCCTTAGTCATAAGCAACAAGCGGTTATTCCCATGATGATATCTGAATAGAATGATCTCAAGACTTTGTCCACTTGTGAGATTCGAGATCGTAAATTCAATTCATGTTCATCTCTTATTTTATGTAGCCTTAAGGCTCATCATTCTCTTTTAGACCGCATCCTTGAAGCTCAATAGAATGATCCTGAATTGGCTCTTCATAGCCAAAGTTGTAGGGATAAAGTAAGATTTATGGTTGAAAGACTTTGAAGTCGATGCTTGTGGCGGCATTCGAAAATTTGGTAGGCTTATCGTGCCAAATGTTAGTGATCTTCGTAAAGACATTTTAGAAGATTCTCATCGTTCTAAATTTACCATTCATCCCAGTAGTAGTAAAATGTACGCGGACATGAAGCGACTTTATTATTAGGATGGAATGAAATCCGATATTGCTAACTTTATTAAGCGTTGCTTGACTCGCCAACTCGTTAAGGCCGAGCATCAAAGGCCCGATGGAGTATTGCAACCTTTGAACATTCCTGTTTGGTAGTTGGATCAAGTCTCTATGGACTTTATTGATGGTCTTCCCCGTTCTCGTTTGGGTCATGATAGTTTATGGGTGATAGTAGATAGACTTACAAAATCTGCTTATTTTCTTCCCGTTTGGTCCAATCGGGACCATATCTCTTTTGGCCAAAATTTTTGTTAAAGAAATGGTTAAATTGCATTAAATTCCTACTTCTATTGTTAGTGATCGTGATCCATTATTTACTAGTGGACTTTGCAAAGGTCTTCAAAAAGCTTTGGGAACGAAGCTTAATTTTAGCACCGCTTATCATCATCAGTCCGATGTACAAATTGAGCGTGTGAATCAAACTTTGGAAGATCTTCTTCGTGCATGTGTTCTTGATTTTGGTGGAAGTTGGGAAGATCCCTTGTTGAGTTCTCTTACAATAATAGCTTCCAATCTACTATTGGTATGGCACCTTTCGAGGCACTCTACGGAAGGCCATGCCGATCTCCTTCTTGTTGGCTTGAGGTGGTGAGAAGCTGGTTTTAGGTCCAGATTTTATTCGTGATTCCACAGAAAAGATTAACCTTAGTCGTCATAGGATGAGAGAGGCTCAAAGCAGACAACAGTCCTATGCCGATAACCAAAGAAGAAATTTGGAATTTTCTATAGGAGATTTGGTGTTCATTCGTGTTTCACCTATGAAGGGTGTCGTGCATTTCAGTCGTTTGGGGAAATTAGCACCTCGATATATTGGCCCATTTCCCGTCACTGAATGCATTGGTTTCGTGGCTTATCATCTTTTTTTACGGGCTCAGTTTTCTACTATTCGTGACGTATTCCACATCTCTCAACTACGGAAATGCCTTAGGGATTTCGATTCTATTCTTGAGCCTGGATTATTGAAGAAATTGAAGTTTCACCTAATTTGACTTACGAGCAATATTCCATTCGCATCATTACTATGGGGTTAAACGCCTTCGAAATAAAGATGTCTTGCTTGTGAAAGTTGAATGGTTCTCAAATCCTAAGGATTGTTATTGGGAATCTTGAGAATTGATCGAGCGAACACATCCGGACTTACTCTCTCGTGAAAGTCTATATGATGGATCGTGTAGTGTATATGCAAGTATATGTAACTAACTATATGATGCAACTAATATAAAATTCATCTAGTAAAATATAGACTAAGCACACTAGGATTTTATACTAATCCGGACCTTCCGTCCTACGTCCAGTCCCGAAGCTCCCCTTGGGAATTCGACTATCAAACACCCTCACTTCGCCTAGAGGAATAGGCTTGGTTACAATAGTTTGTTCTTGTCAAGTACGTGTTCTATAACACGGATATTTACTATTAAGTACAAATGCTTCCAATATATATCTAGAGAATGTTGATTGAGGAGTTCTTGAATATATGGAAGAGTGAAATACAAGTATATGATTGCTAGAGAACAAGAATATATCAGAGTGTAAGAGTAAAGAGCGCAGGTGAGTAAGGTGCGTTCTTCTCTTTGATTCTTGATGTTATTTATAGTGGTAGAGAGATTCCTTGAGTAGTTGCATCCATTAACAAGTATATAATGGTCGCTTCTGATGGTGATGAAGAGTTGCAGCGAAGAGAAGCGAAGATGTCTTTTCAAGTGTGTTTGCGCAAAAAATGGGCAAACACCTCAAAGTCGTACGATTTAGTTGGTTATATGTTGTTCTTAGCGATTTGGGTGATTTATGCAAATATGTAAAAAGCAGGGACTAAACTGTAAAAGACACACAGATTTATAGTGGTTCGGCCAGAACGTGCCTACGTCCACTTTATATGTTATTCTCCTTTTTTCCTCAGATTACAAGTACAAAGCTTTGTATATAAGTATATGAAAGTTGTTTGAAAGTTCCTTCCGTGCTTGAGCTCTCAAACTTGTCTGTCATTGTTGTACCCCTGCCCCTCTATTTATAGAGTCAGGTTGGGGGCAGGGGTCTTGGATGTTTATAGCTGCTGGTGGGCTTGGGCTGAAGCAATCTGGTCTGGCGATGTTGGTTCGGTATCCACTTGGTCCGGTAGTGGTTGGAGTGAGTTGGTTCGGCATGGCTTGGGTGAAGAGTTGGTTTGGCTCTGCAGGGAGAGGTGTTGGACCGGTAGAGGTTGGTCCGGTGATGGATGCTTGGAGAGCCGGTCCGGTTGTCACCTGGTTCGGCAGGAGTTGGTTCGGTGGAGGCCTTGGACCGGTGGAGTTGGTTCGGCGTTCCTCGGAGAAGAGTTGGTTCGGCAGGCACTCTGGTTCGGCATTGCTTGAAAGTGGAGTTGGTTCGGTATTGAAGGGGTGTACTGTATTGGGAATGCCGGATGAACCAAGGCATCTTGAATGCCGAATGAGATTTCGCTCTACATTGCCGAATGAAACTTTAAACATTTGATACCGAATGGACTTTTATACTTGAATCATGAGTGAAATCCCAGACTTATATACGCTTGCTAGCTGCTTCTTCTTGGTTCGGTCGTGGTGGAAATGCACACAACACTGATATTCCAGTTTTGATGAAAAATGGGATAACACTTTGCCCCCCAAAACATGCCTTGCGATAGGAAGGCGTGTTTTGTAATGCCATGAGCTGGATGTTCATATCCTGTTGATGTCCTTGCGGTAAGAAGGCGCGTTTTGTAATGCCATGAGCTGGATGTTCATATCTTGTTGACAACCTGTAAAGAGCTTGATATTTTATATGGCCCCAAATGACGACCGTTCGGGATCGAGCTATTTGGGATGAAGCGCGGCCGTTCATGGTCAAGCGCCTAACTTCAAATGACGACCGTTCGCGATCGAGTCATTTGAGGTGAAGTGCGACCGTTCGCGGTCAAGCGTCTAAATCCATGCGACGATCGTTCGAGATCGAGTCATTTGCGGTGGAATGTGATCGTTCACGGTCAAGCGCTTTGCTTCAAATGACGACCGTTCGGGATCGAGCCATTCGAGGTAAAGTGCGACCGAGCCCGGTCAGAGGGCGGACCTCAAATGGCGACCGTTCGCGATCAAGCCACTTGGGGCGAAATGTGACCGTTCACGGCCGGTGCCGTTCGCGGCAAAAGATGAAATGGGACCGTTCGCGGTCAAGTGCCTTACTTCGGATGACGATCGTTCGAGATCGAGCCATTCATGGTATGGTGCGACTGTTGGCGGTCAGGGGGTGGACCTCAAATGGCGACCTTTCGCGATCGAGCCATTTGTGGTGAGATGAGTTGTGCCGTTCGAGGCGAGTTTGTGACTGTTCGAAGTCGGGTGCCGTTCGAGGCGAGTTGTGACCGTTCGAGGTCGGGTGCCGTTCGAGGCGAGTTGTGATCATTCGCGATCGGGTGCCGTTCGAGGCGAATTGTGACTGTTCGAAGTCGGGTGCCGTTCGAGGCGAATTGTGACTGTTCGAAGTCGGGTGCCGTTCGAGGCAAATTGTGTGTGCCCGGGGGGGACTTAATATTATCAGTGTCGGAGTTATTGTTTGGGGGAGTCTCCGAATCAAAGACTTCGGCAGTTCGCTGCCATGCAAGAGGTGCTCGTGGACCGTTCGCAATCCAACGGGCATACAAGTAAATTTTTCCATAGAATTGTAAATGTTAAAGCAATAATCATATGAACCTTACGGCAGAAATGTCCAAACAGGAAGAATTTAAATGTTGAAATCAAAATCAAAGCAAAAAGCAGAATGAAGATGTCAAAGCGCAAACTCTTACTATAACGCGGTTGGTAGTCATTCAGAGCATGCCTATGGATCGTGCGCGATCGCTCACATGTGTAAATGATTTAACCGCGTTAGTGAGAGGTTTACAACTTGTTCATCGTTATTTTAATCAAGCAATCAGTGGATAATCAAATGGTGCCCCGATCCAGGGTCACCTCTAGTCGATGTAGACGGTGGTCGCTCTGGCTCCACTGCTGGAGTTCGCCTCCTCACATACTGAAGGAGCATACCGTTCCTGATATGCCCTTCCACCTCGTCCTTCAAATGTCTACAATCATTAGTGTTATGACCGTTTAATTCATGGAATTCACAAAACTTATCTGATTTTCTTTCGTCAGAAGTTGGATCCCTTCGCATTGGTCTACGATACGGAACCTGCTCCTTGGTATCCTGGTAAATTCGTTCCAGATTCTCATTCAGCTCAGTGTGAGTGGTGAATCGCGACTCTCTCCGTGGCTGCTTTGACCTGTCATCATTATCCTCAGCCTTTCTCTTTCCTTTGCCAGTCTCCGCACCCTTTCCAGGTGGGTTTCCGCTCTTGATTGCGTAAACGTCAACTTCTTCCTCTCTTTCTGCACTAGCATCTTCCAAACGCAGAAACTTTTCAGCCTCATGATAGAACTCTCCCAGATTCATAGGCGGATCCTTAGTTAACGAATTCTTGAACTCTGTACTATCAGCTATTCCAGATACAACTGCCATCATGACCATGGATGGATATGGTCGATCCACTGATGCTGCTGCCGCATTAAATCGCGTTAGAAAACTCCTCAAAGTCTCTCCAGTTTTCTGCTTCAAGGTTGCCAAAGTCATCACATTCTTGGGTCTCGCAATATGAACCCTGAATTGCCTCATGAATCTCTCAGTTAAATCTTCCCATGTTCCTATGGAGCCGCTCACCAGCTACCTAAACCATAACGCTGCAATGTCCGTTAAATACAATGGAAAGCACCGGGCCATGACCTCCTGTGATGCCCCCAGCACTTCCATGTGCCTCATATACTTTGTAAGATGGACCGCAGGGTCTGTCGTCCCATCGTACATCTCTACTGACGGTAACTTGAACTCTGGTGGGTTCCTAGCCATCCTAATCGCAGGGGAAAAAGGACTCCTGTTTACATCTTCCAAGTCTCTGTTTATTAAACCGCCTCTCATAGCTCTTCTAACCATCTCTGCTAATCTGTCATTGTCTCCAAGCTGTAGTCCTCGCTCACTGCCTTCGACCTGCCCCTCGAGTCCGTGGGAGTTTTCATGTGTATGCCTCCATGGCTGAACGTTCATTCCTCTATTGCTACCAGGTGGCTCGGATGCCCCCATCTCTCTTCCCGGAGTCGGATCAACATGCTCTGCGTGAGTGTCCCCTAGCTCTGGTGCTATGCCAGATGGTCCTGCTCCATTCTGAACTCCAGTTGCTCCTTGGTTTTGTGCTCCAAGTCGCCCAATTTGCTGAAGCAAGTTCTGGATCATCTCTTCTTGTCTTCTCATCATAGCCTCCATCTCATCCCTGGTGATGAAGGCTGAAGCTTGGTTTGCTCCTGAGGAAGCCTCTTGACTCCCTTCCTGTTGACTCTGCTCTGGCCTTGGCCTTCTGCTTGATTGTCTCGCCATGACTCTTCCAAATCTGAATCTCTAAACTTTCAAATTCAACTTCCAAGCGGTAGAATCCCTGAGTTCAACTCTCAGTGAAAGCACCAAAAATGTTTGCGCAAAAAATGGGCAAACAACTCAAAGTCGTACGATTTAGTTGGTTATATGTTGTTCTTAGCGATTTGGGCGATTTATGCAAATATGTAAAAAACAGAGACTAAACTGTAAAAGACACACAGATTTATAGTGGTTCGGCCAGAACGTGCCTACGTCCACTTTATATGTTATTCTCCTTTTTTCCTCAGATTACAAGTACAAAGCTTTGTATATAAGTATATGAAAGTTGTTTGAAAGTTCCTTCCGTGCTTGAGCTCTCAAACTTGTCTGCCATTGTTGTACCCCTGCCCCTCTATTTATAGAGTCAGGTTGGGGGCAGGGGTCTTGGATGTTTATAGCTGCTGGTGGGCTTGGGCTGAAGCAATCTGGTCTGGCAATGTTGGTTCGGTATCCACTTGGTCCGGTAGTGGTTGGAGTGAGTTGGTTCGGCATGGCTTGGGTGAAGAGTTGGTTCGGCTCTGCAGGGAGAGGTGTTGGACCGGTAGAGGTTGGTCCGGTGATGGATGCTTGGAGAGCCGGTCCGGTTGTCACCTGGTTCGGCAGGAGTTGGTTCGATGGAGGTCGGTCCGGTGAGGCCTTGGACCGGTGGAGTTGGTTCGGCGTTCCTCGGAGAAGAGCTGGTTCGGCAGGCACTCTGGTTCGGCATTGCTTGGAAGTGGAGTTGGTTCGGTATTGAAGGGGTGTACTGTATTGGGAATGCCGGATGAACCAAGGCATCTTGAATGCCGAATGAGATTTCGCTCTACATTGCCGAATGAAATTTTAAACCTTTGATACCGAATGGACTTTTATACTTGAATCATGAGTGAAATCTCAGACTTATATACGCTTGCTGGCTGCTTCTTCTTGGTTTTGTCGTGGTGGAAATGCACACAACACTGATATTCTAGTTTTGACCAAAAATGGGATAACAAAGTGCGACAGTTGTTATTTGAATTTCAAAATCTGAGTTCATTTCCAGATGTTTGGTATATGTTTCAGACATCTGACTCTATATATTTTTTATATACAGTAGCCTTTCAGACGTCTAAGTACATTAACCAGACGTCTAAGTACATTAACCAGACGTCTGATCCTTTCTGGTTTATAATCCAAAGGATTTCTTCAGATGTTTGGCTAGTGCACCCAAACTTCTGATCCTTGTGCATGTTGTTTTTGTGCTTCTGTGTCATTGCTCTATTGATCCTATCGACTTGTACTCTCTTGTAACATTCTTTGAGCCTTGTTCTTGTCTCTTTATTGATGTTACTTTAGCAATTACCTATAAATAGAAATATATATGCATATTCGATTTCCATTGTATAGTTGTTGTCATCGAAACAGTTGATTTGATTTCCTAACATCTCCCACATTTTTTATGATGACAACTATACAATGTACTTGTATATAATTTATAAATCTCCCCCTGAATATGCGCTTATTTCTAATGTTTTATAATTATACTTATATTTCTCCCCCTTTGGCATTATCAAAAATAATACACAAAAGAAAATTTCATTAATAATTCGACGTTGATTACATTAATAGATTTTATCAATTATACAAGAGTTGAAATTCGAAAATCCTAAAATCTATGATTCCTTTTGGAGAAGCTTTTTCTTGATCATCTCCTGTTTCTTCTTTTTAGGAAGAGCTAGGCTTTGTAGGAGATGTCGAAGCTTGTTTTAGAGGTTCATCCTCAGAAAAGTTTAGAATGTTTCGTGGGAGGAGAAGGTACTAGGGTTGTCCAATCTTCAGAAGGAGGTGTCGGACTGCGAACCCATTGAAGTACTTCTTTGAGAACCTATAGGACAGTTGAAAGTGATTGTTCAACTGTTGCTAGGCATGTGGAAAAAGAAGATTCAAAGCTATCGATTCTCTTAGCTAAAACTTTTTGGTTTTGAGACAATATATGTTGCTTTTTGAGTGTGGGATCTCGAATGCTTTCATTTGGATTTTTTTCTGTTCGAGTCTCCACAATCACATCCTGGGTTCGATAGTCAAATGGTGTAGGAGGCGGAGGAGTTGTCTCACGATGTTATTCCTCCTCTTGCGATGGTTCAATCTGTGGTTGAGGTGGAAGTTCAACTTATCTGGTTTGATGATTGTGTGTCCAATCTTCAAAAGACATAAATTCCGAGGGAATCTCCGGAAAGTGCATTATGAAAAAATTTGGTGGAAGAAAATTTTGTAGACATCTCTTTAAAAGTTGATAGGTAGGAAGGGTGTTGTGTGCACGTAGAAGACGCATGATATATGTGGGGTAGACAATTGATGGCCGTGATTGAGTCCAAAAATGTTTGATCTCGTCAAAGATAAATTTGGCCCACTTCACCTTGTTCCGCTAAATACAGCATATAAGGCTTTGTGCTCTAACTTGGTTATTTGCCCATGAATTCCCAATCGTGGAACGATGGTATTGATTATCATTCAAGTAAGAAGTCGTGCTTTTGGACGTAGATATTTAGAGACAAATTTTGGCATTTCCTCCTCCCGAATTTGATGTGTTATACTGTTCCTTGGTTTGAAGCGCATATCGGTAATATTGTACAAATCTTCATCTGTGTCAAAACAACCTAGAGTTCGACCTATTATGCCAGGAGTGAGTATAATCGTGTTGCCATACACGCTAGACCATAGCCAATCGTCTTCATCTTCATGTTTCATACTGAAGTGCTATCCAAATTTTCATAAGAAAGAAATATTGCCAACTGATTGATTTGGATGTCATTGGGAGTGAATGATATCGATATTTCTAGTCCGACATTCTCACACATTTCATCCCAATCATACATTGGAAATTTAAGTAGGTTATAAATGGACCTATGTGAAGTTTTTCTTTTGTATATCCTCATATCTCTTGATTGAGTGTGATGCTCTATTCATCCATCTTTCGATTTGATCATCCGAGCATACTTGAGGATTTGAGGATGATGTTGATTGGTCTTGTTTTCGTTTGGATATTTTAGGATTTTTAGTTCTAGGAGGCATCTTGATCAAACGATTGGAAGATAAAATAATTTTTTGGAGTAAAGAGGAAAAATCACCTATTAATTTTTAGTTGAAAATAGAAATGAAAGTAAAAAAAAATGACGTTATCTGGATGATTTTAAAGTGTCGATTGAATTTAGATGCCGGAAAGCGAAATCAAACGTTTGGCTTGCCCTAGTTAGAATAAAGTAGATAACTTAAGATGTCTGGTTTATCTGCTAGACGTCTGGTTTGATCGAATTTCAAAAAAATTGATAGTCAGAGAGTTTTTCCAGATGTCTGGGTAAAATATCATATGTCTGAAATAGGTCAAGTTTTTAAAACTTGGTGGCAGAGACGTTACTCAGACGTTTGGATCGAAGTTCAGACGTCTGAAATAGTCTAATTTCAATTTCTAGGAGGCAGAAAAAAATTTCAGACGTCTGGGGGTATAACAAACGTCTGACATTTGCAAGTGCTAAAAAATTCAAGGTATATTAGAGTTTCAGACGTCTGAGGTCAATATCCAGATGTCTGAAATATGTAATTTTTCTAAAAATAGCCTAAAATTTAATGGTTTTGCTTATTTCTCGATTCTTTATATTTTAAAACGAAATGTAGTATTGTTTATATGAAACAAAATAACAAATAAACATAGATAATAACAATATAATCTATTTAGATGGCGATGGAATTTTACGATCTTCTGACTTGTTATCCCTCCATGGTTTAGGTGGAGACCATATATTTCCACGTTCTTGGGTTCTCAGGGAGCCATAGAATCTTCTTGGTGAAGGGTCCGAAGGGGTACGATGCGAGGAAGAGGGATCCAAGGAACTGTAAGGCTTTGAAAGTGGTTCATGGACATCTTTCTTTCGTGACGTATAAAACTTCATCGCTACTTATTCCAAAAAGCTTGGCCGACGTGCTGTAACTTTTTGTTCAAAATATAGTTCTCGTTGTAGATCTATTTGTTGTTTTTTATATTGATGAATTTCATCGATTTTCTCCTTTATTTTAGGAGAAAAAAATAAAGATCATTTGGTCTTCTTGCTATCGGGAGTGAATCCCGTGTGATATGAGGACCACCTATACGTCGGTTTCTGATTTGCTGTGGATGTAGGAAGCCGTTGTGGTGTATCGACCGAGCTATCCGTTGTAGGCGTCGAGATGGATATATAAGAATTTTCAGAAGACATGACTATATTATGTTTCATGAAAAAAATATGGATTGTGTATATATTTTTTCTTGTTGTGTAACTGTTTATATATAAGTTTAAAAATAATTTATAGAAAATTTGTAAATAAACCGACTGACTTAAAAACCAAAGGTGTAGAATTTATTAATTACAATTTATGGATAGAAAAATTAATGGCTAATCATAGCCTAAATGAAGAAGTGATTATTAAGTGAGCAGATCATGAAGAGAGCAAATCCCTAAATCATGTCGGAGATTAATAAAAGTTTGTTCATTTAATGGTTTTGTAAATATGTCTGCTACTTGATTTTCGAAATTTACGTATTCTAATGAAATAGTTCCTTTTTCAACATTGGCTTGTAAAAAATGATGTCGTATATCTAATTATCTATATGCTTAGTTTGCGAGTGATTGACGGGGTTTTTTGATAAATTTATTGCACTCGTTTTATCACAATATATTAGAGATTTATTGATAATTTTACCAAAATCCGTAAGTGTTTGTTGCATGTATATCACTTGTGCACATGCTAGAGCTGCTGAGATATATTCGGCTTCTCAAGTAGATAAAGAAATACAATTTTGCTTTTTGCTAAACCATGAAACTAATGATTGTCCGATAAAATGACATGTTCCACTAGTACTTTTACGATCTATTCTACATCCATCGAAATCTGCATTATTGTACGAAGCTAGTTCAAACGATGATCCTTTAGGGTAAAACAAACCATAATCCCTAGTACTAGATAGATACCGTAAAATTCGATTAACAGCTCTTAGGTGAGATTCTTTTGGTTTTGCTTGAAATCGAGCACAAAGACATACACTCATCATGATATCGGGTCGACTAGCCGTCAAATAGAGTAAAAAACCAATCATGCTACGATATAATTTTTTATCAAAATCTTTTCCATTATCATCCTTTTTTAAGTGAACAGTAATACTCATTGGTATTGGTTTGCTCGAAATTTTATCCATTTCAAAATGACGTAATAGATCATTACAATATTTTTCTTAATGAATAAAAATACCATTTTCAAGTTGTTTTATTTGTAAACCTAAGAAGAAATTTAATTATCCCATATGTGACATTTCAAATTCATTTTTCATAATATTTGAAAATTGATCACATAGATTTTCGTTGGTTGAACCAAATATAATATCGTCAACGTAAATTTATACTTCTAAAATATCGTTATTTTCTCGTTAAATAAATAAAGTTGTATCAATTTTGCCTATTTGAAAACCACATGTAATCAAGTGATTTTTAAGTCGTTCGTACCATGCACGAATGGCTTGTTTTAATCCATATATTGCTTTGTGTAACTTAAAAATATGGTTGGAATATTTTTCGTGAACAAATAATGGAGGTTGTTCTACATATACATTTTCTTTAATAAAACCATTTAAAAAACACTTTTGACATCCATTTGAAATAGTTTAAAATTGTGATGAGTTGCAAAGGCGAGTAATGTACGAATGGCTTCTAATCTTGCTACTGGAGCAAAGGTTTCATCGTAGTCGATACCTTCTTCTTGATTATAGCCTTGAGCAACTAAACGTGCTTTATTTCTAACGATGTTTCCGTTTTCGTCTGCTTTGTTTTTAAATACCCATTTTGTTCCTATAACCGCTTGATCTTTAGGTCTTACTACTAATTCCCAAATATTATTACGTTCAAATTGATTTAATTCTTCTTGCATAGCTATAATCCAGAAATTATCATTTGAAGCTTCTTTATAAATTTTTGGTTCAGAATTTGACACAAATGTTATATGGCTTATTTGATTAAGTTGATTTCTAGTTACTTTAGAATCTAGATCTCCAATGATATTATCTTTTGGATGATCCTTAAGAATTCTAGGGGATGATATCAAAGTATTATTTTGCACAATTGTATCATTATTAATAGAGTTTGTTGTATTTGTTATTGGAACTATTTCTTCATCATCATTAGTATGATGATTAATAAAAAAATTGTCAAAAGAAACATGTAAAATTTCTTTAATAGTATTATTTCGTTTATTAAAAATTCTATATGCTTTGCTTCGATCCGAATATCCAATAAAAATTCCTTCATCGGCCTTCGGATCAAATTTTCCTAAATTATCTTTTGTATTTAATATAAAACATTTTGATCCGAAAGTTTTAAAGTACGATATTTTAGGTTTTCTTCCAAAAAATATTTCAAAACAAGTTTGTTTAGTCATATGACGTATGGTTACTCGATTTAACACATAACAAGCTATGCCAATAGCTTCAGTCCAAAAGTGTTTTGGTAGACCACTACTATTCAGTAGTGTTCGTGCACATTCTTGTAACGTACGATTTTTTCTTCCTACTACACCATTCTGTTGAGGTGTGCGAGGAAAAGAAAAATTATGACTTATTCCTTTCTTATTGCAAAAATTAGTAGAAAGATCATTTTCGAATTCTCCTCCGTGATCACTTGAATATTTTTAATTTTCAAGTCCATTTGTGTTCTAATTCTTTTAGCAAATATTTTAAACATACCAAAGGTATCGCTTTTATGTTTTAAAAACAAAGTCCATTTATATCTCGAAAAATCATAAACTATTACGAAAACATATTTGTTGTGATTTATAGATCGTACTTGTGTTGGACCAAATAAATCTAAATGTAATAATTCTAATGGTTGTTTTGTAGAAATATTATTTTAGATTTAAAAGAATTTTTCTTTAGTTTCCCAATTTGACAATCGTCACATAAATGTTCTACTTTGTAATTTATTTTAGGTAAACTTCTAGCTCATATTTTGCTAATTTATTAATATATTTAAAATTGGTATAACAAAATCGTTTATGCCATAACCATGGATCATCATGTTTGGCACTTAAACATAAATTTGAATTTTTATTTATATTCATGTTTAGAACATAAATATTTTTGCTTCTAAAACCTTCAAATATAAGTTATCTGTTATTATCAAAAATATTACACCTATCTTTTTCGAAATTGATTGAAAAGCCTTTATCGCATAATTGACTAATACGTAGTAAGTTGTGTTTGAGATTTTCTACTAATAACACATTCGTAATAATAGGAGAATTAAAAATACCAAAGTTTATGACTTCTCCAGTGCCTACTACATATCCTTTTGAATTATCTCCAAAGCTTACCATTCCACCATCGATGTATGTTATATTTGATAACATTTTTGAATTTCCGGTCATATGCTAGGAGCATCCGTTATCTAGTATCCATTTCTCCTTATTTTTTATTTTGGATACCTGCAAAATAAAAGATGTTTTAATTGGTAACCATATACTTTGTTAGGGTCCTAGATGTTAGAAGAAGGTAACCATACCCAAGATGGTTTGGTACCTTTATAATTATAATTTTTATTATAGACTACATTCTCTAAAAAATTATTAATATATTTTTGTCTAATCAAATTATTATTCATCGTAGGAATCCAAAATTTCATATTTTTGGTATTCATATTAAACTTAGGTAAACTTTTAGTCTTTTTATTACTATAATTCTTAGCATTATTTCCTTTTTGTTTAGAAGTATTTTTAAATCCTATTCCATTTCTATTACCTGATGGTTTTTAAGTTTTGTTAAGATTTTCCATATCTTGTTTACCTTTATTAAATTTTGAAACATTATTTGTAATTTTGTCAAATTTTTTCCTTAATTCTAAATTTTCAATATTTCAATATTGCTCTTCAAGTTGACATTTTTTTTTCTAACAAATTATCCTTTACTATTTTAGTTTTATCAAAATCAATAGCAATAGCCTCACTTTCTACCAAATTATTTTTAATTTTTTCTTGAGATAATTCTAGTTCTTCTTCTAACATAATTTTTTCATCTTTTAACATTACTACTTCAAGTTCTAACCTATTTATTTTGACTATATGTTCTTTATTCAATTTTTTAATTTGTCTAAATTTATCATCTAATTCCATGCCAAGTTCTAATAATTCATCATAGCTAAGTTCAGGACATACCACATCAGTTTGTGTCATAAAACACACATTAGCTTGTTCTCCGTCACTATCGCTATTACTTTTAGATGATGAAGAATCTAAGTCATCCCATGTTACTTTGAAAGCCTTCTTCTTTTTGAACTTTTCAATTTTGTTCTTCTTTTTATCATTATTGAGCTTGGGACAGTCTTTCTCCATATGTCCAAATTGGTCACATTCATAGCATTTGATTGATGTTTGATTCGTTGAGCTTGATTTTCTTTCTTTTTGAAATTTAGTCATTTTCCTAAACTTCTTGAATTTGTTGTAATTTTTGGCAATAAATACAATTTCTTCTTCGTCTAAGTCGGAGTCTTCATTTGTTGCGGGGAATGCTATGTTCTTCTTTTTCGAATTTAATTCTTTTCATGCTTCAAATTAGCTTCATAGGACATTAAATTTCCTATCAATTCTTCAACTAAGAGTGTTGAGAGATCATTAGCTTCTTCGATACCTAATACTTTTCTTTCCCACTCTGGAGTTAAAGAATTAAGTATTATAGATACTAAATCAAAATTTGTGAATTTGACTTCAAGTGCCATTAAATCATGTTGAATGGTTTGAAATCTAGATTGCATATCTATTATAGATTCATTTTGTTTCATTTTAAATGATGAGAATTGATTTTGTAAAATTGAAATCTTGGTTAGTTTAACTTTGTTTGTGCCTTTATGTGTGACTTATAAAGTATGCCAAATATCAAATGCAGTATTACATGACATGACACGTGAGAATTAAATTTTATCTAATGGGCAAAATAAAACATTCATAGCTTTGGTATTATTAGAAGCTGCTATTTTTTTGCATCGGTACATGTATTCATAACAGCAGTAGGTGCTTCATATTTATCTTGAGTGGCTGACCAAATTTCTAGACCATTAGCTTCCATAAAAATTCTCATACATGTTGACCAATATGCATAGTTAGAGACATTAAAAAGTGGGGGTCGTGCTGTGGATTGTCCTTCTTGAAAAATACTTGCCATATTAAAATGATTTAAAAACGTGTTACTGCTTTGATCAAACCTTGCTCTTATACCAATTGAAAGTCTATACGATGGATCGTGTAGTATATATGCAAGTATATGTAACTAAATATATGATGCAACTAATATAAAATTAATCTAGTAAAATATAGACTAAGCACACGGGAATTTTATACTAGTTCGGACCTTTCGTCCTACGTCCAGTCCCGAAGCTCCCCTTCGAAATTCGACTATCAAACACCTTCACTTCGCCCAAAGGAATAGGCTTGGTTGCAATAGTTTGTTCTTGTCAAGTACGTGTTCTATAACACAGATATTTACTATTAAGTACAAATACTTTCAATATATGTGTATATATATATCTAGAAAATGTTGCTTGAGGAGTTCTTGAATATATGGAAGAGTGAAATATAAGTATATGATTGCTAGAGATCAAGAATATATCAGAGTATAAGAGTAAAGAGCGTAGGTGAGTAAGGTGTGTTCTTCTCTTTGATTCTTAATGTTATCTATAGCGGTAGAGAGATTCCTTGAGTAGTTGCATCTATTAACAAGTGTTTTATGGTCGCTTTTGATGGTGATGAAGAGTTACAGCGAAGAGAAGCGAATGTGTCTTTTCAAATGCCGCAGTTGTTATTTGAATTTCAAAATCTGAGTTCAGTTTCAAGCGTCTGTTATATGTTTCAGACGTCTAGCTCTATATATTTTTTGTATACAGTAGCATTTCAGACATCTGAGTACATTAACCAGACGTCTGATCCTGTCTGGTTTATAATCTAGAGGATTTCTTCAGACGTTTGGCTAGTGCACCTAGACGTCTAATCCTTATGCTTGTTGTTTTTGTGCTTCTTTGTCATTGCTCTATTGATCCTATTGACTTGTAGTCACTTGTAACGTTCTTTGAGCCTTTTTCTTGTCTCTTTAGTGATGTTACTTTAGCAATTACTTATAAATAGAGATATATATGCATATTCAATTTTCATTGTATACTTGTTGTCATCGAAACAGTAGATTTGATTTTCTAACATCTCGTGCTCCTTAAGGTGAACTTCTCACTTCAAAATTTTCTATTGTGTTGTTACGCTTTAAAGTGGTTGTTACTCTTTGTTTTTTCTTAAGTATTGCGAGGACGCAATTTCTTTAAGAAGGAGAGTCTGTAACAACCCGCAAATTTTACGATTATATATTTAAATATTTTATTTACATATAGTATCGTTAGTTGAATTTAAAGTTCGAAATGTGAATTTTTGTATACAATCGAATTTGGACTTGAGACTGCTTCCATTGAGTTCAAAGCGGCGTTTACGACCTTTTTGAGTATAAACATCGATATTTTTGGAGTTGATTAAAATTTTGGTATTATTTAATTGGGCTTTAGGTTTGCGTTTCAGCCCACTAATCCAACAAGGTAACCCAACTCCTCTCCCAAATACCCTAACTCCTCCACTCTTCATTCATTCTGCTTCTTATTTCCTAACACTCAAGCTAAAGAGAAAAATGGGGGAGAGGAATATAGATTAGAAATTCCTAAGCCCTAATTCTCTTAAAAAATTCAAATCTAGGTTATAAATCAAGGAGAAGCTTAGGTAAGCCTCCTCTTCATCTTCTCCATCTCGATCTTTCTTCAATTTTCAGAAACTCCTATAACTTAACTTAGGAAATTCATTTCATTTGATAATAGATTGAAGATTCTTGAGGTGTTATTGAAGAGAAATTGATCTTGCTTTGTTTATGAGCTTCTCATTTCTTGTTTTTGAGTTTAAAGGCGAGTTCTTGAATTCACATCTATGTCTATATCTTTGATGGTTGTTAGGTATGAAATCCTAATATTTATTTCATGTTCATTTGCTTTTGAATTGAATTGTTTTAGTGAATTTTTCAATTTTTGGTATTTTGAAGTCAAAATCTATGAAAATCCTACTATGGATGTTTGGACATGTTGTTTGGAGTGTATTGAAGAGCCTATAGAGTTGGGTTGTCGTTTGACATAAATCCCTAACCTCCGTTGCTCGTTCGATCACTTCCAAACCGATTTGGCCATCAATGGCCTAGGCAAAAATGTGCCCTGAGCTTCAACTCAGACGTCTGGTAAAATGCTCAGACGTCTGATGCTACGAAATAAAATTTCAAAGCTCTCATCTCAGACGTCTGAGGTTATTTACCAGACGTCTGCGCGATTTGGAAGAAAATTTCCTAATTCTTAACTCAGATGTCTAGGAAAACCACTAGACGTTTGGCGCTGTTTAATTCAGCCAATTTGCCTATTTTGAGTAGATTTCCATTTGAATCAATTTTTGTTGATCCGGTTATTTGTTGTCATTTATTATCGACTTTGATTACTTCTTTCTGCATTTTTGGGAATATCCATTTGATGGATTCGATATCGATTTTCATGGTTTTAATTCACGTCATCGTATGTGAATTTTTGGTAATAGATTGTTTTTACAATTATTTCTGTGATTTGTCACTTTAAAATACAAAGGTTTCTATACTGGTAATAAATACTCAAACTCTTTCACAAAAATGATGTCAACGTTACTTTTAATACAAAGCTCGTTTTTAAAACCGTTTTCCAATCAATTAGTATATACAAACCTTTACATCATTCATTCGAGAAATCCAATTAAACGACTTAGCAAAACAAGTGGTATGAAATGTTTGCGTTTACTTCGTCGCTTAATTCTTAGACTTGTTCAATTGAAATCTTGTGACAATTTTCGAGTGGAAATCTACAATCTGTTCGTAAATATTTAAGTTAAGCTAGTGGTTATGGGACATAAAGCTAAACTCATTTATGTACAAGCTTAGTGTAATTTACACTTGTTATTGATCAATGATGATCATTTTATGATTTAGACTAGCAATATGCGATGTCTCTTTGTCCACGTGGGGGACTATACCCCGTTTTGCAGAGCTTTGACTCATTTTTATGGGTTAACGACTCATGGTCTTTTTGAGCGTTCGTGGAGCAATCGGCTTAATAAATCTATGCATGGGGCGTATCTTTTCAGGTGCGTCGATGTTCGGTTGTGCATGGGGAGTATCTTTTAGGTGCTCGATGTTCAGCTCATTCATCCCTAAGGGGGGACAGTTCCCCATATTTTTATGGGTTAGCGACCCATGTGATAGTGCCCCGTTTGTGATACACGTGTTGGTGAGTTTTCATGCTCTCGTTTATGATAAACCTCCACCTTTGTGTTTTTTCGATTTCTAATTATTGATTTCTAGAATTTATGTTTCACCATTTTTGATGATATGCAGTGATAAGCTCTATGAATATTTGTGCTTTGGTGAATAAAAATAAAGAATATGACATCCTTTTTGGCGTATAAGAAAATTTGAGATATTACATGATTTTTTGTTGTTATCATATATATTCGTCATATCTCTTATCTTATCTCATCTTATATAATATTTATAGCTAGACTGATCCGTTTATTATTTTTCTTCTTAAATAATACTCGGGTCAGACCGAGGTGTTTCAGGTACTTCTACTTGACTTTTTATCAGGGACCGTCATTTGACTTTTTACTAACTAATTTAGCTTAACAGTTTTTTTGTTTTTATACATTCGAGATAAAGACTCATTGATATATACATATTCTTTTGCCTAACACTTGCACCTATTCTTTTGTGATGTAGTGGATCTTGTATGACCACTACTACTTTGGTACACACTTTTATGTGTTATATTCGTATCTGTTTCCGCCTTAGTGATATGAATATCCGTGACTGATTTATGTTATGCTTGTTTTATATTTGTTTTCGAAGGCCACATAGACACTATGTAGTAGCTTTGGGTTTGTATTTGATATGTCAGATTTTCTCTTGAAATGAAATGTATGACATACCATCTGACATATCGGTACTCGCACAAAGCCATTACATAGATGGTCGCTACTCAACAACCTTATTCTTCATACCAATTGACAGCACTACCTAGTAATGTCTTTGGTTAGTGTGAATATAGAGGTGGGGCATCACAAGACTCTTCTTCATTGATGTAACCTGTTTCATTAAAACCTTATATGGCTGGTAAACGAACAACTAATTCTGAATAAATGGAAACTTCTTTACCCGACCCACGTTCAATTGCTTCAACATTTATTTGAGTTTTGGATACAACACCATAATTTTTGGAATATTGGGATAATGGAGTTTTAGGTACAAATTCAACATCATCCACATTGGCATTACAGTTACACTCCAAACTGCCACAATATTTTATTAAAGTCTCATCAGCAATTTTCCAATTGTCCATAACTAAGGAAAAATAACAACTTTTAACAATTAACATTAAACAAATGAAAAGACTTTAATTATTGAAAATTACCTTAGACTATGAAGTAAATCTATTAAAATTACATGGGAAAATAAATGATATCGTGGAAGAGGAGTGATGAAGGTTTCGGTTTTACTTTTTTGGAGTTTCCTAAAGTAGAAACGAGAGAGAGAGGAGGGATGAGTAATGTGTTGTACAATAGGCATGAAATAGAAGACAACATCTCAAAACCAACCATTGACGCCATCTCAAAAGGCGCATTTATGTTTTATATCAAAACATAGTTACCGCCTTTTCAAAAAGTCAACCACAGTTTAATGAAAAATGACACAGATACATTTGAAAGTGGTCAAAAGTGGTCTATATTCAAAATAATGTCTATACACTTTGACCGACTTAACGCCGAGCTGGTCAAAAGTGTTTTAGTTTTGAAAGGGACTTAAAAGCAAGAGCATAATTTTTCAAGAGTGGTTCAATTAATAATAATAATAAAAAAAAATCCTTGAAAACTAGGACGACCCTCGTAAATTATTAAAGTAAGGACAACGACGATTCGGTGTTGTACTATCTGCCTTTTAGAGTCACCTCCTCCCTCCCTTCCCTTCGCCAGGAGTAAACTAAATTTTTCAATGGCAATAAGGGATAAGGTTTTTAGCTTTGATTTCCCGCAATTTTTACCAAAGGAAGTGGAGAACATCAGAGATATTCAAGTGCGAGAACTTGCCATGAGGATAGAAAGAATACCAGTCAATGTAAGCATGAATAAATTAGATGTCCATTTTTTAAATAGCTTTTTAGCCAGTTCTTGCGTCAATGGTATAAGTTTGATCTGCGATTATACTCTCTGATGTATGAAGTGTGAATCAGGTGATGGATTGTGTTGTTAACCTTGATTTTCTTATAAAATGATTTTACTTGATTAATTCTTGCTGCATGCAACACGAAGATCGAAATATGATACCGGGATGTAAATTGGAAGCATAATTTAGTTCATCCAGGGTTGAATGTGGAGTTTTCCTGGTAAAAACTGTTGAAGTTGGTAATTTGGCGTCTTATAAAATTCACACAATGTGGTTATTTTAACAGATTTAGGAGAATTGTACTGTCATAACGTTATACATGGATCAGATTCAGTTTATTTACTTGGTACTAAAATTATGCACTGGGTAAAAGAATTTTAGTATACGGTGTATTAGTTTTTGTCGACTTATTTTCCTACTTACGGATTATGCATGCATTGCTTATCCGTCGATTTAACCTTTTGAAATAAGCTTGATATGAGGTAATATACGAGTGCTGAACCTATACGTGGTTAGCTGTTGTATATGGTTATAGTTTTGATGTGATATACCGATTCTTTAACAGGATTTTTTTTTTTAAACATTTTAGACCACTAATCAAAACATATTTCATATTTAGAGCTGTACCAAATTAATTACAAAAACAGTTAACCCTTCTTCAGCATGACAAAAAATGATGTGATACATTGGTCATTTCAAATCATGCCATTCTTTTTGTAAAAGTTTTATTTATTTATATATATAATTCAAATAGCCCATGTATAAACTTTGTATAACATGCTGGCGCTCAGGCAGTTTACTGTACACATTTCGTCATACAGTCGCAAACAAAATTCAAAATATAATCAAAGAACAACAGTTAGAACGTTCTCCATATTTTATTTTATTACTATCTTGTGTGTCTGTGTGAAATACACTTTTAATCTCTTAAAATTTTTAACATCTAAATGTGTGTTCCTTTTTTGTGCAATTCTTTATACGGTTTCAGGTTAATCTTCCACTTGAGTCTATAGAGGTTACGACCCATCCGTAAATGTGCTCTTCTTGAATGCAATACTCTTCTTGAAGTGCATGCTTAGTATTTTGAGACACATCTTCTAGTGTTTTTGTTCTTTGTGCTTACTGATGACGTTGATTTCATCATTGACAAATTTGTCTGTAGATTCTTCGATAAGGAGAAGGTCGTGACATTCTTTTCGAGAGTACCTTTAATACTAAAAGAACCCAGAATTTGGTGTATCTTAGACATACTTGACAATGCCTTCAATAACATTTAAAGTCGGCATTTACCATTGACCTAAAAAAAGAAAATGTACCAAACAATTGAAATAAACATAATCTGATGAGTAGTGAAATAATAAAACAATAAATACTTGGCACATTTCTCTAAATTGATGCACGAAGAGTATAAAACAAGTAACTTCCGTAGAGCAGATCCAACTGTAATACTCATCGATTGAAATGAGGTGTTCTCGTGCAATTTGTATGTATAAGTGTCTCCCATCCCACTGAGCAATGACAACAGTAGTCGAACCGTGTTGTAATGTAACAATAGACTGCTCACAATACATATCAAATAATAGTGCACTTCCCTGTGAATATTTGTCACAAACTCAGAGATCCTCTAGTAAAGAGTCATTTTAAGTTCATCAAGTGATTTTGTGGAATAATCAACAAATTGACAAGAGAAAATATACATAATGATAGCCCGAACACACTGTTTCATTTGAATAACTGTTGCATTTAACATAAGATTGGCAACAAAAACAACTATGAACCTCAACTTTATGCTTTGAGAACCCATTTTGCCTAGGGTATCACTCCTAATAAAAGAAATGCAAAGCTTGCGATAATCAGAACCATAGTTATTAGTGACACAAAATGATGCGAAATCTTTATGGAGTCTTGGCACATGGCGCGACAAACAATTTGTACCTTTTTGATTTACCGTGTATACCTAATTTTTATAAGAAAATAAAAATAAATATGTTGCAACAACTAATTGAAAAAGCCCAATATAATTGACATTTCTTTTATTAAAACAAATCAAGCAATATTCTTTTTAATCATTTAAAGAATGAAATTTCAAGTACAGTAATCATTTTAAACGCTAAAATCCAAATTAATTTTATATATTACCGACGAACTTGAAATTTAAATCGAATTCATTGATTACGTCAATATATGCATCATCAGATTCGTAGATTTCAATGTTTCCTCATCCGTCTCATTTAAATTTGATTATACTTGGTTAGGATGTAAAGGAACCGAAGCAGACGTTAAAAACCCAGAAAATATAGATGTTGGATATCTAGTCCCTCCTTCACTACTACTGCTTTGCAACAATTTTTCAAGTCAAATCATCGTTATCATCATCAAATACAAGCCATCCTTGACATCAGATGCATCATTCACAATTCTCGTCAATCGTTCATTTCTAATATTAATATCCTTCAATGATATTGGATCAACGATGCCACATATATTAATAAACATAATCATATGGTAAGTACTATTCTCTATCCATTTTCAGAGTGTAAAAAATAAAAATAAAAAACAAAATTTGGAAAATGCGTGCTTTTTCTACGTCGCATGGCATGTGCGTCTTTTGTATCATTCAGTGCGTTTTTCCATATGCGTCGAATCTTAGAGTGTAAAGGCACAGTCGTCACGCCGTGCCTTGCGCCATGCTGCGTGTCCTAACATGCCTTTCATAACTGTGATTAGAACTCCCTTCAATTTCAATAGCATAGTAAAATATTCAAATCGACTATTCTAATTGTCATTTCATCTATTTGAAGATGAAAGAAATGAAGTTTTGGATTTCCATTCATGAACTAACGCGGGGAGGAGATCGTGATTTAGGTGAATATAACTCAACCTTGAAATCGTAAGATGTCCAACTGGTTGTAGTTCTTAGAATTCGAAGATGGGATAGAGTAATTTTCTTTAATGAAAACAATTCATTAACAAAAAGAAATATATTTACTTTTGAAACGAGTAAGAAATTTTATATCCATATCACCTAGTGTTTTTTTATTCTATATTGAGGTTGAAGATATGATAGAACATTGTATATTGGATCTGCCTCCAATTCTTCAATCTCTACACTATACAATGTTAATCGTTTTATCTAACATATTGTAATTTAATTTAGGATATATGGTATACAACCTCATTCCCATAAATCAAGCTTATCTATTAAATGTTTTCTACTTCTTTGCTCAAGTCCGTCAGAAAGCTACAAATTAACATATATTCTATTCAACATCAAATATTGAAAAGGTAAAGTTAGGAGAAATATAACATATGTTTTTTAGATGTATATTATTAGAACTGTTATGATGATGGTAACCATTATTGATACGAAAATACTGTTACCGTATAGATACTATTGGTAAGTCAAAAATGACCATTGATACTTTACCGCTAGTAAAATGTTAATTGATATACCGATAAACTAGTAAACTGTTGATTAGTATTGGTGAATTTACCAACACACGAAAACATTAAAATTTTATTGCATTAAGATTTTGATAATGATAAACTTGTAATTATTTTGTTGCTAATTTTATCTTCATCCATAATTATATCAACATTTTTATTTATTTTAGTTGATATATAATTTTTTTTTGATTCATCATAAATTATTAACGATAGTATGAAATAATAAAGTTGCTAATCCAGATTTTGAAGTTATTAAAACTAAAAAAAGAACATTATTATGCATCATACTAGAAATATTTTTTAAATATAACATATCTTCAAAATTATCCATGGTTAGAATTATTTGAAATTGTGGAAAAAAATAAAACCGCTAAATTACCATTATCGTTGGTTTTGAAATTTGTTTACCATTAAATTTATCGTTAACAAAGGTAAATTTATTGTTACCATACCGATAACACTAATATACGGATATAGCTTAATGTTGGTTAGCTATTGTTTATTACTGGTATGATAACGGTAAATTCACCATTACCACAATAACATTATATATGGTGATGTCATTGTATAAATGTAGAAAGATAGAGAAGTTTGTTTTGCTTGATTTGGGATAAGGGTTATGACAGTTTTTTTCTACTTTTGGTTTGCTTTTGTATTTTTGAGCTAGGGGAAATGAGGGATGATGGTAGGATGGTGGGCTTGACTGTTTTTTTAATACACAGACTATGGTGGTATCTAAGATAACGACTTAAAAGAAATGTATTGGAGCGATTCAATATCTAAGTTGCTTTTGTATTTTTGAGTTTTCTTCTACTTTAGCACTTTTGCCACTTTCCGCTGTGTTGATATAAAGTTGTCTATATTCCTGATAAATTCAAAAATGAATTCATATGTGAGATATGTTTTAAGAAGTGGCCTAACACGTTAAAGAAACCTTTTTAAAAATGATGAAATTCCAAAGGTTGAACCGGTGAAACTTTGAAGGGAACATGTGTTTTATTTACTTCTGCTTATAAAAGGAAATGTGTTTTATTTATATTACCATCTTCACTATCAATGTTTTTGCAACTTCCGAATCATCCTTCAGACTATTACCTTCACATGCTTTTCAGGTACAGTATATGAGAAATTCTGTTATGAGTAGTTGTGTGAGGCCATTGCAACGCAAGGGAAGCGAGGCAATTGTTTTACTTCATGGGTTTGACAGGTATGCTGTAATGCTAGTCAGATGGTTCATACTTAAGGATGGAAAATCATAAGGTTCCCTTTGGTGGAAGAAAAATATATGTTACAATCATTTTTAGTCAAAAAATATATGTTACAATCATGAGCCATAGAATTTCTGCATTTTAGGATGATATTTTACTCGAATAGATTTCTCTGTCTTCGCGGGACTCTGTATAACCTTTACAGGAAAAAAAATGAAAATTAATATACCAACAAACAGGGGCAATAGTTTAGTGGTTGTTTTTGATGAAGTAATTTTGGTAGAAAACATTTCCAGATCCACCTATGATAATAAAATAAAAGACACTACAGCCAACATTATCTATGAAGTTCCATGGTAACAACCAACAAAATTAATTAATGCAAAATATCTCATTATCTTTTCCCTTAAAATATTATCTCATTTTCTTGGATCAAATCACTATAAAAGTATCAACATTATAAAATTTGTTGCCATCGCACCTTTTTTTCTTTCTTTTTTATAACAAGGGTGATATTTTATCTAAGCAGAACACTCATTTTGGTGTATCGGAGATCAAAACCAAGACCTCTAGAAACACAGTCTAGAGATCTTACCGCTTGAGATAATGGTCTTTGACACTATCATACTATTTTTTTGAAAATGCACATAGCTTCCATACTTGGTAGAGTCCGTCATTTTTGTATGATTTTTTACAGTCCTTACTGTCTTTATACCCTATTGTATTCTGTATAGTTCTTGTTTGGAATGGACTTATACATATCCTTTGCTTGAGGATGCTGGACTGGAAACATGGGCTCTTGATATTCTTGGATGGGGTTTCTGTGATCTCGGTACAGTTTTGTTGTTGTCGATAGGTTTATGCGATACAAGTTAGCCATAGCATCAAAATGAGTCATGCTCAGTCTTTGTTTGTTTAAAGATTTCGTACTTGCTTATGGATACAAACTAATGTCTTCCAAATTTGTTTTAAGATGTTCTTCCTCCATGCAATGTTGCTGCCAAGCGTGAGCACATATATCAGGTATTTGTACTTCAGAACCTAATGGGCATAACTTTGACTAGATACATTCTTATTACTGTTGCCACAAGCGTAGAAACCATCGTAAAAAGGGTTTGTCTGAGGCCCTTATACTATTATATCATTTCATTCCCACATCATGTATATGAATCCAAAGACACTTTTGCTTGGATACTGTTTATATGATTGATTAAACCAGTTTGGATTTGGTTATATTCCCTAGTTTAACCATGCAACCTTCCTGCTGTAGCGACTATTGTTTCTAAATGCACCTGTAAATTGTATTCCAGCTTTGGAAAGCTTATATTAAAAAGCCAATGGTATTAGTTGGGCCAAGCCTGGGTGCTGCAGTTGCCATTGATTTTGCAGTCCATCATCCAGAAGCGGTATTTCTCCCCATCTATTTTTTTTTCTCACTTCTTATTTCTGTACACCTTAAATTAACTTGTCGATATTCCTGTAAGTATGATTATTTTTGCTTTGTGTAAACTTATTATAACGATTTATCATTATATTTCCATGTCCGAAATTTACCGAAATATGACATTTCAAAGGAAAAAAAGCATATATTTCTCGTTGCTGTACTATAATCTTTTCCTCTCAATGTGATAGGTTGCTAAATTGGTTTTGATAGATGCTAGCGTATATGCAGAAGGTACAAGAAAATTGCCTAAAGCGCTGGCTTATGCTGGAGTAAGTTGATGTATTTTCCTTTAATTTGTTGTAATTTTGGGTCGATGGATCATTTGTTGATGCTTTTGCAAAAATACCATCGTTAGATAATTCCCCATTAGTTGGAAATTTTGTATCATCTCGAAATAAACAAAATCATCTTCTTTTATACAACTTCGTTTACAATTTGGTTAACTATATCTCTCTTCTCCTAGGTAGCTCTACTAAAGAGCTTCCCTTTGCGGTTTTGTGCAATTTCATTGGCTTTCAATAAAATTTCTCTTTCGGCCTCCATTGATTGGGCTAAGGTAAGTGAAATATTGTTATCTTTTCCTCTGTGCTGCGCCTGTAGCTTTTTTACTTCACAAGTTTCTGCTTAAAATAGGCATTTTAATTTTAGGTACACATTTCATTGCTAAATTCGATAAAAATCTACAGAGTAATGCAAAGTGTCATGTATGGGTTTCTATATGCTATGTAATGCAACAAACTATATTGTGCTGAACAGCTAAATGACTCATGATTTTGTCGTGCTCTGTAAGCTAGTCTAATAAGAAATGAGAATTATCGTATACACGTGCAACAAAGCTTTGTTGATTATTTTTGCAGTTGATTTTTAAACATTTTATAATAGCCATCTAAATAAATTCCTAATGCACTATATTGTTGCCCTTGATTTTGTATATGCCCATGGCTGAGCATAACTTTATCTAGGCCTGTTAATGTAATGGTAAATTTACCATTACTATACTAATACCAAACAGTTTGTTACCAACATTGAGCTACATCGTTATACCAATTCTATCGGTATGGTAAAGGTAAATTTATCATTATTAACGGTAAATGCAGCGATAAAAAAAAACCAGTGATAACAGTAAAATTATCAATCGTATTAATTTTGTTGTTTTCAATATTTTAAATTAATCATAACCACGTAACGTAAACTTATGAAGGCTTATCATATTTTAAGTAAATGCTTGTAGAATTATTTATGATGTTTTCTTTTGACATTATTAACTTCAAAGTTTAAAATTAGTCGAAGTACTATTTCATGTTGTTGTAATGATTTGTTGTGAATTAAGAAATTTTCTTATGTCAACTGAAATAAGTTACAATGTTTGTATAAACAATAACGGAGCTAGAAACATTGACAGAATGCCAACTTTTTCATCATTATCAAAAATTTGATGCAATAAATTTTTAATGGTTTTATGTATTGGTAAATTTACTATTACCTATCAATAGTTTACTAGTCTATTGGTATACAAACGATTGTTTTACCAGCTTTAGCGGTAGAGTATTTATAGTCATTTCTGACTTATCAGTAGTATATGTACGGTACGTTCCCTTAACGGTAACGATAAAAAGCCCTCTCTTTATCCGTGATATGCGATCATTCTCCATCTATCGTGGTTTTGCACTATACATAATGTGGAATTATTCAATTATGTCAGTTTCTTGGATGATTAATTATATTAAAGGTGGGGCAAGTAGTTGTAAAACTTTGACAAACCTTTTTGTATTTAACTCCGTAAGTAATGTCAGCATTTATGTACAACATTTCTAATGTTTAGAGCTTCATCAATAGTGATTCCAAGCTGGGCTACTAATCCAAAATAATATGGTTTGTACCTTGCTTTGATTCCCAGCAGAAAGCTACGCGGCATGCCTGCTGAACAGGAGCAGACCATATGCCTGTTCAACAAGGGAATGGACTGTGTTTCCTACTAAATGGAAAGTGCTGTACAGATAAACTTAGAAAGCCAGAAGTATAATTTTTAATGTTTAACAAGTTGTACAATAATGCAATTTTTGTAGATTTTAAACAGACAATAAAAATTTGACCCAGAAATGTTTTTGTTAGATGTAAAATGAAAAGAAGTGTACAAAGTGGAAATAACTGTACAAAATTTTAAATAAAATTACATTCAGACTAAACAAAAAGATAAATAATGAATTTAACAAAATTAATGCTTCCAAGCTTCGACCATTCTTCTGGATTGGGAGCTCATGTGCTGATTATATCTTTTAACTTTTCAAGTGCAAGTTTACAATTGGGAAGCTTTTTTATTTTCAGAAAGGGAAAAACAGTGAAGGAGAACATAAAAAACATATTTTTGGTGTTAGTTCTGTCAGTTTTATTGTCATTTTATTTTTCTTCTTCCTGATTTCAGGTTGGCCAGTTGCCATGCTTAATGCCTTGGTGGGAGGATGCCACTGTCAACTTTATGAATAGTGGAGGCTATGATGTGCGACACCATATAAAAATGGTAATATATATATATATATGTATGTATGTATGTGTATATATATATATGTATATATGTATATGTATATATGTATATGTATATATATATGTATATATGTATGAAAATAGGCACAATGACAAGCTTTAAAAAAAATTAGACCGAAGGACAACAAATTTTATTTTTGAGCTGAAGGACAAACTCTGAAAGAAAAGCTGATGTTATGGATCTAATTTTTGTTTCTGGGAATACATCAATTTTCCATAAAGGAGCCGAATGAAAAACTGAATATTATGATAGTTATAACTAGCATTTCCCTTCGGCCTATTTTTTTTTTTCAAATTTTTTCCTTCGGCCCAAAAATGAAATTAGTTGTCCTTCGGTCTATTTTTTTGTTCAATGTTTCTCTTTCTCCCAAATTTTGAAAATACACACACATGTATATACCTATATATAAATATATACATATATGAGCAGCGCTCAACAGCACCTCTGTTACCCCTTGCTTTCCACCCTACATCCCGATTTAAATAATGCTACTATTATTTAAATCGGAATGTGGTGGAAATCAGAAGGCCACAAGGGGTGCTGCAAAATAGAGATGCTGTTGAGCGTTGACGCACGCACGCGCACACAGATAGATATATGTATTGTATGCACGTGTGCGCATATCAACTGGTGGATAATAGATGTGCACTGCTGCTTCAAAGTTCCATTTTGTGATATTTGGATCGTAAATACAATTATTGTTTGTTATATTTCAGCCTTTTTCTATGCTGCACCTTTTGTTAATATTATTGGTTTTACAAGATATTTTTTTTTTAATCAGATAAATCAGAGTTCACTTGTCATATGGGGAGAGAATGACCAGATTGTGAGCAACAAATTTGCACAGGTTTGTTCATCTGTGTATTATTTGCTTCTTGAATATTAAATTTTCAATATACGAATACAAAAGGTAAACTTATATCAACATGGCACATAATGCAGAGATTGGTGGATGACCTTCCGAACTCAGTTTTACATCAAATACCAAAATGTGGACATCTTCCTCACATCGAAAAGCCAGGGCATGTAGCCAACCTCATACTGGAGTTTCTTTAAGGGAGTTCTGGATTCAAAGTTTCATGCATTCTATCTATCAGGGCATAGCTAGTCCGTAAGTCAACATCAAAATAAAATTTGAGTACTAATTGGTCGTATATAATATATGGTTTATCATTTGTGTAGATATACTGATGTTCATTGTTTGTAAATTGTTGCATAGTTAGTTTTGGTTGGTCGTAAATTGTTGTGCAAGGGAATTGCTAGTAAACTTAATGTTTGTTGATGGTTGTTAATTTAGTTGTCTCATAGGCATGGTGTCATCAGCTATTTTTATTAAGCAAGGTATTTTTATCAAACGATGTTTTGATGAAATTAAACTATGAAATGATGAAGAAATGGATACCAAACTCAAATGCAATCAGATACGAAGGGTAAACAAAGAAGAGAAGACAAAATTGGTAATCAGATATCGAAGGGGTCGAAACTCTTGCCATCGCATTCTACCTTTCGAAGTAATGCCTTTGAAAGTTTTTTTGTCTTAAACTTAGAGCCGCTTATCCAATGCTTTCGAAGGGTTGGTTTCGACACTATCCATTCTTTTTTTATTTAGGAAAATGCTTTCAAAAGAGATGCTTTCGTTGCAGTTCTTTTAAGACCCTTTTAATATCTTGAAAGCTAAACTCAAAGGTTTCGAAAGGAATGGTTTTAAAGGTTTTGAAACTATATTTCACAAATTTTTACTTGAACCTAATGCTTTCGAAATATATGTTTTAAGTAAAAGACTTTAATACTTTCGAAAGGTATCTAATGAAAGTTTCGAATGGAAGGTTCCTTAGTATTTGTGAAAGGTATATGATATAGATTTCGAAGGGGTGATTTACCAATGTTTTTGAAAGGTTTATCTTTAGTAAACTAATGGAAGGTTTTCAATATTTTCGAAAAGCAAGTTTGAATTATTTTAAAAGAGGATGTCTAAAGTTTTATAAAGCTTTCGAAATGACACTTTCAATAGTTTCGAAAGGTCTATTAGAAATGATTTCGAAAGGTGTGTTTTTGTCTTTCGGCTTAGATTTTAAAGTAAAGTAGTTAAATACTTTCGAAATAGGTACTTTCAAAGGTTTTGAAAGAGATTGTTTAAGGCTTATAAACAAAGGTTTTGAATGTTTTCATCGACAATGTTTTGAGTAAAGCATATATCATGGCAAGGAGGTTTGAGTAAAGCAAATAGTATGTTTTTCTTGTTTAAGTATGATTTAAAGGGTTAAATTATTTTGTAAGAAATGTTTTGAAAGAAAATTTTGAAGGGTTGTTAACCCTAAGTAAATGACTCGGATATTAGATTATCAGATGAGGCTGGTATAGGGTCGTGCCCTATACATTAGCTATAGTCCCTAGCTAATTTAGTCCAAAATTTCAATGTGTAGGGCTCAGTCACAGGTAAGACTTAAATGATGTTACACACAGAAAGTAATATACAGAGAAGGAGGATATGTTAATGGTAACTCCGCAAAACCATTAGGACCAGGTGTCCCCGAGAGAAGTAAGTTAAGGATAAACCATCCAGGAGTGTGTCTAATAGATGTTAGATAGTTGATTGTGTCTAGTAGGCTCGAGTCAGCCAATGATTAGTAGTTGGCCAAACAAAGCTATATTTTGGGGGTAGGTAGTTCATTGATTACATGATTTATATGCATATATGAAATTGTTTTTCTTGCTCTAATCTGTTTGATTGTAGGATATTGAATTGCAAAAAGATATGTTTAAAAAAAATATTAGTGAGGGGAAACTCGTTCCACTAAGTGGCATTGTCTCATTTAATATCAGTAAACCGAGATGTAATTGTATTATTCACATCAGGCTTTATGTCTGACTTGAAGTTTATGTTTTTCCACTTAAATTCTCAGGTGCTCAAATTCGATTTAACTAGATTGAGAGTTAAGGATTTACAGGTTTAATAAGTGGACGAATAAAGCTTCCGAAGGCATGCAGGAGGCAAATATTTAGGAGTTGTTATTTTTATTTCCGCCGTGATGTATTAAGATTACTATGTCTATTTAAGTACTCTGATCATGCAAGGGAGCATCTTTATATGTCGTTCTTGGCGTATTTTGTAATAATAATATTTGATCAAATCCTGGGAAATGTTAGGGATTGTGTAATGGCATATGAAACATGATTTTGCAATGTAATCAGTAAAGTTGTTTTTTAATATATGTGATTTTATTTCATATTCATGTGCTTCTGATATTATGAATACCGTTAACATTATCGTATTTTATCATCGGAAGTTAGTACTATGGATGATGCAGCATCTGTAACGCTTAGCTTCGGGCCTCAAGATAGGGGATGTTACAACTTAGTATCAGAGCATAGGTTTATGAAAAAATTAAAAGAAATTTCAAACTTAAAATGATTTTGAAAACATAATCATAAGAAATTAGAGAAAAGATTGGGGCATAGGATAACGCTATAGTAACGTACTTGTATTTGTTGTATATATAGGTATATGCTTTATCTCTATTCTCTCATCTCTCTTAGGCTATTCTTTCGTATCTTACAAAGACTCGAATGTAGATTTTACGAACGTAAGATATGGATGCTAGAAGAGTTAACTTGGGTGGAGAAAGCACCACAACTAATGGAAATGCTAGAAAAAACACCAGAAGGAACCTGGGTCAGACACAATTTGCAAGTGTCAGTGCTAAAATGCCGAAGTTGATATAGGAGCTATGTTTTAGTTTTTCATTAACATGAGGCAAGCAAGAGTTGCTGTGGGGTTAGTTGGAGGAAATGTTGAAGGAGGAAATCAAGGAGCTCCAATGGTTAATAACTATGTTGTTTTAAGTAGAGATTATGCTCGGTCGGGAGGAAAGCCGTTTATTGGTACTGAAGATGCAATTGAAGTGGAGAACTGGTTACTTCATCGCGAGAGTTTACTGATTTGGGGCTCAATGATGAGCAAAAGAAGAGGCTTGCTTCTAGGCAGTTACAAGGAGCAGCACTGTACTGGTGGAACAGTGTTACTGTTGGAGTCAATGAGGAGACAATGACTTGGGCTGAGTTCAGGAGGAGGTTTGAAGAAAGATTTATGTCAGAGATTGCTAAGTCTCATCTGCTCAGAAAGTTTGCTGAGTTGGAGCAGGGAGATATGACAGTGCTTGAGTATGCAACCAAATTTGAGGAGTTAGGGGGATACGGATACACTATAGTTGAAACTGTCATCAAAGGGAATGAGAAGTTCATCCGTGGGTTGAAGCCTGAGCTTGCTAAGGCCACGTAATTGCATATTATAGACCCGTGCGATGTTGTTGTTGAGATGATTTTGAGGCGGGAAGAGATGCTTGGTTTTCTTAAAGGAAACAAGGCCAAGGAAACACAAGGAGGGCAGAACCAGAAGATGAAGTTTTTCCATAAGAAATGAGCTCAGAAGGTTGGAGCTGCTAAGAAAGGGAAGATAGAAGTTGTTTGTTATAAGTGTGATAAGAAAGGACACCATGCTCATGAGCGTCGAATAGACAAAGGCAAGATAGCTACTGAGAAGAAAGGAGTGGGGTGTTTCAACTGTGATCAAATCATACACTATAAGAACCCGTGCAAGGGGCCAACCAATGATGGAAAATGCAAGATGTTTGCATTGGAGCCAGCTACCTCGAGACCAACAACATAAGAGAAGGGAAATGCTGTGTTGGGAGATAGGCTTTTGATTCATAGTGTATCAGTTATAGTTCTATTTGATACTAGTGCATCGCATTCTTTTATATCTCATTGTTTGGTAGATAAACTTAACCTAAAACACTCATACCTAGTTACTTCCTTAAGGGTTGTGAATCCAATAGAAGGATATGCGATTCTTGGGATGAGATGTGACCACCTAGAATTTGAATTATTAGGTCATACATTTATTTGTAGTTTGCATGTGTTTTATTTCGTAGGGTTTGGAATTATTTTGGGTATGGATTGGTTAAGTAAGTATGATACTAGGATATTCTACTATGATAGAAAAATATCACTTAGATACTCTGACTGTAGTGATCGAATTGTACACACCGTAGAAAGCCCTATTTTTGAGGTTAATGCTTTATTGGGTGTTATTGATGTAGAAGATGAGTTGGATCGAGTTTTCGTTGTTAGAGAATTCACAGATGTCTTTAAACCAGTAGTGGGAATCCCACCGAAATAAGCCATTGAGTTTCATATAGATTTAGTACCAGAAGCAGAACCGGTTAGTAGACCGCTAAGCAGAATGACACCTACCGAGATCAGGGAGTTAAATGTGCAGTTGGTGGATTTGGAAGGCAAGAGTTTTATTAAACCAAGCAGTTCGCTTTAGGAAGCAGCTGCTGTGTTTGCAAAGAAGCCGAACGGATTGTTGAGATTATGTATCGATTATCATAAGTTAAATGAAAAGACGATAAAGAATCGATATTCGTTACCTATAATTGATGATTCGTTCGACCAGTTGAATGGAGCTAGAATATTTTTTCGATTGTATTTAGCAACAGGGTTTTATCAGCTTAGAGTAGCTGATGATAGTATTCCTTTGACGGTGTTTAGGACCAGATATGGATCATACGAATGGTTAGTGATGCCATTCGGACTGACTAATGCGCTAGCATTCTTTGTAGATTTGATGGATTAAAATTTCCAAGAGCACTTGGATAGGTTCGTGTTGGTTTTCATTGATGACATTTTGATATACTCTAAAGATGAAAGAGAGCATGAAGTTCATCTTAAGTTGGTGCTTGAGACGCTGAGGTAGCACCAACTGAAAGCGAGATTTTCGAAGTGTCATTTCTGGATGAAGGAATTAAAGTTTCTTGATCATGTAGTCTCAAGGAAAGGGTTGTCTGTAGATCCAACTAAGATCGAGACAGTGAATAGTCGGAAGGGACCCAAGACAGTGACTGAGACAAAAAGGTTTCTTGTATTAGCTGGTTACTATCGAAGATTCATTAAGTGTTTCTCGTAGATAGCGGCACCGATGACTAAGCTAACCCAGAAAGATGTGAAATTCATCTGGACTGATAAGTGAGGATGCATTCTAGAAGCTGAAACACTTATTGATGAATGTACCTGTGTTAGTTGTTTCAGAGGGGATCAGGACTTAGTGGTGTACACGGATGCATGTGGAACAGGACTAGGAGTTGTGATAATGCAAAGAGGTAAAGTGATTGCCTATGCATCTCGTCAGCTTAGACCGCATGAGGTTAGATATCCAACTTATGATTTGAAATTAGCTGCGATAATTTTTGCATTGAAGGTGTGGAGACATTACCTGTTGGGAGAAAGATTCGAGTTGTATACAGATCATAAGTCTCTAAGGTATTTATTCTCTCAAAAGAAGTTGAATATGAGACAGCAGAGGTGGTTAGAGTTTTTAGCCGCTTATGACTTTGGTATTGAGTACACAACAAGAAAAGACAATAAGGTTGTAGATGCATTCAGCAGAAAACATCAGAATGCAATTTTGACAATGATAATCGTGTGGAAAGATTTAGAAGCGTTGACTACATGCACAGTACAGTGGAGATCTAAGAGTTATTCTAGTACAGAGATTGCTATGTTTTCATGCTTAGAAGTTCGACCAGTGATGATCGAAAGGATTGCTTCCAAATAAAGAGAGGATCCATTATTAGCTGAACAGATACAAATGTTAAGGGATGGAATGGAGAGCGATGACTTGAAGGATTTCAGTCTTAATTAGAATGGATGGTTGAGGAAGAAAGGACGACTATGTGTTCCGAATGTGGGAAATATTTGGAAGGAAATTCTTTAAGAATGTCATCGTTCGATCAGGAGGAATTAAGATGTATCAGGATATGAAAAGAAGTTTCTTTTGAAAAGGTATGAAGAGGGATGTAGGCTTATGTGTGAAACAGTGTTTGAACTGTCAGAAGGTAAAAGCCAAACATCAAAAATCAAGTAGGTTACTTCAGCCTTTATATGTTCCAGTATGGAAACGAGATTCTATCTCAATGGATTTTATAGACGAATTGCCAAAGTTGAATAGAGGAAATGAAAGCATATGGGTCATAATGGACAGGTTGACCAAGAGTGCACATATCATTCTAGTTAAGTCAACCAGAACGACGTCAGTTTTAGTTAAGTTATTTATGAAGAATGTAGTTAGACTGCATGAAATTCCTAGTAGTATAATAAGTGATAGAGATTCTTTATTCGCTAGCAAGTTCTGCAAGAGTCTACAGAAGATATTATGTACCAAGCTCAAGATGAGTACCGCTTACCATCCATAGACAAATGGACAAATAGAAAGGATTAACAAAGTCATAGAAGATTGTTACGGGCTTGTGTGCTAGATTTTAGAGGATCATGGGAAGACCATCTATACTTAGTCGAGTTTTCGTATAACAATAGCTATCAAGCTTAATATAGGGATGACACCGTTTGAAACTTTGTATGGAAGGCCATGAAAATCTCCCATTTGTTGGTTAGAGACCGGAGTTAGGTTAATTCTTGGTCCGGATTTGGTTAGAGAAGTGTAGAAATGATTGAGTTCATTCGAGCCAAAATGAAGAAAGCTCAGTCTAGGCAGATGAGCTATGCAGATAAAAGGCAGAAAGACTTAGAGTTCACAGTTGGAGATCATGTTTTTGTCATGGTATCACCGATGAAAGGTGTGATCAGATTCGAAAAATCAGGAAAATTGGCACCTAGATTCGTTGGACCATTTCCTATTGTAGAAAGGATCGGGAACTCATTTATAGATTGGAGTTAACAACTAGTTTGGCGGGAGTCCGTAATGTTTTTCATACTTCTCATCTAACGAAGCATATTCAAGATCCATAGGCTACTATAGCACCGACTATGTTAGGTGACTTAGTAGTGGAACCGAATTTGACTACAGTTAAAAAACCGGTTCATATAGTCGTGAGGGATGAGAAGAGACTAAGGAACAAGGAAGTCAGATTAGTCAAAGTCTAGTGGAGTGACGACGAGAGAGACTGTACTTGAAAAATCGAAAGCATGATTCGAGATATTTATCCTGACTTGTTTCATGATATGTTTTACCCTTATGATTGATTGTGATGAGTACCTTATGGTAATTTTGGGGACGAAATTCTTTGAGTATGGGAGTCTGTAACGACCCTAATTTTGATTAACATTATTTTGGACATTTAATTAGCTAAATTAAATGAAATAATATAAAGAGTTAAGGGATTGAGATTTGTATAATTAGGGGGTAGTCGTATCTAATAAACCAATGGACAAAAGGGGAATTAAAATGAAATAAGTAAGGGTAATAGATAAACGGGAAAACATGAATAGGTTATATTCTTATATCATAAACCCTCATACCACTTTCATTTTACACGTTCATAAGCAAAATTAAACCAAATAAGGTCGGCTACTATTAGAAGATAACAAGGAGAAGATAAGCAAGAACCAAAAAGGAGAAGCTCAATCAAATTCATTCAGGAGCAAATCTCAACTCCGTAACAAGCCAAAGGTGAATAATATGTTATAACTCATATTTTCTTATTTTCGGTTCTAGCTCATGTTCGAATATGTAAAAAAAATTGATTTACTAACGAGAAAATAATTAAAAATAAATTTAATTTTTGTTGTTTGTATGTCATTGATAACTATTTAAGCAAGTTAATTTATAACTCTTATATGTAAACAACAATTCTATAAATGTATTTAAGTTACTGTAAAAAAAATCCAATTGTTTTAATTATCTTATGTGTAAACAAAAATTCTATAAACGTATTTAAGTTACTGTAGAAAGATTTCAATTGTTTTAATTATCTATCCATTACTTATGTTCCGTTTTAAATTTTGATATTGAAATTTAGTGCCGTTAATTTGACTTGGAATCTTTCAATAAAAGGGAAAGAGAATTTAACTGAAATTAATGACGGTTAATGAAAGAAATGTACGTTTGTTAGGATCCGCTTTAAAGTGTAATTTTGAAATTAATTACAATTATGTCGATTTGGAATCTTTCAATATTAAAGAGGCAAAAAATGCGTTAATTGTAATTAATGGATTTAACGAAAGAAACATACGTTATTGTTAAAATAAAAAGGATGTTTTAATGAAAACAAAATGAATATTATTGTTTTTAAAGTAAGTGTAATTTTATAAAAAGAGAAAAATTGAATATTGAATTTTACGGTCGTTAAATAGTAATCTTTGGCAGTATAGAGGTAATTTTAATGCTAATCGTGAAATTTAGAATAAATTAAATATCCAATGCTCATGATTGTATGCTGAGAAAAACGTCGAATTTGATTTGAATTTGGAATCATGGTTCATCTTTTATTTTATATAGCAGTGGTCCCCGTTACCTTGGTTGGTGTATTCAAATTTTATTTATTGTATGTTAATAAAACTTTTAAGTAGACGTAAATTTGAGTTGATTTGGGGTTAAAGAAATTAATTAAATTGAAATACATTTCCATATTAGATTAATGTGGCATTATATTCATTTTGAAATATGAAAGGTGATGTTCATCATCAATTCATATTCATGTACGTTTCATATTCTATTGCTTTTTTCTAACTACTATTTCATTCATATTTTTCTGTCTTGTTCACTTTCACATTTCATTAGTCAAAAAACAAAACCTCTCTCTTTATTTCATAAAACTTTCATTTATTCTCTGTATATTCATTTTCTAGTCTTATTGTTAGCTATACATTCTCTCACCTACTTTTATTCGGCCTAATTCTTATATACCTCTTGTATTTGTATCTAAGCATTTATTTTTACACATTACAACTTTTAGTATTCTTTCTTTTTCATAACTTCTTCCTGCACTAATTCATCCTGTAACAACCCAATATTTTCAGTCATTCGCATCCACACATGTCGGACTTGAATTGCTCAAAATACCGCATTGTAAATAAATTTGGTGCAAATGAAATACAATTACAGAATCACAGACACAAAAATATCAGAATAACTCGCAGCGGAAATTAAATAACATAGTAGTTCATAAAGCTACTATAACAAACGCTCAAAACATAATACATAATATCAGTCTGAAAATATATACAATAGAAATCTCAAATACATAGTAGTTTATAAATTCCAAAGCTGAAATAGAACAACTGAAACTGAAAGGGAACATATAACTAGACAAGCAGAATCTCCAGCGATTCCTAGCTCCAGAAAAGAAATCCAAAGCTAAGCTGTAAATACTCAGGCTGACCCGAGTGTAAAGTAAAACACAAAACACTCGAGTCAGGACATATGTACTTATATAATGTAAACCAACTCAAGTGAACTGTAGTACTAATGTACAATAACTTAAAAGGATGCTTGTGATCGCCCATCCTTGAAGAATCAGTTAAACTATAAATTAAATACATCCCGTGGTTAAAATTTCGAAATAGTTTATATTTCAAAACAAATTACTTCATTTTAAATCATAAAATGAAGTTATTATATTTAATAATTAAGTTATTAAATTTTCAAAATTTTAATCTTTCAAAACTCATTTGTTCACTTAAATTTATTAAAAACAATGAAATTCAACTTTCGCAGCATTTAGAAAATGCTAGAGAAAGCTACATTCAAAACAGTTCAATTTAACAAAAGACAACATTTAAGAATGCTGTAATAGGTTACATTAGTTTTAAATTTAGTTAAATTCAACAATTATAGCACTTACAAAAATGCTATAGTAGCCTTTAATTAAATTTAGCCATTTAGTTCATTATTATCAACTACAGCATTTACAATTGCTGTCAAATCATTTACATTAGAAATAATAACATTTCAAAAGATGCAGTTAATTAACTTCAAATATTCAATCTAATTTCATAAACAATTATATTTTTATTTAAATCATTTTCAACTTATCAAATCACATATTTTCACTTTTAAAATTATCATTTTATTTTCCTTAAATTCATGATTTTATAAAGTTAAATTTCCATTCAAAAATCAATATTTAATAATAATTCACTTATTGAATTCCAACACTAAATTTAAATTCATTAAATTAAATTTTTACTTAAACTTAATTTCACATATAACTTAGTTTCATTTTTATTTACTTAACTTAAAATTCACATTTAAGCCAAATTCACAAATTTCCAATTTTAGTTATATTTCAAAATTTCAACTTAAATATTCATTCATTTCATATTTAACTTTATTCAAAAATCATTAATATATTATAAAATCATTATTAAATTCATTTTTATCCCAATTATCATAAATTTATCATAATTCATATCTAATTTAATTCCAATTATCACCAAATTAAAATTTCCCAAACAAACTTACATTTCAAATTTTCTAACCTCCATAATTTATTTAACTTATAAATTTTCAGAAAATCAATAATACTTTACAAAAATAATTTTTTATCAAATTTAAACAAAAAATTATAATATTTGCAATTTTCAAAATATATTAAAATTTTTAGAAAAACATATTTTAACTACGGGTCTGTATTTCATTTTCTAGCCTAGGTAAAGTGATACGGGTAATATATCATTTCAACCCGTAATTTACAAAGAAAACCCGGGTTTTATCATTTCAAACCTGCAATCCCAAGTAAATAAAATAATTTGAAAATCGTTCGGGCCTATCATTTCAGATCATAACGATTTTCCCCTATTCTAAAATCCGTTCGGGTATGTATCATTTCAACCCATAGCGATTCTAATCTAAAAGGGAACTTACAGTGATAAACTGATACAAATAACACAATAGCATAATATAACAGTAATATATGACATAACAGGTGTTTAAGCATGGGTAAATATCATATAATCATAGCATAGCAGATATAATATGGTTTTGCATTATGTAGATTCACAAGTGGTCAGTTTACTAGTTATATAGGTATACATGTCTGGTGAGAATAACTCTCTGGTTTGAGCTGGAGACACAACGACGAATGCACGAATGAGATCCAGACAAGCATGATAGCACAACACAGAGATGAGTGGAAGAGCCAAAGTACCAATTCCCTTGAATACAAGTCACACAAAACAATATAATATACATAAACTTTCAAATTCAAATACGATAAACTAAGATAGAGTTGAATGCACAAATCAAAGCAGAATTGCTTTGCACTTGCTTCCAACTTCCATTGGGCTCAGCCATAGGTGAAATGCAAGGCTAAGGCAAGGCTTTTGGGTTAGGTATGGGTTGCTAAGGGTCGGCCTAACAAGCTAGAAGGTGGTGCAAAAGTGGTGGAGATGGAAACAACAACAACAATCAACATACACATGGTTTCAAGCCAAAGTTCGGCTCGGCCAAGGCCACTAGGGTCACGGCCTTCACTGTGGGGTCCAAGACAATGATGTGGCCAAGAGTCCAGGTGGTGTTGGAGGTGGTGGAGGTGGTGTTGGTTGCGGCCATGGGGTGTGGAAGGTGGTGGATACATGGTAGAGCTCGGCCAAGGCATGTGTATGGAGTTTTGTTGGAATTTAGGTGATGGTTCATCCACTTTGAGGCACGACTTGGGGTTTGGCCAGAGAGGAGGTGATGATGGTGGTGTTCTCAGGTGGTGGTGAAGGCGGAAGGGCATGGAGAGGAGGATGGACGAACCTGTGATGAAGAAGAACAAGTGCAAAACTCAAATCAAAGAAGAATAAAAGTAGAACAAAAGAGAAGAAAAGAAATTTACCCAAACTTTTCTCAATAGCAATGGCCGAATTTTTTTTGTTTCAGAAATGAGAAATGAATGTACGTGAATACAAAATAGAGCATGCGGCTGAAGAAGTGGATGGTAAAGGCTAATTGAATGAAAAGTTAGGTTAAATGTGAAAAGGTGGAAGATAAAAGGCCATTGGAGACTAAAAGTCATAACCTTTTTAAATTACTATTAGTTTCTTTATATAAGTTTAAATATCTGAAAATAATAACAATTTCAGTTTAAATTTCGAAAATATAACAAAATATAAAATATAAAAAAGTAATTATTAATTATATATGGTAAAAATAAGAAAATAGCACAAAATACGAAGACTAGTCTAGAAAAATTGAAAATAAACAGAATAAATTTTGGAAAATTTATATGGACTTGGAAAATATTTATAAATAAAGATAATAACATAAAATAAAAATTAATTCACAAAAATAAATAAATAAATTTTAATTAAATATAATTTAAGTGAAGAAAATAGCAGAAAAATAGAAATAGCCTTTTAAAAATAGGAAATAAATGCAATAAACTTTGGAAAAATTATAACATCACTTTAAAATGTTTTTAAAAATAAAATATATATCAAACATGTCATATAACACATATTAGAACATGATAGGACAAATAAAATATTATTTATATAATTTAAAATAGACAATTTTATTAAATAAATCAATTTACATACAATTTTGTAAAAAGCATAACTTTCATAATACAAATCGGATTTCAACGAAACAAAAAGTAGTATTCTTGAAATTTAATATATTTTCATAATAAAGGATAAAATTAAAAAAATTAAAATATCTAAAATTTAAATTTAAAAGTCAAAGTTTGACCAGATTGACCAAAATCCACATTTTCTGCAAATATCATATTTATTCAGGTTTGAAATTATAATTCACACAAAGATCAAAATATACTCTTAAAATAACAAAAATTATTCATTTTAATAATTATAATAAAGTTTTTTTTAAAATCTGGAGTTTCAATTTTAAATAATTAAAATAAACAATTAAAATAATCACAAAACACTGGGTTGTTACACTCTCCCCCACTCAAATCTTTTCGTCCTCGAAAAGAACGGCAAGGAAAATAAAGAGAAACAAGATAGAAAACAAAATAGTACCTGAAACGAACAATTCCAGATTCGAAGCACGAATGCTCTCCTCCGTTTCCCAGGTACAAGCTCGATCATCAGTATTCCACAGTACTTTGACCAGATTAACATATTTCCTTCTTAGCTGCTTCGTACCTCAGTTGACAATACGAAGTGGCTCTCTCTCGACAGTCAGATTAGGCTAAATATCCAACTATCAAGAACAGAAGGCTGAACAATAAGAGATGAATCATGAAGATGACGACGAAGATGTGAGACATGGAATACATCATGCACTCCATAAAGTTACTCGGGCAAATCTAAACGATAAGCCAAAGAACCAATTCTTTCTACAAATGCGAAAAGGACCCTCGAAAAGTAAGAAGAAGGTAGGAATAGCTAGAAGGGGAAATAATGTAACGACCCGTAAATTTAACCGGTTTTAATAACGTATTAATTGAAATTTTCTGGAAATTTAAATGATAAAATTTTTAAATATAAATTTAATATTTGAAATGCGTCCAGTTAAATATAGCAACTGATAAATTTTCATCCAAAATTATGAAAGTTTATTTCGTGCGTAAAATTACTTCAATTTAATCAGTTAAAAAACGATGAAAATAAAACGTTTTCGAAACCGAAATATTTTTAGATAGAAAAATTCTAAAACATCTTCTGAGCAAGATGTCAGTTTGTCGTTTTTCAAAATTCGGCCATCTTTAGCTCCGTCGATCTTATTTTTCGACGATTTTTTTGCATTTTTCATAGTATAAAATTTCAAAATTTTATAATTCAATCGTACCACTGATATCCATATACCGGTTTGATTGTCTCGTCATACTACTCTACGGTATATTTATTTCCGTGTTTGAAGCCCGGTTCACAGCAGAATCCACAGAAACGATAACTGTATCAATACCGGCTTCATGTCATTTTGGGTTTGTTGTGGCTATTCAATTTTCATCGTTGAAAATTTCAATAGTATTTAGCGTTTATTTTTTTTCTTGAATTCAGAAACATGCCTTTACTATGCCATCCGTTCAAAGAAAAAAAAAATATACACTCTGCAACGAAATAACTAAGCATGCACCGACTATATTATTTGTTACAACTGCAGGTGCCTATTCCTTCTCCTCCTCTCCTCTTCTTCTCTTATTCCATCTTACATATTTTCCTCCGTGTACTTAAAAAAAAAATGAACTCACTCCACCCACATGCATGCATTCATGCACGGCCTCAAACTCTCCCACCCCCCATCTTCGCAACTAACCCCACGGCCTTCGGCCTGTCACCATCGTCACCACCCTCCAATCCTTCCTCCTGCTTCCTCCACTGCTCAGGTCGACCTCCTCCATCTCCACACAAGACAAAACCCACTCCACCACCCACCTTCCTCCTCCTTTTCAGTGCCGAGCACCCATCTTCGGCCGTACGACTTTTCCGCCACCACCCTCTAGCCCCACAACCTCCGCTGCTCGCCCTTCCGTGCCGCAACCCGAAGCTCTCTTCCGCCTCTTCCATAGGCTTCTGCACACGTCCCTACAGCCCTTCTTCCACCTCCTAAGCGACCATTGCCGAGGCCATTTTCCCACGAACCCCGCCTCCTTGGCGCATAGCCCGACCAACTTCCAAGCACCTCCGACCTCGCCAAGATCCATCAACGCAGCCCTCCTCCACTCGATCCAAACGCCACAACCTTGCTCCTCCCATGTGCCACATGTAGCCCGTGTCGACCGATCCCATCACCAGAATCGCCTTTGTCTCGGCCTTGCTTTCTGGTAGCCGAACTTCTTGCTTCTATAAATCTTCATATATATAGAGGTCAGTTTGTATAAATTTTACATATATATTAAGTTATACATATTCTGTTTATTTATATGTGTCAGTTTTCATATGTATATATTTGATCTGTTGGGTATATTATATGTGTTTACTTTATAAGTTAAAGCATTGATTTCATGCATTGGTTTTTGAATATAATGTGATATACATATTTGCAGTATAATACACTTATAGTAGTATATATGTTATATAGTATTATATAAAATATAGCTATAACTTGTGTTGCTCCTGATATATACATAGTGACAAGTTGGATCAAAATGAAAGTTACAACGCTGATTACTTCAGACTTTTAAATCTGTGAAGAATGTTTGATTTTGTTTAGCTTTTCAATGTGAATACTTTTTACATTACCAGTTCAATTACATATAAGTATATTTTATACGATGGAAGATTTTGCCTTACGCCTGAGGTTATATCCAGGCTATTGTTTAACACATATATGTGTATTTTATTTTGGGTTTTCGTTTTATTTATATGTTTTAATATGAATACTACCTTAAGTGTAAAATAATAATAATAATAATAAAGCATATATGTTTCGGTCAATATATGTTTATTATAAATATGTACAGTTTATTACAAAGTTGGGTTCCGGGGTGTTATATTTTTTCTGCTATTATGAATGCGTACAAATTTATATCATGTATATATGTTCATGTACCTCTTATTTTTCAGATATTAGTTTTATAAAATCTTTGAGCATGATAGTTATATAGGTATTTCTGTAATAACAGTGATATATATATATATATATATATATATATATGTAGGTTTATATGTGTTTGTAGTTCCATACGTTCGGTTATATAAGTATTTACATATTTGTTCATATACTATTTTGGATTTATTATTTAGTGTTGATATTTTATCAGTTTAAAAACTTTTGGTGATGGTCGAATATATGAGACATTGAAAATAAATATTTATTTTGATTTGTATATATGTGCTTTAAATGGATATTGATTTTCAGTAAATTCACTTATATCAATTACCTCCACCGACCCCGTTCTGAGTTGTTACATCTAATTCTTTTATCAGCTTTGATCGTTGAATTCGGGCCGATGTTGCTTTGCTTCAATTCGTCATTCAAAATTCAGTATCCATATCAGTGTGCGTATCTGTGTCATCTTCTCGTTCATCTCTAGCCTCGAAAGGTGAGTAATCGCTCACGATTAATGTTCTTTTATTTATTAAATTTGATTTCAATTGGAACGACAATTGTAATATGCTGCTGTTAGTTATTTATACTGTTAAATATATGCTATTACCTGTATCAGTTCACCTGTGACATCTGACACCATCATCTGTTAATTATACGATGATAATCCCGTTGGTCGATAATTGATTGATTGGTTGTTGTTTATATTGGATGTTAAGTATAATGTATAAAGTGATAAATAGTATGCAAATTGAATTTGACGAAGGGTAGTTAAAAAAAAATTAAATCGACATATGTGTTGAATTTGATTAGTTAAATTTGTATAATATGACCCTTAAATGTTTAATTATTTGACACGTAACAAATAGTTAATTACCCTTGAACCATTTGAATTTATGGTATGAAATCGAATAATAAAATGTCAAGTGTAGAACCGCATAAAATAATAGTGTAAAATCTTTAATCTACATGAAATGATAGTGTAGATTCTACAAATAATTATATTAATTTGCACAAATAACAATATGAATTAATACAATTATTTCGGGATTACTTGAATTAACTATTGGATTGTTATTGATGTTTGCTATTGGTTGTTTATTTACTTTGACACCATTCCAGTTATCACATTGCAAGTTTCCTTTGCTATGCTTTGATTTTTGAATTGAAATGGAATCGGGTTGAAATGATAAATACCCAAATGAACTTGACTTAGGATAGAGAATTAAATAAAAATCTGATTGGTCAATAATTTGATTTTAAAAAATAAAATAATGACTTTATTTGAGTAAAGAATAAGTTTTGAAATGAAGTTGGAATTTGAATTTTATGAAAGGAAAATGTAAATATTGAAATCTGAAAAAAATATTAACGTAGTAATTGACGAAAGAACGTTGTTTGAAATTTAAGTATTTAATAATTAAATTTGGAATTATTAATATATAATTTGGAATTAGTAATAATTAGGTTTTGAAATTATTAAGTTTGAAATCATTTAATAATCAAATTTGAAATTATAATTAAGTATGAAATTAAAATTAAGTTTCAAATTATTAATTTGAGTTTATTTAATAATTAAGTTGAAATTATTTAATAGTTGAATGAAATTGAATTAATTAATAATTAAATAAAAATTTGAATTCTTGGATAAGAAAAATTAAGCTTTTGAATAAGTGAATTTGAACTTCGGTAATAAATGAAATTGGGTTCCTTTATTAATTAAGCTTAGAAAACTTAAGTGAGTTAATAAGTGAAATTTGACTTCTTGAATATGTGAAATTTAGTTCTTTATTAATTGAGTTTTGAAACTTGAAACTAAGTAAAGAAATAAGTGAAATTGAATTTCCTTAACAAGAAATAAAATGCGTTTTATTAAAACAAAGGTAGGACTTGTAATTCAAAGAATTTGACTCGACGAAATTAACTTAATTAAATTGTAAGCTTTGCAATAATTAAGTTGAACGTAAGTAATGGTTTTAATGAATTGGAGATTGAATGGAAATTGTTTTGAATAAATTTTTTTATTGAAACGAATATTGAATGAAGTCGATGAATGAATTTAAATTGATTTGAATGTTAAATTAAATTGATTTAGTTGATTTCGAAATGAAACTTATATTCGAACTTGAATAAATATTTGAATTGCTTAAATAAAAGTTGAAATTGAATTATAAGATTTTGAAATGGTAATTTGGAAGTTTTAAAATGTAAATTATGGAAATGACCATTGAAAGACAAATGAAATGTTGATTTATAAATTCGAATTGAAATTGAAATTGATTTGGTTTTTGAATTATATAAACGACCAATCGGTGTAATAATTACGAAAGTTATTAAAGTAACCGGAATCGGTTATGGACATACTCTCTGTCTAAACCGAAAACCACTTTAATAACTATATGCGGAGTGTGATCCAGAATGAAGTGGTTGGAATGATGTACGTTGATGACTGAAGAAAGAGAATGATAATGGATAGCCTTGACACTTGTGTCAAATTGAAAATGACTAAAACAGGAGCCGTGCCGGGCCAAATGGGATTAGCCACCTCGAGCGAACACACTTCTTCGTAAACTACTCATTACTTGTTATTGATTGGTGCACCCTCGGAATTTCAGGAGTGTTGTTTTGCGGTGTTGCGATCGTTGCGGCGATGCGTTTTCACCAGTCTGGATCAGGTAAAAGGTAGTTTCACTACCTAGGGTATTGCCTCATATGCCTTGTCAGACTTGTATCCCTATATACGCGGCCACTACGAATTTGTTTTGTGTTATACCTATGGAGTACTCCCTGATATCCCACTAGTTTACGGTGGAGTTTACAGTGCTGTATAGACTATAACACTTATATAAATTTTGTTAAGGGGGATAATGGTAACGCCTTAACTCTATTTTGGATATTTTATATTACTGATAGACATTATCTATTTAGCGTATATTACTACGTAGTGGATAGTTTAACGGATCCTTAAAGGATGGTTATTCCAACGTCCTTTGAGTTATTGTATTTCAATTTTTATTTCACTTGAGTTAGATTTATTGATATAAATCCTGACTCGAGTGTTTTATGTTTTTCTTTACGCTCGGGTCAGACTGAGAGTACCAGCTTACGAGACTCACCTTTGGAGTTGGAGCTTCGCTTGGTGATCTGGCTATCTATTCAGCTTTCAGATGTTTAGTTGATCCTAGTGATGTATTTTGATTTTTGTATTTGACTATTGTATTCGAGACTCCTGTTGTAACTTATTTTACTTTGTTATATATATAGTAGCTTCATGAACTACTATCTTTTTGCTCCCGCTGCATATTATTACTCCGTGTCTGTGATTCTGTGATTATTTATTTACTGTATATCTGAGCTTTGCCAAATTTAAATTAACAATTCGGTATTTTGAATTATTCAAGTCCGACATGTTCGGATGCGAATAGTGCGAAATAGCGGATCGTTACAGGTGGTATCAGAGCTTTTGGTAGCTCTAGGCAAAACTTAGTATATAGGGTAAATGTATTTATAGAATCACTTTCATTCGAGTTTCAATCTCTTTCTCTTGACTCAATTCCTTTGAATTTTGGAACGTTCTCCGCGGTTCCAAAATTCATTCATGTCCCTCACTATTCATTTTCTTTCAATTTAGGAGCATCCCATAACTCCACTTCGAATAATCTTTATAATGAATCGGCGGTCTCGCCAATTCTTCGAATTATTTGTAAATGGGTAAAATTCTTTTACAATAGACATCGATTTACCGGAGATTTCTGTATCCTCGGTTTACGATACTATCTATTCCCTGCTATACCTGAATTCTATCTCTTGAGATCGAATGTTGATTTACCTCGGAATTCAGCATCGATCTTATTCTTGAAGTTACGGTCGATCCGGTGAAGGTTACCCGTGAATTAAATAAGCTTATCCATCTCCTGATTTTGTTAATTGAATTACCTTATCTTCTGTTCGAACTTATTATCGAATCAAAATTCTCTTTGATTTGATTTCCATCAAATTTGAATCTCTATACTTATTTTGAAATCCATTCTTATATCGTCAAGCGAGAAAGTGTATTTGTAAATCAATGTTAAAATGTTTTATATATTGTGTTGTTTGAGTTGTGGATGTTGATTTGAGTTTCCGATCGATTCGTCTGATCAACGCTATCGATAGGATTTCCAAAACACTTTAACAGAGCAAACCGACGCAATATCGTTTTCAAATTTGGTAAACAAAATAAATTTTTGTATAATTATGTTATATATATGAGTATAATTTTCTGAAATTGAATTGTTAACTGAATTGGTTGTTAAAGGATAATATTTAATTTTCATTTGTGTTTTGTAAATTACTGATTTTACCAACATATAAATAGAGGCAGGTTATATAAAAATTGGTTTATAAATCGATTTAGAGTTTAAGTGAATTTAAATTGAAATTTGAGAATTTAATTCCCAATAATTTCGAACTACGATTTTAAAAGTTTAAAACGTATATTATTTAAAATATTTTCGAATAGAAATGGTTTGCAAAGAATTTTAAATGATTAAATTTGAGCTCTTCCCTTTTGTCGCTGGAAAATAATTTCGGTGATGACGGCTGCATCATTGACGTTCATTTTCGAGTTTCGAAGTGGAGAGACTATTCTGTAGTTTTGCTACGGTTTGTTTTGAAAAATAAATTGATCTGAATCTCTAAACATGACTTGATTTATAATATATATTGAAGATTTTAAATTTGATTTGATATATTATGAATATATATATATATATATATATTTCTTTTATCACTAAGTTGTTTGAAGCTAATCGGGAATTAATTCTTAAAAATTGTTAAAGGATGATTTTCAATTATAAATAAAGCCAAATTCTTTTTATATAAATACTTAACTTGAAATAACTGAATCGTAAAATTTTATTTGGATAGTACTAAATTGCATTATATATAACTTACCTAAATTTTCCAAAGTTAACTATGTAATTGAATATTATACCGCAGAAAATGATATCAAAGGAGTTTTAAATAAATTTGAGTAGTTATATTAAATGTAAATATACTTAATATATATGTGATAAGATATATGAAGTAGAATAAATTTAAAAATAATTTGGAATAAAGAAGAATTAAATTTGTCGAATAAAGTATGATTATAATAAATGACTATTCAAATTTATGATCTTTGAAATTGTTAATTTAAGGAAATTGGATGATATATAATATAAATTGTCTTTATAAATAAAATATGAGTGCATATAATAAATGTTATTTACTTAAATTATAAAATGTTTGGGAAATCAATAGAATAATAAGTTAAATAATAGGTGATATTAATAGAAGAAATTTTTTGTTTTGAAAGTTAATAAAATTGAAAATAAATCAACTTAATGAGATATCTTGAATAAATTGAATTTAAATTGAATTTCATTTGAAAGAAAGCTTTTGTACTTAACATTAATAAATGTGAAACCAAATCAATTTAATGTGATCTTGAATTTTAAAACAAATTGTTGAATATACATTTATTTAAATCGAAATTTATATGGTTTAAATTAATTTTTTTATGAAATTCAAGTCTACTTCTGCTGGTTGTTTCTATTCTCTACTTCCTTCCTTTTCGGGAACGAAAAGTTTTGAGTGGGGGAGAGTGTAACGACCCAGAAATTTAACCGGTTTTAATAACGTATTAATTGAAATTTTGTGGAAATTTAAACGATAAAATTTTTAAATAAAAATTTAATATTTGAAATGCATCCAGTTAAACATAGCAACTGGTAAATTTTCGTCCAAAATTAGGAAAATTTATTTCATGTGTAAAATTACTTCAATTTAATCAGTCAAAAAACGCTGAAAATAAAACATTTTCGAAACAGAAATATTTTTACATAAAAAAATTCTAAATTATCTTCTGAGAAAGATGTCAGTTTGTCGTTTTTCAAAATTCGGACATCTTTAGCTCCGTCGATCTTATTTTTCGACGATTTTTTTGCATTTTTCGTAGTATAAAATTTCAAAATTTTATAATTCAATCGTACCACTGATATCCATATACCGGTTTGATTGTCTCGTCATACTAATCTCTACGGTATATTTATTTCCGTGTTTGAAGCCCGGTTCACAGCAGAATCCACAGAAACGATAACTGTATCAATACCGGCTTCATGTCATTTTGGGTTTGTTGTGGCTATTCAATTTTCATCGTTGAAAATTTCAATAGTATTTAGCGTTTATTTTTTTTCTTGAATTCAGAAACATGCCTTTACTATGCCATCCGTTCAAAGAAAAAAAAATATACACTCTGCAACGAAATAACTAAGCATGCACCGACTATATTATTTGTTACAACTGCAGGTGCCTATTCCTTCTACTCCTCTCCTCTTCTTCTCTTATTCCATCTTACATATTTTCCTCCGTGTACTTAAAAAAAAATGAACTCACTCCACCCACATGCATGCATTCATGCACGGCCTCAAACTCTCCCACCCCCCATCTTCGCAACTAACCCCACGGCCTTCGGCCTGTCACCATCGTCACCACCCTCCAATCCTTCCTCCTGCTTCCTCCACTGCTCAGGTCGACCTCCTCCATCTCCACACAAGACAAAACCCACTCCACTACCCACCTTCCTCCTCCTTTTCAGTGCCGAGCACCCATCTTCGGCCGTACGACTTTTCCGCCACCACCCTCTAGCCCCACAACCTCCGCTGCTCGCCCTTCCGTGCCGCAACCCGAAGCTCTCTTCCACCTCTTCCATAGGCTTCTGCACACGTCCCTACAGCCCTTCTTCCACCTCCTAAGCGACCATAGCCGAGGCCATTTTCCCACGAACCCCGCCTCCTTGGCGCATAGCCCGACCAACTTCCAAGCACCTCCGACCTCGCCAAGATCCATCAACGCAGCCCTCGTCCACTCGATCCAAACGCCACAACCTTGCTCCTCCCATGTGCCACGTGTAGCCCGTGTCGACCGATCCCATCACCAGAATCGCCTTTGTCTCGGCCTTGCTTTCTGGTAGCCGAACTTCTTGCTTCTATAAATCTTCATATATATAGAGGTCAGTTTGTATAAATTTTACATATATATTAAGTTATACATATTCTGTTTATTTATATGTGTCAGTTTTCATATGTATATATTTGATCTGTTGGGTATATTATATGTGTTTACTTTATAAGTTAAAGCATTGATTTCATGCATTGGTTTTTGAATATAATGTGATATACATATTTGCAGTATAATACACTTATAGTAGTATATATGTTATATAGTATTATATAAAATATAGCTATAACTTGTGTTGCTCCTGATATATACATAGTGACAAGTTGGATCAAAATGAAAGTTACAACGCTGATTACTTCAGACTTTTAAATCTGTGAAGAATGTTTGATTTTGTTTAGCTTTTCAATGTGAATACTTTTTACATTACCAGTTCAATTACATATAAGTATATTTTATATGATGGAAGATTTTGCCTTACGCCTGAGGTTATATCCAGGCTATTGTTTAACACATATATGTGTATTTTATTTTGGGTTTTCGTTTTATTTATATGTTTTAATATGAATACTACCTTAAGTGTAAAATAATAATAATAATAATAATAAAGCATATATGTTTCGGTCAATATATGTTTATTATAAATATGTACAGTTTATTACAAAGTTGGGTTCCGGGGTGTTATATTTTTTCTGCTATTATGAATGCGTACAAATTTATATCATGTATATATGTTCATGTACCTCTTATTTTTCAGATATTAGTTTTATAAAATCTTTGAGCATGATAGTTATATAGGTATTTCTGTAATAACAGTGATATATATATATATATATATATATATATATATATATATATATATATGTAGGTTTATATGTGTTTGTAGTTCCATACGTTCGGTTATATAAGTATTTACATATTTGTTCATATACTATTTTGGATTTATTATTTAGTGTTGATATTTTATCAGTTTAAAAACTTTTGGTGATGGTCGAATATATGAGACATTGAAAATAAATATTTATTTTGATTTGTATATATGTGCTTTAAATGGATATTGATTTTCAGTAAATTCACTTATATCAATTACCTCCACCGACCCCGTTCTGAGTTGTTACATCTAATTCTTTTATCAGCTTTGATCGTTGAATTCGGGCCGATGTTGCTTTGCTTCAATTCGTCATTCAAAATTCAGTATCCATATCAGTGTGCGTATCTGTGTCATCTTCTCGTTCATCTCTAGCCTCGAAAGGTGAGTAATCGCTCACGATTAATGTTCTTTTATTTATTAAATTTGATTTCAATTGGAACGACAATTGTAATATGCTGCTGTTAGTTATTTATACTGTTAAATATATGCTATTACCTGTATCAGTTCACCTGTGACATCTGACACCATCATCTGTTAATTATACGATGATAATCCCGTTGGTCGATAATTGATTGATTGGTTGTTGTTTATATTGGATGTTAAGTATAATGTATAAAGTGATAAATAGTATGCAAATTGAATTTGACGAAGGGTAGTTAAAAAAAAATTAAATCGACATATGTGTTGAATTTGATTAGTTAAATTTGTATAATATGACCCTTAAATGTTTAATTATTTGACACGTAACAAATAGTTAATTACCCTTGAACCATTTGAATTTATGGTATGAAATCGAATAATAAAATGTCAAGTGTAGAACCGCATAAAATAATAGTGTAAAATCTTTAATCTACATGAAATGATAGTGTAGATTCTACAAATAATTATATTAATTTGCACAAATAACAATATGAATTAATACAATTATTTCGGGATTATTTGAATTAACTATTGGATTGTTATTGATGTTTGCTATTGGTTGTTTATTTACTTTGACACCATTCCAGTTATCACATTGCAAGTTTCCTTTGCTATGCTTTGATTTTTGAATTGAAATGGAATCGGGTTGAAATGATAAATACCCAAATGAACTTGACTTAGGATAGAGAATTAAATAAAAATCTGATTGGTCAATAATTTGATTTTAAAAAATAAAATAATGACTTTATTTGAGTAAAGAATAAGTTTTGAAATGAAGTTGGAATTTGAATTTTATGAAAGGAAAATGTAAATATTGAAATCTGAAAAAAATATTAATGTAGTAATTGACGAAAGAACGTTGTTTGAAATTTAAGTATTTAATAATTAAATTTGGAATTATTAATATATAATTTGGAATTAGTAATAATTAGGTTTTGAAATTATTAAGTTTGAAATCATTTAATAATCAAATTTGAAATTATAATTAAGTATGAAATTAAAATTAAGTTTCAAATTATTAAGTTGAGTTTATTTAATAATTAAGTTGAAATTATTTAATAGTTGAATGAAATTGAATTAATTAATAATTAAATAAAAATTTGAATTCTTGGATAAGAAAAATTAAGCTTTTGAATAAGTGAATTTGAACTTCGGTAATAAACGAAATTGGGTTCCTTTATTAATTAAGCTTAGAAAACTTAAGTGAGTTAATAAGTGAAATTTGACTTCTTGAATATGTGAAATTTAGTTCTTTATTAATTGAGTTTTGAAACTTGAAACTAAGTAAAGAAATAAGTGAATTTGAATTTCCTTAACAAGAAATAAAATGCGTTTTATTAAAACAAAGATAGGACTTGTAATTCAAAGAATTTGACTCGACGAAATTAACTTAATTAAATTGTAAGCTTTGCAATAATTAAGTTGAACGTAAGTAATGGTTTTAATGAATTGGAGATTGAATGGAAATTGTTTTGAATAAATTTTTTTATTGAAACGAATATTGAATGAAGTCGATGAATGAATTTAAATTGATTTGAATGTTAAATTAAATTGATTTAATTGATTTCGAAATGAAACTTATATTCGAACTTGAATAAATATTTGAATTGCTTAAATAAAAGTTGAAATTGAATTATAAGATTCTAAAACATCTTCTGAGCAAGATGTCAGTTTGTCGTTTTTCAAAATTCGGACATCTTTAGCTCCGTCGATCTTATTTTTCGACGATTTTTTTGCATTTTTCGTAGTATAAAATTTCAAAATTTTATAATTCAATCGTACCACTGATATCCATATACCGGTTTGATTGTCTCGTCATACTAATCTCTACGGTATATTTATTTCCGTGTTTGAAGCCCGGTTCACAGCAGAATCCACGGAAACGATAACTGTATCCATACCGGCTTCATGTCATTTTGGGTTTGTTGTGGCTATTCAATTTTCATCGTTGAAAATTTCAATAGTATTTAGCGTTTATTTTTTTTTCTTGAATTCAGAAACATGCCTTTACTATGCCATCCGTTCAAAGAAAAAAAAAATATACACTCTGCAACGAAATAACTAAGCATGCACCGACTATATTATTTGTTACAACTGCAGGTGCCTATTCCTTCTCCTCCTCTCCTCTTCTTCTCTTATTCCATCTTACATATTTTCCTCCGTGTACTTAAAAAAAAAATGAACTCACTCCACCCACATGCATGCATTCATGCACGGCCTCAAACTCTCCCACCCCCCATCTTCGCAACTAACCCCACGGCCTTCGGCCTGTCACCATCGTCACCACCCTCCAATCCTTCCTCCTGCTTCCTCCACTGCTCAGGTCGACCTCCTCCATCTCCACACAAGACAAAACCCACTCCACTACCCACCTTCCTCCTCCTTTTCAGTGCCGAGCACCCATCTTCGGCCGTACGACTTTTCCGCCACCACCCTCTAGCCCCACAACCTCCGCTGCTCGCCCTTCCGTGCCGCAACCCGAAGCTCTCTTCTGCCTCTTCCATAGGCTTATGCACACGTCCCTCCAGCCCTTCTTCCACCTCCTAAGCGACCATAGCCGAGGCCATTTTCCCACGAACCCCGCCCTCCTTGGCGCATAGCCCGACCAACTTCCAAGCACCTCCGACCTCGCCAAGATCCACCAACGCAGCCCTCCTCCACTCGATCCAAACACCACAACCTTGCTCCTCCCATGTGCCGCGTGTAGCCCGTGTCGACCGATCCCACCACCATAATCGCCTTTGTCTCGACCTTGCTTTCTGGTAGCCGAACTTCTTGCTTCTATAAATCTTCATATATATAGAGGTCAGTTTGTATAAATTTTACATATATATTAAGTTATACATATTCTGTTTATTTATATGTGTCAGTTTTCATATGTATATATTTGATCTGTTGGGTATATTATATGTGTTTACTTTAAAGTTGAAGCATTGATTTCATGCATTGGTTTTTGAATATAATGTGATATACATATTTGCAGTATAATACACTTATAGTAGTATATATATGTTATGTAGTATTATATAAAATATAGCTATAACTTGTGTTGCTCCTGATATATACATAGTTACAAGTTGGATCAAAATGAAAGTTACATCGCTGATTACTTCAGACTTTTAAATTTGTGAAGGATGTTAGATTTTGTTTAGCTTTTCAATGTGAATACTTTTTACATTACCAGTTGAATTACATATAAGTATATTTTATATGATGGAAGATTTTGCCTTACGCCTGAGGTTATATGCAGGCTATTGTTTAACACATATATGTGTATGTGTATTTTATTTTGGGTTTTCGTTTTATTTATATGTTTTAATATGAATACTACCTTATGTGTAAAATAATAATAATACTAATAAATGCATATATGTTTCGGTCAATATATGATTATTATAAATATGTACAGTTTATTACGAAGTTGGGTTCCGGGGTGTTATATTTTTTCTGCTATTATAAATGCGTACAAATTTATATCATGTATATATGTTCATGTACCTCTTATTTTTCAGATATTAGTTTTATAAAATCTTTGAGCATGATAGTTATATAGGTATTCTGTAATAACAGTGATATATATATATATATATATATATATATATATATATAGGTTTATATGTGTTTGTAGTTCCATACGTTCGGTTATATAAGTATTTGCATATTTGTTCATATACTATTTTGGATTTATTATTTAGTGCTGATATTTTATCAGTTTAAAAACTTTTGGTGATGGTCGAATATATGAGACATTGAAAATAAATATTTATTTTGATTTGTATATATGTGCTTTAAATGGATATTGATTTTCAGTAAATTCACTTATATCAATTACCTCCACCGACCCCGTTCTGAGTTGTTACATCTAATTCTTTTATCAGCTTTGATCGTTGAATTCGGGCCGATGTTGCTTTGCTTCGATTCGTCATTCAAAATTCAGTATCCATATCAGTGTGCGTATCTGTGTCATCTTCTCGTTCATCTCTAGCCTCGAAAGGTGAGTAATCGCTCACGATTAATGTTCTTTTATTTATTAAATTTGATTTCAATTGGAACGACAATTGTAATATGCTGCTGTTAGTTATTTATACTGTTAAAGATATGCTATTACCTGTATCAGTTCACCTGTGACATCTGACACCATCATCTGTTAATTATACGATGATAATCCCGTTGGTCGATAATTGATTGATTGGTTGTTGTTTATATTGGATGTTAAGTATAATGTATAAAGTGATAAATAGTATGCAAATTGAATTTGACGAAGGGTAGTAAAAAAAATTAAATCGACATTTGTGTTGAATTTGATTAGTTAAATTTGTATAATATGACCCCTTAAATGTTTAATTATTTGACACGTAACAAATAGTTAATTACCCTTGAACCATTTGAATTTATGGTATGAAATCGAATAATAAAATGTCAAGTGTAGAACCGCATAAAATAATAGTGTAATAATCTTTAATCTACATGAAATGATAGTGCAGATTCTAGAAATAATTATATTAATTTGCACAAATAACAATGTGAATTAATATGATTATTTCGGGATTATTTGAATTAACTATTGGATTGTTATTGATGTTTGCTATTGGTTGTTTTTTACTTTGACAGCATCCCAAATTATCACATTGCAAGTTTCCTTTGCTATGCTTTGATTTTTGAATTGAAATGGAATCGGGTTGAAATGATAAATACCCAAATGAACTTGACTTAGGATAGAGAATTAAATAAAAATATGATTGGTCAATAATTTGATTTAAAAAAATAAAATAATGACTTTATTCGAGTAAAGAATAAGTTTTGAAATGAAGTTGGAATTTGAATTTTATGAAAGGAAAATGTAAATACTGAAATCTGAAATAAATATTAACGTAGTAATTGATGAAAGAACGTTGTTTGAAATTTAAGTATTTAATAATTAAATTTGGAATTATTAATTTATAATTCGGAATTAGTAATAATTAGGTTTTGAAATTGTTAAGTTTGAAATCATTTAATAATCAAATTTGAAATTATAATTAAGTATGAAATTAAAATTAAGTTTCAAATTATTAAGTTGAATTTATTTAATAATTAAGTTGAAATTATTTAATAGTTGAATGAGATTGAATTAATTGATAATTAAATAAAAATTTGAATTCTTGGATAAGAAAAATTGAACCATATAAATTTTATATTTGATAATATTGAATTCTCGGTCGTTACAAGTAAATTGAAAGACAAGGATGAACTATTATATTAAACCATCTAAATTTCAATTTAAAATTTTATATTTAACATTTTAAACATTTTATAATATGATGAATAGTCATTTGATTCAATTTTAATAGTTCGAAGTATACAATATCTAAAACATTTTTAAATTGTTTAGACAAATAAATATAAGCTCAAAATATCCTTTATATAATATACTTTATAAAATACTTTTATAACTCGATATCTTAACAAGTTTACTTTCGTTCCTACAGACTTTGGCTATGCGTTGATCATGCGCAAAGCTAGAATTCTCCAGGTACTTGGTAGACTTATTTCAACACCCGATAAAAATACTGGAAAACCCTTTTTAAAACAACAGATATGGAAATTACAATCCAAACAAATCAACCAAACTAAAACATTTGTCTAACTATGGATCGCAGGTACATAATGGTTACGCCTGGATCCCCCAGGAAACAATCTATATCCGTAAGCTTTCTCAGCCCTACGAGTTACGCCACGATGACTAGTAGAGTGTAGGATACACAATGGTTACGCCTGGATCCTCAGGAAACAATCCGTACCCCTAGGCCGTCTCAGCCAGGCAGTTTCGCTACTAATGCGACCTACATAGATTGCAGGATACACAATGGTTACGCCTGGATCCCCCAGGAAATAATCCATACCCCTAGGCCAACTCAGCCAGGCAGTTGCGCTATGCAGTCGTGCTTGTAAGACCATGGAGATCGCCATGGAATTCGATGGACACTCAAGTATCATATCCGAAAAACCCAAATCAGAGAGAATAATATCGATAGAATGAATCCACAGTGTGGCCACAAAGCGATATCAAGCAGAAGGCACTTTCCATATCTTTACTTCGAAAATATGTATCGTATAGTGCCTTTCAAAATCACTTTCAAATATCATACTTATATAAAGTCCATTATATATAAGATTCGATTTCAAATCGAATATTTTCCACATCCATAGTATGTCAAATCACACTTATATTGATTTCGATTATATAAGATTTCAATTTACAAATTGAGTATGAGTACCTTTTCGAATAAACGGTTTTCAAATCAATTTCATATTTCTACAAATCAATTTTTATACCTATACAAATCCATTTTATATAAGTTCGATAACTCCCAAATCACAGTATTTAGTAAAACAAGGTTTTCAATTTCAATTCCTTTTCAATATCAATTCATTTTCAAAATCATATATGATTTCGCCAAATCATTTCTTCCTAATTACATATATTCAGTTTCAAAGTTTCTTAAAACAATAGATTTAGGAAATAATCCAAATTTCCAAATCAACAAAATTTATATCAACAAATTCATTTCCATTTCAAATATGTATTCACTTTTAAAAATCATAATACTTTCAAAATTATAAATCTTTCGAAACCATAATACTAGAAATCATTACACTTTGAAAATCATAACCTTTTTGAAATCATACATTTGAAATCATAAAACATTCCTTTAATTCTATACATTACACAAATTTATTCAATTAAACCAAAATCTAAACTTTCCAATTTTAATTCAATTCAAACCATCAGTTTCAATTCAATTTAGTTTTCCAACAAAACCATTTCAAATATTATCAAATTTCAAATAAATATTTGATCCATAAAATAAATTATTCAATCTTAAATATATTTTAAAGCTTAAATATACCATATTTCAAAACTAAATTTTATAATTTCACATATCATAAATTTTACTTCATTATTACTTAGTTTTGAAATATTTATTTCATAAATCCATCATTTTTAAATAAACTCGAATTACAAGTAAACCCAATATCCTTTCATACAAATATAAACTTTAAATATTCATTTATCCAAATCAATTATCATTTCAAACTCACATTCTTTATCAAAATAAAGATTACATCATTTCCAAATCATTTCAATCATCAAAATACCTAAAATGGTTACAAAGTTTAAAAACCACCTCTTTTTAAAACCTTCAAACTATTTATTTCTATATGAAAAATCCAATTTACCATTGGAAAGATTATTATTCTATATATATACTTTATTTAAAACATTTCAAATCTAAATTTCTTACCAATATAATTCAACATAGTCTTATTTATTTCACTCAACAAACAGTTTCAAACTTATTTAAATCATATTACTTTATACTTTAATCATACCAAACCAAACTTATATTCTTTATCAAATACCTTATACCTTCAACATTTCTTAGTCTTGAAAAGTTAACCTTGATTTGGGAGCGCTCGAACCTTCAAAATAGTCGAAGAAATCATATTTTCAATCCCAGAGTTGGAAATCACCAACAAATCAGTAAACCACTTTCAAAAGATAGGGTCATACCAAAACAAATCTGAATCTCGAGGACTGAACACCGGCTTGCTTTGTATCATTTCATATATATATATACACACACATATATCTTTCGAATATCAAACTATACTTCAAAAATCTAAAATCAAAATTTGGTTTCACAAAATCACTCGCATAGCAAAGCTACTAAAGTGACCTCTCCCCACTCAGAAACTCGAAAATCAATGTCGATGATGCATGTAATCATCACCGAAATTATTTTCCAGCGACATAAGTGGGTTCTGGACTTTATTTTCTTGAAACCTATTTGAAATTACTTCGAAATCATTGGAATTCATTCAAATAAATTTGAAATATTATATTCGAAGAAATATCTTTAAATCATATTGTTATTATATATTTTCCCAGATCTTAAAACCGATTTCAAAACACCGGAGTTTGATTCCTTGAAATTCAATATTCAAAACTCTTCAGTTATAAATCATTTTATAAGTCAAATTCTTCTAAAATTTTAAAATTTTCAATTCCTTCCGAAATTTCAAATTTTCATTTCTTTAAAAGGCATATAATCCTTGTCGAAAACATTTCACTTTTATATATAAAATATGGCCATCCTCATCAAAATAATAATTCGATGTATGCACAAATTTCAAAATTCAACCGAACACAAATTTCCAAGAGATGATGCAAGGATGGATTTCAAAGCAAACAAAAATTCGAATTTAGAGGAACTCTAATCAAGTAGAATCCTGATTCGAAGATAAGCTCGAACAAAGATAAGATAATTTTATTACCAAATAGAAGGTGGATAAACCTATATAAATCGCGGGCGACCTTAACCGGTCAACCGTGACTTCAGGAATATATCCAATGCAGAAATCTAAGGCAAATCGACCTTCGATCGCCAAAGATAGAATCCGGGTAGAGCAAGAGATATATAGCATCGTAAACCGAGGATATAGAAACCTCCGGTGAATCAATGCTAATTGTAAAGAAATTTCACCCCTTTACAAATCATTCAAAGATTTGCAGAATCACTGATCTTTAGAGAGGTCATTTAAATGTGGAGTTATGGAATGCTCCAAGATCGACAAGACTGGATGTCAGAACGAGTGGGAGCGTTCCAAAGTTCAAGAATCCTAATCGATAAGAATCCTAACCAAGAGATTTCTAACAAGGTGGTTACAGAAGGAATGAAGCTTAGAAAATCTTGGTTTCAAAATAAGAAGATTTTTATACCAAAATAATCTTTGAAAATACTTTAAAAATCATTTGGAAATCATTTTATACTTCAATAATACGTTCTCTCACAAAGAAAGGATTCTGAGATTGATTTCACTCATTCTAGGGTATTTCTACCCTATCTCTAATGATTTTTTGCTCCACAGGCTATGGTTTGCCCAAAACCAAAGCTCTGATACCAACTGTAACAACCCAATATTTTCAGCCATTCGCATCCACACATGTCGGACTTGAATTTCTCAAAATACCACATTGTAAATAAATTTGGAGCAAATGAAATACAATTATAGAATCTCAGACACAGAAATATCAGAATAACTCGCAGCGGAAATTAAATACCATAGTAGTTCATGAAGCTACTATAACAAACTCTCAAACATAATACATAATATTAGTCTAAAAATAGATACAATAGAAATCTCAAATACATAGCAGTTTATAAATACCAGAGCTGAAATAGAACAACTGAAACTGAAAGGGAACAGATAACTAGACAAGCAGAATCTCCAGCGATACCTAGCGCCAAAAAAGAAATCCAAAGCTAAGCTGTAAATACTCAGGCTGACCCGAGCATAAAGTAAAACACATAACACTCGAGTCAGGACATATAGAATTATATAATGTAAACCAACTCAAGTGAACTGTAGTACTAATGTACAATAACTTAAAGGATGCTTGGGATCGCCCATCCTTTAAGGATCGGTTAAACTATAAATTAAATACATCCCGTGGTTAAAATTGCGAAATAGTTTATATTTCAAAACAAATTACTTCATTTTAAATCATAAAATGAAGTTATTATATTTAATAATTAAGTTACTAAATTTTCAAAATTTTAATCTTTCAAAACTCACTTGTTCACTTAAATTTATTAAAACAATGAAATTCAACTTTCGCAGCATTTAGAAAACGCTACAGAAAGCTACATTTAAAACAGTTCAATTTAACAAAAGACAACATTTAAGAATGCTGTAATAGGTTACATTAGTTTTAAAGAAACTTAGTTAAATTCAACAATTATAGCACTTACAAAAATGCTATAATAACCTTTAATTAAATTTAGCCATTTAGTTCATTATTATCAACTACAACATTTACAATTGCTGTAAAATCATTTACATTAGAAATAATAACATTTCAAAAGATGCAGTTAATTAACTTCAAATATTCAATCTAATTTCACAAACAATTATATTTTTATTTAAATCATTTTTAACTTATCAAATCATATATTTTCACTTTTAAAATTATCATTTTATTTTCCTTAAATTCATGATTTTATAAAGTTAATTTTCCATTCAAAAATCAATATTTAATAATAATTCACTTATTAAATTCCAACACTAAATTTAAATTCATTAAATTAAATTTTTACTTAAACTTAAGTTTAAATTTCAAATATAACTTAATTTCATTTTTATTTACTTAACTTAAAATTCACATTTAAGCCAAATTCACAAATTTCCAATTTTAGTTATATTTCAAAATTTGAACTTAAATATTCATTCATTTCATATTTTAACTTTATTCAAAAATCATTAATATATTATAAAATCATTATAAATTCTTTTTTATCCAAATTATCATAAATTTATCATAATTCATATTTAAATTAAATTCCAATTATCACCAAATTAAAATTTCCCAAACAAACTTACATTTCAAATTTTCTAACCTCCATAATTTATTTAACTTATAAATTTTTAGAAAATCAATAATACTTTCAAAAAATCATATTTATCAAATTTAAACAAAATATTATAATATTTGAATTTCTAAAATATTTTAAAAATTCTAGAAAAATATATTTTAACTACGGGTCTGTATTTCATTTTCTAGCCTAGGTAAAGTGATACGGGTAATATATCATTTCAACCCGTAATTTACAAAGAAAACCCAGGTTTTATCATTTCAAACCCGCAACCCCAAGTAAATGAAATAATTTGAAAATCGTTTAGGCCTATCATTTCAGCCCATAACGATTTTCCCCCATTCTAAAGTCCGTTCGGGTATGTATCATTTCAACCCATAACGATTCTAATCTAAAAGGGAACTTGCAAAACTGATACAAATAACACAACAACATAATATAACAATAATATATGATGTAATAAGTGTTTAGGCATGGGTGAATATCATATAATCATAGCATAGTAGATATAATATGGTTATGCATTATACAGATTCACAAGTGGTCAGTTTACTAGTTATATTGGTATACAATGTCTAGTGAGAATAACTCCTGGTTTGAGCTGGAGACACAATGACGAATGCACGAATGAGATCCAGACAAGCATGATAACACGACACAAAGATGAGTGAAATAGCCAAAGTATCAATTCCCTTGAATACAAGTCACACAAAACAATATAATATACATAAGCTTTCAAATTCAAATACGATAAACTAAGATAGAGTTGACTGCACAAATCAAAGCAGAATTGTTTTGCACTTGCTTCCAACTTCCATTGGGCTCGGCCATAGGTGAAATGCAAGGCTAAGGCAAGGTTTTTGGGTCAGGTTTGGGTTGCTAAGGGTCGGCCTAACAAGCTAGAAGGTGATGCAAAAGTGGTGGAGACGGAAACAACAACAACAATCAACATACACATGGTTTCAAGCCAAAGTTTGGCTCGGCCAAGGCCACTAGGGTCACGGCCTTCACTATAGGGTCCAATATAATGATGTGGCCGAGAGTCCAGGTGGGGCTGGAGGTGGTGGAGGTGGTGTTGGTGGCGGCCATGGGGTGTGGAAGGTGGTGGATACATGGTAGAGCTCGGCCAAGGCAAGTGTATGGAGTTTTGTTGGAATTTAGGTGATGGATCATCCACTTTGAGGCACGGCTTAGTGTTTGGCCAGAGAGGAGGTGATGATGGTGGTGTTCTCAGGTGGTGGTGAAGGCGGCAAGGCATGGAGAGGAGGATGGTCGAACCTATGATGAAGAAGAACAAGTGCAAAACTCAAATCAAAGAAGAATAAAAGTAAAACAAAAGAGAAGAAAAGAAATTTACCCAAACTTTTCTCAATTGCAATGGCCGAATTTTTTTTGTTTCAGAAATGAGAAATGAATGTACGTTAATATAAAATAAAGCATGCGGCTGAAGAAGTGGATAGTAAAGGCTAATTGAATGAAAAGTTAGGTTAAATGTGAAAAGGTGAAAGATAAAAGGCCATTGGAAACCAAAAGTCATAACCTTTTTAAATTACTTTTAATTTCTTTATATAAGTGTAAATACCTAAAAATAATAATAATTTCAGTTTAAATTTCGAAAATATTACAAAATACAAAATATAAATAAGTAATTATTAATTATATATGGTAAAAATAAGAAAATAGCACAAAATACGAAGACTAGTCTAGAAAAATTGAAAATAAATAGAATTAACTTTGAAAAATTTATATGGACTTGGAAAATATTTATAAATAAAGATAATAACATACAAAAATGCATTCACAAAAGTAAATAAATAAATTTAATTAAATATAACTTAAATGAAGAAAATAGCAGAAAAATAGAAATAGCCTTTTAAAAATAGGAAATAAATGCAATAAACTTTGGAAAAATTATAACATCACTTTAAAATGTTTTTAAAAATAAAATATATATCAAAAATGTCATATAACACATACTAGAACATAATAGGACAAATAAAATATTATTTATATAATTTAAAATAGACAATTTTATTAAATAAATCAATTTACATACAATATTGTAAAAAGCATAACTTTCATAATACAAATCGAATTTCAACGAAACGAAAATTAGTATTCTTGAAATTTAATATATTTTCATAATAAAGGATAAAATTCAAAAATTCAAATATTTAAAATTTAAATTTAAAAGTCAAAGTTTGACCAGATTGACCAAAATCCACATTTTCTGAAAATAACATATTTATTCAGGTTTGAAATTATAATTCACACAAAGATCAAAATATACTCCTAAAATTACAAAATTTATTCATTTTAATAAATTTTTTTTAAATTAGGAGTTTCAATTTTAAATAATTAAAATAAACAATTAAAATAATAACAAAACACTGGGTTGTTACACATCCATTGATAATTCATATTTAATGCACGTGCATCATTCATGCTAGCCTGTTCATGTTCATATTTGTTAAAAACATAACCACATCGTTTCTTTGAAAAACTTACTGTATTTTTGTATTCTTTTGATACCTTCTCACTTTTCCACCTGTTGACTTTTTAATTTTTCACTAGAGAACAAAACCAAAGTCGTACATATGGTTTCTCATTACTCTATCTAAAACTTTCTACTCACACTTTCTCCTTGTTCCTCAAAACTACAGAAACTCCAAAATTCCTAAATCCACAAATCCACAAATTTCCAAACTCCAAAACTTCTCTCTTCAAACTCCAAAGTCCCTCCCTTCTCTCTTGCTTCATTTCTCTAACAAAAAAAGAAGAAGAAAACTCAGTTTGTTCGATTTGCGTTGTCGTGCTTTGCTTTGCTATTGGATTGTTTCTATAGATAGGATTGATTAGCTTGTCTTATTTGGATTTCAACTAGGATCTATCACTTGTGTTGTCAAAAAATCTGTAACCTCGAAAGGTGAGCAATCACTCACGATTAACATTTTTATTGTTAGGTGAATAATCATTGATTGAAATGTTATAAGAAATGTTTGCTTTAGATAGGAATATGTGATATATGTTGTTATGTTCCCTTGAATTTGTGTTATAACATTCACATGCACATGTTTTTATATATGTCACAAATAGTTTGTTATGTTGATTTGATTAATTGTCACATATATATGTTAAATATGTCACATATGATATGTATGTTAGAAATATTTTTATATGCCATGTTGAAATACGTCACATGTACTATGTTGAAAAAATGTGCTAGTTAATAAAATCATTTGTTGCACATGCTATGTTAATAATATGTCACCTATGCTATGTGGAAATAATGTATTATGTTTGGAAAAAATGATGTGCCATGTTATTTTACTGTAAATCACCTTGCAAGTTCCATGTATATATGTCATGTTATATGTTTATATGGTATGTTAGTGTATGACATGTCAGAATTTGAAATATTCACTTATGTTGTTTACGATATGTGACACATGTGATATGTTAGTTATGCATGTGTATATATTAAATTGTTAACTGTGCACACGTGTTGGTCATTGACATGTTATATTATGTATGTTATTATTGTTCTCACACTTCAAGTTCCCTGAAAGTTAGCAAAATAACTTTGGATTGAAATGATGTGTACCCAATATAAAACCACTTTGGGTTTAAATAAATTGATCTAGAAATAAAATTGAAATATTGGAAGTTTAAATTTATGTTTGAACTTGAAACTTAATTGATTTAATGAAATGTTTTAATTGGATTTTTAGATTTAAACTTGTTTGATTGTAACTTAATAGCTTTAAGAGAAAATTGAAATTTGAAGTTTTTCAAATTTGTAGATTTTTTTATAAAGAAAATGAAGTGATGAGGTAGGGAGATATGTATATATAACTTGTTTTAATTCTATTTATTATTTTCGAAAATAAAATACAAATGACACTTGATTATTTGCAAGCTAATTCACTTACAAATGTTAATATATGATCTAATTATTTTACACTTGTTAATTCCATGTGTTAATTAGCTTACACGCCTTTGTATATAATCTTTATATTATTATATTTACATGTAACTTACGTGTATTTTAAGTGTTTTTAATATCATTTTATATTATATTTCAATTTATCTATATATATATCTTATTATTTTTCTTAATATTTCGAATTTATATTAACATATGTTTTAATATTATATTTATATATTTCCTTTAATACATTTTCTCTTTACTTATTTTTATGTAACCTTTAAACTTTAATCATAAACAAATTAATAACCAAATATCTATACATACTAGTTTTACATTTATTTATAAGATATTACCTTGAATTTCAAGTCCAAGTTTTATTCACAAACCATAAATGTATGCACAGTAGTAGAATAGCTATCATATATAATTTTGCTTAGAAATGATAAGTTTGGCAAATTTAAGTAATTATATTAGAAGATTATCAAGTTAATGTTTATCCAGATATAAATACTTATTATCAGATTTTTTTATTAATCTTATAAATCTGTGTTAAAAAAATATGTTAATTACAAATTATCAGATGCCCAATGATCCGGGTTATCACATTCCTCCCTTCTTTGAATCTTTTCGTCCCCAAAAAGGAATGAAACCAGAACTTTAATTATATTGTTAATTATTAGTTAAATAAGCATTTTGAACTCTCAATTCCCGTTATTTAAAAATTTTAAAACACCTTTAAAATCAACATAATATTGCCAAAATAGCTTTTATAAAAATATATTTTTTATACTCGATGTTTCCACAAGTCCATCCTTGTTCTTACAAAAATTCGGTCATACGTTGATCAGGCGTAGTACTGAAAATCTATAAGTACTTGGTAAACCCATTTTCAACACCCAGTGAAAGTACTTGGAAAAAAAAATTTGTTGAAAATATAGAAAACATTTTAAAAATAGAGGAAACATCTTTGGTGAGAATTCTCTGGAAATCAACACCCCGTCCATGGTCGCAGTTAATTCGATGGTTATGTTGCCATGCCGGCAAAATCCATAGATAACTGTAGGCACTCTGTGCCCCTCGATTATGCCATGGAACCCGCCACTGATCGCAGCTACATCGAAGGTTACGTTGCCATAACGGAAAAAATCCATGTAACTATAGGCATCAGCGCCCTCGAATTTCACTGCCAAATAAAACTTCACCACTCCTACACAGGTCGCAGACTACATCAGTCGAGTTCCAATGTAGCCTTAGGCTCTCACGGCCTCACGACTTTCGCTATGTCTTCATAGATCGCAGTCTACCAATAATACGTTGCCATCACTGCAAAATCAAACGTAGACCGTTAGCTCTCACTGCACACACGACTTCTGCTATGGTCCGCAGTAGATCGTAGTGACATCGAGTTACACTATCGTCACAGCATAACCCAAATGCCTCTGTAGGCATCAGCGCCCTTGACTTTCGCTACCCACAGTACAAAATCCTCAGGAACTTCAGTTTGTTTGAACTTCCTCCTAGGATTCAATTTAGAGCCTCCCTCTTAGGCTCAAGGCAGAACCACCCCGTGGATCTCCTATGAAGTTCATTTCAATAGAAGCGCCTTTTTCCCCAGAGCCAATCTCAAATCATTTTATACTATACACTTATAGTATCTTTCAAATCATACTCTATATGATTTACATATATCTCCTTTACACAAAATCGATATCTCAAATCTATAGTTCCCAAACTTGGCTTTCCAAACTCCGAAAATTTGATTTTCCCAAAAATCAAAAGGCTTTCCAAAATCCATAGGTTCCAAAACCTTTTACAAAATCATTCTCATAAAATCATTTATATATATAGACATATATGTAACTTATCCTCTCCAACTTGAAAATAATCTTTGAATCACTTATATAGATTTCCCTTTTATTCTTCAAATATTTTTCAAAAACCATTCTTCTGGTTTTAAATTCAACATAGAGGAAATTTATCATATATAACAAATATATATATATATATATATAACATTGCTTATGCCAAATCAACATTCAATTTTAACTTTCTTTTATAAAGTCACTTACCATATCATTTACTTTTCATAAGGTGAATTTCAAAAGATATCCAACTTCCAACTTTTATTCACATATATTTCTCAAAATATATTTCAAAAATCATTTTTATTTCTTTCAACATTTCAATATCTATTTCATTTAAGCACGTATGATGTACACATACCATCCATATGCAATATCAAATCTGATTGCCCACTCGATCATACAATTTCTCTTCCGAACTATTATCGTCCACCCGACTTCCTAGTGCGGACTCAGATCTGGTTTCTTGATCAGAAACCGTCATCCTCCTTGCATAGCCATAGCTATGATAGAGAATTTCAAGAACTAATCAAAAACCCATATCTAGGGTTCGACGTCGAAAATCGTGTGAAAAAAATCCCAACTTGGATCGATATACTATCTCGAAATTCCATGCTCGAATCTGGATCAAATCATTCTGCGAATAGAATAATATACGTACATCCTACGTATTTATCTTCATTGATTATTAGCTAAATTAATTTTCTCTTTATTCATCTTTATTTTAATTCTATTCACTTATTCACAGTTGCCTCCAATTTCCATTTGGATTATCACTTCACTTATAAATAGTTTGCTCTCTGACCACTTGATTAGAAAATAGCTTGAAAAGTTTAAAATAGATAAGTAGTTGTCGAATAGCTATTAGTTGTAAATAGTAGTAAAATAGTTAAGAAATTTTAAAATTATTGTAAAGTAGTTAAATAATTGTAGAATAGTTGGATAGTTGCAAAATAGTTGTAAAATAGCAATTAGTTTGTAAAACAGATGTAAAATAGTAATTAGTTTCAAAAGAGTTGTAAAATAAATATAAGATAGTTTGGGTTTTGTAACGACCCGTAAATTTTGATGGTTTTATTTATTCAATTAATTGAAATTTTGTGAAATTTTAAACAATAAAATTCCAAATAAAAATTTAATATTTGGAATACGTCTATTTAAACATAGCAACTGGAAAAAATTTATCAGATAATATGAAAGTTTATTTTGTTGTGTAGTTTGAAACATAGTATATTTCGGAATTAAATAAGGGTGAATTTCTTTTGAATATAATGAACTGAAATCTACCATTTAAACTAACAATATAATTTTATGACGTGGATTTGATATTTGCTATGCGTCCATCTAGACACAACAAATGGCAAATGTTCGTCGAATAATATAGATGTTCCATTAGTCGCTCGAAATTCAATTTAAATCAGTTAATAACAGTTGAGTTTAAAAGTGTTCCGAAACCAAAATGTGTCAACATGAGAAAATTTATTTAGAACGCTCTGAATCAGACTGCGATCGTTTCATGAAATTCGGACGTTTCTAGCTCCGTTTGAATTTTTTCGCACGGGATAGCAACGTATATCGGTACCGATTATCGACTTTTGATCGGATGATCGTACTACTAATATCTGTATACCATTTTGATTCTCTTGTCGTGCGGATCTCTACGATATATTAAATTTTGTGTTTTGAAGTTGGGTACATAGCGGAATCCGGTAACCGTATCGGTACCCACTTTCAACCTTTTGGGATTGAATTTATTTTTTTATTTAGCTTATTCATTTAATTGTAATTCTAAAAGTTCACAAATTGATATTGAGAGATGGGAAGCCACATTTTTTCAATTGGAAGTACACGTTCAAATTATAATATACGTTCACCTTGCTGTTCAAATTTTTATGACCATTCAAAATCTTGCATTCATTCACTCCGTACCTGACTTTTGGGTTCCATTCTCGTTCATTTTGTGTTAATGCCCGACTTCTCATTTTCTCTCATTCGTTTCAAATGAACATTTGGGCATTCAATCTCTTATATTTTAGCCTGACACATCCACTTCTCGTTTTTCATTTCTCCTCTCCCCATTTCCTTCATGCTAGCAACAATACGAGTCACGCCATGCAAGCAATCATCAACCTTGACTCCACCTTCTTCCTACATCCACCAGATAAAAGCAACCACTGCCCAAAACCTCCTTTTTCCCTTTCACTTTTGGCCGAGCCATCATACAAAACCCAGCCTCAAGCCAAACCGCCCTGCCTTATCCACACTCATCTGCACTTCGACCTCTCCACCCGTTAAATATATTTTAACGTATATTTTTGTATTATATTTATATGTTATGTAGTTACATGGTTTATATTTATAAATATATTTTTAGACTACTGGTATGTATAAATATATTTTTGTATTATATTTATATGTTATGTAGTTACACGGTTTATACGTATTAGTTTATTTATATATAAGCTTATTTTCGTATTTATGTATTATATAAAACATTTGCATGGACATAGAAGGCGTGTATATATATGTTTTTGATTATTCACAGTGGTATTTGATATGTTGTTCGTATGTCGAGTACATATATATGTGTGTAAAGTATACTTACCCGAGCTCTGTCTTTGTTTATATATGAAATACATATAGCGTACTTTAGTTATGTGATCTATTGTATATGTTAAAAGTCTATTATGTAAAATTTACCTACAACTGTATATATTATATATAGAGTATTATATATACACTATACTGTAAAGTTGTGGCCTCGCTGTCTACTTTCGACTGAGAAAAAAAAGATATATAAGTATACTCTCTATATATATTATTTTATACAAACTTATTTGGATATGTTGTATAGTATAAATTATAATAACGTTTATAATAACACGAGTTATGTTTATATATATTATGTTTATTTCCAATGTATATACGATGTAAATTTTGTACGTGCTTTATATATGATGGTTATTGTTGGCATAGTTTATTTATTTGTTTATATTCATTTGTGAGTGCTGATTGTTTACAATATAGTATAAGCTTTATATAAACTTGGCTTTCATTGTTAGTGTACAGGAATATGTATTTTAAATTTACATTTTTATCTTAACATATTTCGTAACCATTTATAAATATATGTATAATACGTTTCAATATGCATCTCCATTTATGTAATTTTTTTTGACTATATAGGTATATATATATATATATAGATTTTAAATATGTATTTGTTTTGAATATTTATTTTGGGAATTGATTTCATATGCTATACATATAATATATATGAGTTAGATATGTATATTTGGTTGGCTTATCTTTTGTTAAATGTCTGAGTTATATGTATATATTTGTTTTAAAATGTAAGTTTTTGTATTTCTATGTATTTATTCCAAAATATAATGAATATATATATATATATATATATATATATATATATATGTTGATTTTTATGTGGGTTTTAATACGGACCAATACATACGTATATTTAAATTTAAAAATGTGTTTGAATATAAAATATGATTTTATATATGTACATAGTTGTATATCTCTTCGCTTATACCAATTATCTTCATCGATCCAGTTTTGATTTTATTCCGTCGATCCCTGTTATCAGCTTTGTCCGTCGTGCCTGTTTTCTCCATCGAATCGTATCCATCTAACATTGCTTTGGAATTCGTAGATCATTTCTTTGCAAATCTCTCCAGCCTCGAAAGGTGAGCAATCACTCACGATTAACGTTCTTATATTTATTAAACTCGATTTCAATTGAAATGACAATTGAAATATGTTGTTATTAGTTATTTACAATGCTATATATATATACGCTGTTATTTATATCTGTTCATCTATGACATCTGACACCATTATCTGTTATTTATATTGATGATACATGCCTATTATATTTTATTATCATATCTGTTATCACTCTGCAAGTTCCCTATTAGTAAATAATTCACTATAGGTTGAAATGATACATAACCGAACGGACTTTAGAATAGGAGAAAATCGTTATGGATTGAAATGATAAACCCAAGCGATTTTCATTTAATTGAATTTCGGATTGCGGGTTGATATGATATATACCTGTATTTATATTTAAATTGCGGATTGAAATGATAAATATCTATATCACTTGACCATAGAATAGATAATCATATACACACGCTGTCGGTCAATATATAAATATTCTGAAAATGATTTCTATGGTTTTTGGAAAAGAAACATATGGTTTTATATAAATATTGATTTTAGATATTATATAAATGTTATTTTATATATAGTTAAATTCTTGACTTTAAGTTATGCATAAATTTATTTTAATATAAAATAAGTTAATAATAAAGTTTGATTTTATTAAATAATTATGGTGATGTATTTAAATTATATTTTAATATAGAGTTATAATGATTCTAGTAAATTAAGGTTGAGCAGATGGATTTGAAATTGTATTTAATTAAGAATTATATTTGAATAAAATCGATTTGAAACTTATGGAATTTGAAATTGAAAAAGGATATGACTTTATAACTTGATTTTGGGAAGTGATTTAAATAGATATCTCAAGTTTGAATAAATTAAGGGAAATATTCAGTTATTTGTAAATTGAAGTTTATTTAAATAATATTGGATTTATTAAGTAAATATTTCAAAAATAAATAATAGTAAATTGAATTTGATATATATATATATATGGAATTATAAAATTTTGGTTTTGAGATCTTGGAATATTTAAAGCTTTGAAATAAATAGACTTTGAAATGGTTTATTTAAGGTTCAAACCTGTATATGAAATTGATATAAATTTAAATGGATTATTGAAACCGAATTGAGTTGAAATTTATGGATTGGGATTTTGTTTAAATTGAATTTTTGGATTCAAGTTGATTTGAATCAATTTGTGAAGTTTGAGGAAATTATTTTATTTCATAAAGTAATTTTAAATTTAAAAACTATTTTGTTTTATATATTATTTTAATATCTAAACTGTTTTGAATGGTGGAAGTAATGGTTTCAAAGTTATGAATTTCAAAGTTAAGGTTTTCCAAAATATTATAATTTCAAAGTATTTTTGTTTCAGAAGTGTTATAGCTTTGGAAGTATTATGATTTTGAAAATGGATATATTTTAAATGGGTATGAAAACTTATTTGGTTTGAATTGGAAATGATATCGTATTGAATGGTTTTTGAAATGGCAATGATATTTTGGTTTTGAAGTATAAATTAGTCTGAAATGACCGCGGTATTATAATAATGTTTGCTTAGTAAAGAGACTGGGATCGAAAGTTGTCATACTCTCTGCCAACTCCGAAAACCAATTTAACAACCGTGTACGTGGTGGAGATTCTAGAATGAAGTAGGATGATGGAAACGTTCTATTGAGGTATATACGTGGACCCAACTCCCATGAGTTGGCATAAGGTGGCTAAAACAGGAGCGATTCTGGGCCAATGAGGTAGCTCCTCTTATCGGATGCACTTCTTCGATACCATTCTATTACCTTTTGATTTAATGCGTGCACCTTTGATTTGGGAGTGTGGCTCGAGGTGGGTGGTAGTGGCTGTTACGCGTTACCACCAGTCCGGATGCGTAATCTTCGGATGCGTAATTGGTATATCTACCCTGGCATTGCCTCGTTGTGCCATGTCACCTACCCTAGTGCGCCTTGTACGATTTTGGTTTTGTGCCATACCTATGCAGTATCCTCTGGTGGCTTTCCGATCATGAGGGACTACAGTACTGTATAGACTACTGGTACTATAAAATGTGTTAAGGGGGATATGGGTAACGCCTTAACGCTATTTTTAAATATATTATACTTTACTTTAAACACTATTATAATAGCGTATATTACTACATAGTAGATAGTTTAACGGATTCTTAGAGGATGATTATCCCAAACATCCTTTGAGTTACTTGTATTTCAGTTGTTATTTCACTTCAGTTGGATTTATTGATACAAGAATGTTAATTCTGACTCGAGTGTTTTGTGTTTTGTTTTACGCTCGGGCCAGACTGAGTGGTATAGCTTTGAGACTCACCTTTAAGGTTGGAGCTCCGTTGGAGATCCATCTACATTCTTTCAGCTTGGAGTTATTCAGTTGACTTCAGTGATGTATTCTAGTCTTGTATTTGACTGTTGTATTTGAAACTTCTGTTGTAATTTATTTAACTCTGATATATATATATATATATATATAGTAGATTCATGAACTACTATTCATTTTGTTTCTGCTGCATTATTGTTATGCTACTCTGTGTCTTTGATTCTATGATTATTTATTTGCTGTATATGCTGAGTTTTGCCAAATATAAATTAACAACTTGATATTTTGAGCAATTCAATTATGGCATGTGTGGATGCGAATAGTTGAAAATATCTGGTCGTTGCAGTTGGTATCAGAGCTTTGGCTCCAGGAAAACTTAGTATGGATGGTAAATTTATTTACATAACCACTTTCGTTCGAGCTCGAATTTCTTCCTTTTGACTCGATTTCATTTGAATTTTTGAATGTTCTCCTCGGTTTCGAAATCCCTTCTTATCTCCCCTATTAGTATTCCTTGAGTATGGAACATTCCATAGCTGCACTAAATGATTTGTAAAGGGAAGAAACTCCATTATAACAGCATTGATTCACCGAAGATTTCTATATCCTCGGTTTACATGCTGACATCTCGTGCTATACTCGAACCGCTCTTTAGCAAATGACCAGGGTAATTTCTTTTGCAATTGAATGTCGATTTGCCTTAGAATTCTACAACGATCCTATTCTTGAAGTCACGGTTGACCCGCTTAAGGTCGTCCAAGATCAATGTTAGTATATCCATCTTCCTATTTTTTTATTTAATCATCTTATCTTAGTTTCGAACCTATCTTCGAATCAAAATTCTCTTTGATTTGAGTCCATCAAATTTGAATCTCTATCCTTGCTTTGAAATCCATTCTTTATCATCGAGCGAGGAAGTGTATTTGTAAATTAATATTAAAATGTTATATATATATTATGTTGTTTGAGTTGTTGATATTGATTTGGGTTTTCAATCGATCGGTCTGATCAACCATATCGATAGGATTTCCAAAACTCTTGAACAGAGCAAACCGATATAATATTGTTTTCAAATTTGGTAAATGAAATAATTTTGTATGATTCTATTATATATAAGTAAAAATCTTTTGGAATTAAAAGTTAAGAGAATTGGTTTTTGAAAATGATAATATTTGATTTTCATTTATTGTTTTGTAAACCATTGATTTTTCCAACATGAAAATAAATGAATTTATATAACTTGGTTTATAAACTGATTTTAAAACGTGGTTTAGAAACTGTTTTGGAAATTTAACGAAACTTAAAATTTAGAATTTGAGAATTTAATTTCCGGTGATTTCAAAGTTTGGTTTTGAAGCTTTAAATGTATATTATTGTTGTTGTTGTTGAGTTGAAATTATTTCCAAATAATTTTAAAATGTTTAAACCAGTGCTCTTCTGTTTGTCACTAGAAAATAATTTCGGTGATGGCGGCCGCATCATCGACATTCATTTTCGAGTTTCGAATTGGAGAGACCAATTTGTTGCTTTGCTACACTTTTTTTGGAAATTAAATTGATTTGAATTTCTAAAATATGACTTGATTTATATATATTGATATATGATTATGGATTTGATGTGTTATATTGAATGTATATATATTTATCTCTAAATGGTTTGAAATTAATCAAAAATTTAATTCATAAATTTATGTTAAAAGGTGATTCTAATTATAAAATAAAGCCAATTTTTGAATAAATATTTAAACTTGAACAATGGAATTGAGAAAAAATTTACTTATATAATACTCAATTACATTCCAATATAACTTACCTATACTATGCAGATGTTGAATATGTAATAGGATAATATACAATATAAAAGGATTTTACAAATAAAATTTTAGTGATTATAGTAAATGTTATACACTTAAATTTAGTTATAAAATGATTAATAGAGGCAAAATAGAATAAAAAGTTAATTAAATAATATACTGTATAAATGATGTTAAAGGAATTTATAAATTGGAATAGTTGTAATAAGTGCATGTATATTTAATATATGTGATAGGAAATTTTAAGTGGAATAGATTTATTAATAATTTGGAATAAGGAATAAAATTGTTGAATATATAATGAGTATAATAAACGGCTATTCAAATTTATAATTTTTGAAATTGTTAATTAAGATAATTAAATAATATGATAATCAATTTAGAAATAGTAAAATTGATTTAACTTATGTAACGACCCGGTATTTTCAACCATTCGCATCCATTATAAGTGTATAGATAGACACTCATGCCGGAATTGAATTGCTCAAAATACCGCGTTGTAATTAAAAATTTGGCAAATCTCAGAATATACAGTAAATAAAATCACAGATCACAGACACAGAGTAATAATAATGCAGCGGAAGTAAAAGAGATAGTAGTTCATGAAGCTACTATGTAAATATAAGATACATCAGAGTTAAATAAGATACAACAGAAGAGTAACAGGATACATCAGGTACAAATCAGATACATCACTGAACCATTGGATACTGAAACAAAATATATGGCTGGATCTTCAAGGAAAGCTCCAACGCCGAAGGTGAATCTTGAATGCTAACTCAATCAATCTGACCCGAGCATAAAGCAAAACACAAAACTCTCGAGTCAGGATATAAATACTTATAAACTGTAAATCAACTCAAGTGAACAGTAACAAAATGCATCAGTAACTTAAAGGATGCTTGGGACCGCCCATCCTCTAAGGATCCGTTAAACTAATTACTATGTAGTAATATACGCTATATACGGTAGTGTCTAATCAGTAAAGTATAATCATATAGAAAATAGGGTTAAGGGGATGGTGAACCTTAACGCGGTCGGATCTTTAAAACCAAAATTGTAGTGGGCTCGATATAAGGATATGACACGACACGTGTAACGACCCGCTATTTTGGACCATTCAAATCGACAATAAAACCGTACATGTCCGACTTGAATAATTCAAAATACCGAATTGTTAATAGAATTTGGCAAAACTTAAAATATACAGTAAATAAATCAATCATAGATCACTTACACAGAGTAATACAATGCAGCGGAATAGATAAAGAATAGTAGTTCATGAAGCTACTATATACCTCTGAGTTAGAAATAAAATACAACCGAATTGTTCAAATGCCATGAAGTCTCCAATGCAACAGATGGCTTCTCTGAACCAATCAACTGGATGACTGAAGGGATAGATAGCTGGATCTTCAAGCAAAGCTCCAACTTCGAAGGTGAGTCTCAAATGTTGTATCTCTCAGTCTGACCCGAGCGTAAAGCAAAACACAAAACACTCGAGTCAGGATTAACATTCTTATATCTATAATTCTAACTCAAGTGAAATATCAACTGAAATATAATTAACTTAGAGGATGTTTGGGATAACCATCCTCTAAGGGTCCATGGAACTATCTAAAAGATAGAAATATACACTATAACACTGTAGTCTTTTCAACTTAATTTATACTTAAAAACCAAATATCATTTTCACTTCAAATATCTCTATACTTCCCAAATAGTATTTTTATATATTAAATAATTTGTACAGTAAAGTAATTTCAATTCCCTCAACTTAACAAATCGCTTAACATCAACCCGACCATCCCATTTAAATCTATTTCAATCTCAATTTATTAATTTAAATTCAACTCAATTTCTAAAATAACCACTTCAATTTTATCGATCTCAAATTCGGATTTGAAATCACAAAATACCCTTTATATTCAATATATTTCAAAACTTTAAGTATTCAACGTTTCAAACTAACTTTTTAATCAATTTAGTTTCTAAATAATAAATTCAACTATACTAATTTCAAATACATATCCGAATCTCAAAATAAACCATTTAAATCCCAATATAGTTCAAAGCTTTAATATTTAATTAAATGTTCAATTTAATAGTTCCATATAGATCTCGATTTAACCTCATTATTATCTAGTCTTAAATTAATCCCTCATTAGATACAATATCATTTAAGTAACCTTAAATTACATTTTACTCAATATTTTCTTTAATTTATTTAAACGTGAAATATTCATTAAATCACTTAAATAAAAATCCAGTTACAAAATCATACCCTTAAATTTCCCATTCAATAATTTCAAATTGATTTAATTGAATAAATCCTTATTTAAATACCATTTAGACAAACCCACATTTATCTCCCAATCTTAGTAAATTGCAGAATACTTTTTGGAATAAAATTTACATAAATATTTATCATAGTTTATGTATTAAATCAAATTTTGACTAAATTAAATATTATTAAATCTATATATCATTACCCTTTATATATAAAAAAATTTAAGGATTTCCATTTAATAAGACCATATATTTCTTTCCAAAACAATGAATTAAATTTCAAAATATTTATATATATGGACCAACGATGTCTGTATATATTTCTTATCATATGGTCAAGTGTTACGGATATTTATCATTTCAATCCGTACACTAAATGTATACGGGTGGATAGCATTTCAACCCGTAATCCCAATTCAATTAAATGAAAATCGCTTGGGTTTATCATTTCAACCCGTAACGATTTTTCTCCTATTCTAAAGTCTGTTCGGGTATGTATCATTTCAACCCATAGTGATTTCTATACTAACAGGGAACTTGCAGAGAGATAACAGATATGTAAATAATAATAACAACAGGCATATATCATCAAAATAAATATACAAACAATAGGATATGGTGTCATATCCCATAAGTGAATAGTTACAGATAATAGCATATATAACAATTTAAATAACTACAGCCTCATATTTCAATTATCATCTCAATTGAAATCAAATTTAGTAAATAAAAGAACGTTAATCGTGAGTGATTTCTCACCTTTCGAGGTCAGAGAAAAAGAAGTGAGTTATGAAATCCAGATCCGAATTCCAAAACAAAGCTAGATGGACACGGTTCAATGATCAAAGCTGATAATAGGAATAGACGAATTCAAATCAGAATTGGATCAAGGAAGATAAATAGGATAAGTGAGCTTATATACAACTAGCCAACATATGCAGACACAGTTTATAAAATATGCAACAAAATATGCATACCTCGGTTAATATATATACATAGGTGTGTAGACCGACTATATTAATATAACCATATATATACTATATAACATTTCCTCTACCAATTTGTATATGACTATACATATGACTATACTTGAAATCAAAATACACATCCCTTAAAAAAAAATCCAACGTATATCAGTCAGTGCAAACAACCTTAAGGCTGACATGAAATAAACAATTTGAAAACATATACTGTTGAAATTATAAAATATTGATATAACTTATACTGTAAAACTACCATAGAAACTTTTATATATATATATATATACTTACATTTTAAATATAACTTATGTAAATTGTTGAAAATAAAATAAAATATAGTACGGTAGACTCTAAAATACTAAAACAATCATAAAAATATATATATTATAAATTGACCTATCAAACTTGTACCCACCAATTTTATATAATATATATACCAAAACAGTAACGAAAATTGAAATACTATATTTTATATATCTAACATATGAAAGCTAATAAAATAACATATTTTATTATAGTTGAAACTGTTATAACCAAATATATAAAACATATAAAAACACGTATATTAATAGAAGGCTGCCAAACTTATACCATATATACCGTAAGCTATCAATAGTAAAATAAACGCGTATATATATATATTTAACCTTTCAACTAGTTAGTAAAACATACGTATCTAAAAGCCGTACGATAACTATATGCTAACAAAAGTCAAAAACTATATACCGTAAAATCTTAAAATAATATACATAATACGGTATAAATATATACTAACCTTTATATATGAACAGAAGTTAAATATTTATATACACATTTATAAATATAACAATTATCATATATATACTATTATGAAATATATTATTATTTTTAAAGTTCAACTGTTAGGGAATTCAAAATCCACATAGTTACAGTAAACATATAAAACAAAACTTATGCACAATCTATACTGTTCTTAATATATAAAATAGACTTATATCAAATAAAATGCGTACTTACTTTTAAAAACCAGAGAGGAAATGTTTTGCCAACTAATGCATGCGGCCATGGGGAGGAGGCAGGCCAAGGAAAAGAGAGAGATCATGCTCAGGTTTGGAAGAAATAAGAAAAGATGGGGGGGGGGGGAGGAGATGAGAACAGGCGAGTATTAAAGGAAGAATGCATGCGTGATTCAAGCAACATGACATGGCGAAGGGCATTCTTCAGGCAATAGAGAAAATGCTAGTTTCTTAAATATAAAGGTAGGTCTGCATCTGATATGTGAACGTGCTATATGACTTTATATAATATTTACAAAGCTCTCTCCTCTTTTAATATTAATTTGAGGGCAACGAATAGCCTACAGAGAGAAAAGAAGATGCAATCTATGCTATACTATATATATATATATATATATATATATATTTCTAGAAACACGTAAACGAAGAGGTAAAAGAGGGAAGAGAAAGAGGCGTATAAATGAATGGTAAATAAATTTTGATTTCAAATGAAATAAATGGAACAGCAGAGATTAAAGTATGGATGTAAATCCTGGAATAATAAAAAGCAACGTTTATATGTTGATTAAGAAAATAATTAAAACAATTAATGGCTTAAATGGGGCAGCATGTTTCAAAATTTTGAAATGCAAAAGAAATGTACAATATAAATATAAAGTTTTCAAAAGCAAAAGAAACGTAAAGTTGTCCATTAATTCATCAAAACGTTATTTAAGTAATAAATTGAAATGAATATACAAATAAAAGTAATTGTAACGGTCAATAGTTGATTTAGCTGTACACTTAAGGCAATAAATTTTTGTTTGTTGTACAACACATAATGAGTTTTGAAAGTCAAGGATATAAAAATGGATAAAAGGAAAGAAATCAGGAAATTTTGTGAGCAATAGCTTTCCAAGGAAAGGTAGGATTACATTATATACATGCTGAGATGATTAGGCACGTTCAAAAATTTTGAAGCAAATGAAGGAATTGGAAAAAAATAAAAAATGAAAGAAATTTGAAAAGTCCGTAGCTATGATTTAGCCAAAAATTATTAAAGCCATTCACTAGGAAGGTTAGAACCGAAATAATAGGGAGAGGAAGGCACATTAAATTTGATGACAAAGTTGTTTTCAGATCTATAAGCAAGTGGTTTATATATTATAGGCCTTATGAAAGCGAGGGAAGGAACGGATGCTACTGGCTTGATGATTTGAGATTCTTTCAAGCGTTAAAAACAAAAATAAAGAGAGACCAGAATAAACGCACCACCATAAATATAAATATACGCTTCAATTGCAAAAGAAACGTATAGAGAAAATTATGGGTAGTGGGAAAGGTAAAGTCAGTGCACGAAACTACAAGGAATAATAAAAGTAAGGTCGATGATCTCAAATTTATTAATGGTTACGAATGGAAAAGTCTACCTGAATTGGAAAAGTACTAAGCAATAGAAATCTTTAACGGTAGTAAAAAGAAACCGTTACGCACTGATTCAGAAATTAATTAAAGCAATTAATAGCTTGAATTGGACAGCACGTTTTCTCAATTAAATAAACTTCCATAAAATTATTTAAAAATTTACAATCTGCTATATTTAAATATACGTATTCTAAATATATAAACATTTTATTTAAAAATTCAATTATTATAAGATTTCACAAATATTCAATTAAATACGTTATAGAATCAATTAAAATTGTTAAAATTTTCCGGGTCGTTACACTCTCCCCCACTCAAACTTTTCGTCCCCGAAAAGGAAGGTGGTAGGAGAATAAAACAACCAGAAAAAAAAAAGATTGAAAGCCAAGATAAACAATAAATTTTAAAACTATATAAATTTTATTTAAAATATTTATTTGAAAACTTCATTTGAAATTAAACTTTATTTAATATTTAATACTTCTCAAACTCCTTTGCAAACAATTATTTACATTATTACTTCTATTTACAAAGACTATTGAAAATATTAAATCCAAAATTTATGAAATTTTTAATTTTTCTCAAGATACCTTTCAAATATTATCAATAAATTAATAATCATTTTCTTTAAAGATGTTTTATTTAATTTATAACTTCCAAAATATTTATAACACTAAAATTTTATATAAAACAATGTAGTATACAAATAAGTAATATTTAAAAGATTTATTCAAAAAGGAAAGGAAGGTAGATTCCGAAAACGGAATATAGGTGAAAAATAAAGCTGAGCAGATGAGGTGGATTCAAAAGAATAGAATCGGACACGAATAATTTATTTCAAACCATAAGAGTTTAAATTTCAAATATTAATACAAAATTTCTTTGTTGAAAATACTTTTATAATAAAATACCTTTATAAATAAAATACTTTTATATCGAAATAAATTTTCTTTTCGAAAATACTTTTATAACTCGATGTTTCAACAAGTTTATCCTCGTTCTTGCAGACTCTGGCCATGCGTTGATCAGGCGCAAAGCTAGAATTCTTCAAGTACTTAGTAGACTTGTTTCAACACCCAGTGAAAATACTTAAAAAACCTTTTAAAAACAGATATGGAAAGTACAATCCAAACAAACAACCAAACCAAAACCTTTGTCCGATCATGGTTCGCAGATACACAATGGTTACGCCTGGGTCCCTCAGGAAACAATCCATATCCGTAAGCTTTCTCAGCCCTGCGAGTTACGCCATGATGACTAGTAGAGTGCAGGATACACAATGGTTACGCCTGGATCCCCCAAGAAACAATCCGTACCCCTAGGCAAGACTCAGCCAGGCACTTGCGCTACTATTCGCGACCTACACAGATTGCAGGATACATAATGGTTACGCCTGGATCCCCCAAGAAACAATCCGTACCCCTAGGTAAGACTCAGCCAGGCAATTGCGCTATGCATTCGCGAGAGGAAAAAAGAAACCATGGGTTACGCCACGGTGGGAACACTCGAGTATTACATCCGGAAAACCGAAAATCAGAGAGAATAATATCGATAGAATGAATCCACGATGTGGCCACAAAGCGGATATCAAGCAGAAGGCACTTTCCATATCTTTACTTCGAAAATATATATCATATAGTACCTTTTCAAATCACTTTCAAATATCGTACTTATATAAAGTCCATATATATAGGATTTCATTTTTCCCAAATCGAATACTTTCCAAATCAATAGTAGATCAAATCATACTTATATAGACTTCGATTATATGAAATCTCTTTCCAAATTGAGTACCTTCCAAATCAATATATTTCAAATCAACTTCATACTTATACAATCCATTTTATATGAGTTCGACCACTCCCAAATCAAGTGCTTAATACTATAAGGTTCTCAAATTTCAAATCATTTCAATATCAATTCAGTTTCAAAATCATATACGATTTCATCAAATTTTCTTCCAAATTAAATATCTAAATTTCAAAGTTCCCAGTTTCCAAATTAAAATAATTCAAGTCGAACAAATTCATTTTCAAAATCACCATATAAGTACTGGTTTTTAATTTCAATTTAAATTTTCAAAACCAAATATTTTCTCAAAATCAATTATACTCAAAATGGTTCCCAAATTTATAATTATCCCTTTAAAACTTTTAAACTATGTATTTCTATTTGAAATATCCAATTTGCCTTTATGAAACCCATTATTCAAAACTATATTTTTCAAAATATTTCAAAACTAAATTTATATTCTTTATCAAACATTTTATACTCTTCGAAATTTCTTAGCTTTGAAAATTTAATCTCGATTTGGAAGTGTTCGAACATTCAAAATAGTTAGGGAAATCAAATTTTCAATTCAAGAGTTGAAAATCAACAATAAATCAATTATTAAATCCGAAACTCGAGGACTGAATTCCGGTCTCACTTTAAATTATTTCAAATATATACTTATATCTTTCTAAAATATCAAATATACTTCGGAATTTGAAATCAAAAACGGTTTTACAAAATCACTTGCATAGCGAAGCTATTAAAGTGGCCTCTCCCCCAATCTGAAACTCGAAAATCAATGTCGATGATGCGTGCACTCATCACCGAAATTATTTTCCAGCGACATAAGTGAGTTCTGGACTTCTATTTTCTTGAAACTTCTTTGAAATTTCTTCAAAATTATTGGAATTCATTTGAACTCATTTGAAACATTTCTTATTCGGAAAAATACTTTTAAATCGTATTATTTTTATATATTTTCCAAAATCTTAAAACCAATTTCAAAATACCGGAATTCAATTCTCGAATTTCAAATTTAACTCTCCAGTTATAAATCATTTTTATATAAATCAATTTCTTATAATTTTTCAAAATTTCAAATCCTTTCAAAACCTTTTTATGTAGAAAAACATTTCTTATTTGCTTTATATATAAGTAAAAATCCTTATCGAAAACATTTTACTTTTATATATAGAATAAAATCATAGTTATCAAAATAATAATTTCGGTATAAACAATTTCAATAATACAACATACCCGATTTTTCAAAGGGTGATTCAAGAATGGATTTCAAAACAAAGATAGAGATTTAAATTAGAGGAACTCCAATCAATAGAATCCTGATTCGAAGGTAGACTCGATCGAAGATGAGATAATTAAATTACAAAATAGAAGATGGATACTTCTATAAATCGCGGGCGACCTTTACCGGTCAACTATGATTCCACAATTAGATCGGTATAGAATTCTGAGGCAATTCGACATTCGATCGCCAGGGATATAGAATTCAGCATAACAAGATATAGCAGCATCATAAACCGAGGAAACAGAAATCTTCGGTGAGTCAATGCCAATTGAAAAGGAGTTTTCACTCCCTTTACAAATCATTCAGTGGAGTTATGGGATACTCCGGAATCAAACGAATATAAATAGGGAGGGACAGAATGAATTTCGGAACCGAGGGACATTCCAAAATTCAAAGGAAATCGAGTCAAAAGGAAGAGATTCAACTCGAGCGAAAGTGATTCTGTAAATAAATTTACCATATGTACTAAGTTTTGCCTAGAGCCAAAGCTCTAATACCAACTGTAACGACCCGCTATCTTGGACCATTCAAATCGACAATAAAACCGTACATGTCCGACTTGAATAATTCAAAATACCGAATTGTTAATGAAATTTGGCAAAACTTAAAATATACAGTAAATAAATCAATCATAGATCACTTACACAGAGTAATACAATGCAGCGGAATAGATAAAGAATAGTAGTTCATGAAGCTACTATATACCTCAGAGTTAGAAATAAAATACAACCGAATTGTTCAAATTCCATGAAGTCTGCAATGCAACAGATGGCTTCTCTGAACCAATCAACTGGATGACTGAAGGGATAGATAGCTGGATCTTCAAGCAAAGCTCCAACTTCGAAGGTGAGTCTCAAATGTTGTATCTCTCAGTCTGACCCGAGCGTAAAGCAAAACACAAAACACTCGAGTCAGGATTAACATTCTTATATCTATAAATCTAACTCAAGTGAAATATCAACTGAAATATAATTAACTTAGAGGATGTTTGGGATAACCATCCTTTAAGGGTCCATGGAACTATCTAAAAGATAGAAATATACACTATAACACTGTAGTCTTTTCAACTTAATTTATACTTAAAAACCAAATATCATTTTCACTTCAAATATCTCCATACTTCCCAAATAGTATTTTTATATATTAAATAATTTGTACAGTAAAGTAATTTCAATTCCCTCAACTTAACAAATCGTTTAACATCAACCCGACCATCCCATTTAAATCTATTTCAATCTCAATTTATTAATTTAAATTCAACTCAATTTCTAAAATAACCACTTCAATTTTATCGATCTCAAATTCGGATTTGAAATCACAAAATACCCTTTATATTCAATATATTTCAAAACTTTAAGTATTCAACGTTTCAAACTAACTTTTTAATCAATTTAGTTTCTAAATAATAAATTCAACTATACTGATTTCAAATACATATCCGAATCTCAAAATAAACCATTTAAATCCCAATATAGTTCAAAGCTTTAATATTTAATTAAATGTTCAATTTAATAGTTCCATATAGATCTCGATTTAACCTCATTATTATCAAGTCTTAAATTAATCCCTCATTAGATACAATATCATTTAAGTAACCTTAAATTACATTTTACTCAATATTTTCTTTAATTTATTTAAACGTGAAATATTCATTAAATCAATTAAATAAAAATCCAGTTACAAAATCATACCCTTAAATTTCCCATTCAATAATTTCAAATTGATTTAATTGAATAAATCCTTATTTAAATACCATTTAGATAAACCCACATTTATCTCCCAATCTTAGTAAATTGCAGAATACTTTTTGGAATAAAATTTACATAAATATTTATCATAGTTTATGTATTAAATCAAATTTTGACTAAATTAAATATTATTAAATCTATATATCATTACCCTTTATATATAAAAAAATTTAAGTATTTCCATTTTAGAAGACCATATATTTCTTTCCAAAACAATGAATTAAATTTCAAAATATTTATATATATGGACCAACGATGTCTGTATATATTTCTTATCATATGGTCAAGTGTTACGGATATTTATCATTTCAATCCGTACACTAAATGTATACGGGTGGATAGCATTTCAACCCGTAATCCCAGTTCAATTAAATGAAAATCGCTTGGGTTTATCATTTCAACCCGTAACGATTTTTCTCCTATTCTAAAGTCTGTTCGGGTATGTATCATTTCAACCCATAGTGATTTCTATACTAACAGGGAACTTGCAGAGAGATAACAAATATGTAAATAATAATAACAACAGGCATATATCATCAAAATAAATATACAAACAATAGGATATGGTGTCATATCCCATAAGTGAATAGTTACAGATAATAGCATATATAACAATCTAAATAACTACAGCCTCATATTTCAATTGTCGTCTCAATTGAAATCAAATTTAATAAATAAAAGAACGTTAATCGTGAGTGATTACTCACCTTTCGAGGCCAAAGAAAAAGAAGTGAGTTATGAAATCCAGATCCGAATTCCAAAACAAAGCTAGATGGACACGGTTCAATGATCAAAGCTGATAATAGGAATAGACGAATTCAAATCAGAATTGGATCAAGGAAGATAAATAGGATAAGTGAGCTTATATACAACTAGCCAACATATGCAGACACAGTTTATAAAATATGCAACAAAATATGCATACCTCGGTTAATATATATACATAGGTGTGCAGACCGACTATATTAATATAACCATATATATACTATATAACATTTCCTCTACCAATTTGTATATGACTATACATATGACTATACTTGAAATCAAAATACACATCCCTTAAAAAAAATCCAACGTATATCAGTCAGTGCAAACAACCTTAAGGCTGACATGAAATAAACTTTTGAAAGCATATACTGTTGAAATTATAAAATATTGATATAACTTATACTGTAAAACTACCATAGAAACTTATATATATATATATATATATATATACTTACATTTTAAATATAACTTATGTAAATTGTTGAAAATAAAATAAAATATAGTACGGTAGACTCTAAAATACTAAAACAATCATAAAAATATATATATTATAAATTGACCTATCAAACTTGTACCCACCAATTTTATATAATATATATACCAAAACAGTAACGAAAATTGAAATACTATATTTTATATATCTAACATATGAAAGCTAATAAAATAACATATTTTATTATAGTTGAAACTGTTATAACCAAATATATAAAACATATAAAAATACATATATTAATAGAAGGCTGCCAAACATATACCATATATACCGTAAGCTATCAATAGTAAAATAAAACGCGTATATATATATATATATATATATATATATTTAACCTTTCAACTAGTTAGTAAAACATACGTATCTAAAAGCCGTACGATAACTATATGCTAACAAAAGTCAAAAACTATATACCGTAAAATCTTAAAATAATATACGTAATACGGTATAAATATATACTAACCTTTATATATGAACAGAAGTTAAATATTTATATACACGTTTATAAATATAACAATTATCATATATATACTATTATGAAATATATTATTATTTTTAAAGTTCAACTGTTAGGGAATTCAAAATCCACATAGTTGCAGTAAACATATAAAACAAAACTTATGCACAATCTATACTGTTCTTAATATATAAAATAGACTTATATCAAATAAAATGCGTACTTACTTTTAAAAACCAGAGAGGAAATGTTTTGCCAACTAATGCATGCGGCCATGGGGAGGAGGCAGGCCAAGGAAAAGAGAGAGCTCATGCTCAGGTTTGGAAGAAATAAGAAAAGATGGAGGGGAGATGAGAACAGGCGATTTTTAAAGGAAGAATGCATGCGTGATTCAAGCAACATGACATGGCAAAGGGCATTCTTCAGGCAATAGAGAAAATGCTAGTTTCTTAAATATAAAGGTAGGTCTGCATCTGATATGTGAACGTGCTATATGACTTTATATAATATTTACAAAGCTCTCTCCTCTTTTTATATTAATTTGAGGGCAATGAATAGCCTACAGAGAGAAAAGAAGATGCAATCTATGCTATACTATATATATATATATTCCTAGAAACACGGAAACGAAGAGGTAAAAGAGGGAAGAGAAAGAGGCGTATAAATGAATGGTAAATAAATTTTGATTTCAAATGAAATAAATGGAACAGCAGAGATTAAAGTATGGATGTAAATCCTGGAATAATAAAAAGCAACGTTTATATGTTGATTAAGAAAATAATTAAAACAATTAATGGATTAAATGGGGCAGCATGTTTCAAATTTTTGAAATGCAAAAGAAACGTACACTATAAATATAAAGTTTTCAAAAGCAAAAGAAACGTAAAGTTGTCCATTAATTCATCAAAACGTTATTTAAGTAATAAATTGAAATGAATATACAAATAAAAGTAATTGTAACGGTCAATAGTTGATTTAGCTATACACTTAAGGCAATAAATTTTTGTTTGTTTGTACAACACATAATGAGTTTTGAAAGTCAAGGATATAAAAATGGATAAAAGGAAAGAAATCAGGAAATTTTGTGAGCAATAACTGTAACGATCCGATATTTTCAACCATTCGCATCCGCACATGTCGGACTTGAATTGTTCAAAATACCGCGTTGTAAATAAAATTTGGCAAATCTCAAAATATACAGTAAATAATTAATCACAGAATCACAGACACAGAATCAGAATACTCGCAGCGGAATTTAAAAATACTTAGTGGTTCATGAAGCCACTATAAATAGTCTCAACAAATACAAATTACAAAGTCTTCCATCCCAAATATAGTTTAAATCATCAAATAGAAAATCCAAAAATCCCAAAGTCTTGATTTCATAAATAAGATAACGGACAGAAAGAAGCCAGCAGCTTGAAAGGATCTACAGAAGTCCAAGCTCCGGGATGATGACTGAACTGCAACTCAGGCTGACCCGAGCGTAAAATAAAACATAAACACTCGAGTCAGGACATACATACTTATATAGTGTAAGCTAATTCAAGTGTACTGTAATATAGAGCAAGTAACTTAAAGGATGCTTGGGACCGCCCATCCTCTAAGGATCCGTTAAACTATTTACTATGTAGTAATATTCGCTATTATAATAATGTCTATTAGTAAAATAAACTTACTTTTAAATAGCGTTAAGGCTTTACATTTTCCACCTTAACACGTAATAGTCCCAGTAGTCCATCCAATATCATAGTCCCTCCTGATCGGGAAGCCACCAGAGGATACCACACGGGCTACGTGAGAAAACCAAACTCGTACAAGGCTCGCTATGGTAGGTGACACGGCACAACTAGGCAATGCCAGGGTAGATATACCAATTACGCTTCCGGACCGATGGAAACGCGTAGCCGCAGCTACCGCCCACCTCGAACAACACTCCCAAATCAAAGGTGCGCACCAAAACAATCACAAAAGTAATAGAATGGCATACGAAGAAGTGCGTCCGATCAGAGGTGCTACCTCATTAATCCGTCAATCGCTCCTGTTTTAGCCACCTTATGCCAACTCACGGGAGTCGGGTCCACGTATTTGCCTCAAGAAAACGTCACCACCATCCTACTTCATTCTGGAATCTCCACCGCGTACACGGTTGTCAAAGTGGTTTTCGGTATCGACAGAGAGTATGCCAGATATCCGATCCCGGTCTCTTTAACAACCAAACGTTATTATAACCCGTGGTTACAACTTTTAGAAATGGTATTTATACTTTAAAAATCAAAATAAGTTTCAAATACTACAATATCAAAATATTGTTTTTAAACATTGGTCATTTTATAATATACCATTTAAATCTATTCAATTTATTTAGGAATTGATTGCCTTTTTCTCACCTTTTAAAATTAAATTCTTCCATTTAAAACCATTCAAAGTCAATTCCTTATTTTTATTAATTACATATTAACTTCCAAAATTTAAACCCATTTCCCCAAAGATTATTTACATAAATTTATTTTTAAATAATCAAAATCCCAGTTTCTGTAGCACTTATGAAATGCAACCTAAAGTCTATAGGTTAAAACAGTTCGTTTATAAAAGACAACATTTAAGTGCTGAAATAAATTATTAACTTAACAATCAAATTTTAAATTCCCAAATATAACTTATTATCAATTATTTCCTTAACTAAAACTCACTTTTAACAAAATTTCAGAATTACCCAAAATAAGTTATATTCCAAAATTTTACTTAAACATTTATTTATTTAACATTTTGACTTATTCAAAAATCATTATAAATTTTATAAAAATCCTTTACATTTGAACCAGAATATTATTTAAAATACTTTTAAACATTTCAGAAAAATATTATATAAACCACGGGTCTGTATATAGTTTTCTAGCCTAGGTCAAGTGATACGGATTTATATCATTTCAATCCGCAATTTACAAAATCCCGGGTTCTATCATTTCAAACCCACAATCCCAAGTTAACAAATAAATAATTAAACAATTAAATAAATAAATGAATAAATAATTATCGTACAGGCCTATCATTTCAGCCTATAACGATCTCAAATTACAGGGAACTTGCAGTGATGATTTAATCAGTAAATAAGCATTAAATAATATAACTACAATAATATCACAATAGATAACAACTGATGAGGTGTCAATTTTAAATGGGTTTAACATCCTACGTTATATTACAGACATATAACATTTAAATAAAAATCTACAAATACACTTGCGATAATTCACAGATATATAGGCATGTTTGTCTGGTGATAAATACTCACCTTAAAGCTGCAGAAATTTAGATTCAAACGATTGTACCACTTGATAAAGGAACGTACAAATGGCACGATTAGATTTCCGCGGATACCACGCCTTGATTCAAATCTATAATAAGATCCAAATACCAAATACGCGACTTTTAAAATTACGGTCAAAGCAAAATTTTCGAAACAATTGGAACGAATAGAGTAAAAGAAATTTTGGTTCAGCTTTTGCTCGACTGCCTCACCCCACATCCTGACCCCAACTTCATAGGCTTGGCAATGCTATTTATTATTATTATATATATACGTTTTTCCAACGGCATGTCCTACTTATCTAGTTTGAAAATATGAATTTTATGCAAAACTTGCGTCTCTGCCTAGATAAACACGTCTCTGCCAAACTCCAAATCAAAACATGCACACATGCACCTAAACACGCTACTTCATAAACGATATACGTGTACTCTGCACTCCTATTCTCTTTCTCTACCAAATATCAATTTTCTTTTTCAATACGTGAACTAGATTTGCAAAATTATAAACACTTTTTGAAAAAACTGAATGCATGCTTCTACAATATATATGCACGGCCGAAAATTTCAAAACATAGATGCATGTTTTAAACATTTTTATGGCCGTGATGCATGTACAGGTACACTCAATATCTCTCCTCTCCCTCTTCCTTTCCTCTCCTTCCTCTGTTTTATATAATATATTTATTTATTTATTTATTTATTTTTATTTTTTTATTCCTTTGCCCTATTATAAACATGTTCTGCAACACGTTCAACATCCCATGCAAAATGAAAAACTCACGCAACTATATGTATCAAAGTATTGCAGGCTTAGATGATTTCACCCACTACAGGGACGAAACCAAGTCAGCGGGAAAAAGGAAAAAAAAATGTGCAAGGACAGGTGGTGCAGTCGTGGAGGAGATAGAGCAGTCGAGTAAAATAAATGAATCTGAAGCAAAGAAGAAAGAAAAAAAAATGAAAGGAAACAAAAGAGAATACCCATTACCTGTAGCTTGCAAAAGTTCTTGAGAAGAATCAGAGGAGGTATAAAGTTTATGTGAACGAGGCTAGTATTTATAAAGAGGAGTTGCTTTGTATGCAAGGAAGTGAAGTATACTCGGTCCAAAATGGAACATAGGCACGGCATGCAGGGAAACAAATAGGTGAAAATTGGCAAGAGATCTCTAAAAAAAATATGCGCGATTTACTTTCCAGTTTGTTATGCTTGAACGTTGTTTCTCTTCTTTTTTTTTGAATTCAAGGATAAGCTTGCGTGATTTTAGGCAAAACGGTCAGCGAATATAAATTTGCTCTGTACTGAAAAGGCAAATGAAATAAATGTTTACATAATTTGCTTGATCAGTTGTACGAAAATTTGCAAAACAAATTGCAGTGGGAAACAAGAAGCAAGAGATATGGATTCGTGCTTTATGAAATAGAGGAGCGTGATTCACTATTTCCAGTTATACGAAAATCTTGATTAAATGCATGCGTTGATTACTTTCCAGTTTCTTTAGTTTGAACGTTATTTTATATGCGTGATTTATGCTGCCAATTTATGAAAATTTGATTTCAACATTTTATACCATTTAATAGTTTCGTGATTAGCTATATGAAATTTTGATCTTTATTAAATGAAACGGCAAGAATTGGCAAAGATTTTTGAATGAAAAAGTCATATACAAAAATTAAAACCCAATTGAAAGCTATGGAAAAGGTAACGTTTACTATAAAACTACTGGCTGATATCTTAATCCATATAAATATAAATATGATTTTTAAAATACGCCAAACTGACGCATTACCTTACGCCCAAAATTTATGCAAAAATAACATTTTTAATTTATACGTTTATACGTTACTTATACCATTACAATGCGTGCCCTTTTTAAATTCGAAATTATCAGTTTATTAATATGCTATAAATTCTTAACATTTATTACTAAATTAAAAAGATAACTTTGATTACATCTCTCTCTGATTCTTATTACCATAAAAAGGCGATTTATTATCCAAATGGACCAAATATTACAAATTTTTAAAGCAAGTATAATTTAAAATACTACTTAATTTAATTAAAAATACTACTTAATACTAATTAATAAATACTAATAAAATTAATAAATACTAATAATTTTTTTTTATTAATTTTAATATTCTTTCATTTTCATATTTTATAGTATATTTTATAGTATTTTCTATAGTATTATATTACTAATACTAAGAAATTACACTTGGAATGGAGATAAAAATTGTCTTTATTGTTACTTCAATAACAAGTATCTTTGATTTGATATAATAAAAGCAAAAAATGAAATCATTTGATCTATGAAACGATTGATTCATCAGAAGTAATGTGTCATTTAGAGTTATCCTTAAACAAAGTGAAACTTTCATTTATTATTTAGCATTTTGGAAATGATTTGATCAAATTAAAATATATATATAAATTGGAAAGTTAATTTTACTGGAAAGAGAAAAATAACGTAAGAGATATGAGTAAAGAGAAGAACGCATATGAAATAGGCAAGCAGATAGGAGAATGGATACTGCGCATGACTGAGATTTAGGAGAAAATTGTGTTTTGAAAAATGCAAGAAATAAATTTTGTTGAATGGAAAAAAAAATCTATGAAATCAAATTTTTAAAGTAATGCGTTGAATTTAGAGGCAACATATTTGATTTGAATGCTAGAATATTTCTTCCCTCTAAAAACACATGCCACTGATAAATTTTCTCATTTACACTAAGGTCGTATTTTTAAGAATGTGTACCATAGCCATAATATTTTATGCCCAAAATATACCGAAATAACGGATTAAAATATTATACGTTTTCTTATATATATATATATATATATATATATACACACGGTATTTATTCCCTAAATTTAGGCGCCCTTTTTAACGCGTAATTATCCAGTTCATTTATACACTAAAAAAATTCGAAATTCTGACCGTGCTAAGACTCGAACTCGTGACCTATCGTGAATACCCCAGATGTCTTAACCAACTAAGCTATTAATGTTTTCTTAATTAAAACTTGATTTTGCTAGAAATTAAGTTATTTACCATCTTCGACAAAAACCCAAATTTCCAAATTAAAGTTAATTCTTAACCATGTCAAAATTTCAGAGATCTTATTATTTAATTAAAAATTTAGTCAATTGTTTTATTTTTATTTTTAATCACTTTAAAATTTAGATTTTTATATAATAAACCCCAAAGTTTTTAAAATACAAGTGAAAAATACTTGTTAAAAATTTGGGCTGTTACACTCTCCCCCACTCAGAACTTTTCGTCCTCGAAAAGGAAAAAGGTAGGGGAATAGAAACAACCTGAAAGAAAACTAAATTGAAACTTAAATTAGAATCATTAATCTAAACAATAAAAATTCAATTTTAAATTAATCATTGATTTCATCTAGGGGATTTTAGCCTCAAGGAAAAAGTTAGAAAAAATATAGTTTCAGGGACAAGAAGTTTGTTTTTTAGGCTGAAGGACACTTTTTAGTGTAAATCACAGAATGATAGTTGTAACTATCATTTTCAGTTTACACTAAAAAGTGTCCTTCAGACTAAAAAACAAACTTGTTGTCCTTAAGACTAAATTTTTTTTCAACTTTTTCCTTGTGCCTATTTACCTGTTTCATCTATTTATACTTAAAATTTTAACATTTATTTATTTACATATTTACTTGTATAATATCCCTACACTTAAAAAAAATCATTCATTTTTTTATCCAAATTTTACACAAGGTATTATAACATTCTAATTTAAAATGTTAAATTTTATTCCAAATTTGAAATGGTAATTTAACTTAATTTTTAAAGTAAATTTACCATTTCCCAAAATAAACTAAATTCCCCATTTAGTTTCTTCTTTATTCCAAACTATAATTAAATTTATTTCTCTCAATATTTTTCTCATCTATGTCAAATATTTTTCTCAATATCTAAACCATATAAATTCAATTTAAATTAATTAATATTCAATAATTGATTTAATTCATTTGATTTTTACAGAAGTTAAATCAATCTTAACTATTTCCAAATTAATTATCTTATTATCCAATTATTAGAAATTTGTATAGTCATTTATAATAATCATCTTTTATTCAACAAATTTAATTCTTCTTTATTCCAGATTATTATTAAATATATTCTACTTAATATATCTTATCGCACATATTAAGTAGATTATATTTAATATAACTATTCCAATATATTTCTAAATTTCCTTTAACACCATTTGATATTGTATATTATTCAATTATTATTTTATTTCTATTTACCTCTATTTGTCTTGTTGTAACTGAAACTTTAAGTGTATAACATTTATTATAACCACTCAAATTTTTATTTATAAAATCCTTTTATATTATACATTATCCAATTACATAGTTAATTTCTGAATGATTTAGGTAAGTTATATTGGCATGCAATTATACAAGTAAAAATTTTCCAACTATATTATTCAAGTTTAAATATTCATTCCAAATTTGACTTTATTTTATCATTAGAATCACCTTTTAACATAAATTTATGAATTAAATTTCCAATTAACTTCAAACCCTTTAGAGATAAATAAATACATACATATAGCATATGTCAAATCAAATTTAAATCATATATCTATATATATTATAAATTAAGTCATATTTTAGAAATTCAAATCATTTAAATTTTTGAAGCAAAACTACAACGTGGTCTCTTTACTTCGATACTCGAAAATGAATGTCGATGATGTTGTAGTCATCACCGAAATTATTTTCCAGCGACAAAGAGAAGAGCACTAATTTTTAAAACTTTAAAAATTCTTTGGAAACAAATTTATATTCGAAAATAATTTAAATAATAATATATCCTTTTAAGACTTTAAACACAAGGTTTGAAACTATCAGAAATTAAATTCTTAAATTCTTGTTTTAAATCCATTTCTGTTTCCAAATGAATTTATAACCATGTTTTATAGTTCAATTATTTATATAAGACAAAACCAATGGTTTACAAAACCATAAATAAAATCAAACACTATTATCTCTAAACAACTAGTTAAATTCTGAAAATTATACTTATATATAATATCAGATTTTTCCCAAATATAGGAATAAATTTTTCAAAACAAGGATAGAGATTCAAATTTGATGGATTTAAATCAAAGAGAATTTTGATTTAAAGATAAATTGGAATCAAAAGATCCGATGATTACATAACAGAACAAGGAACTAGATAAGTTTATATAAATCACGGGCAACCTTAACCTGGTCAACCGTGACTTAAAGAGTCAGATCGAATGTAGATTTACCATTCGATCCGAAGGGATAGAGTTCGGAATAACCAAAGATACTAGCATCTAAACCGAGGTTAAATATAAATCTCTGGTGAATCCATGCTAATTGTAAAGGAGTTTCACCCCTTTATTAGAATATTGACGAGACCGCCAATTCACTATAGAGATCATCCAAAATGGAGTTATGGGATACTCCAGAAATCGAAAGAAAATGAATAGTGAGGGACACGAATGAACTTCGGAACCGCAGGGAACGTTCCAAAATTCGAAAAGGAAGAGATTCAAGCTCAAATGAAAGTGATTCTGTAAATCAAATTTATCATACATTCTAAGATTTGCCTAGAGCCAAAGCTCTGATACCAAATGTAACGGCTCGATATTTTCAACCATTCGCATCCGCACATGTCGGACTTGAATTGTTCAAAATACCGCGTTGTAAATAAAATTTGGCAAATCTCAAAATATACAGTAAATAATTAATCACAGAATCACAGACACAGAATCAGAATACTCGCAGCGGAATTTAAAAATACTTAGTGGTTCATGAAGCCACTATAAATAGTCTCAACAAATACAAATTACAAAGTCTTCCATCCCAAATATAGTTTAAATCATCAAATAGAAAATCCAAAAATCCCAAAGTCTTGATTTCATAAATAAGATAACGGACAGAAAGAAGCCAGCAGCTTGAAAGGATCTACAGAAGTCCAAGCTCCGGGATGATGACTGAACTGCAACTCAGGCTGACCCGAGCGTAAAATAAAACATAAACACTCGAGTCAGGACATACATACTTATATAGTGTAAGCTAACTCAAGTGTACTGTAATATAGAGCAAGTAACTTAAAGGATGCTTGGGATCGCCCATCCTCTAAGGATCCGTTAAACTATTTACTATGTAGTAATATTCGCTATTATAATAATGTCTATTAGTAAAATAAACTTACTTTTAAATAGCGTTAAGGCTTTACATTTTCCACCTTAACACGTAATAGTCCCAGTAGTCCATCCAATATCATAGTCCCTCCTTGTAACGACCCGTATTTTACGTGTCGATAAATCGTAGAATTTGCAGGTCGTTAGCGTTGTTTGTGTTGTTTCTAGCCTGAGTCGTTTAGAAGTTAACTCGAGTGAAGTGATGAGTCGTGACCGACTCATAAACATAGCCGAGTTAAGGCTTGAGTCGTGACCGACTCATAGTGGTCGACTCATGAGAGTTAACGACCTATAGTGTTAGAGCGACTTAGTAGATTGACCGACCCAAGGTGAGCGACTCAGTGGTGAACGACTCATAGGATGGTTCGACTCATAGGCTTGGACGACTTAGAGTTGTGACCGACTTAGAGAAGGAGCGAGTGTAGGTGTGGCCGAGTTAGTGAGTTGCCGAGTTAAGTGATGACCGACTCAGTAGGATACGACTTAGATGACTTAGGATAGTATGCGACTCAATGGTTTGTGGCATAGTGGTGTTGCCGACTCATGGGTAGATGAGTCGGGTGGTAGTTGAGTCGTCCAGACGACTTAGTGTTAGGTCGTGAGTCGGCATCGTAGTTGAGTCGTGTACATGCTGTCGTGTGCGTGTCTGTGTAGAGCTTGAGTCGGTAGGTGTTGAGTCGGCTAGGACTTAGGTCGGCCATAAGGCTGTGTTGTTAGGTCGTTTGTAAATGAGTCGGTAGGCACGACTTAACGATGAGTCGTAAGTCGTTAGGCAGTGTAGTTGAGTCGGCTGGGGTAGGTCGTATGACTGATGAGTCGTGTGTCGCTAGGTGTTGAGTCGGCCTGGGTTGTTGAGTCGTGTGAGGCTTGTGTTGAGTCGGCATGGGATGAGTCGGGGGCGACTCAGGTGTTGGGTCGGCGAGGAGTTATGGGCGACGACTCATGGGGGATCCAGCCTATAAATAGAGGGGTTTGGCTCACTTTTTGGCACCGGTTTTTGAAGCGACGAAGTGCTGCCATTTTGAAGACTCGACTACAACATTTCTTCATCTTCTTTTCTCCATTCCAATCTAATTCTAACATCCATCCAAGATCGAAGATCAAGATCAAAGATCAAGAGCCAAAGTTGAAGATTTTCATCCGAAGAGGCTAGATTTCACCGTTTCAAGTGAAATTTCTCCGGATCAAGTCCAAGTCCTTGCTGTCCAGATCTGTAGTTGATTCATTTTAGGTTGTTTTGGTGATTTGGTGAGTGGTAGTTATCTCTCACGCGGATCCAAAGGAGTATATTGGATTGGTGACTATGTTTATGTGTTAAAGTTAGCATTTTCTCGCATTTTCCTTAAGTCTGCATGTAGATCCATCATATTTGAAGATGTTTATCTATAGAAGCTATTTAACAAGTATTAGAGACAAAACCCATGTTTCAGATTTGATAGATCTATGCTAAAAACTATGATTTCACATATGTTGGACTTTTGCTCACTTAATTACGAAATTGCCATTATAGTTGATATTGCTTAATATATCTTGTTTGAATGCTTGAATGTTTGAATGTATGTTAGATGTGATTGCTCCAAGTTAGCTTGTAGTTGATTTGGAACAAGATGGTTGAAGGTGATTCAAAAGCTAAGTGGAAAGGCTCTTGAATGTTGAAAGCTGCCGATGGCATATGAAGCGGATGTGGAAGCTCATATGGATGGATTCGATGATGAGGGACTTTGCCATGATGCGAAGAGGCGAAGTATGAGATCGAGATGGGACTTTGCCATGATGCGAGAAGGCAAGCCATGATGTTGAGATGAGACTTTGCTATGATGCGATGAAGCAAAGTGTGATGTTGAGATGGAACGGGTCATGATGACGTTCCAAGCACGGGCTGCGACGACGTGCAAAGTTATGTTGATTACTCGGTGATGCGATCCGGGTTGGTGATAATGGTTAGCTTGAGAGGCGCTTGAGCTAGTATGGATATAGTCGTCGAGGAGGATGACTAGGAGGCTGAGATCTTATCGTTGTTGAAGGTTCTAGCATGCTCAAAGCAAGGGTACGTTGGAACGGGCTGCGACGACGTTCCAGGCACGGGCTGCGACGACGTGCTAGTACTCTGGGTAGTTGCGAAAATTCCTAGGCACGGGCTGCGACGACGTGCGGAGTTATGGCTAGAACCGGGGTTACCATTAGCCCTTGACGGATGGTCATTCAACTAACGGTGATATCAAGGCAATGATACAGTGATAGCCAGAGTCATGGATGTTTGATTGTACTATCATTCGGTCTCAAGAGCGGTGTTTTCTGGGTGCTTATCTGATCTTGGTTTAGGCCTTGGGGGTTTGTATTTGGAAAACATCGTCCTTGACTCGAGTGATTATTGCTTTATTTTAATTACCTGCTATGCTATGATTGCTTCTCCTTAGTGTGTGTCAGGGGGCTATCACTGTGAGAAGAGGTGGAGTGGGATGGTTTGGTTCCTATTCCTTTTATTCCTTATGCTCTTTTGGTATGTTTGATAGTTAATTTACTGCTCACTAAGACTTTGTCTGACTCAAGGTTTTATGTCTCCTCTTATTACCTTGGGCTGTTCATCCATGTTGGGATGGGCAGACTAGGTAGCAGGTGGCAGGTGCTGTGCTTAGAGTGATCCGCTGATGATGACGAAGACGAGCAGGAGGCTATGCATATTATTTCTTTCTATATGTACTGGGTATCCGCTGCTGTATTTGATTTGAGTGATTTGTAGTGAGGCTTTCATGTATGGATTTGTGTGGATGATTGTATAAAACGGCTATGTTGCTTATATGATGATGATATGTTCTATGAGGCTTCACTATATTATATTTCTCTATTGTATTTTATCCATGCGCTGTGAGTTATACGATAGATTCTGCGAATTTTATTTTACCCTGACTATCGTCCATGGTTGCCTTGCACACCTTTCAGCGCACTATTCCCTTCATTTGGTGCGGGAGTCATGGGCGGTCGTCACATTTGGTATCAGAGCTTTGGTTAGTCGATTTTAGCCAACGCTCGCTGATGTAACTACGTAAGAGAGACGTAATTGTAATTTGATGGATGATTACTATATATAATATAGTAGCCTAGAAGGATTTGAACTCCTTATGCAGTTGTTTCTTAAGGTGTTCTAATCATTCTTATTACAGATATTAAGGATGAGTCGAAGAGGGAGACCAGCTGCAAGGGAAAGCCGTGCTGATGAAGGAGCTGTTGATTATGGAACTATGTTCGAAGCGATGATGACTTCGATCATGAGAAGAATACCAGCTTCAGGATCATCTGTGGATGTGGGAGTTCAAGTCCAAGCTCCGAGACCGGTGGATTTTGCCAAGCTTTGCAAGGATTATACTGCTCTTGGAGGGAAAGTTTTCTTGGGGACGGAGTCTACTATTGAAGTGCAGAGATGGATGGATGCTTGCCGAAGGATTTTTGGTGATCTAGGGATTGAGGATGCAACTAAGAGGAAGCTTGCATCGAGGCAGCTTCAAGGGAGAGCTGCGGATTGGTGGAATTCTATCACTATAGATACACCAGAGGAGGAGATTACTTGGGAGCAGTTCCAAGTTAGATTTGAAGCCAAGTTCATCTCTACTGCTCAGAGGTCTGTTTTGTTCAAGAGATTTGTGGAGCTCAAACAAGGCGGAAGGCCTGTTCTGGAGTATATTTCTGAGTTCGAAGCTTTGTCTAAGTATGCCAGATCATATATTGATTCTCCCTACCAGAAGAATGAAAAGTTTGTGACTGGTCTGGATGCTTATCTAGGAAGGCAGTTAGTGGATCATCTGGACGATCCATTTGAGAAGCTGGTGGAGAAAGCTCTGAGGCATGAGAGTTTGTTCCCTAAGGAAAGTTCTGTTGTTGCTGTAACCAGGGAAGGATCTAAACCACAGCAGAGTGGGAATAGGAAGAGGAAGCAGCAGCAGCAGCAGAAGGGTAAGGATGGTCAGAAGAAGCCTAAGGGCGAAGTGACCTGCTATAATTGTCAGAAGAAGGGCCATCTCTCCAAGGATTGTAGGAATCCAAAGGCGCCGGCGAAGTGCCATAACTGTGATAAGCCAGGGCATTTCAGGAAGGATTGTCCAGAACCGAGGAAGGACAGGCAAGTTGTGCAAGCTTATGCTTTGGGAGTTGTGCCGTCGTCTTCAAAAGCTCCGACTGCTGAAGAAAAGGGGAAGAGTGTGGTGGTTCAAGGTACTCTTTCTATTTGTGGTGTTCCAGTTAGAGTGTTGTTTGATACTGGAGCGTCGCATTCTTTTGTTTGTGATGATTTGGTAAGCCGGTTAGGTATGAAACCGGATATTGTTGATAGGCCATTGGTTGTGACTAATCCGGTAGGGGGTTCGTCATGTTTGTGTATGTTATGCCGTGGTCTAGTTGTGTCGAGTCATGATTGCTCGTTTGTTTGTGATTGCTTTGTTCTGAACTTTGCGGGGTTCGGAATTATTTTGGGTATGGACTGGCTTAGGAAGTATGCGGCTAGGATTGATTGTGAGAGGCTTGAGGTGACAGTCGGGAATGTGGAAGGGCGAAAGGTTGTGATACGATGTAAGCATGAAGAAGGCGTCTTCATGAGCTTCATGTATTCGCTAGTTGTTCCACGGGATGGACTGTCATCGGTGCCTATTGTGAATGAGTTTGAGAATGTCTTTGAGGAAGTCAAAGGGTTGCCGCCGCATAGGGAGATCGAGTTTCGTATCGATCTAGTTGAGGGAGCCAGACCTGTTGTGATGCCTCTTAGGCGGATGGCACCGAGGGAGCAGCAAGAGCTGAAGGTGCAAGTTGATGACCTTTTGCAGAAAGGATTCATTCGGAGAAGTGTGTCCGAATGGGGTGCGCCAGTTGTGTTCGCAACCAAAGCGGATGGATCGTTGAGGTTGTGTGTGGATTATCGTGAACTGAATAAGGTGACTAAGAAGAACAAGTATCCATTGCCGAGAATAGATGACTTGTTTGATCAGCTTCACGAGGCTAAGGTGTTTTCTCAGATGGATTTGGCAACGGGATTTCACCAGTTGAGAGTGGCGAAGGATAGTGTGCCGAAGACTGCTTTCAGGACACCATCCGGGTTTTATGAGTGGCTGGTAATGCCGTTTGGATTGACTAACGCGCCAGCATATTTTGTGGATCTTATGAATAGAGTGTTCAGAGATCAGTTGAATAAGTTCGTGCTTGTGTTCGTGGATGATATTCTGATTTATTCCAGAACTGAGGGAGAGCACAAGACGCACTTGAGGATTGTTTTGGAAATCTTGCGGAAACATCAGCTGAAGGCTAAGTTTTCGAAGTGTCACTTCTGGAAGAGTGAAGTGAGGTTCTTAGGCCATGTTATTTCTGGAAATGGAATAGCGGTTGATCCCGCTAAGGTGGCAGCGATCCAGGATTGGGTTAGACCTAAGAATGCATCTGATGTGAGAAGTTTTCTTGGATTAGCAGGATATTATCGTCGGTTTATCAAAGACTTTTCCAAGATAGCTGCACCGTTGACAGGATTGACGAAGAAGAACCAGTTGTTCAAATGGGATGATAAGTGTGAGCAAGCTTTCGTGATCCTGAAAGAACGACTGACGAGTGCTCCTGTTTTGACTATTCCAAGTGGGAATGATGAGATGGTGGTTTACACCGATGCATGTGGCACTGGACTAGGAGCGGTGCTAATGCAGAAGCATAAAGTTGTTGCGTATGCTAGTCGACAACTAAAGCCGCATGAAAGGAATTATCCGACTCATGATTTGGAGTTAGCGGCGATTGTGTTTGCTTTGAAGATGTGGAGACACTATCTATTGGGAGTTAGATTCGAGCTGTTTACGGATCATAAGTCGTTGAAGTATCTGTTTTCCCAAAAGGATTTGAATCTTCGACAGCAAAGGTGGCTAGAGTTCTTAGCATCGTATGATTTTGGTATAGCCTATACTCCAGGGAAAGGTAACGCAGTGGCTGATGCGTTAAGTCGAAGACATGCAGGATTGGGAGCCATGTTTTCGGAATGGAAGAGTCTTGAGTATTTGGCTGGATTTGATTTCAGGCCTAGATGCGAATTGGAACCTGAGATGTTGGCAAACTTATCAATAAGGCCTACTCTTGTGGAAAGAATTGGCGAGGGTCAAAAGCAAGACGATAAGCTTGTCAAGGTTATCCGAGATTTGGAATCTGGATTGGACCCAGAGAAGAATAAAGGATTTGAAGTCGATCGAGAGGGTTGGCTTCGAAAGCAAGGGCGACTAGTTGTTCCCGATGTAGATGGATTGAGAGATGAAGTTCTGAGGGAGAGTCATCACTCGAAGTTGACAATTCATCCAGGTGGAAATAAGATGTATCGGGATATGAAGAGAACCTACTACTGGGAAGGTATGAAGAAGGATGTTGGAAATTTTATTTCCAAGTGTATGAATTGCCAGTTGGTGAAAGCTGAGCAGAAGAAGCCCAGTGGATTGCTTCAGCCATTGGAGGTTCCTACATGGAAGTGGGAGCAAGTGTCGATGGACTTTATCGATGGTCTACCTAGGACAAGAGCGGGAAATGAAGGGATTTGGGTCATCGTAGATCGTTTGACCAAGAGTGCAAGATTCATTCCTGTTCGATCGACTAGGACTGCATCGAAGTTGGCTGAGTTGTATGTTAAGTGGATAGTTCGTTTCCATGGTGTTCCGAAGAGTATAGTGAGCGATCGAGACCCATTGTTCACTAGTAGATTTTGGAAGAGCTTCCAGGAAGTTTTGGGAACCGAGTTGTGTTTGAGTACAGCTTATCACCCTCAAACAGATGGTCAGACTGAGAGAGTCAACCGAGTTTTGGAAGATCTTCTTAGAGCATGTGTTTTGGACTTCGGAGGATCATGGGAAGATCACCTTCATTTGGTGGAGTTTGCTTATAATAACAGTTATCAGTCGAGTATTGGTATGGCACCATATGAGGCATTATATGGAAGACCGTGTAACTCTCCGACATGTTGGTTGGAAACTGGAGAAAAGCTGATACTTGGGCCAGAGATGATTCGACAGACTTCAGATTGTATAGAGATCATTCGGCAACGAATGAAGGCAGCCCAAGATCGTCAGAAAAGTTATGCAGATAATCGTCGGAAGGATTTGGAATTCGACGTGGGTGATATGGTTTTTGTGAAGATTTCTCCATTGAAGAATGTTATTAGATTCGGGAACAAAGGAAAGTTAACTCCGAGATTTGTTGGACCATTCCCGATTATCAAGCGAATTGGAAAACTCGCTTATAGATTGGAGTTACCGGAGAAGATGGTGGGTGTGCACAATGTTTTTCATGTATCCTATCTACGGAAGTATGTGCACGACCCAACTACGGTGGTTTTTGCTGATAGCTGTGAAGACTTGGAGGTTGATCCTGTTGTTTCGAGACCTCGTAAGCCGCTTCGTATTGTTGAAACCGATACGAAACAGCTTAGGAGGAAGACGATTACGTTGCTCAAGGTACAATGGAGTGATGATGTTAACGACTGTACATGGGAGGAGGAAGAGAGGATGAAGGCAGCTCATCCCGGACTCTTCGAGGCTAGAATTGGATGCATGGTTTGTTGATTGCTATGGATGGTAGGCATGCGGAATAATTGTGATTGCTTTTGTTTGCTTGGAATTTCGGGGGCGAAATTCCTAAGGGGGAGAGAATGTAACGACCCGTATTTTACGTGTCGATAAATCGTAGAATTTGCAGGTCGTTAGCGTTGTTTGTGTTGTTTCTAGCCTGAGTCGTTTAGAAGTTAACTCGAGTGAAGTGATGAGTCGTGACCGACTCATAAACATAGCCGAGTTAAGGCTTGAGTCGTGACCGACTCATAGTGGTCGACTCATGAGAGTTAACGACCTATAGTGTTAGAGCGACTTAGTAGATTGACCGACCCAAGGTGAGCGACTCAGTGGTGAACGACTCATAGGATGGTTCGACTCATAGGCTTGGACGACTTAGAGTTGTGACCGACTTAGAGAAGGAGCGAGTGTAGGTGTGGCCGAGTTAGTGAGTTGCCGAGTTAAGTGATGACCGACTCAGTAGGATACGACTTAGATGACTTAGGATAGTATGCGACTCAATGGTTTGTGGCATAGTGGTGTTGCCGACTCATGGGTAGATGAGTCGGGTGGTAGTTGAGTCGTCCAGACGACTTAGTGTTAGGTCGTGAGTCGGCATCGTAGTTGAGTCGTGTACATGCTGTCGTGTGCGTGTCTGTGTAGAGCTTGAGTCGGTAGGTGTTGAGTCGGCTAGGACTTAGGTCGGCCATAAGGCTGTGTTGTTAGGTCGTTTGTAAATGAGTCGGTAGGCACGACTTAACGATGAGTCGTAAGTCGTTAGGCAGTGTAGTTGAGTCGGCTGGGGTAGGTCGTATGACTGATGAGTCGTGTGTCGCTAGGTGTTGAGTCGGCCTGGGTTGTTGAGTCGTGTGAGGCTTGTGTTGAGTCGGCATGGGATGAGTCGGGGGCGACTCAGGTGTTGGGTCGGCGAGGAGTTATGGGCGACGACTCATGGGGGATCCAGCCTATAAATAGAGGGGTTTGGCTCACTTTTTGGCACCGGTTTTTGAAGCGACGAAGTGCTGCCATTTTGAAGACTCGACTACAACATTTCTTCATCTTCTTTTCTCCATTCCAATCTAATTCTAACATCCATCCAAGATCGAAGATCAAGATCAAAGATCAAGAGCCAAAGTTGAAGATTTTCATCCGAAGAGGCTAGATTTCACCGTTTCAAGTGAAATTTCTCCGGATCAAGTCCAAGTCCTTGCTGTCCAGATCTGTAGTTGATTCATTTTAGGTTGTTTTGGTGATTTGGTGAGTGGTAGTTATCTCTCACGCGGATCCAAAGGAGTATATTGGATTGGTGACTATGTTTATGTGTTAAAGTTAGCATTTTCTCGCATTTTCCTTAAGTCTGCATGTAGATCCATCATATTTGAAGATGTTTATCTATAGAAGCTATTTAACAAGTATTAGAGACAAAACCCATGTTTCAGATTTGATAGATCTATGCTAAAAACTATGATTTCACATATGTTGGACTTTTGCTCACTTAATTACGAAATTGCCATTATAGTTGATATTGCTTAATATATCTTGTTTGAATGCTTGAATGTTTGAATGTATGTTAGATGTGATTGCTCCAAGTTAGCTTGTAGTTGATTTGGAACAAGATGGTTGAAGGTGATTCAAAAGCTAAGTGGAAAGGCTCTTGAATGTTGAAAGCTGCCGATGGCATATGAAGCGGATGTGGAAGCTCATATGGATGGATTCGATGATGAGGGACTTTGCCATGATGCGAAGAGGCGAAGTATGAGATCGAGATGGGACTTTGCCATGATGCGAGAAGGCAAGCCATGATGTTGAGATGAGACTTTGCTATGATGCGATGAAGCAAAGTGTGATGTTGAGATGGAACGGGTCATGATGACGTTCCAAGCACGGGCTGCGACGACGTGCAAAGTTATGTTGATTACTCGGTGATGCGATCCGGGTTGGTGATAATGGTTAGCTTGAGAGGCGCTTGAGCTAGTATGGATATAGTCGTCGAGGAGGATGACTAGGAGGCTGAGATCTTATCGTTGTTGAAGGTTCTAGCATGCTCAAAGCAAGGGTACGTTGGAACGGGCTGCGACGACGTTCCAGGCACGGGCTGCGACGACGTGCTAGTACTCTGGGTAGTTGCGAAAATTCCTAGGCACGGGCTGCGACGACGTGCGGAGTTATGGCTAGAACCGGGGTTACCATTAGCCCTTGACGGATGGTCATTCAACTAACGGTGATATCAAGGCAATGATACAGTGATAGCCAGAGTCATGGATGTTTGATTGTACTATCATTCGGTCTCAAGAGCGGTGTTTTCTGGGTGCTTATCTGATCTTGGTTTAGGCCTTGGGGGTTTGTATTTGGAAAACATCGTCCTTGACTCGAGTGATTATTGCTTTATTTTAATTACCTGCTATGCTATGATTGCTTCTCCTTAGTGTGTGTCAGGGGGCTATCACTGTGAGAAGAGGTGGAGTGGGATGGTTTGGTTCCTATTCCTTTTATTCCTTATGCTCTTTTGGTATGTTTGATAGTTAATTTACTGCTCACTAAGACTTTGTCTGACTCAAGGTTTTATGTCTCCTCTTATTACCTTGGGCTGTTCATCCATGTTGGGATGGGCAGACTAGGTAGCAGGTGGCAGGTGCTGTGCTTAGAGTGATCCGCTGATGATGACGAAGACGAGCAGGAGGCTATGCATATTATTTCTTTCTATATGTACTGGGTATCCGCTGCTGTATTTGATTTGAGTGATTTGTAGTGAGGCTTTCATGTATGGATTTGTGTGGATGATTGTATAAAACGGCTATGTTGCTTATATGATGATGATATGTTCTATGAGGCTTCACTATATTATATTTCTCTATTGTATTTTATCCATGCGCTGTGAGTTATACGATAGATTCTGCGAATTTTATTTTACCCTGACTATCGTCCATGGTTGCCTTGCACACCTTTCAGCGCACTATTCCCTTCATTTGGTGCGGGAGTCATGGGCGGTCGTCACACTCCTGATCGGGAAGCCACCAGAGGATACCACACAGGCTACGGGAGAAAACCAAACTCGTACAAGGCTCGCTATGGTAGGTGACACGGCACAACTAGGCAATGCCAGGGTAGATATACCAATTACGCTTCCGGACCGATGGAAACGCGTAGCCGCAGCTACCGCCCACCTCGAACAACACTCCCAAATCAAAGGTGCGCACCAAAACAATCACAAAAGTAATAGAATGGCATACGAAGAAGTGCGTCCGATCAGAGGTGCTACCTCATTAATCCGTCAATCGCTCCTGTTTTAGCCACCTTATGCCAACTCACGGGAGTCGGGTCCACGTATTTACCTCAAGAAAACGTCACCACCATCCTACTTCATTCTGGAATCTCCACCGCGTACACGGTTGTCAAAGTGGTTTTCGTTATCGACAGAGAGTATGCCAGATATCCGATCCCGGTCTCTTTAACAACCAAACGTTATTATAACCCGTGGTTACAACTTTTAGAAATGGTATTTATACTTTAAAAATCAAAATAAGTTTCAAATACTACAATATCAAAATATTGTTTTTAAACATTGGTCATTTTATAATATACCATTTAAATCTATTCAATTTATTTAGGAATTGATTGCCTTTTTCTCACCTTTTAAAATTAAATTCTTCCATTTAAAACCATTCAAAGTCAATTCCTTATTTTTATTAATTACATATTAACTTCCAAAATTTAAACCCATTTCCCCAAAGATTATTTCCATAAATTTATTTTTAAATAATCAAAATCCCAGTTTCTGTAGCACTTATGAAATGCAACCTAAAGTCTATAGGTTAAAACAGTTCGTTTATAAAAGACAACATTTAAGTGCTGAAATAAATTATTAACTTAGTAATCAAATTTTAAATTTCCAAATATAACTTATTATCAATTATTTCCTTAACTAAAACTCACTTTTAACAAAATTTCAGAATTACCCAAAATAAGTTATATTCCAAAATTTTACTAAACATTTATTTATTTAACATTTTGACTTATTCAAAAATCATTATAAATTTTATAAAAATCCTTTACATTTGAACCAGAATATTATTTAAAATACTTTTAAACATTTCAGAAAAATATTATATAAACCACGGGTCTGTATATAGTTTTCTAGCCTAGGTCAAGTGATACGGATTTATATCATTTCAATCCGCAATTTACAAAATCCCGGGTTCTATCATTTCAAACCCGCAATCCCAAGTTAACAAATAAATAATTAAACAATTAAATAAATAAATGAATAAATAATTATCGTACAGGCGTATCATTTCAGCCTATAACGATCTCAAATTACAGGGAACTTGCAGTGATGATTTAATCAGTAAATAAGCATTAAATAATATAACTGCAATAATATCACAATAGATAACAACTGATGAGGTGTCAATTTTAAATGGGTTTAACATCCTACGTTATATTACAGACATATAACATTTAAATAAAAATCTACAAATACACTTGCGATAATTCACAGATATATAGGCATGTTTGTCTGGTGAGAAATACTCACCTTAAAGCCGCAGAAATTTAGATTCAAACGATTGTACCACTTGATAACGGAACGTACAAATGGCACGATTAGATTTCCGCGGATGCCACGCCTTGATTCAAATCTATAATAAGATCCAAATACCAAATACGCGACTTTTAAAATTATGGTCAAAGCAAAATTTTCGAAACAATTGGAACGAATAGAGTAAAAGAAATTTTGGTTCAGCTTTTGCTCGACTGCCTCACCCCACATCCTGACCCCAACTTCATAGGCTTGGCAATGCTATTTATTATTATTATTATTATATATATATAAATTTTTCCAACGGCATGTCCTACTTATCTAGTTTGAAAATATGAATTTTATGCAAAACTTGCGTCTCTGCCTAGATAAACACGTCTCTGCCAAACTCCAAATCAAAACATGCACACATGCACCTAAACACGTTACTTCATAAACCATATACGTGTACTCTGCACTCCTATTCTCTTTCTCTACCAAATATCAATTTTCTTTTTCAACACGTGAACTAGATTTGCAAAATTATAAACACTTTTTGAAAAAACTGAATGCATGCTTCTACAATATATATGCACGGCCGAAAATTTCAAAACATAGATGCATGTTTTAAACATTTTTATGGCCGTGATGCATGTACAGGTACACTCAATATCTCTCCTCTCCCTCTTCCTTTCCTCTCCTTCCTCTATTTTATATAATATATATATTTATTTATTTTTATTTTTTTTGTTCCTTTGCCCTATTATAAACATGTTCTGCAATACGTTTAACATCCCATGCAAAATGAAAAACTCACGCAACTATATGTATCAAAGTATTGCAGGCTTAGATGATTTCACCCACTACAGGGACGAAACCAAGTCAGCGGGAAAAAGGAAAAAAAATGTGGCAAGGACAGGTGGTGCAGTCGTGGAGGAGATAGAGCAGTCGAGTAAAATAAATGAATCTGAAGCAAAGAAGAAAGAAAAAAAAATGAAAGGAAACAAAAGAGAATACCCATTACCTGTAGCTTGCAAAAGTTCTTGAGAAGAATCAGAGGAGGTATAAAGTTTATGTGAACGAGGCTAGTATTTATAAAGAGGAGTTGCTTTGTATGCAAGGAAGTGAAGTATACTCGGTCCAAAATGGAACATAGGCACGGCATGCAGGGAAATAAATAGGTGAAAATTGGCAAGAGATCTCTAAAAAAAAATATGCGCCATTTACTTTCCAGTTTGTTATGCTTGAACGTTGTTTCTCTTCTTTTTTTTTTTTTTGAATTCATGGATAAGCTTGCGTGATTTTAGGCAAAACGGTCAGCGAATATAAATTAGCTCTGTACTGAAAAGGCAAATGAAATAAATGTTTACATAATTTGCTTGATCAGTTGTACGAAAATTTGCAAAACAAATTGCAGTGGGAAACAAGAAGCAAGAGATATGGATTCGTGCTTTATGAAATAGAGGAGCGTGATTCACTATTTCCAGTTATACGAAAATCTTGATTAAATGCATGCGTTGATTACTTTCCAGTTTCTTTAGTTTGAACGTTATTTTATATGCGTGATTTATGCTGCCAATTTATGAAAATTTGATTTCAACATTTTATACCATTTAATAGTTGCGTGATCAGCTATATGAAATTTTGATCTTTATTAAATGAAACGGCAAGAATTGGCAAAGATTTTGGAATGAAAAAGTCACATACAAAAATTAAAACCCAATTGAAAGCTATGGAAAAGGTAACGTTTACTATAAAACTATTGGCTGATATCTTAATCCATATAAATATAAATATGATTTTTAAAATACGCCAAACTGACGCATTACCTTACGCCCAAAATTTATGCAAAAATAACATTTTTAATTTATACGTTTATACGTTACTTATACCATTACAATGCTTGCCCTTTTTAAATTCAAAATTATCAGTTTATTAATATGCTATAAATTCTTAACATTTATTACTAAATTAAAAAGATAACTTTGGTTACATCTCTCTCTGATTCTTATTACCATAAAAAGGCGAATTTATTATCCAAATTGACCAAATATTACAAATTTTTAAAGCAAGTATAATTTAAAATACTACTTAATTTAATTAAAAATACTACTTAATACTAATTAATAAATACTAATAAAATTAATAAATACTAATAAAAAAAATTATTAATTTTAATATTCTTTCATTTTCATATTTTATAGTATATTTTATAGTATTTTCTATAGTATTATATTACTAATACTAAGAAATTACACTTGGAATGGAGATAAAAATTATCTTTATTGTTACTTCAATAACTTCAATAACAAGTATCTTTGATTTGATATAATAAAAACAAAAAATGAAATCATTTGATCTATGAAATGATTGATTCATCAGAAGTAATGTGCCATTTAGAGTTATCCTTAAACAAAGTGAAACTTTCATTTATTATTTAGCATTTTGGAAATGATTTGATCAAATTAAAATATATATAAATTGGAAAGTAAATTTTACTGGAAAGAGAAAAATAACGTAAGTGATATGAGTAAAAAGAAGAACGCATATGAAATAGGCAAGAAGATAGGAGAATGGATACTGCGCATGACTGAGATTTAGGAGAAAATTGTGTTTTGAAAAATGCAAGAAATAAATTTTGTTGAATGGAAAAAAAAAATCTATGAAATCAAAATTTTAAAGTAATGCGTTGAATTTAGAGGCAACATATTTGATTTGAATGCTAGAATATTCCTTCCCTCTAAAAACACATGCCACTGATAAATTTTCTCATTTACACTAAGGTCATATTTTTAAGAATGTGTACCATAGCCATAATATTTTATGCCCAAAATATACCGAAATAATGGATTAAAATTCTATATGTTTTCTTATAAATATATATATATATACACACACACGGTATTTATTCCCTAAATTTACGCGCCCTTTTTAACGCGTAATTACCCAGTTCATTTATACACTAAAAAAATTCGAAATTGTGACCATGCTGAGACTCGATCCCGTGACCTGTCGTGAATAGCCCAAATGTCTTAACCACCTAAGCTATTAATGTTTTCTTAATTAAAACTTGATTTTGCTAGAAATTAAGTTATTTACCATCTTCGACAAAAACCCAAATTTCCAAATTCAAGTTAATTCTTAACCATGTCAAAATTTCAGAGATCTTATTATTTAATTAAAAATTTGGTCAATTGTTTTATTTTTATTTTTAATCACTTTAAAATTTAGATTTTTATATAATAAACCCCAAATTTTTTAAAATACAAGTGAAAAATACTTGTTAAAAATTTGGGCTGTTACAATAGCTTTCCAAGGAAAGGTAGGCTTACATTATATATACATGCTGAGATGATTAGGCACGTTCAAAAATTTTGAAGCAAATGAAGGAATTGGAAAAAAATAAAAAATGAAAGAAATTTGAAAAGTCTGTAGATATGATTTAGCCAAAAATTATTAAAGCCATTCACTAGGAAGGTTGGAACCGAAATAATAGGGAGAGGAAGGCACATTAAATTTGATGACAAAGTTGTTTTCAGATCTATAAGCAAGTGGTTTATATATTATAGGCCTTATGAAAGCGAGGGAAGGAACGGATGCTACTAGCTTGATGATTTGAGATTCTTTCAAGCGTTAAAAACAAAAATAAAGAGAGACCAGAATAAACGCACCACCATAAATATAAATATATGCTTCAATTGCAAAAGAAACGTATAGAGAAAATTATGGGTAGTGGGAAAGGTAAAGTCAGTGCACGAAACTACAAGGAATAATAAAAGTAAGGTCGATGATCTCAAATTTATTAATGGTTACGAATGGAAAAGTCTACCTGAATTGGAAAAGTATTAAGCAATAGAAATCTTTAATGGTAGTAAAAAGAAACCGTTACGCACTGATTCAGAAATTAATTAAAGCAATTAATAGCTTGAATTGGACAGCACGTTTTCTCAATTAAATAAACTTCCATAAAATTATTTAAAAATTTACAATCTGCTATATTTAAATATACGTATTCTAAATATATAAACATTTTATTTAAAAATTCAATTATTATAAGATTTCACAAATATTCAATTAAATACGTTATAGAATCAATTAAAATTTTTAAAATTTTCCGGGTCGTTACAGCACGCGAGGCAATGCCAGGGTGGATACACCGTTTGCACTCCCGGACCGGGGGTGACGGCAAGCCAGCAGCTTCCGCCCACCTCGAACAATACCCCCGAATCAAAGTGGCGCCACCGAATCGAATCACAAAAGTAATAGAATAGTTTCCGATGGAACATGCTCGATGAAAGGGTGCGACCCTTTGTGTAGCCCGGTATAGCTCCTGTTTTAGTCATATATGCCAACTCACGGGAGTTGGGTCCACGTAACATACCTCGAGAACGTCGCCACCATCCTACTTCATTCTGGAATCTCCACCGCGTACACAGTTGTTAAAGTGGTTTTCGGTATTGTCCGGCTATAAGACAATATCCGATCCCGGTCTCTTTAACAACCAATCGTTATTATAACCCATGGATATTTATTTCAAATAATTTATACTTTCAAGACCAAAATATCATACTCATTTCAAAACAATATCACAATTGTATCATTTCCATTTCAAAAATAATTCAATACTATATCATTCAAATAAAACCCAAATTTTCAAATCATTGAATATTTCTTTAAATTTATTAAACTTGAAATATTCCTTTAAATTATCATAGCATTTTGGAAATGTTACCTTAAGGAATCATAGCATTTTTGGAATGTACTACTTTCCACTTTACATTGTATATAATCAAAGTATTGATAAGCTTAAAATTTTAACATGTCAATTTATCATAGCCTTACGGTTAAATAAACTTTCTTACTGTAATATGCAATTTAAACCGAAATTCTTATGTTAAGTTAAAAGCACCTTATTAACTTACATTATTATTACAATAAAGAAACTTTATTATTTTAATCATTTAAAGTATGTCATTCACATAAATTAAAACTTGCTTATCAAATGTACGTTATCAACTTACATTTTATTATTACAGTAAGTAACATTTATCATTTTAATCAATTTAAAATACACCATTACATTGATTAAAATCTACGTGTCAAATGTACGTTTTAAATTTTATATTCCTATTACAATAATGAACATTTATTAATTTAAATCAATACCACACTACTTAAAACTTTACATGTTTCTTTCTTAATTAAAACTTTACATGTTCTTGCATTAATTAAAACTTTCATCTTCTCTCATTGATTAGGACTTTACACGTTTCTTTCATTAATTAAAAACTTATATGTTTCTTTCATTAATTAAAACTTATACCTTTCTTTCATTAATTAGGAATTTACATGTTCCTATCATTAATTAGAACACCATACGTTCTTTCATAAATTAAAACCTATACGTTTCTTTCATAAATTAAAACCTATACGTTTCTTCCATAAATTAAAACCTATACGTTTCTTCCATAAATTAAAACCTATACGTTTCTTCCATAAATTAAAAACTATACGTTTCTTTTCATAAATTAAAACCTATACGTTTCTTTCATAAATTAAAACCTATACGTTCTTTCATAAATTAAAACTTAACATTTCAGATTTATATTACCATTTCACAAATTTAACTAAACTTCCAGTTTATTTAATTAATTTAACATCTTTAGTTAAAACTCAAATTTCACATTTTCAAGTCAAGTTATATTTTAAAATTTCATTTTCAACAGTCATTATTCAACCACTTAAATTTATAGAAAATCAATAATTCTTTAATAAATCACTTAAATTCAAATATAAATCAATTTATCATATTTACCATTTTCCAAATAAAATTAAAGTCCATTTTATTCATGTAACTTAAATATCATTTTTAGTCAAAATTCCAAATTTCAAACATAAGTTATATTTCAAAATCCAGTTAATCCATTGATAAATTACATTTTTAACACATAGAAAAATCATAATTTATTTATTTTAAAACCTTTCAAAATCTATTTAAATCAAATTTCATAATTTTATATTTTTAAAATACTTAAAATATTCAAAGCACTTTATAGAATAACCACGGGTCTGTATATAGTTTTCTAACCTAGGTCAAGTGATACGGATATGTATCATTTCAATCCGCAGTTTAAAAGGTAAAAATCCGGGTTCTATCATTTCAAACCCGCAATCCCAAGTTTAAATAAATAAATAAAATAACTCAGGCCTATCATTTCAGCCCATAACATTTTTTCTAACAGGGAACTTGCAGTGTGATCATTTACAGAAATAATATAAACAAAGTCAATATCACAATATACAGTCATATATCAGATGTCAAGTGAAAATTAACAGTTTTAACATGGTAATAACATGGCATAGCATATCATATGATCATCATTAACTTGCATAAACATTTTACATTACTAAACACTTGTCATCAATCCACTTTTCATAAGTATATATGTCAGAGTGAGAAAGACTCACCTTTTTCAAAGCTAGAGACCAAAACAACATACAAGCACGACTCCAAAGGCACGACAAGCACAATTTCACGACTTTTGATTTGAGTTGAAAGATAGCCAAGATATGATTTTATATCATCAACCCAAAACAAAACAAACCAGATAATATATAAACATTCAACATAAAATAACATTGAAACAATTTTGAAATACAAAGCGAAATGAACAAGATAGATTGGACCTTGCTTCAACCACTTCAATGCTTGGCCTAAGGGACACTTATGCTTGGCTATGATGATGCATTGGCTCAGGTATGACATCATATAGGTCAGGTTTAACATCATATAGGCAAGGCAACAAGTGGAGATGAAGGGAATGAGGCAACAATGGTCAAAAACATTGTTTTTAGGCATGTAGGTTGCAATTTGAAGGGTTTGGCCACCATAGATGGCTCGGCCATGGTCATGGTTGGTGGAGTAGATGGTGTTGGAGGCATGGAAGAGATGTAGGAGTTTGTGGCTGCGGCTATGGAGAAGAGGCCGATCCAAACTTAGAAGAGAAACAAGGCAAAATTGCATAGAAAGGTAAGAAAAGTAGAAAGAAGAGAGGGATTTACCTAATTTTTTTATTCAAGGTGGAGGCCATGATTTTTAGGATTTTGGGGATTCAAAAATTCGTGAATGACAAGAGGAAGTCGGCTGCAAAGGATGGGGAAAGGAATGGCTAAGATGGATTGATGTATTAATGACAGAAGAAACTGCAAAAAAAAACGGATAAAACGTTTTTCGGTTTCTTAGCTCTTAACCCTTTCAAATTTCTCATATATATTTATATACATCCAAATAACTGAAAATAATTAAAATCTCAGTTAAAATTCGAAAATATAACAGATAAAAAAATATTAAAAATTAAATATTAATTAGATATGATTAAATAAGAAAAATAGCACAGAAAAATGCAAACTAGACTTAAGAATTAGAAATAACTTCAATACACTTTGGAAAAATTTACTTTAATTTAAATAAATGTAAAATGAATAAAATAAAGTAAAACACAGCAAATAAAAGTGAGTGCATAAAATAAATAAATAAATTTTAATTATATATAATTAAAATAAGAAAATGGCTTAAGATTGTAGACTAGGCTTTAAAATTAGAAATAAATCCAAATGAACTTTAGAAAATCTTCATGGACTTGTAAAATATTTATAACAAATAAAATAACAAAAAATAAAAGTGCATTCACAAAAAAAAAAAATTATTAAATATAATTTATATGAAGAAAATGGCAGAAAATTAGAAAACAGTCTTTAAAAATAGGAAATAAATACAGTAAATTTTGAAAAAATTCTATTATCATTTAAAAATATTTAAAAGTAAAAATATACATAATAAAACATATTATCACATATTAAAATAAAATATAACCAAGAAGAAGTAATTTATACAATTTAAAATAGTCATTGTTAAATAACCCTATATACGCACAATATTGTAAAGGGTATAATTTTCACAATTTACATCCGATTTCAACGAAACGAAAAGTGGTGTTCTTAGAATTTTATGTACTCTCATAATAAAAGAAAAAATTAAAATTTTAAACTTTTAAAATTTTAAGTTAAAAGTCACAGTTTGACTGTTTTGACCAAAATCAGCATTTCAGGCAAATATTCAACTTACACAAGTTTGGAATTATAACTCATAAAAAATCAAGATTTATATTTAAATAATAAAATTTAATCATTCCAAATAAGTAAAATAAGTTTTTAAATCAAAATCTTACATTAAAAATAATTAAAATATACAATAAAATAATTACAAAATACAGGGTTGTTACACTCTCCCCCACTCAAAACTTTTCGTCCCCGAAAAGGAATGAGGTATGGAAGGGCACAGAAAAGATAGAATGAAATATGATTAAGATAAGATGACAAGAAGATTGAAGTTATACCTGATAACTGTTGTTATAGGTAAGTTTTACAAGGTGGAGGTGATCTTTCCAAGATCCTCCAGAATCAAGAACTCAAGCACGCAAAATAGAATCAAATGAGTACCAAAGATTATCAAATATTATAGAAAGATGCCTATACCAGTCTATAGCAAGATAAGGATGATAAGGACAACCAAAAGATAGTTTGAAAACAAAATAAGGAAATAATTTGAAAGAATGGAAATTTCAACTTAAATAGAGAATAAATCTTTACACAAGTTAAATAAATCTTAACTATCTCAAATTTCATTATCTTATTATCCAATCATCTAAAATTAACCATTTTTAAAACCATGGGTTTGAAAAATAATCATTTATTACACTCACAATGTATTTAATAAATTTTATTCTTCTTTATTCCTAATAAAATTAAATTTATTCCTCTCAATATATTTATCGCTCATGTTCAATATACTTACACTTATTATAACTGCTTTCTTTTATTCTTAGTTCTTTTAACATCATTTTATTGTAAGTTATTCAATTACCCTTTATTATATTTACCTCTGTTAATCATTTTATAATTAAAATTTAAGTGTATAACATTTATTATAACCACTCAAATTTTATTTATAAAATCTTTTTATATTGTATATTACCCAATTACATTGTTAACTTCTGAAATTAAGGTAAGTTATATTGGAATGAAATTGTGTCATACAAATAAAACTTTCCAATTCAATTATCTCAAGTTTAATCATTTATCCAAATTTTTTGATTTTCTTTTTATAATTGAAATTATTGTTAGAAATAAAATTTAAGAATTAAATTTCCGATTTCTTCAAACCATTTAGAGATAAGTAATAATATATATATAATATGTCAAATCAAATTTCAATCATATATCTATATATATTATAAATTAAGTCATATTTTAGAAATTCAAATCAATTTGATTTCCCAAAACAAAGCTGTAGCAAGACTACAGAACAGTCTCTTCACTCCGAAACTCGAAAATGAACGTCGATGATGCTGCAGTCATCACCGAAATTATTTTCCAGCGACAAAGAGAAGAGTACTAATTTTAAACTTAAAAATTCTTTGGAAACAAAAGGTTTGGAACCATCGGAAATTAAATTCTCAAATTTCTTTTTCTAAATTCATTTAAGTTCCCATATAAAGTTATAAACAATTATTTATAAATTCATTTATAGAACAATAAATGATAAATCAAGTATTATCATTTCAAATTATCAATTTGAATCATTTTATTAAGTTCCATAAATATATATATCAAAATTTTATTTCATTAACCAAAACAAAATTTAAAATAATATCGTGTCAGTTTGTTCTGTCAAAGTGTTTTAGAAATCCTATCGATAGCGTTGATCAGACGAATCGATCGGAAACCCAAATCAACATCAAAAACTCCAACAACATAATAAAAAAAAATATAGATTGACAAATACAATTCAAAATGTTTGAAAATATGTTGGAAACAAAAGACAAGATGATTAAATACAGAGTAGGGAGGTGGATAAGCTAAAATAAATCACGGGCAACCTTAATCGGGTCAGCCGTGACTTAAAGTATAAGATCGAAGTGGATTTTCTGGGGTAAATCTACGTTTGATCTCAAGAGTTAGAGTTTGGGATAATAGGAGATACTAGCATCTAAACCGAGGATATAAAATCTTTGGTGAATCGATGCTGTTGTAATGGAGTTTCACCCCTCTTACAAGAAAATTTTTGAGATTGGAGGGACCGCCAATTCACTATAAAGATCATTCGAAGTGGAGTTGTGGAATACTCCAGAATCAAATGAAGATGAATAGCGGGGAATAAGAATGGACTTTGGAACCGCAGGGAACGTTCCAAAATTCAAAGGAATCGAGTCAAAAGGGAAGAGATTCAAACTCGAATAAAAGTGATTCTGTAAACACATTCACTCTATATGCTGAGCTTTGCCTAGAGCTACCAAAGCTCTGATACCAACTATAACGACCCGGTATTTTCAACCATTCGCATCCATTATAAGTGTATAGGTAGACACTCATGCCGGAATTGAATTGCTCAAAATACCGCGTTGTAATCAAAAATTTGGCAAATCTCAGAATATACAGTAAATAAAATCACAGATCACAGACACAAAGTAATAATAATGCAGCGGAAGTAAAAGAGATAGTAGTTCATGAAGCTACTATGTAAATATAAGATACATCAGAGTTAAATAAGATACAACAGAAGAGTAACAGGATACATCAGGTACAAATCAGATACATCACTGAACCACTGGATACTGAAACAAAATAGATGGCTGGATCTTCAAGGAAAGCTCCAACGCCGAAGGTGAATCTTGAATGCTAACTCAATCAATCTGACCCGAGCGTAAAGCAAAACACAAAACCCTCGAGTCAGGACATAAATACTTATAAACTGTAAATCAACTCAAGTGAACAGTAACAAAATGCATCAGTAACTTAAAGGATGCTTGGGACCGCCCATCCTCTAAGGATCCGTTAAACTATTTACTATGGAGTAATATACGCTATATACGGTAGTGTCTAATCAGTAAAGTATAATCATATAGAAAATAGCGTTAAGGGGATGGTGAACCTTAACGCGGTCGGATCTTTAAAACCAAAATCGTAGTGGGCTCGATATAAGGATATGACACGGCACGCGAGGCAATGCCAGGGTGGATACACCGTTTGCGCTCCCGGACCGGTGGTGACGGCAAGCCAGCAGCTTCCGCCCAACTCGAACAATACCCCCGAATCAAAGTGGCGCCACCGAATCGAATCACAAAAGTAATAGAATAGTTTCCGATGGAGCATGCTCGATGAAAGGGTGCGACCCTTTGTGTAGCCCGGTATAGCTCCTGTTTTAGTCATATATGCCAACTCACGGGAGTTGGGTCCACGTAACATACCTCGAGAACGTCGCCACCATCCTACTTCATTCTGGAATCTCCACCGCGTACACAGTTGTTAAAGTGGTTTTCGGTATTGTCCGGCTATAAGACAATATCCGATCCCGGTCTCTTTAACAACCAATCGTTATTATAACCCATGGATATTTATTTCAAATAATTTATACTTTCAAGACCAAAATATCATACTCATTTCAAAACAATATCACAATTGTATCATTTCCATTTCAAAAATAATTCAATATTATATCATTCAAATAAAACCCAAATTTTCAAATCATTGAATATTTCTTTAAATTTATTAAACTTGAAATATTCCTTTAAACTATCATAGCATTTTGGAAATGTTACCTTAAGGAATTATAGCATTTTTGGAATGTACTACTTTCCACTTTACATTGTATATAATCAAAGTATTGATAAGCTTAAAATTTTAACATGTTAATTTATCATAGCCTTATAGTTAAATAAACTTTCTAACTGTAATATGCAATTTAAACCGAAATTCTTATGTTAAGTTAAAAGCACCTTATTAACTTACATTATTATTACAATAAAGAAACTTTATTATTTTAATCATTTAAAGTATGCCATTCACATAAATTAAAACTTGCTTATCAAATGTACGTTATCAACTTACATTTTATTATTACAGTAAGTAACATTTATCATTTTAATCAATTTAAAATACACCATTACATTGATTAAAATCTACGTGTCAAATGTACGTTTTAAATTTTATATTCCTATTACAATAATGAACATTTATTAATTTAAATCAATACCACACTACTTAAAACTTTACATGTTTCTTTCTTAATTAAAACTTTACATGTTCTTGCATTAATTAAAACTTTCATGTTCTCTCATTAATTAGGACTTTACACGTTTCTTTCATTAATTAAAAACTTATACGTTTCTTTCATTAATTAAAACTTATACCTTCCTTTCATTAATTAGGAATTTACATGTTCCTATCATTAATTAAAACACCATACGTTCTTTCATTAATTAAAACCTATACGTTTCTTTCATAAATTAAAACCTATACGTTTCTTCCATAAATTAAAACCTATACGTTTCTTCCATAAATTAAAACCTATACGTTTCTTCCATAAATTAAAACCTATACGTTTCTTTCATAAATTAAAACTTAACATTTCAGATTTATATTACCATTTCACAAATTTAACTAAACTTCCAGTTTATTTAATTAATTTAACATCTTTAGTTAAAACTCAAATTTCACATTTTCAAGTCAAGTTATATTTTAAAATTTCATTTTCAACAGTCATTTATTCAACCACTTAAATTTATAGAAAATCAATAATTCTTTAATAAATCACTTAAATTCAAATATAAATCAATTTATCATATTTACCATTTTCCGAATAAAATTAAAGTCCATTTTATTCATGTAACTTAAATATCATTTTTAGTCAAAATCAAATTTCAAACATAAGTTATATTTCAAAATCCAGTTAATCCATTCATAAATTACATTTTTAACACATAGAAAAATCATAATTTATTTATTTTAAAACCTTTCAAAATCTATTTAAATCAAATTTCATAATTTTATATTTTTAAAATACTTAAAATATTCAAAGCACTTTATAGAATAACCACGAGTCTGTATATAGTTTTCTAACCTAGGTCAAGTGATACAGATATGCATCATTTCAATCCGCAGTTTAAAAGGTAAAAATCCGGGTTCTATCATTTCAAACCCGCAATCCCAAGTTTAAATAAATAAATAAAATAACTCAGGCCTATCATTTCAGCCCATAACATTTTTTCTAACAGGGAACTTGCAGTGTGATCATTTACAGAAATAATATAAACAAAGTCAATATCACAATATACAGTCATATATCAGATGTCAGGTGAAAATTAACAGTTTTAACATGGTAATAACATGGCATAGCATATCATATGATCATCATTAACTTGCATAAACATTTTACATTACTAAACACTTGTCATCAATCCACTTTTCATAAGTATATGTGTCAGAGTGAGAAAGACTCACCTTTTTCAAAGCTAGAGACCAAAACAACATACAAGCACGACTCCAAAGGCACGACAAGCACAATTTCACGACTTTTGATTTGAGTTGAAAGATAGCCAAGATATGATTTTATATCATCAACCCAAAACAAAACAAACCAGACAATATATAAACATTCAACATAAAATAACATTGAAACAATTTTGAAATACAAAGCGAAATGAACAAGATAGATTGGACCTTGCTTCAACCACTTCAATGCTTGGCCTAAGGGGCACTTATGCTTGGCTATGATGATACTTTAGCTCAGGTATGACATCATATAGGTCAGGTTTAACATCATATAGGCAAGGCAACAAGTGGAGATGAAGGGAATGAGGCAACAATGGTCAAAAACATTGTTTTTAGGCATGTAGGTTGCAATTTGAAGGGTTTGGCCACCATAGATGGCTCGGCCATGGTCATGGTTGGTGGAGTAGATGGTGTTGGAGGCATGAAAGAGATGTAGGAGTTTGTGGCTACGGCTATGGAGAAGAGGCCGATCCAAACTTAGAAGAGAAACAAGGCAAAATTGCATAGAAAAGTAAGAAAAGTAGAAAGAAGAGAGGGATTTACCTAATTTTTTTTCTTCAAGGTGGAGGCCATGATTTTTAGGATTTTGGGGCTTCAAAAATTCATGAATGAAAAGAGGAAGTCGGCTGCAAAGGATGGGGAAAGGAATGGCTAAGATGGATTGATGTATTAATGACAGAAGAAACTGCAAAAGAAACGGATAAAACGTTTTTCGGTTTCTTAGCTCTTAACCCTTTCAAATTTCTCATATATATTTATATACATCCAAATAACTGAAAATAATTAAAATCTCAGTTAAAATTAAAAAATATAACAGATAAACAAAATATTAAAAATTAAATATTAATTAGATATGATTAAATAAGAAAAATAGCACAGAAAAATGCAAACTAGACTTAAGAATTAGAAATAACTTCAATACACTTTGGAAAAATTTACTTTAATTTAAATACATGTAAAATGAATAAAATAAAGTAAAACACAGAAAATAAAAGTGAGTGCATAAAATAAATAAATAAATTTTAATTATATATAATTAAAATAAGAAAATGGCTTAAGATTGTAGACTAGGCTTTAAAATTAGAAATAAATCCAAATGAACTTTAGAAAATCTTCATGGACTTGTAAAATATTTATAACAAATAAATAACAAAAAATAAAAGTGCATTCACAAAAAAAAAAATTATTAAATATAATTTATATGAAGAAAATGGCAGAAAATTAGAAAACAGCCTTTAAAAATAGGAAATAAATACAGTAAATTTTGAAAAAATTCTATTATCATTTAAAAATATTTAAAAGTCAAACTATACATAATAAAACATATTATCACATATTAAAATAAAATATAACCAAGAAGAAGTAATTTATACAATTTAAAATAGTCATTGTTAAATAACCCTATATACGCACAATATTGTAAAGGGTATAACTTTCACAATTTACATCCGATTTCAACGAAACGAAAAGTGGTGTTCTTAGAATATGTACTCTCATAATAAAAGAAAATATTAAATTTTTAAACTTTTAAAATTTTAAGTTAAAAGTCACTGTTTGACTGTTTTGACCAAAATCAGCATTTCAGGCAAATATTCAACTTACACAAGTTTGGAATTATAACTCATAAAAAATCAAGATTTATATTTAAATAATAAAATTTAATCATTCCAAATAAGTAAAATAAGTTTTTAAATCAAAATCTTACATTAAAAATAATTAAAATATACAATAAAATAATTACAAAATACAGGGTTGTTACAACTTATGTCAATCAAATGGATTAAAATCAATTATGGAATATTAATTGATTTAAATTGAAATTTATATTATTTAAATTAATTGATTATTTTGCTTTCAAACCTATTTTTCTTTTTGGTTGTTTCTAATCTCCTACCTTCTAACTTTTCGGGGACGAAAAGTTTTGTGTGGGGGAGAGTGTAACGACCCATAAATTTTGATGGTTTTATTTATTCAATTAACTGAAATTTTGTGAAATTTTAAACCATAAAATTTGAAAATAAAAATTTGATATTTGAATACGTCTACTTAAATATAGCAATTGGAAAATTTTCATCAGATAATATGAAAGTTTATTTTCTTGTGTAATTTGAAATATAGTTTATTTTGGAATTAAATAAGGATGAATTTCTTTTGAATATAATAAACTGAAATCTACCATTTAAACTAACAATTGAATTTTAGGACGGGGATTTGATATTTTCTATGCATCCATCCAGACTTGCAAATGGAAAATGTTCGTCAAATAATATAGATGTTCCGTCAGTCGCTCGAAATTCAATTTAAATCAGTTAATTACAGTTGAATTTAAAAGTGTTCCGAAATCTAAATGTGTCAAAATGAAAAAATTTATTTAGAACACTCTGAATCAGACTGCGAAATTCATTTCATGAAATTCGAACATTTCTAGCTCCGTTTGGGTTTTTTGTATGGGATAGCAACGTATATCGGTACCGACTATCGACTTTTGATCGGATGATCGTACCACTGATATCTGTATACCGTTTTGATCGTCTCGTCATGCTGATCTCTATGGTATATTAAATTCTCTGTTTTGAAGTCTGATACACAGCGGAATTCGTGAATCCGGTAACCGTATCGGTACCCACTTTCAACCTTTTGGGATTGAATTTATTTTCTTATTTAGCTTAATCATTTACTTGGAATTCTAAAAGTTCATATATTGATGTTGAGAGATGGGAAGCCATATTTCTTCCAATTGGAAGTACACGTCCAGATTATAATATACGTTCACCTTGTTGTTCAAATTTTTATGACCATTCAAAATCCTGCATTCATTCACTCCTTACCTGACTTTTGGGTTCCATTCTCGTTCATTTTGTATTAATGCCTGACTTCTCATTTTCTCTCGTTCGTTTCAAATGAACGTTTGGGCGTTCACTCTCTTATATTTTAGCCTGACACATCCACTACCCATTTTTCATTTCTCCTCTCCCTATTTCCTTCATGCTAACAACAACACAAGTCATGCCATGCAATCAATCATCAGCCTTGACCCCACTTTCTTCCTACATCCATCAGCTAAAAGCAACCACCGCCCAAAACCTCCTTTTTCCCTTTCACTTTTGGCCGAGGCATCATACAATACCCAGCCTCAAGCCAAACCGCCCTGCCTTATCCACACACGTCTACACTTCGACCTCTCCACCAGTTTATCCTCCTATAGCCGAGGCCTATGCATGAGGCAGCAAATTTTTTAGACTACTGGTATGTATAAATATATTTTCGTATTATATTTATATGTTATGTAGTTACATGGTTTATACGTATCAGTTTATTTATATATAAGCTTATTTTCATATTTATGTATTATATAAAACTTTTACATGGATAGAGAAGGTGTGTATATATATGTGTTTGGTTATTCACAGTGGTATTTGATATGTTGTTCGTATGTCGAGTACATATATATGTGTGTAAAGTATACCTACCAGAGCTATTTCTTTGTTTATATATGAAATATATATAGCGTACTTTAGTTATGTGATCTGTTGTATATGTTAAAAGTATATTATGTAAAGTTTACCTGCAACTTTATCTGTTATATATAGAGTATTATATATATACTATAAAGTTGTGGCCTCGCTGTCTACTTTCGGCTGAGAAAAAAAAGATATTTAAGCATACTATATATATATTATTTTATATAAACTTATTTGGATATGTTGTATAGTATAAATTATAATAACGTTTATAATAACGTGAGTTTATGTTTATATATATTACGTTTATTTCAAATGTATATACAATGTAAATTTTGTACGTGCTTTATATTTAATGATTATTGTTGGCATATTTTGTTTATTTTTTATATTTGCTTAATAAATATTTTTTATATTCATTTGTGAGTGCTTATTGTTTACAATATAGTATAAGCTTTATATAAACCGGGCTTTCATTGTTAGTGTACAGGAACATGTATTTTAAATTTACATTTTTTTATCTTAACATATTTTGTGACCATTTATAAATATATGTATAATATGTTTCATTGTGCATCTCAGTTTATGTAATTTTTTTTGACTATAGTATATATATAGGTATATATAGATTTTAAATATGTTTTTGTTTTGAATATTTGTTTTGGGAATTTATTTCATATACTGCACATATAATATATATGAGTTAGATATGTATATTTGGTTGGCGTATCTTTTGTTCAATGTCCGAGTTATATGTATATATTTGTTTTAAAATGTAGGTATTTTGCATTTATATGTATTTATTCCAAAATATAATGAATATATATGTAGATTTTTATGTGTGTTTTAATTCGAAATAAAGGATTTGAAATACATATGTGTATTTTAATTTAAAAATGTGTTTGAATATAAAATATGATTTTACATATGTACATGGTTATATTTCTGTTCACTTGTACCAGTTATCTTCATCGATCCAGTTCTGATTTGATTCCGTCAATACCTGTTATCAGCTTCCTCCGTCGTGCCTGTTTTCTCCATTGAATTGTATCCATCTAACGTTGCTTTGGAATTCGTAGCTCATTTCTTTATCAAATCTCTCCAACCTTGAAAGGTAAGCTATCACTCAAGATTAACGTTCTTATATTTATTAAATTTGTAACAACCCGTAAAATTTCGATAATGTAATTTGTTAATCTAATGAATCTTGTTATTTAGTATTGGAAGAAATAAAAAGTTGTAAGGTAATAATGAAATAATAACTAAGATGAAACGTAACAAGGTTAATTAAAGTTAAAAATTAATGAACTTGATTGAAATTCCAATTAAAGAAATTAATTTAAAAGTTATAACTTGGTTATAAAGTGAATATAAGAAAACAAGAGTAAATAGTGAATCAATTGATGGATTAGTATATAATTGTTGATAATTGGATAAAATCGTGTAATGTAAAAAATTGTAACATTGTTTATTAATAATAACTTATAAGTGTAATTAGAAGCTAATGGTAACAATTATTGAATGTAACCCCTCTATTTAACCTGTTAATTTAAACTGGAAATAAATTTCAATGAATGTAATTAATTATTATGTTAATGTAAATTAAGTTAATATTTGGAAGTAACGTTAATTTTATTCATAATACGATAATTGGTTAAATAAAAAGAATGGCGAGATTTATTAATTTATTTGAATTTAAAAGATAGTAATTGGCTTTATGGCAAATAAATGAATTAAATATTTAAATATTACGATAATCGAAAATTAAGATGAAAGTGGGAAACATTAATGTGCTAAGAGATAAACCAATGTTAGTGATACCCTTATTGTAATGAAAGACTTGAATAACAAGGGTTTAAAATTTAATAAATGGATTTGGAATTTTAATTTATAATTTCAGAATTCAATGAAATTGAAATTAACCACTGAAATTGATGAATTAATCAATGTTAAATCGACGTCTAAATTTGTTTAAATTATAGTAAATAATTATGAAATCAGAAATGCCAATAATTGCTAATTATATAATTGGAATTGAAAATTTGATTTAATTAATTTTATATTAGTTTATTGATTAACTGGAAAATAGCCATTTTCGCCACTGGTTTGGATTTCGACGAAACTGGTTTTATCGGATCCGTAACGGTGAATTATTGAAGGATTTCAAGTTTTGGAACGATCGGACTTGTCGTTTAATCGTGCGAGCTCGGAACGCCTAGAAATCTATTTAATTGAAATCAATTTGAAATATACTGATTTTAGCATAACTTCTTCATATGATGGAATTAGGATTTGAAACCTGTTCCATTGAGTTCAAAATATTTGAAAACATCTATTTTGATATATGGGTTGATCCATTTTCGTTTCGGAGACAGAACGGGCTTTGCGGGTCGCTTATCGTTCCAGTCCAATCAAATATGACCCGTTCTTTCTATTTTCTGACCTATCTAAAAATATCATGTTATAAACCCTAGTGTTCCTCAACTCAATTGTCTGTATGTACAATTTCATTTGTCCCTTTCTTTCTAATGGCAAACAAACCCTAATTCCAAATTGCATATCCAATCAAAATCAAATTGAAAATTCAACTCCTCAAAACCCTAACAAATTATATGTTGTTGGAAAGCTCTTGATGAGCATAATTCACTGGTACTGTTCGTTTTTCGATTCGAATTACCATTTATCTGGAATTCATGAATAAATTCTGGCCGTCCGTTCCTTGGTTTCATGATTTGACGGCAGATCTTCGATTGATCGTCGATCAGAGAGTACTGGAGCATTGAGGGAGTCGAGGAAAACTCATCTATATGGTTTCATCGTGTTGAAGTTGGAGGAAATCGCCAATTTTGGCCAACGAAGGTACGGCGGCGCGGCTTACGTGGGCACGTGTCAGACGGCCACGAATTCATGGCGAGGTAGGCGTGGGGAGCTTGATTCACTTCTGTCTTCTAATTGTGGCAAGAGCGTGTGTCGACAACAAAGAATATCGATTGGTTGCGGCGGCTTTTGGGAGGTCGACATTCGAATCCTGTAGCTGCTAGGGTTTCAAGCTTTTAAGAGGTGACGTGTACGAGTAAATTTATTTCTTTTATTTGTATATAATTTTAAATCAAAGCATCTTTTAACTGAATAACTTTCTCATATGATGTCCGATTTAAACTGGTTTTTTTTTAAGGATCATATTGAAATTACTGTGACGACTCGCCATTTCGTACCATTCAAGCGACAATAATCCATATATGTTGGAGTTGAATGATGCAAAATAACAGATTGTAAATAAATTTGGAGCAGATGAAATCAAATACACAGAATCACAGACATAGAACAATCAGAATTACTCGCAGCGGAATATAAAATAACATAGTAGTTCATGAAGCTACTATAACAGAGTCTCAAACCAAATACACAATAACAGTCTGAAACAACGTAATAAAAATTCCAAATACATAGGAGTTCACTAATACATGAGATAAACTAGAACAGCTGAAACAGAAATAGATATAAATGTAGATAAGCAGAAACTCCAACAAAGACCAGCTCCGGAAAGAGAATCCAAAGCTGTGAATACTCAAGTTGACCCGAGCGTAAAGCAAAATACAAAACACTCGAGTCAGGAAAATATATATGTATATAATGTAAACCAACTCATGTGAATTGTAATAAGATAAAAGTAACTTAAAGGTTGCCTGGGATAGCTCATCCTCTAAGGATCCGTTAAACTATTTACTATATAGTAACATTTCGCTATTATAATAATCTCTACAGTAAAATAAACATACTTTAAAATAGCATTCCGGGCTACCCATATCATCCTTCACACATAATAGTCCCTCCAGTCCATCCAGTATCAGCATATCTCCAAATCGAGAGACTACCCTAAATACTCCATAGGTTATGGAGATAAACAAACTCATAGTAAAGGCTCGGTATGGTAGGTGGCACGACACACAAGACAATGCCAGGGTAAATATACCAATTATGCACACGGGCTGGTGGTAACGCACCAGCCACATACGCCCACCCCGAACAACACTCCAAAATCAAGCGGTGCACCCAATCGATCACAACAGTAATAGAATGGTATCGAAGAAGTGTGTCCAGCCAGAGGTGCTACCTCCTTTAGCCCGAGATCGCTCATGTTTTAGCCACCTTAAGCTAACTCACGGGAGTCAGGTCCACGTAATGTACCTCAGGAACATCGCCACCATCCTACTTCATTCTAGAATCTCCACCGTGTACACAGTTGTTAAAGTGGTTTTCAGTATCGACAGGGAGTATGTCCATATCCGATCCCGGTCTCTTTAACAACCAATCTTTATTATAACCCGTTGTTATAATTTTAAAATGGTATTCATATTTCAAACATCAAATATCATTTAACAATTCAATATCATTTCAAAATATCCAACTTATCATACCATTTCAAAACCACATTCATTTTATTCAATTTAAAATACCATTTCAACTAACATTTTAAAATAGTTTATATTTCAAATCGAATTACTTCATTTAAATCATTTAAAATGAAGCTATTATATTTAATAATTAAATTATTAAATTTTCAAAATTTAATCTTTCAAAATTCATTTATTCAATTAAATTTATCAACAATGAAAATTCACCTTTCGTAGCATTTAGAAAATGCTACGGAAAGTCACATTCAAAATAGTTTTATTTTAACAAAAGACAGCATTTAAAAATGCTGTAATAGGGTTACATTAGTTTCAAATAAAACTTAGTTAAATCAAACAATTATAGCACACAAAATGCTATAATGGCCTTTAATTCAATATAGCTTTTTAGTTCATTTATATCAACTACAGCATTTACAAATGCTATGTTATCATTTACATTAGAAATAATAGCATTACAAAAATTGTTGTTAATTAATTTTCAAATATCCAATATAATTTCATAAACCATTAAATTTTCATTTAAACCATTTTAAACTTATAAAATCATATATTTTTCACTTTTATGACCATCATTTAATTTTCCTTAAATTCATGATTTTATAAAGTTAAATTTCCATTCAAAAATCAATATTTAATATTAATTCACTTATTAAATTCCAACATTCAATTTCAATTCATATAATTAAATTTTTAACTTAACACTTAAGTTTAAATTTTCAAATATAACTTAATTTCATTTTATTTACTTAACTTAAGAATTCACTTTTAAACCAAATTCATAAATTTTCAATTTAAGTTATATTTCAAAATTCAACTCAATATTCATTCATTTAACATTTTAACTTTATTCAAAAATCATTAATATGTTATAAAATCATTTTAAATTCATTTAAATTCAAAATATCATAAATTTATCATATTGTCATATTTATTTTAAATTCCATTTAAAATTAAATCAAAATTTCCACAATAACTTATATTTCAAATTTCCAACTTTATCGTTAATTTATTTAACTTATACATTCTTACAAAATCAATAATAGTATACAAAAATCATTTTTAATTAAATTTAAATCAAAATATTATAATATTTACATTTCTAAAATATTTTAAAATTTTTAGAAAAATTTATATTAACTTCGGGTCTGTATTTCATTTTCTAACATAGGAAAAGTGATACGGATAATATATCATTTCAATCCGTAGTTTACAAAGAAAACCCGGGTTTTATCATTTCAAACCCATAGTCCCAAGTAAATGAAATAATTTTAAAATCATTCAGGCCTATCATTTCAGCCCATAATGATTTTCCCATATTCTAAAATCCGTTCGGGTATGTATCATTTCAACCCATAGTGATTCTAATCTAAAGGGAACTTGCAGTGTGATAAAATGATATAAATAACAGAATAGCATTATATAACAGTAACAGATGTTATAACAGGTAAATAATCATGGGTGTACATCATATGGTCATAATATAGCAGATATAATATGGTGATGCATTTTACAGTTTCGAAAGTGATCGATTTACTAGTCATATAAGTATAAAACTGTTTAGTGAGAATAACTCACCGGTATAAGCTGGAGATGACAGCAAACGAATGCACAACTGAGATCCATAAAAGCACAATAGCACGTCAAAGATTCAAGTAGGAGAGCCAAAGATTAATTTCCTTGAACATAATTCAAACAAAACAATATAACACATAAGTTTTTCAACCCAAAATATAGTAAAACAATGTTAGAAATGAATGCACAAAGCAAAGCTAAAAGCTTTGCACTTGCTTTCAACCTTCCCTAGGCTCGGCCATAGGTTAGAATATATAGCTAAGGCATGGGTTTTGATCTGCTTTCGGGTTCATAAGAGGTCGGCCTAGCATAGGAAAAGATGGTGTAAAGTATGGGTGAGCATGAAGCAACACAATTTAAGTCAACACAACAATGTTTCAAGGCACAAAGGGCTCGGCCGCAAAGGTGGGCACGGACAACTTCAGGTGGGGTCAGGGGATGACGTGGCAGAGGTGTCAGGTCAGGTAGGGGCTGGAGATGGTGGTGTAGGTGGCGGCCAAGGGGGTGTTTGTGGTGGTGGAAGACTAGTGTGTTTGGCTATGCTTGATTCAAGGGGAGTTTGTGCATTTGGTGGTGGATCTTCTACCAAGGGTGGCTCGACTTGGGATGGTCAGTGAGAAGGAGGTGGTGGTGGAGGCGGCACAGCTGATGGAGATGGCAGGCCGACCCTAAAGATGTAGAAAGCAAGTGCAAATTCAAATAAAAAACAACGAAAAGTGAAAAAGAAAAAGAAGTTTTTTACCCAAAATTCTCACAAGAAGAGGCCGAACTTTTTTTGTGAGATGGAAAAGAAAATAATTCACGTGAAAATTAAAGAGAGAAGTCAGCTGAAGGTAGGAGTTATGGCAGCAAATATGGAAAGGTGTTGGTTGAAATGTGAAAAGGTGCGAATACAAAAGGACTTAAGCAAATCAAAGGTCATAAACTCTTCAATTTACCATATTTCTTTTGGAATTTTTAAATAACTGAAATATATATATATATATAAATTCAGATAAAAACACAAAAATATAGTGAATAAACAGAAATAAATAAATATTAATTATAAATAATTAAATCAAGAAAAATAGCAAAGAAAATGTAAACTAGGCTAGAAAATTTGAAAATAAATGAAACAAATTCTGGAAATTTTTTATGCACTTGAAAAATATTTATTAATAAAGATAAGAACACAAAAATAAAATGCATTCACAAAAATAAATAAATAAATTTTAATTAAATATAATTTAAATGAAGAAAATAGCAGAAAAATGGAAACTAGCCTTTAAAAATAGAAAATAAATGTAATAAATTTTGAAAAAAATCTTATTATCATTTTAAAAATATTTATAAATGAAATCTTACAAATAAAACAAATTTAAAATAATTTTAAAATAAAATAAAGTCAAATTTAAACTATATTCAAAAATCTAGGGTTGTTACACTCTCCCCCACTCAAATCTTTTCGTCCTCGAAAAGAACGGACAAGGAAAATAAAGGGAAACAAGATAGAAAAACAAAATAGTACCTAAAATGAACAATTTCAGATTCGAAGCATGAATGGTTTCCTCCATTTTTCAGGTACAATCTCGATCGTCAGTACTCCACTGTACTTTGACCAAATTAACAGATTTCGTTCTGAGATGCTTCGTACATCTGTTGACAATACGAAGTGGCTTCCTCTCAACAGTCAAATTTGGCTCGATATCCAAACTATCAAGAGAAGAAGGCTGGACAATAAGAGATGGATCATGAAGATGTCGGTGAAGACGCGAGACATGGAATACATCATGCACTCCAGAAAGCTTCTCGGGCAAATCCTGACGATAAGCCAAAGAACCAACTCTTTTCACAATGCAGAAAGGACCAATGAACCTAGGAGAAAGCTTCCCTCTACGACCAAAGCGACTGACATTCCTCAAGGGAGAAACCTTAAGGAACACCCGATCACCAACAGAAAATTCCAAATTCCGCCTATGTCTATCAGCATATTTCTTCTGCCTCTCCTGAGCGGCTCTCAACCTCCTTTAATCTCCTCAACTCTCTTAGAAGCTTCCAAAATCACATCAGGACCAAGAACCAAACGATTACCGGATTCAATCCAGCAAGATGGGGATCTACAAGGTCGTCCGTATAGAGCAGCAAACGAAGACATTTTAAGAATGGCCTGAATGCAAATATGGAATGAGATAGATAAAAAGATTAAGAATAGATTGAAAAACAGAAGATAAGATTGTACCTGTTAGCTATTATTGTAGGTAAATTAGGCAAGATGGAGATGATCTTCCCAAGATCCTCCATAATCAAGCACACAAGCACGAAGAAGATCCTCGAGAATCTGATTCACTCTTTCCGTTTGACCGTCGGTCTATGGATGGTAATCAGTGCTCAGATTCAAACGAGTACCCAGGGGTTCCTGAAAAGCCTTCCAGAACTGACTAGTAAAGATAGGGTCACGATCACAAACAATACTAAGAGGAATACCATGGTGACGAACAATCTCTCTCATGTAGATCTCACATAAGCTAGAAGCAGACCGAGTAGACTTGACGGGAATAAAATGAGCGGACTTGGTCAGTCTATCTACAATAACCCAGATACTCTCATTACCCCTCCGAGTCCTCGGTAAACTATCGATGAAATCCATGGAAACTTGTTCCCACTTCCAATTGGGAATCCCAAGGGGGTGCAACAAACCAGGGGTCTTCTGGTGATCGGCTTTGACTTGCTAACAAGTCACACACCGACTAACAAAGATAGAGATAAGAGAAGAAAGAAAGGCTTACATTAATCGCAGCGATATTGACTGGACCAACTGAAACTCCATTTAGAAACAATATGTCCGAGATATCGGACTTCATCCTTCCAGAAATGGCATTTAGAAAATTTAGCCTGCAACTAATAATTTTTGAGAGTCTCAAGAACATATTCCAAATGCGACTCATGCTCTTCCTTGGTCTAGAGAAGACAAGGATATCATCAACAAAGACTAGCACAAATTTATTAAGCACAACATGAAAAACACGATTCATCAAATCAACAAAGAAAGCACGAGCATTAGTCAAACCGAAAGGCATGACTAACCATTTATGAAAACCATTCTCAGTGCGGAAAGCAGTCTTGGAATGCTATCCTCGACAACCCTGAGATGATGAAAACCAGTGGCAAGATCAAGCTAGAGAAAACAGTGGCACCATAAAACTGATCAAACATGTCATTGATACGAGGCATTGGATATCTGTTTTTCATAGTGAGCTTGTTCAACTCCCTATAGTCAACACACATCCGAAGAGAACCATCAGACTTGGTGAAAAAAACCACCGAAGCTCCCCATTCAGAAAAACTAGGCCTAATCAGACCTTTGGAAGACAAGTCCTCAATTTGCTTTCCCATCTCAACCTTCTCACGGGGTGCCATTCTTCTAGGAGGAAGAACAACAGGTTGAGCACCAGGAATAAGATCAATCTGAAAATCAATTTCCCACTTCGAAAATAAAGAAGTGACTTCACCAAATACATCGGGATATAGTCTAACCATAGGAGTCGAATCAAGATCACTAGGAGAAGAATCCAGAGAATAAATAAAGTCCCAGCAAAATCTAGAGGCATGCGGCACTGAATAATCAAGGAATTTCCTTGATCATCAACAAGGTGAACAGTCCGGGTTTTACAAGAGATATGAGCATCATGATTCACTAACCAATCCTGACTAAGCAATAAATCAAAAGCATCGAATCCCAGAACATAAAAATCACCACAAAAGCGATGATCATAATGGAGAAGTTTCACTTGCTTACAAATTCGATTAAGGTTAGCGGGACCCCCAATAGGATTTGAAACACATAATGGAACCGAAGCATACTCAGGAGATAGGAGATGCTCAAACTTATCACACAAATCAACAGAAATAAAACTGAGTGAAGCTCCAGTATCAAACAACACACGAACATGATGATGGAATAAAGTAAATGAACCCTGGAGAGTACCTTGGTCATCACTAGGAGCAGGAGCAGGTGGAGGAACTGGAGAAGATGCAGAAGTGACAACAAATATACAAGAAGGAGTACCCCTCTGCTGGGTAGGGCATTCCTTCTTAAAATGACCAGGTTGGAGACAGATATGGCAGAGATCACGTCTAGCCAACTGAGCAGGTGGAGGAACAACAACACCAGCTAAAGTAGGACATGTATTGGCATAGTGTCCCTTCTGATCACACCTAAAGCAAGTGATGGAGGAGAGATTAACTGGTTGCCTCTGAGCAGGAGCAGATGATGAAGATCCCAAACCAGAATGCTTCTGCCAATTCTTCTTCTGCTGTTGGAAATTAGGCTTACGCTTCTTGGAATTAGCAGATGAAAAATGAGCACTAGAAACAGCAGGACCTTTGGATGTGGGGTTCTCATAGCGAATAGCCATATCCATAAGCTGGGTGAAAGAACCATGAACATGAGAAATGAGGCGACTATAATACTCTGGACGAGCACCAAAAACGAATTTCTCATTCTTCTTGAGAGGAGTATCAATCAGGCTAGGACCGAACTTGGAAAGTCCATTGAACTTCCTCTCATACTCAGTAAAAGACATGCTACCCTTCTTAAGATCCATAAACTCACGATAAAGCTGAGATTTCCCGGCTTCTGGCATCCATTTTGCCACAAAAGCCTCCCTGGAAAAGAGATACAGAACAAGCTTAACATAGATTCAAAAGGAAAGGAAAAATAGGAACAAAATTCAAGATAACACAAAGGATACCTAAACTGCTCCCAAGTAATATCAGCTTCGACGGTGTTAGCCATAACAGACTCCCACCAATCTAAAGCAGAATCACGCAACTGCCAAGCTGCTAACTGACGCTTCTAGGCATCAGCAATATCAAGACCAGTAAATATCCTTTCAAGACTCTACAACCATTGCTGAGCCTCAATGATGCTCTCTGAAATGGTGAATGGGGTTCCACCTAGTTGAGAGAATTCCTTATAGAGAACAGTGAATCGAACAGGAGCAACTGGTTGAGGAGCTGGGGAAATACCACAACCCCTACCTCTGGCATTTCCTCGATTCATCCTGAAAAATATCAAGAATGAATTTAGAACAAGGTAAAGAAAAGCCAAAGATAAGTTAAGGTAAGACAAGAGAATTCACTTGGATGAATATCCTAAAGAAAGAAAATCTAACTAGGTAGATACGAAGAAAGGAAGTTAGAAAATATTTGAAAATCCATTAAAATAAGAATTATATATATATATATATATCAAAATAATCTTTGAAAATCTTTTGAAAACATTTTGAAAAATCATTTTATACTTTGAAAATACGTCTCTCACAAAGATATATTTCTGAGATTGATTTCACTCATTTTAGGGTGGAAATACCCTACCTCTAATGAGTTTTGCTCCGCAGAGGCAATGGTTTGCCAAAAAACCAAAGCTCTGATACCAACTATGACGACCCGCCATTTCGTACCATTCAAATCGACAATAATCCACACATGTCAGATTTGAGTGATGCAAAATAACAGACTGTAAATAAATTTGGAGCAAATGAAATCAAATACACAGAATCACAGACACAGAACAATCAGAATAACTCGCAGCGGAATATAAAATAACATAGTAGTTCATGAAGCTACTATAACATAGTCTCAAACCAAATACATAATAATAGTCCGAAACAACATAATAGAAATCCCAAATATATAAAAGTTCACTAATACATGATATAAACTAGAAAAGCTAAAACAGAAATAGATATAAATGTAGATAAGCAGAAACTCCAGCAAAGACCAGCTTCAGAAAGAGAATCCAAAGCCGTGAATACTCAGGTTGACCCGAGCGTAAAGCAAAACACTCGAGTCAGGACAATATATACGTATATAATGTAAACCAACTCGTGTGATCTGTAATAAAGATACAAGTAACTTAATGGATGCCTGGGACTGCTCATCCTCTAAGGATCCGTTAAACTATTTACTATATAGTAATATTTCGCTATTATAATAATCTCTACAGTAAAATAAACATACTTTAAAATAGCGTTCCGGGCTACCCATATCACCCTTCACACATAATAGTCCCAGTAGTCCATCCAGTATCAGCATATCTCCAAATCGAGGGACTACCCTATATACTCCATGGGTTACGGAAGAAAAACAAACTCGTAGTAAAGGCTCGCTATGGTAGGTGACACGACACACAAGGCAATGCCAGGGTAGATATACCAATTACGCACACGGACTGGTGGTAACGCAGCAGCCATATACGCCCATCCCGAACAACACTCCAAAATCAAGGGGTGCACCCAATCGATCACAACAGTAATAGAATGATATCGAAGAAGTGTGTCCAGCCAGAGGTGCTACCTCCTTTGGTCCGAGATCGCTCCTGTTTCAGCCACCTTAAGCTAACTCACGGGAGTCAGGTCCACGTAATGTACCTCAGGAACGTCGCCACCATCCTACTTCATTTTGGAATCTCCACCGCATACACAGTTGTTAAAGTGGTTTTTGGTATCAATAGAGAGTATGTCCATATCCGATCCCAGTCTCTTTAACAACCAATCGTTATTACAACCAGTAGTTATAATTTTAAAATGGTATTTATATTTCAAAAATCAAATATCATTTAACAATTCAATATCATTTCAAATCCATTTCAAAATATCCAACTTATCGTATCATTTCAAAACCACATTCATTTAATTCAATTTAAAATACCATTTCAACTCACATTTTAAAATAGTTTACATTTCAAATCGAATTACTTCATTAAATCATTTAAAATGAACTTATTATATTTAATAATTAAATTATTAAATTTTCAAAATTTAATCTTTCAAAATTCATTTATTCAATTAAATTTATCAACAATGAAAATTCACCTTTCGTAGCATTTAGAAAGTGCTACGGAAAGTCGCATTCAAAACAGTTCAATTTAACAAAAAACAGCATTTAAAAATGCTGTAATAAGGTTACATTAGTCTCAAATAAAACTTAGTTAAATCCAACAATTATAGCACTTACAAAATGCTATAATAACCATTAATTCAATATAGCTTTTTAGTTCATTTATATCAACTACAGCATTTACAAATGTTATATTATCATTTACATTAGAAATAATAGCATTACAAAAATTGCTGTTAATTAACTTTCAAATACCCAATATAATTTCATACACCATTAAATTTTCATTTAAACCATTTCAAACTTATAAAATCATATATTTTTCACTTTTATAACCATCATTTAATTTTCCTTAAATTCATGATTTGATAAAGTTAAATTCCATTCAAAAATCAATATTTAATAATAATTCACTCATTAAATTCCAATATCCAATTTCAATTCGTATAATTAAATTTTTAACTTAGCACTTAAGTTTAAATTTTCAAATATAACTTAATTTAATTTTATTTACTTAACTTAAAAATTCACTTTTAAACCAAATTCACAAATTTCCAATTTAAGTTATATTTCAAAATTCAACTCAATATTCATTCACTTAACTTTTTAACTTTATTCAAAAATCATTAATATATTATAAAATCATTTTAAATTTATTTAAATTCAAAATATCATAAATTTATCATATGAAAATTTAAATTCCATCTAAAATTAAATTTAAATTTTCAAAATAACTTATACTTCAAATTTCCAACTTTAACGTTAATTTATTTCACTTATAAATTCTTAGAAAATCAATAATACTTTACAAAAATCATTTTTAATTAAATTTAAATCAAAATATTATAATATTTATATTTCTAAAATATTTTAAAATTTTTAGAAAAACTTATATTAACTACGGGTCTGTATTTCATTTTCTAACCTAGGAAAAGTGATACGGATAATATATCATTTCAATTCGTAGTTTACAAAGAAAACCCGGGTTTTATCATTTCAAACCCGCAGTCCCAAGTAAATGAAATAATTTTAAAATCATTCAGGCCTATCATTTCAGCCCATAACGATTTTCCCCTAGTCTAAAGTTTGTTCGGGTATGTATCATTTCAACCCATAGTGATTCTAATCTAAAGGGAACTTGCAGTGTGATAAACTGATATAAATAACAGAATAGCATTATATAACAGTAACAGATGTTATAACAGGTAAATAAGCATGGGTGTACATCATATGGTCGTAATATGGCAGATATAATATGGTAATGCATTTTACAGTTTCAAATGTGATCAATTTACTAGCCATATAAGTATAAAACTTTCTGGTGAGAATAACTCACTGGTATAAGCTAGAGATGACAACAAATGAATGCACAACTGAGATCCACAAAAGCATGATAGCACGACAAAGATTCAAGTGGGAGAGCCAAAGATTAATTTCCCTGAATACAATTCAAACAAAACAATATAACCACATAAGTTTTTCAACCTAAAATATAGTAAAACAATGTTAGAAATGAATGCACAAAACAAAGCTAAAAGCTTTGCACTTGCTTTCAACCTTCCCTAGGCTCGGCCATAGGTTAGAATACATGACTAAGGCATGGGTTTTGATCTAGTTTTAGGTTCATAAGAGGTCGGCCTAGCATAGGAAAAGATGGTGTAAAATATGGGTGAGCATGAAGCAACACAATCTAAGTCAACACAACAATGTTTCAAGGCACAAAGGGCTCGGCTAAAGCAAAGGTGGGCATGGCCAACTTCAGGTGGGGTCAGGGGATGACGTGGCAGAGGTGTCAGGTCTGGTAGAGGCTAGAGATGGTGGTGTAGGTGGCGGCCAAGGGGGCGTTTGTGGTGGTGGAAGACTAGTGTGTTCGGCTATGCTTGATTCAAGAGGAGTTTGTGCATTTGGTGGCGGATCTTCTACCTATGGTAGCTCGGCTTGGGATGGTTAGTAAGAAGGAGGTGGTGGTGAATGGCTCAGGTGGTGGTGGAGATGGCATAGCTCATGGAGATGGCAGGCTGATCCTAAAGATGGAGATAGCAAGTGCAAATTCAAATAAAAAACAATGAAAAGTGAATAAGAAAAAGAAGTTTTTTACCCAAAATTTCTCGCAAGAAGAGGTCAAACTTTTTTTGTGAGATGAGAAAGAAAATAATTCACGTGAAAATGATAGAGAAGTCGGCTAAAGGTAGGAGTTATGGCAGCAAATATGGAAAGCTGTTGGTTGAAATGTGAAAAGGTGTGAATACAAAAGGACTTAAGCAAATCAAAGGTCATAAACTCTTCAATTTACCATATTTCTTTTGAAATTTTTAAATAACTGAAATATATATATAAATTCAGATAAAAATACGAAAATTTAGTAAATAAACGAAAATAAATAAATAAATATTAATTATAAATAATTAAATCAAGAAAAATAGCAAAGAAAATGTAAACTAGGCTAGAAAATATGAAAATAAATGAAACAAATTTTGGAAAATTTTTATGTACTTGAAAAATATTTATAAATAAAGATAAGAATATAAAAATAAAATGCATTCACAAAAATAAATAAATAAATTTTAAGTAAATATAATTTAAATGAAGAAAACAGCAGAAACATGGAAACTAGTCTTTAAAAATAGAGAATAAATGCAATTAATTTTGAAAAAATCTTATCATCACTTTAAAAATATTTATAAATGAAATATTACAAATAGAATTTTTTTTAAATAATTTTAAAATAAAATAAGTTTAAATTTAAATTATATTCAAAAATCTAGGATTGTTACAGTTACAGACTTTTTGACGCTGGTTTGGACGAATTTTGAGACTGTTCAAATTTTGAGTTTAAATTGGATTTTGATTCTATTTTAAATTCAAAAGGTGAGTGTTTTAATCCACTCACAACTTCTAAAATTTCTTATGTTTCTTAAAGTTGATTCATGATATGATTAGGAATTCATTTATGACTTTTTTGTACATTTTTAAGCATCTTCTCGGTTAAATTGAATTTATTTGAATAAAATTTGTTATTCAATTTATTTTTCATATAAACTGCCAGTTAATTACCTGTTATTTATTATCAGTTTCTATATTGATATTTATGGATTGTTTTGGATGATGATTGTGATGGATGTTGATTGTTGATATTGGTTGAATGGATGTTTAGTTTATATCGTAATAAATTACAAGTTCATTATGGTTTATTATTAATTCGAGATTGTGGTTTGAAATGATATACAACCGTAAAATAATAAATTGCAGATTGAAATGATAAATATCTGTATCACTTGACCATAGGATAGAAAATTATATACAGACACCATGGTCTATATATATATATAAATATTTTTAAATGATTTCTATGGTATTGTAAAAAAAATATGGTTTTGTATAAATATTGATTTTAGATATTATACAAATGTTATTTTATTCTTTATTTTTATGCTATGTATAAAAAAAATTTAATACAGAATAAGCTCAATAATAAGTTTGATTTTTATTAAAGATAATATGGTTAAGTATTTAAATTATATTTTAATACAGAGTTTATAATAATTTTAATAAAATTAAGGTTGAGAAGATAGAATTGAAATTGATTTGAAATTGTATTTAATGTAGAAATTTATTCAATGAAACCGATTTGGAGCTTATGGAATTTAAGATTTGTAAAGGATATGATCTATAACTTGATTTTGGTTTAAGGTGAATTAAATAAATATTTCAAGTACAAATAAATTGAAGGAAACATTTAGTTATTTGTAATGTAGGTCTTATTTAATTTATAATGGATTTATTAAGTAAAGGTTTGAAACTAAATAATAGAAAATTGAATTTGATATATATATATATATATATATATATATATATATATATATATATGAAATTATCAAACTTAGTTTTGAAATTGTTGAATACTTAAGTTTGAAATATAATAAATTTGAAATGGATTATTTTGTGGATCAAACCAATTTTGAAATCAATATAATTTGGAATGGTTTATTTGAAAACCGAATTGAATTGAAATTTATGATTTGAGATTTGGTTAAATCTAAAATTTTGGAATTCGAGTTGTTTGGAATTGATTTGTGAAATAAGCTATTTATTATATAAAGTATTTTCATATTTAAACCATTTAAGTGGTGGAAGTTATGTTTCAAAGTTACGTGTTTCAAAGTACTATGATTTGAAATTTTATAATTTCAAGTGTTTCGGTTTCAAAGTGTATAACTTTGAAAGTGCTATGACTTTTGAAAAAGATATATTTGAAATAAAAATGATATCGTATTGATTTAGTTTTAAAATGGAAATGATATCATATTTATATGGTTTTGAAATGGCAATGGTATTTCGGTTTAAAGTATAAATTATTTTACAATGAACGCGGTGTAATAATAACGTTTGGTTGTTAAAGAGACCGGGATCGGAAGTTGTCATACTCTCTGCCAACTCCAAAAACCACTTTAACAACCGTGTACATGGTAGAGATTCTAGAATGAAGTAGGATGGTAGCGACGTTCTATTGAGGTATGTGCGTGGACCCGACTCCCATGCGTTGGCATAAGGTGGCTATAATAGGAGCGATTACAGGCCAGTGAGGTACTTCCTCTTATCGGACACACTCCTTCGACACCATTCTATTACTTTGTGATTAATTGGGGCCCTTTGATTTTAGGGGTTTGGCTCGAGGTGGGCGGTAGCTGTGCGCTATGCGTCACCACCAGTCCGGATGCGTAATTGGTATATCTACCCTGGCATTGCCTAGTTATGCTATGTCACCTATCCTAGCGCGCCTTGTACAAGTTTGATTTGTGTCGTACCTATGGAGCATCTTCTCGTAGCCTCTCGATCAAGAGGTACGCAGGTGTTGTATAGACTATTGGCACTATTGCGTGTTAAGGGCTATATGGGTAACCCCTTAACGCTATTTAAAAGTAAGTTTATTTTACTAATAGACATTATTATAATAGCATATATTACTACATAGTAGATAGTTTGATTGATCCTTAGGAGATGTAAATCCCGAACATCTCTTAAGTTACTGCACTCATGTTAGACACTAGATAGGAGATGTCAAATCCCATAAACATCTCTGACACCGTTCTAAATTCATTTTATTTACCGTTGATTTAACTTACATAAGATCTTTTAGTTCTAACTCGAGTGTTTTGTCCTTTCAATTCGCTCGGGTCAGCCTGAACATTTCAGGGTTTAAGACCTTACTTCTGGAGGACGAAGATGAAGATTTTATTACTATTATTTACTATATTGTTCCATTGAATCACATTGTTCCGCTGCATTGTTATTTATTATTCTTTGGTATGTATAACTCTGATTCTGTGTTGTATAAGTATAACCAAAGTGTTTGTAAAACAGCTTCATGAACTGTTTATTTGATTATTATATTTTGTCGTCCCACTGCAAGATTCTATTTTGGTTTTTCTTTCTCTGCTTTTTCATATTCACCCCAATAAAAATCCGTCCTTCTGTATGGTTTAAGTCTAACGTGTGTGATTTATCGTCGATTCAAAGCGTACAAAAAGGCGGGTTGTTACATTTGGTATCAGAGGGAGGTTTAGCGAAAACCTTAGCTTTGTGGGTCTGACTCTTTGTTAATAGGGTAGTAATTCCCTATGATGAGTCGCTAAGGGTATATATATGAGAGAGCGTATTTGTTAGTGTTATAAATGGTTTTGATATTGTGTTAATTCGTTCCGTTTTTATTTATAAATTCTGGTTGGTGCATAGGATGTTATAACATCAATAAGGATTTCTAAACACATAAAGGACAGACCAACACGATATTTGTTTTAAAATATATTATTTCACCTGTTGCATATTTTTTGTATATAAAATAATAATTTTATAAATGTTATGTTTGGTCGTAATATATATTGTTGGTAGGTAGTGAAATTTATAACTATTGGATGTAAAATAAAATTTACAAATAAAAATAAAGAAAAATTGGAAATTTAGAACTTAAGTTCCGTGGGTTTTGAAACTTTCTTTCAAATAATTTTGGGATAAAATAATAATAATATTAGAAGTATTTTCTGATATGAATATCTCAATGTGATTTGAAAGAACCGCTTTAAAGAAATTCTGAAAAGAAATAAGTTATGTACTCCCTTCTTTGTCGTTGAAAAATAATTTTAGTGATGAGTGCATGCATCATCGACATTCGTTTTCGAGTTTCTAAGTGGAAAGGCCACTGTAGTAGTTTTACTATAGATTTATGTTGATAAACAAATATAAATTTCAAATTTCTTTAAATATAATTGGATATATAAGTTGTAAGTATATACGTTTATCTATTATTTTAAAATGATTTGAAATTTAACCCGGGTGTAGTTCTTAAGTTTCCGTTAATTAATAGTTTCAATTACTATAGTGAAATGGAATGCAACTAATTAATAATTGGAACCCCTAATTAAAATAAAAGATTAGATGCTAGGTTATAAATGAAGTTTCCAGAAAGTTGAAATATGTAACCTATAAAAACAAAGATATGATTATTGAACGTTTAATTTATTAAGAGAAATAAGATAAACTTGTACAATTTTCAATTGCTTTATTAAAAGGCATATATATAACTTACCAAAAGTTTTAAAAGTTGTAATGTTTAATAAGAAAATGTAATGGAAATTGTACAAGTAAACTCATGAATGAAAGTATTCATTGAATTTCTTTTATAAATAAGAATTTGACTTTATAGTGGTTATAAGCTTAAGTTATAATTGAAATATTACCATAATAAAATGTGATAGAAAGTAAATATTGCAAGTGGATGACTATAAACTTAAGTTAATGAATTGAAACGCTAAGTAATTGAATTAAACATGAACACTATTAATAAATAAATGTAAATAAATGAATGTAAATAAATTAATGTAAATAAATGAAATTAAGTAGTGAATAAATGAATAAGATGCAATAAAAAGAAACTGACATGATATGAATAAATGAAAATGAGATTTTGTAAGAAATGAATAAAAGAAAATGTAAATAAGTGCTGAATGAATAAATAGGAACAAAATTTTGTAAGAAATAAATGAAAAATTAAAGAAAGTAATCACTGAATGAAGATAAAGTATGAAAATAAAAGGACGGAAATGAAACTGTAAGAAATAAAATGTAAATTAAAAAGATAATTATTATATGAATGAAAAGGAAGTGAAGCAATAAATGTTGTGAAATGAAATTAATAAGTACGAACATAATTTATGCTTGTGGTCATTGTTTGTTTGGTTTATGGTTGTGTGGAAAATGATACTTTAAAATTATTTGGATGTATGAATAATCTATCTAATTTCATCTAAGACTGTTGAGTAAATGGTGCACTTAGTAGTTTATTTTTCATTCTATACAATTTAAAGTTTTTGAACCCAAAAAACCATTTGTTTTGTTTGATATGAATGGATAATTGATTTGTGTTGATTTTATAGGAAGATTGTGTATTGGTTGTAAGTGATTGTTGTTTATATTGATTGCTTATAAGTGGTTGAAACAAATTTAAATATTTCATTTTATATAATTATTATCTCTTTTTGGATTATATAAGTGAAATATAGGTTATGGAAGCAATTGCTACTGCTTTTGGTTTCATACAATAAGCATTAGTTGGTCGATAAATAGGTACGTTCTCGGATTACGGTTTTATAGCGTTATTATATGGTTTTCCTCGTTGTTGGGATATGTTATTTTGAGATATTGTGATATATATTGTTACATTTGATATTATATTTTCTTCCAAACCTCTCCGTATAAAGGAGACTCTGCCGAAATTTTTCATAAAGTTTTGGACTAAGAAAATTTTTCTAAAATATTTTCCAAACTTGTTGTAGTTTGAGTATAGAAAGATTTAATGGTTATAAATTGGTATACTTTATTCAAATTATTTTATGTTACAAATATATTGTTTATAAATTTAATATTTTGAAAAATAAGATATTGACTATTTAATTTCTTCTTTTCCCTTCTTTTTCTTTTTTGGGGACGAAAAGTTTTGAGTGGATGAGAGTGTAACAACCCGTAAAATTTCGATAATGTAATTTGTTAATCTAATGAATCTTGTTATTTAATATTGGAAGAAATAAAAAGTTATAAGGTAATAATGAAATAATAACTAAGATGAAACGTAACAAGGTTAATTAAAGTTAATAATTAATGAATTCGAATGAAATTCCAGTTAAACAAACTAATTTAAAAGTTATAACTTGGTTATAAAGTGAATATAAGAAAACAAGTGTAAATAGTGAATCAATTGATGGATTAGTATATAATTATTGATAATTGGATAAAACAGCGTTATGTAAACAATTGTAACATTGTCTGTTAATAATAACTTATAAGTGTAATTAGAAGCTAACGGTAACAATTATTGTATACTACCCCTCTATTTAACATGTTAATTTAAACTGGAAATAAATTTCAACGAATGTAATTAAATATTATGTTAATGCAAATTAAGCTAATATTTGGAAGTAACGTTGATTTTATTCATAATATGATAATTCGTTAAATAAAAAGAGTGGCGAGATTTCTTAATTTATTCGAATTTAAAAGCTAGTAATTGGATTTATGGCAAATAAATGAAATTAAATATTTAAATATTATGATGATGGGAAATTAAGATGAAACTGGGAAACATTAATGTGCTAGGAGATAAACCAATGTTAGTGATACCCTTATTATAATGAAAGATCTGAATAACAAGGGTTTAAAATTTAACAAATGAATTTGGAATTTTAATTTATAATTTCTGAATTTAATGAAATTGAAACTAACCACTAAAATTGATGAATTAATCAACGTTAAATCGACATCTAAATTTGTTTAAATTATTGTAAATAATTAAAAAATCAAAAATGATAATGATTGCTAATTGTAGAATTGGAATTGAAAATTTGATTTAATTAATTTAATATTAGTTTATTGATTAACTAGAAAATAGTCATTTTGGCCACTGGCTCGGATTTCTACGAAACCAGTTTCATCGGATCCATTATGTTGAATTATTGTAGGATTTCAAGTTCGGAATGATCGGGCTTGTCGTTTGATCGTACGAGCTCGGAACGCCTAGAAATCTGTTTAATTGAAATCAATTTGAAATAAACCGATCTTAGCATAACTGCTTCATATGATGGAAATTGGACTTGAAACCTATTCTATTGAGTTTAAAATATTTAAAAACATCTATTTTGACATATAGGTTGATCCATTTTCGTTTCGGAGACAGAACGGGCTTTGAGGGTCGCTTATCATTCCAATCGAAATCAAATCTGATCCGTTCTTTCTATTTTATGACCTATCTATAAATATCCTGTTATAAACCCTAATGGTCCTCAATTCAGTTATCTGTACGTATAATTTCATTTGTTCCTCTCTTTGGTAAATAAACCCTAATTCCAAATTGCAAATCTAGTCAAAATCAAAATGAAAATTCAACTCCTCAAAACCCTAACAAATTATGTATTGTAGGAAAGCTCTTGACGAGCGTAATTCACTGTACTGTTCGTTTTTTGATTCGAATTACCATTTTTCTGGAATTCACGAATAAATTTTGGCCGTCCGTTCTTTGATTTCATGATTTGACGGCAGATCTTCGACTAATCGTCGATGAGAGAGTACTGGAGCGTTGAGGGAGTCGAGGCAAACTCGTCTATATAGTTGCATCGTGTCCAAGATGGAGGAAATCGCTGATTTTGGCCAGTAAAGGGTACAACGGCGCAGCTTACATGGGCACGTGTTAGACGGCCGCAATTTCGTGGCGAGGTCGGCCTGAGGAGCTCGATTCATTTCTGTCCTCTGATCATCGCCAGAGCGCATGTCGACGACGAAGAATATCAATGGGTTGCCGCGGCTTTTGGGAGGTCAAAATTCGGTTCCTGTAGCTGCTAGGGTTCCAAGCTTTTGAGAGGTGACATGTACGAGTAAATTTATTTATTTTATTAGTTTATAATTTTAAATCAAACCATCTTTTAACTGAATAACTTTCTCGTACGATATCCGATTTAAACGCGGTCTTTTTGTTAGGATTGTATTGAAATCATAGACTTATTGATGCTGGTTTGGACGAATTCTAAGCGTGTTCAAATTTTGGGTTTAAATTGGATTTAGATTCAATTTAAATTTAGAAGGTGAGAGTTTTAACCCACTCACAACTTCTGAAATTTTTTATGTTTGTTAAAGTTAATTCATGATGTGATTAGGAATTCATTTATGATTGTTTGGTATATTTTTAATCATCATCTCTGTTAAATTGAATTTATTTGAATAAAATTTGTTATTCGATTTATTATTGCATATAAAGTGCTAGTTAATTACCTGTTATTTATTATTAGTTTCTATATTGATATTTATGGATTGTTTTGGATGATGATTGTGATGGATGTTGATTGTTGATATTGGTTGAATGGATGTTTAGTTTATATCGTTATAAACTGTAAGTTCGTTATGGTTTATTATTAATTCGGGATTGCGGTTTGAAATGATATACAATCGTAAAATATTAAATTGCGGATTGAAGTGATAAATATCCGTATCACTTGACGATAGGATAGAAAATTATATGCAGACACCGTGGTCTATATATATAAAAATATTTTTGAAATGATTTCTATGGTTTTGTAAAGAAATATATGGTTTTATATAAATATTGATTTTAGATATTATATAAATATTATTTTATTCTTGATTTTTAAGTTATATATAAATTTGTTTTAATATAGAATAAGCTTAATAATAAGTTTGATTTTTATTGAAGATAATATGGTTAAGTATTTAAATTATATTTTAATATAGAGTTTGTAACGATTTTAATAAAATTAAGGTTGAGAAGATAGATTTGAAATTGATTTGAAATTGTATTTAATGCATAAATTTATTCAATGAAACCGATTTGGAACTTATGTAATTTAAGATTTGTAAAGGATATGATCTATAACTTGATTTTGGTTTAAGGTGGATTAAATAAGTATTTCAAGTATAAATAAGTCGAAGGAAAAGTTTAGTTATTTGTAATGTGGGTCTCATTTAAATGATAATGGATTTATAAAGTAAAGGTTTGAAAATAAATAATAGCAAATTGAATTTAATATATATATGAAATTATCAAACTTAGTTTTGAAATTGTTGAATACTTAAGTTTGAAATATACTAAATTTGAAATAGTTTGTTTTATGGATCAAATCTGTTTTGAAATCAATATAATTTAGAGTGGTTTATTTGGAAACTGAATTGAATTGAAATTTATGATTTGAGATTTGGTTAAATATAAAATTTTGGAATTCGAGCAGTTTGGAATTGATTCGTGAAATCGAAGAAGCTATTTATTGTATAAAGTATTTTAATATTTAAACCACTTAGGTGGTGGAAGTTATGTTTCAAAGTTACGAGCTTCAAAGTATTATGATTTGGAAGTGTTATAATTTCAAGGGTTTCGGTTTCGAAGTATATAACTTTGAAAGTGCTATGACTTTTGGAAAAGGATATATTTGAAATAAAAATGATATCATGTTGATTTAGTTTTGAAATGGAAATGATATCATATTTCTATGGTTTTGAAATGGCTATGATATTTCAGTTTAAAGTTTGCAATGACCGCGGTGTTATAATAACGTTTGGTTGTTAAAGAGACTGGGATCAGAAGTTGTCATACTCTCTGCCAACTCCGAAAACCACTTTAACAACTGTGTACGCGGTGGAGATTCCAGAATGAAGTAGGATGGTGGCGACGTTCTATTGATGTATGTACGTGGACCCCGCTCCCGTAAGTTAGCATAAGGTGGCTAAAATAGGAGCGATTACGGACCAGTGAGATAGCTCCTCTTATCGGACACACTCCTTCGAAACCATTCTGTTACTTTGTGATTGATTGGGGCCCTTTGATTTTGGGGGTGCGGCTCTAGGTAGGCAGTAGCTGCATGCTATGTGTCATTACCAGCCCGGATGCATAATTGGCATATCTACCTTGGCATTGCCTAGTTGTGCCATGTCACCTACCCTAGCATGCCTTGTATGAGTTTGATTTGTGTCATACCTATGGAGCATCTTCTCGTAGCCTCCCGATCAGGAGGTACGCAGGTATTGTATAGACTATTAGCACTATTACGTGTTAAGGGCTATATGGGTAACCCCTTAATGCTATTTAAAATTAAGTTTATTTTACTAATAGACATTATTATAATAGAGCATATTACTACATAGTAAATAGTTAAAGGATCCTTAGGAGATGTAAATTTCGAACATCTCTTAAGTTACTGCACTCACGTTAGACACTGGATAGGAGATGTCAAATCCCGTAAATATCTCCGACGCCATTGCACTCATATTATTTACCATTGATTTAACTTACATAAGATCTTTTAGTTATGACTTGAGTGCTTTGTCCTTTCAATTCGCTTGGGTCAGCCTGAGCATTTCACGGTTTGAAGACCTTACTTTTGGAGGACGAAGATGAAGATTTCATTACTATTATTTGCTATATTGTTCCACTACATCACATTGTTCCACTGCATTGTTATTTATTATTCTTTGGTATGTGTAACTCTGATTCTGTGTAGTATAAGTATAATCAAAGGTTTTGTAAAACAACTTCATGAACTGTTTATTTGATTAGTATTTTCGTCGTTCCGTTGCAAGATTCTATTTTGTTTTTCCTTTCTCTGCTTTTTCTTAATCACCCCAATAACAATCCGCCCTTCTGTATGGTTTGGGTCTGATGTGTGTGGTTTGCCGTCGATTTAAAGCGTACAAAAAGGCGGGTTGTTACAAAACTCGATTTCAATTGAAAATGACAATTGAAATATGCTGGTGTTAGTTGTTTACATTACTATATATACGCTGTTATCTATATCTATTCGCCTATGACATTTGACACCATTATCTGTTATTTATATTGATGATATATGCATGTTATATTATTATCATATCTGTTATCACTCTACAGGTTCCCTGTTAATATAGAATTCACTATGGGTTGAAATGATACATACCCGAACGGACTTTAGAATAGGAGAAAATCGTTATGGGTTGAAATGATAAACCCAAGTGATTTTCATTTAATTGAATTTGTGATTGCGGGTTGAAATGATATATACCCGTATTTATATTTAAATTGCGGATTGAAATGATAGATATCCGCATCACTTGACCATGGGATAGAAAATTATATACAAACACCGTTGGTCTATATATAAATATTTTGAAAATGATTTCTATGATTTTTAAAAAAGAAACATATGGTTTTATATAAATACTAATTTTAGATATTATATAAATGTTATTTTATATATAGTTAAATTCTTTACTTTAAGCTATGTGTAAATTTGTTTTAATATAAAATAAGTTAATAATAAAGTTTAATTTTATTAAATATAATTATGGTGATGTATTTAAATTGTATTTTAATATAGAGTTATAATGATTTTAATAAATTAAGGTCGAGTAGATAGATTTGAAATTAATTTGAAATTGTATTTAATTAAGAATTATATTTGATTAAAATCGATTTGAAACTTATGGAATTTGAAATTGAAAAAGGATATGACTTTATAACTTGATTTTGGAAAGTGATTTAAATAGATATCTCAAGTTGGAATAAATTATGGGAAATTTTCAGTTATTTGTAATTTGAAGTTTATTTAAATAATATTGGTTTTATTAAGTAAATATTTCAAAACTAAATAATGATAAATTGAATTTGATATATATATATATATATGGAATTATAAAAATTAGGTTTTAAGATCTTGGAATATTTAAAGCTTTGAAATATATGGAATTCGAAATGGTTTATTTAAGGTTCAAACCTGTATATGAATTGATATAAATTTAAATGGATTATTGAAACTGAATTGAGTTGAAATTTATGGATTGGCATTTGATTTAAGTTGAATTTTTGGATTCAAGTTGATTAGTGTGAAGTTTGAGGAAATTATTTTATTTCATAAAGTAATTTTAAATTTAAAAACTATTTTGTTTTATATATTATTTTAATATCTAAACTGTTTGAGTGGTGGAAGTTATGGTTTCAAAGTTATGAATTTCAAAGTTAAGGTTTTCCAAAATATTATGATTTCAAAGTATTTTGGTTTCGAAAGTGTTATAGCTTTGGAAGTATTATGATTTTGAAAACGGATATATTTGAAATGGGAATGATATCTTATTTGGTTTGAAATAGAAATGATATCGTATTGATATGATTTTTGAAATGGAAAAGATATTTTGGTTTTGAAATACAAATTATTTTGAAATGACCGCGGTGTTATAATAACATTTGGTTGTTAACGAGACTAGGAACGAAAGTTGTCATGCTCTCTGCCAACTCCGAAAATCACTTTAACAATCGTGTACGCGGTGGAGATTCCAGAATGAAGTAGGATAGTGGCGACGTTCCATTGTCATACTCCATCGAAGTCACTCCGACCATCGACGACCCTACCTTCTAGTCACCCTCGACGCTCTCAACCCCCTAGGCCATCCTGATTCCATGATGATGCTCGATGCAAAAATCGAGTTGAACCACCATCACCAGCCAAGAAAAACCACCTCCTATTTCACCTCGCACCACCATCTACGACAACTAGAACCCACACTGCCATGCCTAGATCTCCGCCTAGCACCGTTCTCCCTTATCCCCCTATACCGTAGCCTCCCTGTGCCATCATGACGTCGCAAATGCCAGCGAAACAACCTCGTCCTAGAAACAGGCACAAACCCTATATCTCCTTCATCTCGCTGCTACAGCGATCAGAAAAATGCGTCTCCATTTTTCTCGTGACTGCTGACCCTCGTTTCCCCCTCTAGCCACAGCCCTGTAGTTACAGGACCTCGCGACTACCCGAATTCGTCGACATACCCAATTTCCGACCATCAATAATTCCTCCTCAATTCCCAAATTAAAAATCACCGAGCTTCCTTCAAAAATCATCACGAATTCAATCATGAATTTGAATCTTACAATTTACACAATTGATTCCTAACATATTTAATTTTTCACTGTCATTTCTTATCTCCCAAAAATCCTACTGGTTAATTACACTTAATAATATTTTTTAAAAACAATGATTCATCACATCGAATAACATACTCTTGGACATCATAACCCAGAAGTGATTCCTTAAAGAGAATTTGGATTAAAATGCTATTTGGGTCTGTTAAAATCATACAGAGATATGTACATGAATACACACAGCAATTCCAAGCTATATACCCAAGCAATACATCTTTCTCATTCATGCAAGCAAATACATTAAGACATTTTTCGACTATCAAATGTAAACAGTTATAAAATAGAATTTGGGCTTTAAGAAGGCAGATTTATTCACCTGTTTAAGGAAACAGAGAACATGTTTAATTGAAAAATCAGGATGCTGCTTTGATTTTGAACTTGCTTCTTGATTTGATGATCTTGGAAACTGAAGTTGATACTTGTTTTGCTTTGATACTTTTTGGTTTTGTTTCTGGTTGAGTTTGATTCTTGCTTTAAGCTTTTGATCAGGTTGTTGCCTTTTGTTTTGATCTTTGCTTTTGACCAGATTTGAGTTTGAATATGGAAAAAGTTTTGTTTGCAATTTTATCTCTTCTCTGGTTTGTATTTTTAGATTTGTAAACAAAATTTCTAAAGAAAATGAAGTGATGAGGTAGGGAGATATGTATATATAACTTGTTTTAATTCTATTTATTATTTTTGAAAATAAAAGACAAATGACACATGTATTATTTGCAAGCTAATTCACTTACAAATGTTAATATATGATCTAATTATCTTACACGTGTTAATTTCATGTGTTAATTAGCTTACACATGTCTTTGTATATAATATTTATATTATAATATTTACACATTTAACTTACATGTATTTTAAGTGTTTTTAATATATTATATTTCAATTTATCTATATATATATATATATATATCTTATTATTTTTCTTAATATTTTCAAATTTATATTAACATTTTAACATTATATCTATATTTTTCCTTTAATACATTTTCTCTTTACTTATTTTTATGTAACCTTAAAACTTTAATCATAAACAAATTAATAACAATATCTATACATACTAGTTTTAAATTTATTTATAAGATATTACCTTGAATTTCAAATCCAAGTTTTATTCAAAAACCATAAATGTATGCATGGTAGTAGAATAGCTATCATATATAATTTTGCTTAGAAATGATAAGTTTTACAAATTTAAATAATTATATTAGAAGATTATCAAATTAATATTTATCAAGATATAAATATTTATTATCAAATTTATTTATTCAACTTATAAATCAGTGTTAAAAAAAATCTGTTACTTACAAATTATCAAATGCCCAGAGATCCAGGTCATCACAAAAATCCTGTAAACATCCCTGAAGCCATTACACTCATATTTACTTATTGTTGATTTAACATACATAACTTCTTTTAATTCTGACTCGAGTGTTTTGTATTTTCATTACGCTCAGGTCAACCTAAGCATTTCAGTGTTGAAGACTTTATTTCTGGAGGATGAAGACAAAGTTTTGATATATTGTATTATTAGTAATTTCCACTGCATCATTATTGGTATGTCATTGTTTGTACTCTGATTGTTGTAAAAATTATGTAATCAAATGTATATTATAAAACAGCTTCATGAGCCGTTTATTTTATTATTATATTTTGTTATTTCGCTGTGAGATTCTGCGTTTTGTTTTTGTTTTTCTTCTTCTTTATTTTCTCTTATTTTCATATTTAGCCCATTGACAATCCTCCCTTTTGAATGGTTTAAGTTTATATATGTTGTTTATTGTCGATTTAAATCATCCTAAAAGGTGGGTCGTTAGATCCACAATGTGTCAATACTCGAAGGTAAACTGAAATTAATTTGCATATCATTCCATTTTCCTTTTATAATAGTTTAACTAGTGTAAGGTAAAGTGATATAACCTGGTAAGATATAACCAGAGGCAACTACTTTATCTGGATTACTAGTCTGGGCTCTTAAATTATAGTTAATGTTCTTAGATAAGATTATACCTTGCTTTCTCTATGGGGATTACCAAAATGATGAGTCGTGGTAACACATAGCAAAAGGCAATAATTTATGCCTTGGATTCAAAATGCTGTGCCAAAACCAAATGTTGTTTCATCGTATATCCATAGTCCAGAAATTTTTATTCTTCGAATCATGCTCTATATTCAGCTGAGCCCAAAGACTATTACTATTGTTGAGGATGAGATCGATATAGTGTGAGGCTGTTGCTTGATTTCATAAGCTTATGCTAATAAGAACTAGTCCACCATAATTGAATGGTTGTTGAATCTTTTGATAAGCAATTGGAATTAGTTTATTGAGAAGGGGTTAGCATGCCATAAGTAATGATTTAACGCAGAATTTAGCATGTTTTTTTGGCAGTATATAAAGATGAGAGAAATAAGTTATCATTAAAAAGGCTATTGATTTTAAAACAACCAACATGCCTACCATTGAAAGTTTGGTGCAGGACTAATTACTTAGTCTGACTATTAAATTCTCACATAAAGGTAATACATAGTTGATATTCTCATATTAGTGATAGGAGCACCTAAACATATGGAGGAAGATGGGAAAGGGTTTAGACCCAAAAAGAGGTGGATTTGTTGAGCTAAATGAGGGGTAAGGCAAAATATTCTTATATAAGACATATCTTTATTAATAGTGGTCTCATAAATGAGTGTAAATATTTCCAGAGTTTGCATAACAAAGTTAATAGAGCTTAAAGATGGTTTAGTTAATAGGAGGAGATCATCAGCAAACATGAGAGTGGATATATTCTAACTTGCACATTTAGGGTGTCTAGCAATATTTTTGGTTGCCATATTATGAATGATTAAATAAGTATGGTATTCCATTGCACAAAATGAACAAGTAAGACGAAATAGGGTCAATTTGTCTAATACCCTATACTCTGACCACTGACAACTATATAAAATCGTGGGGTTCAGATGCATGTATAGATCCAATGGGAAATTCATTTTTGATAATATGGAATTTATTGAATCCCATTGTATTGTGTCATATTCCTTTTGCATGTATAGTGTCAGAACACATCTAAAAGATATATATTCTCTTTTGTACCACTTTATGAGTTCATTGGATAGTAAAATATTCTCGATGATGGACCTCTTTTATAGGAAGGTAGCTTGATGATTGGAGATGAGATCATTAAGGCACTCCAGCATTCTAGTTGCTAGAATTTTGGTAATGCATTTATATACAACAAGCTATTGATCTAAATTGAGATACATCTTGAGACATTTCTATTTTTGGAATCAACCATAATTTAGTATGAGTTATCCCACTCAGTACTTTTTTGTTTTGAAGAAATGCGGTATTTTTGATGAAATCTGAACTTATTATGTTTCAAGATTTTGGTAGAAATGAATGGTGAATCCATTAGGATCGAGGAAGCTTAAGGTCTTCATATCAAATATAACTTGTTGTATTTCCTTAGTAGTTTTCTACTAATGAGATCAAAGGCTTGATATTGAGAAATGGTAGGAGTAGAAATGTTAGAAAGTTGATAGACATCGGACTGCATATTTTCAAGATCAGACAATAGGCGGGTAAAGTAATTGATGAAAGCTTGATTGACCCGAAGGGAAGTTGTAACATGCAGATATTTTCAATCATTCGCATCGGTACAAGTCGGACTTGAATTGCTCAAAATATCAGATTGTAATTTGTATTAGGCAAAACTCAGCATATACAGTAAATAAATCAATCATAGAATCACGGGCACAAAGTAATAACAATAGGCAGTGGAAACAAATGAATAGTAGTTTATAAAGTTACTATATATATAACAGAGTTAAAGCAAGATATAACAGAAATCTCGAATACATAGAAGTCTAAATACAATAGCCAAATAACCAAATCTGATATATCACAAGAGTCAACTGAACAAATGCAAGCTAAATAGATAGATGGATCTCCAAGCGAAGCTCCATCCCCAAAGGTGAGTCTCTAATACTGTGGCACTCAGTCTAACCCGATCATAAAGCAAACACAAAACATTCGAGTCAGGATTAACATTCTTATATCAATAAATCCAATTCAAGTGAAATATCAACTGAAATACGAGTAACTCAAAGGATGTTTGGAAAACCCATCCTCTAAGGATCTATGGAACTATCTACTATATAGTACAATACGCTATTATAATATGCCTTTTGTAAGATAAACTATTAAAATAGCGTTAAGGCGTTACTGTGACGACCCGGAATTTTTGAGCATTTAAAATCGGAATATTTAATTGATTTTAATATTTAAAGGTTATTTTTTAACTTGAATTCAAATCTCACTATTTATTTGATAATTAAATTATTAAATTAAATAATTTGAAGTCGGGTAAAATGTTGAATATGGAGTTTTAAGCCTGTTAAAATATAATTTGAAGGCTTATAAAATTTATATTGATAATACTGAAGAGAATAGAAGTGATGGAATCAAATTTAAAAATGGTTAGTTAAGTTTGGAAATTTATATCGTTTAAATTGAATTTAAAAATAGCCTTCCAAGGCACAGTCTCGGAATTCGACGAAACCAGTTCCATTGGATCCGTAATATTGAATTATTATCAGATTTCAATTTTCGTAATGATTGGAGTAGTTGTGTGAGCGTACGATATATAAACGCGCTGGAATTTTATATCAAAGTTTCAATATAATAACTGGGTTCAAAAGCTATCTTCTCCATATGATCGAATTAGGACTCGAAACCTTTTCTATTGTGTTCGGAATAGGGGTTTAACATTATAAATGCCTAGCGGCACGTCTCAATAAGAATTCGAAATTTTAAGTTGCGTTTATCAAGACAGTTTGAATTTAAATTTAAATTATATATATTTATCCTGTCAACTTTAGCCGAAATTATATCACATCAGCTGCTTCCCTTCATTTCGTAGTCATTGTAGCGGCTTGTACCGTGTTCCCTCATTCTTCATTATGCTAGATATTTTTTTCTTACTTCCTCCTTCGTTTAAATCTTTTGGCTAAGCAAATCGACAAAAAAAAAAACAGGACAATCTAAAAGAAAAAAATGAAGGCTGCCTCACAGATTTCGTTCGAACGAAAACTTAATCATATATAAAAAATGGGGGGGGGGGAAGAAGGGGAAATCGAAACCGAGCTCCTTCAAAAATCGTTATTCCCAAATCGAAGAGCAGAATAAAACCATGGCCGAAGCCTTTTTCTTTCTGGCTTCATTTTCAATATCAAGGTGAAATCAAAATCGAGCCGAGCTCGTACTCAAAAGAAAAATGCCGATTTGAGTTGAACGTTTTCGTTCGTCGCGGCTGTTGTTGGGCCTGGTAGTGGTATCGAGTAGTTGAAGGGGGTCACGACCTTGACGCGATCTCGAGGCGGTCGTGGGTAGGGATTCAAAGTTTTGGGGATTAGGACTGCCGCATGTTGGTGAAAGACGTGGTTATGGGGTTGGCTGGCGTCGACGTGGGAGTAGCTGTGGGTTCGCGAGGGGTTGCGACTTCGCGTGCGAACGAGGCAGCATAGGTGGATTTGGGCATCTCGACTAGGGTTTGGATAGCAAGGTAAATAAATTTGCAATTTATTTATTTATTCTAATTTGATAGTGTATATATTTATAAATATGAACATATGCAGTGCAAACAGGAAAAAAATATATAGCAGTGTAATATAAAAACCCACTTTGTTTCTGTTTTGATATATCTGCTAAAATAAATAAATAAACAGATACAGAATTTTAAATCCTCTAGTTTAAACTTTCAAATAATGTATTTATGGGGATTAATTTGTTTAACTAACTTATGTAATTATTTTAGAAATTGTTAAAGGGAAATTAGTTTAAAACTAAAATTATTTGTTAATTAAATTTCAAAATAGAAAATAAACTGTTCAATAAGTTCAAAAATTAATAAATTATAAAATGTTATACAAGGTCAAGTACTGTGAAGAAACAAGCTGGTCTGGAGTGGATTGCATAATTAAAATCAAAGGTGATTTGATCTCACTCAGCTAAATTTAAATTTAAATTTAAACGATTGAATTTAAATAATTGTTTGAATGGTTGAATTGATTGATGTGCTATAGTATGGTATATTTTGGAATTGGCATTTTATATTGTGCTAATGTCTGTGGATGCAGGGAAAACAGGTTGGAGGGATCCAACTGGATCCCTCAACATTTATTTAAATTATTTAATACCCTTTGTTGTGATTATTTGATATTCTATGATGAATTATATTGGAATATTGAATGTTATGGTTTGATTGGATATAATTGGGTATAATGAGTTACCAAATATATATATAAATTGGATTTTTGAAAGAAAATAAAACAAATGAATTTGTAAGAAAAATAATTATAGAAATTTGAATAAATTTAAGAATGAATTGGAAAAGAAATAAAGTGGCTTAAAAATTTCTAATAAATAAATCTTGAGTATAGTAAGGGAAATTTTGAATAATCAGAAGATTAATGAATTTTAAAATTCAGTATTATTATTTTAAAAGAACAAAACATTTATTTAAATTTTAAGATTTAAAATATTGAAAAGAATAAAGAAGAAATTAAAAAGAAAAAATATCTGAAATTTGTTTATTTCAGTTAAAAGATTTAAAATTCAAACGGGAAATAATAACATTAATAATAAGCCCATAACTAATGAATTTTGAAATGAACTGATAAGTAAAGAAATTTATTTCAAAGGGAATAAATTGGGAATCAATTTGGAAAATTGATTTAAGTAATTGAGATTGGAAATTCTCCCTGAATAACCAAGTACGTTTTCAAAGTAAATTTTTAAATATGAGTTAAAAGTTTTAAAGTTGTTTAAAAAAGTATGTTTTGGAAAATATATTATTTCTAAATATTTAAATTCTAAAAGTAAGTATTTCCTTTAATATATTATAGCAGTAATTATTTAAAAAGTGACTTAGTATTTTGTTTTTAAAAGTGAAATCTAATTTTATATTTTATTAAGTAACCTTATTTTCAAATATTCATATAGTATGTATTTTTAATAAATTATTGAAGTAGTTTTTTTAAAATAAATTTCTTAAAGTATATTTTAAAGTAAAGTGTTTTAAATTATTTTAAGATCTGGTTTTGTGCTTGGTGATTCCAGAGGAGACAGAAATTATTTGGGAAAGTTTATGCTGAAACAGAAAGATAGTTTGAAAACTGTTTTTCAAAGGGGTTTGAAAATGAAAATATATCTTGTGAAGATATTTGAGGTTAATAAATAATTTGGGAAATTATTTATTGTTTGATGGTTGTTTGTGAATGTTAATTGATAGTTAAATAACCGACTATCAATATTGGACAAATGCGTTGATCGTTCGAAGAGACCGGGATCGAGATTTATTTCTCGAAAACCACTTCGATCCGGTTTGTACGTTTCGTGGAAACGAGTTTGGATTCGAAAGATGGAGTAGTGAAGTGCAAGGCTAGTCACTACTAATCCTGAGGATATTTCCAAAATGGATGTAGTAGGAGTAGTGCCTTCCGTTCCGTTCGAACCCGGGACGGACTTGTATGGATGAATGCTTTCGTAAACATCGTCAAGTGGAAGATGGGCATTCTAAGGGATATGTTCTAAAAAGGTAACGCTAGCCTCAAGCCTCATCAAATGGGAATGACTGAAAATCAGGGGTTATGCAGTAAGGCTAGGTGGGTAGCACCCAAGCAGGGTGAGGTCATCCCTGTCTAGATGTCCCTTTTTTCGGTTTAGTGGGCGGTTGCTGATCCCAACCGCGGGGTGATCTCACTCGGGATTATCCAGTAAGGGGTAGTTCCGGTCTTGTGTTGCAGGGGAGCGGGCCTACTCCTCGGTACTGTGATCTAGGCCACGTACTGTGACAGGTGGTACCCCAGTGTCTAGTCATTAGTTGGAAATCCATTCTCCCTACGAGCCTTGTACGAGTTTTGTTTGTATTACCTACTCTGTGGCTAGTAGTTGGAATTTAATCATGTAACAATTTCGGCTATTTTATAAGTATTTGTATATAGACCCTATTATAATATCAGAGGATTTCTATAAAAATTGTTTTAGCTATCGTAAGGTAAAAACCCAACATGTTTATTTGTGGCATGGTCTTACGAGATGCTTTTGTTTTCAAAAGGATTTCTGAAACTTTAATAATCAATTGAGTGTGATTTTCTCACGCTGGTATTCCAGACTGACTCGGATGTTATTTAACTAGAATGCTCGGGTCAGACCGAGTATTATAGGATACAGGATATGATGCTCTGGAGCTCAGGAGACGAGCTGGATGACGATACGTACTTCCGTATTTGTTTATATATATATTCCGCTGTATTGGGTTGCTGTGTATCCATTTGTATGTTAGTGATGTTAAACTGTGATTGATGTACTCTGATGATGTAATATATAAACAGAGATATTTGATTTTTGAGTAAAGATTATTTAATATCTATTATATTTTGTTCCGCTGCGATGGTTAGATTCTGTTGTTGTTTTCTATTTTTCTTCTTCTACCTCTTCTTCTTTAACCCAAATGGTTCGTATTTCTGTACAACTTGAGTTGATTTAGGTAGAATAGTGTTGACTCGAAGGGTACGGATTTGCGGGCTGTTACAGTTACCAATATCCCGCTTAACACATTTTTATATATTCCTATAGTCTATACAGTACCGTAATCTCTTCCATACTGGGTGTCGTCAGAGGGCACTCCATCGGTATGGTACAAAACAAAATCGTAGTGGTCTCGATAAGGTTGGTGACATGACACAACTACGCAATGTCAGGGTAGATATACAAATTACACTTTCAGGCTGGTGGTAACGCATAGCCGCAGCTACCGCCCACCTCGATCCACACTCCCAAAAATCCGAGGGTGCACCCAATCAAACGCAATGCAATAAAACGGTATCGAAGAAGTGTGTCCGATCGAAGGAGCTACCTCACTTGGTCCGTTAGTTGCTCCTGTTTTAGCCACCTTAAGCTAACTCACGAAAGTCAGGTCCACGTATATATCTCAAATAGAATTGCCACCATCATCCTACTTCATTCTGTAATATCCACCATGTACACAGTTGTTAAAATGATTTTGGTATTGGCAGAGAGTATGACAATAACAGATCCCGGTCTCGCTAACAACTAATCGTTATTATAAGACTGTAGTCATTTCAAAATATCATACACAAAAACCATAATATCATATTCATTCAAAACCATATCAATACGATATCATTTCTCACTTAAAATAATATTCATTTCCAAAATTATAACACTTTTCAAAATTATAACTCTTCGAAATTATAACACTTTTCAAAATTATAACTCTTCGAAATTATAACACTTTGAAAACATAATATTTTGAAAATCATAATACTTTAAAAACACAACACTTCCCACTTAAACAGTTTAGATATTAATAATGGTATATATATATTAAAATAGTTATAAATATAATAGTTAATATAATAAAATAATTTGTATATAAAATATTTAAAAATTAAATAATTTATATTAAAGTAATTAATATATTAAAATAGTTTATATTAAAAAAAATTATATTTGTATATATATATATAATAATTTGTAAAGTAAAATTTATATATTTATATTTAGAATACTTTATATAATAAAATAGTTTCCTCAAAGTTCCCAAATCTATTCAAATCAATTCAAATTCCAAAATTCAATTTAATTCATTCTCAATTCATCAATTTCAATTCAAATCAGTTCTCAATAAACCATTTCAGATTATATCGATTTCAAATACAGATTTGAACCAGAAACTATACCATTTCAATTTTAATATATTTCAAAGGTTTAAATATTCAACATTTGCAAAACTAAATTTGATAGTTTCATTTATATCTCAATTTAACTTCATTATTATGTAGTTTTGAAATATTCACTTAATAAAATCCAATATCATTTAAATAAGCCTTAAGTTACATTTTAAACTAAATATTTAAACATATATAAAATAACATTTATATACATAATATTTAAAATCTATATTTATATAAAACCATATTTATATATATATATATATATATCTTTTTAAACCTTGAAAATCATTTAAAAAAATATATACTATATATATATGCCAACGGTGTCTGTATATAATTTTCTATCTTATGGTCAAGTGATACAGATATTTATCATTTCAATCTGCAATTAAGTATCTACCGGTATATATATTTTCAACTCGTAATCCCAAATTCAATGTCAATCAAAATCGCATGGGTTTATCATTTCTATCCATAATAATTTTCTTCTATTCTACAAAATCGTTCGAGTATGTATCATTTCAACCCATAGAGAATTTTATACTAACAATGAACTTGCAAAGTGATAATAGTTATGATAATGATATAACAATCAGCAACATGCATATATCATCGGTGATAATAAAATATAAATAACAAGATATAGTGTCAGACATCACAGGTGAACAGATACAGATAATATTACATATATAGCAATTAAATAACTAAGAACAGCGTATTTCAATTGTAGGAGTAGAAATGTTAGGAGTTTTCTGCCTAATGAGATCAAAGGCTTGATATTGAGAAATGGTAGGAGTAGAAATGTTAGAAAGTTGATAGACATCAGACTACTTATTATTTTCAAGATTAGACAGTAGGCAAGTAAAGTAATTGAGGAAAGCTTGATTGACCTGAAGGGAAGTATTATATAATGTTCCATTCTAATCATGAATTGAGTGTATAATGGTATTGGATTACTGTATTTTAGAGTAGTGTGAAACAACATAGTGTTCCAATCTCTATGAGCTTTCCAAGTAGATTTAGATTTTTGCTTCAACATTGCAGTTCCATTATTGATAGAATCATCTACATCAGTTCTAAGCTTGTGTTCTTCAGCAAAAATAGGCTGATCATGAGAGTTCGCTTGTATAAGATCTTATCAAGCTTGTAGATTTTCTCTAATTGTATAAGAAAGGGAGCTTCCAGTGTCGTACTTATTTGTAGACCAAACCTTAAGTGCATTTTTAGCCAGATTAATCTTTGTTTAAAAATCATACATAGGATTTCCACAAATATTTATTTTCCAAACCTATTGCAACAAAGGAAAAAAATCATTGTCATCAGTCCAAGAGTTAAAAAAATTGAAATTAGAGGGGCATTTAGTGACTACTATGCCCTAGGATAAGACTATAGGCCATGGTCTGATATTTTAGGAGGTGGAAATTAGACTATTAGGTTAGGCTAATGATTGAAAGCATCAGGGTTTAGATAAGCTCTATGAAGTTTGAAAGTAATTTTGTTACCAGAAATGCTATTATTATTCCAAGTGTAATCGGAAACTGGAGAAGGAATCATAGCCAGTTTGATCGGAGAATTAAGTGGTTAAGAGGTTCAGTATCACTAAGATTTAATCAGTTACTCTCGGTTTTTCAGAGAAGGACCGCATGCTATTAAAATCACCATAACATAGCCAAGGTTTTTGAGAGTTGCGAAGGAGAGGGAGATCATCAAATAAACTTTGTCTGGAGAGTTTGGTATTATCTACATATTGAAGATAGATAAAAGGAAGTTTTAGTTGGAATGTCAGTAACATTGTTGGTGTAAACCAAAATTAAGAGTCGTGTCTGCTGATGTGAAAAGTCATGTCTATTCGAATGAAGAGTCATGTCTATTCGAATGAAAAGTCATATCTATTCAGTGAAGAGTCGTGTCCGTTCACTGAAAAGTCGTGTCTATTGAAATGAAGAATCGTGTCTATTAAGTAAAAGTCATGTCTATTGAAGTGAAAGGGTGTCTGTTCAAAAAGGTTATGTCCGTTTGTAAGGGTTGTAAACCACTATATATATGTGGTCATTTTGTTGTGTTGAATGCAAGTTGTAGACAAGACAACAAGCAAGTTATAAAAAAAATTTGTCTATTCTCCTCTAAAATTATAATTCTCTCTCTTTTTCTACTTTAATAAATTGGTATCAGTGCTTGGCTGAAAAATGTCAAACAACCTTGTCTCCCTTGTTCCTCGATTCAATGGTGAAAAGTTTGATTATTGGAGCAATCTAATGAGGCTCTGTCTTGAATCTCAAGACTTGTGGACAGTTGTTGAAGAAGGTGTTGGTGCGTCGGAAGATGAAACGCAACTCACAGTTGCCCAAAGAGATCTTCTGAAAAGCAAAAAACAGAAAGATCGGAAGGCTCTCTTCCAAATCTACCAGACACTTGAAATTCAAGTTTATGAGAGAATTTCAAAAGTTGCAAATGCTCAGGAGGCTTGGAAAATATTGAATACAACGTATTCTGGCCAAGATCAAGTAAAAAAGGTTCGCCTGCAGTCACTACGAGCTGAATTCGAAAAGCTCGAAATGAAGGATAGTGAGAAAATCTCAGAGTATTTTACTCGTCTCACTTCCATCATAAATCAGATGGCTTCAAACGGAGAAGTCGTGGAGACTCAAAGAGCCGTTGAAAAAATTCTACGGAGCCTACCAATCAAGTTCGATCATATTGTGGTTGCAATTGAGGAATCAAATGATATTGCTTCACTTTCTCTTGAAGGCTTGCAAGGAAGGCTGGAAGCTCATGAGGCTAGGATCTTGATGAGAAGTAAACAAACAAATTCTTCTCAAGATCAAGCCTTAAAATCTCAATTCACATCCATAAAAGTTCAAGGCCCATCCCATGGCAAAAGTAACAGCAGGAATAGTGGAAAATTTGAAGAATCAAAGGAGGAGAAACGATCATTCCAAAGTAACAAGGCGCGAGGCAAATACAAAGGCAAAAAACCATATTTTGAATGCAATTTCTGTCACAAGCCGGGTCATAAAGCAAATGATTGTTGGGAGAAACATCCTGAAAAGAAGCCAGTTACTGGTTTTATGCATAATGAAGCAGAAAAATCTGAATCTTTGTTGATCGCTTCGGATGGAAATGTTGAAAACGTATGGTACTTGGATAGTGGTGCAAGTAGGCATATGACTGGAAATAAAAATCTATTTTCAAGTCTTGTGGAAGCTGATGATGGTCAGGTTACTATTGGAGATGCAAAATCATACAAAATTCAAGGTGTTGGCGAAATTTCTTTCAAAACCAAGGCTGGAAAAGTTGAAAAAATGTCGGAGGTTCTTTATGTACCAGGCATACGTAGCAATCTTTTTAGCGTCGGTCACTTGCTGAAGAAAGGATTTGATTTTCGATTCGTTGGAGATCAATGTAGCATGAAGAAGAACGACCAACAAGTGGCAAATATTGTGATGGGATCCAACAAATTATTTCCGATCAAACTTGACATCGTAAGCAGTACGTGCATGATTGCTACTTCTAATGATGAAGTTTCCAAGTTATGGCATGAGAGGTTTGGCCATTTAAACTTCCGGAGTTTGAAGGAAATGTCTACCAAAGAAATAGTCCGAGGGCTGCCTAAACTTGAAGTGATAAACGAAGCATGTGAGGAATGCCAATTGGGAAAACAACATCGTGAATCTTTCCCATCCAAATCGAAGTGGATTTCTCAGTCACCTCTGGAGCTTGTTCACACCGACCTCTGTGGACCAATGCAAGTGCCATCGCTTGGAGGCAGCAGATATTTCTTGTTATTTGTTGACGATTACACAAGAAAAATTTGGGTTTATTGTGTCAAAGAAAAATCAGATGCCTTCTCTTGCTTCAAAGAGTTCAAATTTCAAGTTGAAAAACATTCCGGTCATCAAATAAAAAATCTAAGGAGTGACCGTGGAGGAGAATACATGTCCTCTCAGTTTGAAGAATTCTGCCAAAATCATGGAATCCGCCATGAGTTAACTGCTAGGTACTCACCTCAACAAAACGGAGTCGCAGAGCGCAAAAATCGAACAATAATGAATATGGTCAGATGCATGTTGAAGAATAAGAACTTGCCTGCATGTTTTTGGGCTGAAGCGGTCTCTTGTGCCGTTTACTTAATCAACCGATCACCAACGAAGAGCTTAAAGGATTCCACTCCAAATGAAGTCTGGTATGGCAAGAAACCAAATGTTGCTCATTTAAAAACTTTTGGTTGTCTTGCATACTCTCATATTCCTGATGCTTTAAGATCGAAGCTCGACGACAAATCTGAAAAAGGCATTTTCATTGGTTATAGTCAAAGGACTAAAGCTTACAAGCTTTACAATCTGAAGACGAAGAAGATGATTATCAGCAGAGATGTTTGCTTTGATGAAAATGGCTGTTATAATTTTTCAGATTTTGCAGAATTACCTGGATGGCAAACTCTAAATCTTGAAGAGGAAACTTCTTTGGAACAAGGTGTTGATGCTGATGTTGGTATTGAAGAACAACAGCCTAAAAATAATGGGGTTGAGCAGGAGCAAAATTCACCACCAACGGCGGAAAGAAGGACGCGATCCTTGAGAGAAATCTATGATACAACCGAAGAAGTTGACACTACGGATCATGTATATTTTGCATTTTTTGCGGGAGAAGATCCAATCACTTATGAAGAAGCATCAAAGGAAGAAAAATGGGTGAATGCAATGAAGGATGAAATCAAGTCTATTGAGAAAAATGGTACGTGGGAGCTTACCACATTGCCTTCACACAAATCAGCCATTGGTGTAAAATGGGTGTTCAAAACCAAAACAAATCTTGATGGCTCCATCAACAAGTACAAAGCACGTTTGGTTGCGAAGGGGTATAAGCAAAAAGAAGGGGAAGATTTCAATGAGGTATTCGCTCCTGTCTCTCGACTTGATACAATTCGATTATTGATTTCTCTTGCTGCCCAAAATGGCTGGAAGCTGCTGCGTATGGATGTGAAATCAGCTTTCTTGAATGGTTTTCTTCAAGACGAAATTTATCTTCAAAAACCTCCTGGTTTTGTGAAGAGGGGCGAAGAGGAAAAGGTGTATAAGCTGCGGAAAGCTTTATACGGGCTGAAGCAATCCCCCCGTGCATGGTATGATCGTATCAACAATTTCTTCTTAAAGAATGGCTTTGAAAGGTGTCCTTTTGAACACACTCTTTACATGAAGAAGCATTCAAAAGGAGGTTTCATGATCGTGAGTTTATACGTGGATGATCTGATTTTTACTGGAGATAATATGAAGATGTTATCTGAATTCAAAAATTCAATGATGAAGGAGTTCGAGATGACGGATTTGGGAGAATTACATCATTTTCTAGGGATAGGTGTTCAGCAATCAAAATGTGGGATTTTTATCTCGCAAGAAAAATATGCTGCTCAAGTATTGGAGAAGTTCAATATGATGAATGCAAATCCAGTTTCAACTCCTTGTGTTGCAGGTTCGAAATTGTGCAAAAATGGTGAAGGAAAGTTTGTGGATCCAACTATTTTTCGAAGCCTAGTTGGAAATTTGATGTATCTCACTGCTACAAGACCCGACATCATGTACGCAGTAAGCTTGATTAGCAGATTCATGGAGAAGCCTTTCTCAAACCATTGGGAAGCTGCAAAAAGAATTTTACGATACGTTAAAGGAACTATTGACTATGGCATTTTCTATGAAGCTCATGTGCCTGTGAAGCTTGTTGGATATACGGACAGCGATCTAGGTGGAAGTATCGATGATTCAAGGAGTACTTCAGGTTATGCATTTAACCTTGGAAGTGGAATTATTTCTTGGTGTTCAAAAAAACAACCAGTTGTGGCACTTTCTACCACCGAAGCGGAGTACATCGCAGCATCTCTAGCAGGATGTCAAACTTTGTGGCTAAGAGGAATTCTTGAAAATCTAAGCTTCAAGCAAAAAGATCCTACGATCATTTATTGCGACAATAGTTCTACTATCTCTGTCTCAAAGGATCCTATTTTGCATGGAAGAATAAAACATATTCGTCTACGTTTCCATTTCCTACGAGAACTAGTTCGTGAAGAAGAAGTGAGTCTTGAGTATTGTCGAAGTGAAGAACAAATTGCTGATATCTTCACAAAGCCGCTTGGAGGGACTGCTTTCTCAAGAATTGTTGCTGCATTAGGTGTTCGAAGGAATTTTGGTTTAGGGGAGGCATTGTTGGTGTAAACCAAAATTAAGAGTCGTGTCTGCTGATGTGAAAAGTCATGTCTATTCGAATGAAGAGTCATGTCTATTCGAATGAAAAGTCATATCTATTCAGTGAAGAGCCGTGTCCGTTCACTGAAAAGTTGTGTCTATTGAAATGAAGAATCGTGTCTATTAAGTAAAAGTCATGTCTATTGAAGTGAATGGGTGTTTGTTCAAAAAGGTTATGTCCGTTTGTAAGGGTTGTAAACCACTATATATATGTGGTCATTTTGTTGTGTTGAATGCAAGTTGTAGACAAGACAACAAGCAAGTTATAAAAAAAATTGTCTATTCTCCTCTAAAATTATAATTCTCTCTCTTTTTCTACTTTAACAAACATGAGAATGCACGAATTGTCTGCTAGAAGTATACTGAGTAAGGTTGAAGATTTGAGGATTCAACAATATTAAGATTAAACCATATGATGCATGCTGTAAGTTATTTATGGTGGACCAAGTAGGATTTATCATATTAGAAAATTTTGCCATTAATTCGTCATTGAGCTTGGTTTCACTAATGGTGAAAAGATTGAGGATATGGGTTTTGATAAGATGCTTTATTTCATGGATTTTGGAATCCAAATGTGCACCTCATACAGTATCCAATGTTGTCTATCATTAAGTGGAGGTAGATTTAGAGGCAGAAAGCTTTATATCCCAGTTGTTACAAGTTTGCTGAACTTAGTGTTTATTGATGCATTTTATGATAACATTTGATTTGAACTCTTTACTTGAGTTCATGTCTTATTTCTCTGAATGTTTAATTCTTCCTTTATACTTTTTTTGTTTTTTCCTTTTACTTCAGTGCTCGCTACTGGATGGGTAAACAGTCAATTCTTGCGCTTTGTGATGATCGAAAAGAGTATACTTTAAGCTGGTAATAGAGAAAATTAGGATGCTATTACGTGGCTTAAGATTTAAGTATGGGCATGAGGCTTGATCAAGATGATCAAAAGGAGAGGATGGTAAATTTTTGCTTGAGCAAACTTGATCATGAGAAGAAGATTTGTGTTTGATTGGAGAATCTGAAGCTGTTAGATGTGATTTGATGGATTAATCTGGATTATTAGGGTGGTTGTGATTATAAGTGTAGACATTTGACTTAAGCAATATAGTGGAATTTTGAGAGATAAAGGCATTTGATTCGAAGTTCGTAGTAGAATGATTACCTTCATAACGTATGTTTGGATATTGAATGTCAATGTTTAGAATCACTTGCATGGTGGTAGCAGAAGGTGATTTGTTCATTGCTCTGGTTGTTGTATTACTGTTTGTGCATATATTAGCATGCATGTTCATGTCAGTATTGGGTTGCACATTCTGAGCAAAAAAGACTAGCAGTCTAAACTTGTTTATCTTGCTCATTTTCATGTGATACGTTTGCATTGATTTCCTCAATCTCTCTACCTTCAAGATCTTGTAGCATAGGAAATCTGTTAGTATCAATGTATGTTGCTTCAATATCATCTTAGTTTGACAAAATTGTGCTTCTTGTTTCAGGCATTTTTTCTTCATGGGTAGCTTCATTTGTGTCGTGCATGTATAAAACTGGTAAGTTATGTTGAGTTGGTGTTCATGTGCACAAGGTTTTTCTTTGGCCAAATCTTTGGAGGGCCACATGTCTTATTTTGATAAGAAGGTTTGTTCAAATTTAGATTTTTTGGGATTTGTATTTCCTCTTGTTATGTGGTAGGTTGGGAATTGTCTGATGTTCTTTGTTTAGGTAGAAGAGTGCATAGATTTTGAGTCGGGGTATATTTTGAAATATCATAACCAAAAATTCAATAGTGGGTGCAAATTAATGGCTCTCAAGCGTATTCAACATGCACATGATGGCAGTGTCCTCCGACACAAATGTAGTCTGTATCTCTTTATCAGCTGTAATCTCCATCAGACATTTGGCGTATTCTAATCTTTGTTGTCTTTTAGTTGCCTCATTGAAGCACATGGGTTTTCCGATGTAACGCGCAAGCCAGTTAATATGACGCATCGGATAATATGGATTGACGACGAAATGAAGATTTCGTGTCAAACTAATCGAACAATGATTAGATGAATCAATATAAATCGATGGATTTAAAGATACCGAATGTCCAAATTCGTTGATCTCCAAAGATACCGAATTCTAGCTATCTTCGACACGTTGATCACGCACGATACCGTGAGAGAAGATCTACAATTCTTCGAACGTTGATCAAGCGCACTTGATACCGTGAATTGGCTTCAACAATCGTTGATTCGAACGCACTCGAATAATCGAAAGCGGAGATAGGAGATCACACTCAACTACCAATTTCAAAAGAGGCGCAAAGCACTCAAACAAAGTTTCATTCAAAATTCCCCCTTAACAAATGACCCGACCCCTCTATTTATAGAGTGCAACTCAACACAGCAGCACGCTAGGTCGTTCACGACCTTACAACACGCACGACCTAACACAGGAAACGACCTACGACCTAACTAAGGTCGTTAACTACTTAACACTTCACGAGTTACAACAGAAACACGCAACACATATTTACAACAGTGAGCGACTCAACACACACGACCTAAGTACAACCGACCTAACTATCAACGACATAAGAAACACATTACCATAAACGAGTTACGACCTATGTAACAACGACCTATCTCTTTATAGCAACAGGAACCTTCACGCGACCTTGAGCATCATAAGTAAAGTGCGGTACTGGGTGAGTTAACTCGCCAGGTCGCTCACGATTTAGCATGGGTCGTTCCAACGACTTATCCCACTGTTTAATCTTATTAGGTCGTTCCAACGACTTATGATTAACTCGTCGGTGATCTTCATTGCCTTCCATTGTCCCATCTATGTCCTCTATCTCATGATTCTTCATCCCGTTAGGTCGTACGCGACTCAACAGCTTGTTAGGTCGCTCGCGACCTAATACTTCATCAGGTTAGGCTGCATCATCCTCTCCTGATTGGAAAAAATTCATCCTCGAATTTAAAAGTTCTTCCCCATCGGATGGTTCATCTCCATAGTAAGGTATAAGATGTTTAACATTAAACACGTCAGAAGTGTACACGTCCTTTGGCAGTTTCAACTTATAAGCATTTTCATTGATCCATTTCACAATCTTTACAGGACCAATCTTTCGAGCTTTAAGTTTATTGTATGTTCCCACTGGAAAACGATCCTTCGTTAGTACGGCATATACTAAATCTCCTTCATTAAATTCAACGCTTCTTCGCTTCAAATCCGTAGATCGTTTATATTTCTCATTTGTCTTTGCCAATCGTTCCTGAACGATTCTATGACATTCTGTCAACCCATCAACAAAATCAGCAGCCCGCTTAACTGTCTGCTTTGGTTGTGGTACTATCGTTAATTCCAACGGCCCCTTTGGCAAGCTCGAATATACAATCTGCAATGGACTGAAACCCGTACTATGGTTGATAGCATGATTATGAGCAAACTCTGCTTGACACAACTTCACATCTCAGCTCTTCAGATTATCCTTCACGAGACACCGCAATAAATTTCCCAAGGATCTGTTCACAACTTCAGTTTGTCCATCTGTCTGTGGATGGTACGCACTACTGAATTTCAACTTCGTTCCCACCATCTTCCACAAACTCAACCAAAAATGACTCAAAAATCTGGCATCCCTGTCTGAAACTATAAACTCTAGTAAACCATGCAAGCTATAGATCTCTCTAAAGAACAACTGTGCCACATGGACTGCATCTGCCGTCTTTTTACAAGCAATAAAATGTATCATCTCCGAGAAACGGTCCACCACAACATATATAGAGTCATTTCCCCGTTGAGTCCTCAGCAAACCCAACAAGAAATCCATGCTTATATCTACCACGGTTTTGTAGGAACAGGTAAAGGCATATATAATCCCGCATTTGTAGCTGTCCCTTTCGAAACTTGACAAACATGACATCTACGCACAAACTTTTCAACTTCCCGCCTCATCGAGGGCCAGTAGTAAGATTGAGAAATCAATTGCAATGTGCGATCTCTACCCACATGGCCTTCTTCGTGTAACTCCTCTATAATCTTCATTCGCAAGCTTCCTTCTGGTATGCACAATTGATTCCCCTTGAATAAGAATCCATCTACCAACACAAACTCATCAGTACTCCCATCCTTGACTTTTTCAACAATCTTCGTAAAGTAAGGATCTTCTTTAAACAACTCTGGCAATAGCTCAAATCCTGTCACTTCAACCTTCATCGCTGTCAACAGATGATTCCTCCTGCTCAAAGCATCAGTTACACGATTCGTCACCCCTGATTTGTGTTTTACAACAAAAGTAAACTGCTGTAGATACGCGACCCATGAAGCGTGTCTAGCTGAAATTTTGTCCTGCCCTTGCAAATGCTTCAAAGCTTCATGATCCGTATAAAGAACAAACTCCTTTTGAAACAAATAATGTCTCCAGTGCTTCACAGCTTGAACAATCGCGTAAAATTCCACATCGTAAGTGTTATATCTCAACTTGGCTCCAGACAACTTCTCACTGAAATAAGCAACTGGTCTTCCCTTCTGACTCAATACTCCACCAATCCCAACTTTCGAAGCATCAGTGTGTAACTCAAACAATAACTGAAAATCCGGCAATACTAGAATTGGTGCTGTCGTCAACAGTGTCTTGATCTTCTCAAAAGCAACCCCTGCTTCCTCTGAGCACTCAAACTTCTTTTCTTTCATGCAATCTGTTATAGGTGCCATCGCACTGCTAAAGTGTGGAATGAATCTTCGGTAGAAAGATACCAACCCATGAAAAATCCTCAGTTCAGTAATTGTCTTGGGTTGTGGCCAACTCCTGACAGCTTTCACTTTGTTTTCATTTACTTGAATACCTTCCTTTGAAAGTACGTATCTCAGAAACAAAACACTGTGCGTCATGAACACACACTTTTTCGTTGCAGCATAAAATTGCTCCTGTCGTAGGATCAACAGTACTTCTCGCAAATGCTGGACATGCTCTTCCATACTCCCACTATAGATTAAAATATCATCAAAGTAAACTACCACGAACTTTACAATAAATGATCTGAAAATCTCGTTCATCACTCTCATAAAAGTACTATGAGCATTTGACAAGCCAAACGGCATAACCAACCATTCGTAAAGACCCTCCCTGGTTTTAAAAGCAGTCTTCCACTCATCACCCGGTCTGGTACGAATCTGATGGTATCCACTTTTCAAATCAATCTTTGAGAACACAACAGCCCCACTCAACTGATCAATTAAATCATCAAATCTCGGCATAGGAAACCTGTATCTCACAGTGATCTTGTTTAGAGCCCGACTGTCCGTACACATCCTCCACGAACCATCCTTCTTCGGTACCAATAAGGCTGGCACAGCACATGGACTCAAGCTCTCCTGAACACGCCCTTGTTCTAACAACTCTTCCACCTGCCTTCTCAGTTCCTCATGCTCCTTAGGACTCATCCTGTAATGTGGCCTGTGAGGTAATACTGCACCTGGAACAAGATCTAGTTGATGTTGTATGTCCCTCAACGGTGGTAACTCCGTTGGTAGTTCTTTAGGAAACACATCTTCAAATTCCTCTAACACCGATTTGACTTCTTCTGTAATTTCAACCTCCTCATTACTTTCACGTCCGATTAACAGGAATACTTCAGGTTCATCTTCGACTTCCTTAACAAACTCCTTCAAAGTCAGCAAAGTCTTCAACTCCTCAATCTCTTCTGACTTGCTTTCTTCCTGTTGTCTCTTCTTCGGAACCAAAATGATCTTAACACCTTCAAACATAAAGTTGTAGCTATTGGTTCGACCATCATGCTGCACTGCTCGATCATACTGCCAAGGTCTTCCCAAAAGCAAGTGACAAACATCCATCTCCACCACATCACACCAGATCTCATCTTTATACATCTTCCCAATAGAAAATGGAACATGAACCCGCCTATCCACCTTCATCTCTCCTCCTTTCCTCAACCAAGCTAACTTGTAAGGATTTGGATGCTTCTCCGTTTTCAACTTCAACTTCTTCACAGCTTCGGTAGAAATAATATTGTCACAACTTCCCGCGTCAATCACAAATTTACACACCTTCCCCAATATAGTGCATGTCGACTGAAAGATATTACTCCTCAACCAACTAGCCTCTTCTTCCTCTGGTTTCGGTGTTAAACAAGACCTCCTCATCATTAGATTACATCTTTCATCTCCCGACGCGATATCCTGTTCATCCTCCTCAACTAGAATAGAATAACCTTCACCAACATCCTCACCTTCCACTTCAGCAATCATAGTTCGTTTCTTCGGCTTCGGACATTCATTACTCTTGTGACCCACTTCTTGGCAATTGTAACATTTGAAACTGTTGTTGACCTTCGTCTTCTCAACTTCTTTCACAACTGGTTTACTGACAACTTTAGAAACATTGGAACTCCTACTAGCACCCTTGTTCTGAGTATTGTAACTTGGAAACACACCACCTCCTCGTCTTCCCTGCTTCTTCCAAGCCAACGCCTTCTGGTGCGCTTCAGCTACAGATCTAGGATCAAACATATTCACCATATCCTGTATCTGGATCCTCAATCGTCCAACAAACCTAGCAGTCAATTGTTCCTAGGTCTCCATGATATCATTCCTGGCAATCAATTGATAAAATTCAACAGCATAATCATTAACAGTCTTCGTCCCTTGCCTCAGATTCTGCAACCTCTGATACATGAGTGATTGATAATTGTAAGGTAAAAATGTAGCTTTCATCAGTTTCTTCATCTTCTCCCATGATTCAATCTTCGACTTCCCCATCCGTTCTCGTGTAAGTTTGGTTTGCTACCACCACGCCATAGCTCACCCTCTCAAACGAGTAGCAACCAACTTAACTCTTCGATTCTCAGGAACTTCTTTGAAGTCAAAATTTTCTTCAACATTAGACAACCAATCAAGAACTTCTTCTGCTACCATTCCACCTTTGAATTCCGAAATTTCTGTTTTCATCCCCGACTCCCAACGTCGATCATCTTCTACCTCTCGATATTGATTTCGAACTTGGTCTCGATCTCGATAATGAATGCTAGCTCTATCACCCTCTTCATCAAAATCAAATGTGCGTCTATATCGATCTCGACCATCAACTTCCCTTCGATTACGCATGTCTCTTCTACTATGTCTCTCTTCATCTCGATATAGTTCATCTTTAAACTCAGGAGGAGTTCTTCTCTCTTCATGACTATATTCATGGTGATCTCTTCTCGATGAAATTGATGTTTCTCTTCTTTCTCTAAAAGATTGTGGCGACACCCTCCTCGCTTCCGTAACCGATGGTGAAACTCTGTTTCCTCCATGGTTCGAGACTGGTGACATCTCCTTTGATTCATATCTATCATCAGTTTCTCCAACCTCCCAATACCTTCATCTAACTTCTCTTTGAATTTATTGCTAATTCGTTGTTCCATCTGTTCATCATCTTCTCATTTATACAAATCCTCAACATTTTGATGACGATTAGCTCTTCTTGGAGGCATGATTGAATCGAACAATTTTCACTAACACTTTACTCTCGGCCGTGAACACTTCAACAGAATAATGCACGGCTTTGCATGAGTTAGCTCGGCCTTGAACAATCTTTAATACAAAGTGATGCACAACTTCTTCTAGTTCGGCTCAACACTTCAAACTCTTCTTCTTGGCTCCAAGACTCGGCTTAACTATGGTTGACTAAGTCTAGCTCCGATACCATACTGACGCAGCGGATAATATGGATTGACAACGAAATGAAGATTTCGTGTCAAACTAATCGAAGAACGATTAGATGAATCAATATAAATCGATGGATTTAAAGATACCGAATGCCCAAATTCGTTGATCTCCAAAGATACCGGATTCTATCTATCTTCGACACGTTGATCGCGCACGATACCGTAAGAGAAGATCTACAATTCTTCGAACGTTGATCAAGCGCACTTGATACCGTGAATTGGCTTCAACAATCGTTGATTCGAGCGCACTCGAATAACCGAAAGTAGAGATAGGAGATCACACTCAACTACCAATTTCAAAAGAGGCACAAAGCACTCAAACAAAGTTTCATTCAAAATTCCCCCTTTACAAATGACCCGACCTCTCTATTTATAGAGTACAACTCAACACAGCAGCTCGCTAGGTCGTTCACGACCTTACAACACGCACGACCTAACACAGGAAACGACCTACGACCTAACTAAGGTCGTTAACGACTTAACACTTCACGAGTTACAACAGAAACACGCAACACATATTTACAACAGTGAGCGACTCAACACACACACGACCTAAGTACAACCGACCTAACTATCAACGACATAAGAAACACATTACCACAAACGAGTTACGACCTATGTAACAATGACCTATCTCTTCACAGCAACAGGAACCTTCACGCGACCTTGAGCATCATAAGTGAAGTGCGGTACTGGGTGAGTTAACTCGCTAGGTCGCTCACGAATTAGCATAGGTCGTTCCAACGACTTATCCCACTGTTTAATCTTATTAGGTCATTCCAACGACTTATGATTAACTTGTCAGTGATCTTCATTGCCTTCCACTGTGCCATCTATGTCCTTTATCTCATGATTCTTCATCCCGTTACGTCGTACGCGACTCAACAGCTTGTTAGGTCGCTCGTGGCCTAATACTTCATCAGGTTGGGCTGCATCATCCTCCCCTGGTTGGAAAAAATTCGTCCTCGAATTTAAAAGTTCTTCCCCATCGGATGGTTCATCTCCATAGTAAGGTATAAGATGTTTAACATTAAACACGTCAGAAGTGTACACGTCCTTTGGCAGTTTCAACTTATAAGCATTTTCATTGATCCGTTTCACAATCTTTACAGGACCAATCTTTCGAGCTTTAAGTTTATTGTATGTTCCCACTGGAAAACGATCCTTCGTTAGTACGACATATACTAAATCTCCTTCATTAAATTCAACACTTCTTCGCTTCAAATCCGCAGATCATTTATATTTCTCATTTGTCTTTTCCAATCATTCCTGAACGATTCTATGACATTCTGTCAACCCATCAACAAAATCAGCAGCCCGCTTAACTGCCCCTTTTGGTTGTGGTACTATCGTTAATTCCAACGGTCCCTTTGGCAAGCTCGAATATACAATCTGAAATGGACTGAAACCCGTACTACGGTTGATAGCATGATTATGAGCAAACTTTGCTTGACACAACTTCACATCTCAGCTCTTCAGATTATCCTTCACGAGACACCGCAATAAATTTTCCAAGGATCTGTTCACAACTTCAGTCTGTCCATTTGTCTGTGGATGGTATGCACTACTAAATTTCAACTTCGTTCCCACCATCTTCCACAAACTCAGCCAAAAATGACTCAAAAATCTGGTATCCCTGCTTGAAACTATAAACTCTGGTAAACCATGCAAGCGATAGATCTCTCTAAAGAACAACTGTGCCACATGGACTGCATCTGCTGTCTTTTTATAAGCAATAAAATGTATCATCTTCGAAAAACGGTCCACCATAACATATATAGAGTCATTTCCCCGTTGAGTCCTCAACAAACCCAACACGAAATCCATGCTTATATCTACCCACGGTTTTGTAGGAACAGGTAAAGGCATATATAATCCCGCATTTGTAGTTGTCCCTTTCGAAACTTGACAAACATGACATCTACGCTAAACTTTTCAACTTCCCGCCTCATCGAGGGCCAGTAGTAAGATTGAAAAATCAATTGCAATGTGCGATCTCTACCCACATGGCCTTCTTCGTGTAACTCCTCTATAATCTTCATTCGTAAGCTTCCTTCTGGTATGCACAATTGATTTCCCTTGAATAAGAATCCATCTACCAACACAAACTCATCAGTACTCCCATCCTTGACTTTTTCAACAATCTTTAAAGTAAGGATCTTCTTTAAACAACTCTGGCAATAGCTCAAATCCTGTCACTTCAACCTTCATCGTTGTCAACAGATGATTCCTCCTGCTCAAAGCATCAGTTACACGACATCGTCACCCCTGATTTGTGTTTTACAACAAAAGTAAACTGCTGTAGATACGCGACCCATGAAGCGTGTCTAGCTGAAATTTTGTCCTGCCCTTGCAAATGCTTCAAAGCTTCATGATCCGTATAAAGAACAAACTCCTTTTGAAACAAATAATGTCTCCAGTGCTTCACAGCTTGAACAATCGCGTAAAATTCAACATCGTAAGTGTTATATCTCAACTTGGCTCCAAACGACTTCTCACTGAAATAAGCAATTGGTCTTCCCTTCTGAATCAATACTCCACCAATCCCAACTTTCGAAGCATCAGTGTGTAACTCAAACAATAACTGAAAATCCGGCAATACTAGAATTGGTGCTGTCGTCAACAGTGTCTTGATCTTCTCAAAAGCAACCTCTGCTTCCTCTGACCACTCAAACTTCTTTTCTTTCATGCAATCTGTTATAGGTGCCATCACACTGCTAAAGTGTGGAATGAATCTTCGGTAGAAAGATACCAACCCATAAAAACTCCTCAGTTCAGTAATTGTCTTGGGTTGTGGCCAACTCCTGACAGCTTTCACTTTGCTTTCATCTATTTGAATACCTTCCTTTGACAGTACGTATCCCAGAAACAAAACACTGTGCGTCATGAACACACACTTCTTCGTTGCAGCATAAAATTGCTCCTGTCGTAGGATCAACAGTACTTCTCGCAAATGCTGGACATGCTCTTCCATACTCCCACTATAGATTAAAATATCATCGAAGTAAACTACCACGAGCTTTCCAATAAATGGTCTGAAAATCTGGTTCATCACTCTCATAAAAGTACTAGGAGCATTTGACAAGCCAAACGGCATAACCAACCATTCGTAAAGACCCTCCCTGATTTTAAAAGCAGTCTTCCACTCATCACCCGGTCTGATACGAATCTGATGGTATCCGCTTTTCAAGTCAATCTTTGAGAACACAACAACCCCACTCAACTGATCAATTAAATCATCAAACCTTGGCATAGGAAACCTGTATCTCACAGTGATCTTGTTTAGAGCCCGACTGTCCGTACACATCCTCCACTAACCATCCTTCTTGGTACCAATAAGGCTGGCACAGCACATGAACTCAAGCTCTCCTGAACATGCCCTTGTTCTAACAACTCTTCCACCTGCCTTCTTAGTTCCTCATGCTCCTTATGACTCATCCTGTAATGTGGCCTATGAGGTAATACTGCACCTGGAACAAGATCTATTTGATGTTGTATGTCCCTCAACGGTGGTAACTCCGTTGGTAGTTCTTTAGGAAACACATCTTCAAATTCCTCAAACACTGGCTTGACTTCTTCTGGAATTTCAACCTCCTCATTACTTTCACGTCCGATTAACAAGAATACTTCAGGTTCATCTTCGACTTCCTTAACAAACTCCTTCAAAGTCAGCAAAATCTTCAACTCCTCAATCTCTTTTGACTTGCTTTCTTCCTGTTGTCTCTTCTTCGGAACCAAAATGATCTTAACACCTTCAAACATAAAGATGTAACTATTGGTTCGACCATCATGTTGCACTGCTCGATCATACTGCCAAGCTCTTCCCGAAGGCAAGTGACAAACATCCATCTCCACCACATCACACCAGATCTCGTCTTTATACTTCTTCCCAATAGAAAATGGAACATGAACTCTCCTATCCACCTTCACCTCTCCTCCTTTCCTCAACCAAGCTAACTTGTAAGGATTTGGATGCTTCTCCGTTTTCAACTTCAACTTCTTCACAGCTTCGGTAGAAATAATATTGTCACAACTTCCTGCGTCAATCACAAATTTACACACCTTCCCCAATATAGTGCATGTCGACTGAAAGATATTACTCCTCAACCAACTAGACTCTTCTTTCTGGTTTCGGTGTTAAACAAGACCTCCTCATCATTAGATTACATCCTTCATCTCCCGACGCGATATCCTGTTCATCCTCCTCAACTACAATAGGATAACCTTCACCAACATCCTCACCTTCCACTTCAGCAATCATAGTTCGTTTCTTCGGCTTCGGACATTCATTACTCTTGTGACCCACTTCTTTGCAATTGTAACATTTGAAACTGTTGTTGACCTTCATCTTCTCAACTTCTTTCACAACTGGTTTACTGACAACTTTAGAAACATTGGAACTCCCACTAGCACCCTTGTTACGAGTATTGTAACTTGGAAACACACCACCTCCTCGTCTTCCCTGCTTCTCCCAAGCCAACACCTTCTGGTGCGCTTCAGCTACAGATCTAGGATCAAACATATTCACCATATCCTGTATCTGGATCCTCAATCCTCCAACAAACCTAGCAGTCAATTGTTCCTAGGTCTCCATGATATCATTCCTGGCAATCAGTTGATAAAATTCATCAGCATAATCATTAACAGTCTTCGTCCCTTGCCTCAGATTCTGCAACCTCTGATACATGAGTGATTGATAATTGTAAGGTAAAAATGTAGCTTTCATCAATTTCTTCATCTTCTCCCATGATTCAATCTTCGACTTCCCCATCCGTTCTCGTGTAAGTTCGGTTTGCTGCCACCACGCCATAGCTCTCCCTCTCAAACGAGTAGCAACCAACTAAACTCTTCGATTCTCAGAAACTTCTTTGAAGTCAAAAATTTCTCCAACATTAGACAACCAATCAAGAACTTCTTCTGCTACCATTCCACCTTTGAATTTCGGAATTTCTATTTTCATCCCTGACTCCGATCATCTTCTACCTCTCGATATTGATTTCGAACTTGGTCTCGATCTCGATAATGAATGCTAGCTCTATCACCCTCTTCATCAAAATCAAATGTGCGTCTATATCGATCTCGACCATCAACTTCCCTTCGATTATGCATGTCTCTTCTACTATGTCTCTCTTCATCTCGATATAGCTCATCTTCAAACTCACGAGGAGTTCTTCTCTCTTCATGACTATATTCATGGTGATCTCTTCTCGATGAAATTGATGTTTCTCTTCTTTCTCTAAAATATTGTGGCGACACCCTCCTCGCTTCCGTAACCGATGGTGAAACTCTCTTTCCTCCATGGTTCGAGACTGGTGACCTTCTCCTTTGATTCATATCTATCATCAGTTTCTCCATCCTCCCAATACCTTCATCTAACTTCTCATTGAATTTATTGCTAATTCGTTGTTCCATCTGTCCAGCATCTTCTCGTTTATACAAATCTTCAACATTTTGATGACGATTAGCTCTTCTCGGAGGCATGATTGAATCGAACAATTTTCACTAACACTTTACTCTCGGTCTTGAACACTTCAACAAAATAATGCACGGCTTTGCTTGAGTTAGCTCGGCCTTGAACAATCTTTAATACAAAGTGATGCACTACTTCTTCTAGTTCGGCTCAACACTTCAAACTCTTCTTCTTGGCTCCAAGACTCGGCTAAGTCTAGCTCCAATACTAAACTAACGCAGCGGATAATATGGATTGACGACGAAATGAAAATTTCGTGTCAAACTAATCGAAGAACGATTAGATGAATCAATATAAATCGATGGATTTAAAGATACCGAATGTCCAAATTCGTTGATCTCCAAAGATATCGAATTCTAGCTATCTTCGACACGTTGATTGCACATGATATCGTGAGAGAAGATCTACAATTCTTCGAACGTTGATCAAGCGCACTTGATACCGTGAATTGGCTTCAACAATCGTTGATTCGAGCGCACTCGAATAAGCGAAAGTGGAGATAGGAGATCACGCTCAACTACCAATTTCAAAAGAGGCACAAAGCACTCAAACAAAGTTTCATTCAAAATTCCCCCTTTACAAATGACCCGACCCCTCTATTTATAGAGTACAACTCAACACAGCAGCACACTAGGTCGTTCACGACCTTACAACACGCACGACCTAACACAGGAAACGACCTACGACCTAACTAAGGTCGTTAACGACTTAACACTTCACGAGTTACAACAGAAACACGCAACACATATTTACAACAGTGAGCGACTCAACACACACACGACCTAAGTACAACCGACCTAACTATCAACGACATAAGAAACACATTACCACAAATGAGTTACGACCTATGTAACAATGACCTATCTCTTCACAGCAACAGGAACCTTCACGCGACCTTGAGCATCATAAGTGAAGTGCGGTACTGGGTGAGTTAACTCGCCAGGTCGCTCACGACTTAGCATAGGTCGTTCCAACGACTTATCCTACTATTTAACCTTATTAGGTCGTTCCAACGACTAATGATTAACTCGTCGGTGATCTTCATTGCCTTCCACTGTGCCATCTATGTCCTCTATCTCGTGATTCTTCATCCCGTTAGGTCGTACGCGACTCAACAGCTTGTTAGGTCGCTCGCGACCTAATACTTCATCAGGTTGGGCTGCATCATAATACCAAGGAGGGTCCATGTGATGTGTGGAATGTTGTATAAATGAACCCAAATGGGCACTCACTTGGCTTGTGCTTGGACAGAATCGAAGGTTGGCTTCCATGTGGTAATCGCAAATATCTTACTATAAATAAATATGAGATCAGATAGCAAAATACTATTTCTATCTTCAACACAACTAAATTTGAACCATTAAAATTTAACGTCATATCTCTTTTCAACTTCTACAATTCTTTTAGATATGTTACTATAGCCATGTAATTAATATTCTCCCTAAGAAAAAATCTAGCTAAATAGTTGTGCCAAAAATTAATACCTTCATCGATAACTTCTTAGGGCGTTGTAAAGCTTTGCCAGCATAATTAATATCAAAGTGCTTTGGAGTATAAGCTCATGCATTATGGGTTGGAGTTTTGAATAGAGCATACAAATTTTTTGGAGCCTATTGTGAGGAAAAATCAAAAGTAGCTTGAACTTGACTAATATTGTAACCAGAGAAAGATGGAGGTGAGATATTGATGACAGGAAGAAGAGATGGAAGAGGAAATGTAGGGAAATTTGTAGCAAGAGGAGAGGAAGGTCGGTTAAGTGGTGGAGACGGAGTAGAGGGACTGAAAGTGCACATGGATCTAATATAATACGGCTAAGTTGTGTATATAAATGTATGAGCAATACCAAGATAAATAACAAAATAAATAGTAAAGTAAAACAAGAAACAATCAGACTATAGTTTTTATACTGCCTCGAAACTTCGTCTTATATCCAATCCTGAAGCTTCCCTTCAAAATTTTCATTAACCAACATACCTTCTCTTATCCCAGAGGAATAGGTGATATAATAGTTTTTCGACTTGATAAACTTGTGTTCCTTCAATGTTGATTTTAACAGATAATACAGGACTTTCCATAATCCCCTTGATTATTCAAGATGCATGCACCATGATTATAGAAGTATAAATAATGATTCTTGAGTGAATAGAATAGTTCTAGAGTAAAGAGTATTCAACAAAGAAAAGAATTCAAGAGCATAGGATGTAAATCATTTTTGAATGTTTGACTGTATTTATAGATGTCGAAGAGTTGCAATCATTTAGAGAAGCCATTACACAACAAAGAGAAGTACTTAATGATCATAACTATTCGAAGTATCTTTTTAGAAAGTAGCTATATTAAATCGACTGTGAGGTAGATGTCGGTCTACTAAATATGAACATTAGAAGAAATGACTGAATTTAGTTGATTAAAAAGTATATACAAAATATATTGGTTCGGTTGATTGGAATTATTTTCAATCGATAACATTCGGTTGACTGAAAATAATTTCAGTCGATTGAACCTATATAAAACATTTTTTTTATTGTCAGTCTTGTTTTGTTAATTGTTTAGCTCTTGCTTTTGAAATTCTTGTATGCATATAGGATGTATATGTACATATGAACCATCTAAGAGATTTCACAAATAAATCTTAGACCAAATACATACATTTGACTAGATCTGTATATTCTTGACTTTTGATATGTAGATGATCTAGTTGCTATATTCTCCTTGTTTTTTTAATTCAATATCTTCTGATTCCTACACAATATAATATACTATATATATATATATAGTTGTCATGATTTAAACATATAAATAAGGTTCTAACATTCACCCCCTTTTGATGATGACAACTATATATATAAGATATGAATTGAAAATAAACTTATATATAGTTCTCCCCCTTAATATGTGCTCCCTCTATTATTATACTTTCTTCCCTTTTATCGTCAACAGAAGAAAATTTTTGAAGAAGGTAGAGCATGAAACAAACAAACAACATAGGGGATCCTTAATAAACGACATAAATAACATTTGAGATAAATGACAACACAAACAAACACATAACATACACAGTAACATCATAACAATGGTTCATACATCATAGTTAACCACAACATTCAAAACAAAACAAGTTCCTAAACAAAAAGTCATATTATCAAAAAAAAATAAGGTTCTACTTTCAGTTCAGTAGAAGTATCAACTAGTGGAGGTGAGTGAAAGCAAGATGAAATTTTATTCTGAATCTTCTTAGGAAATCCTATTGTGTTTTTTTAAAACCATTTTTGACATTTACTTGGCTTTCGTTGTTGCTCAAAAATAATTTCTTAATTACGAAGAATGGCGGTGTTGGCGGTGACGTTCTTTGATGGCTGGACAAGAGAGATATCATTGTCCCTATCGGTCGATTATGATTTTTTTCTTTAATTTCTAGAGGTGGAGATGACTGTAGAGGTGCTTGTGCTTTGATGAAGATTGATTGATGTTATCTTGCACCAAATGAGAGAGGTGATGAATGGCATCGTCGGTTCCATAGAAGAAGGAATTTTCATCAAGGAGATGGATTTTTGAACCATAACCTTTAATAAGATGAAATCTTGCATGCTTCAACATTTATACCGAAATGAACGAATGTTCGAGCGTAAAACATGGTGTGTCGTGAGCGAACATTGAAGCTTTTAACTCAACGTAGTTAATTTTTGCTCAATTCAACTTCTTAGTAGAGTAAATAGAATATAACACTTTATAATTGTTATCATACTCTTATCGTAGCTTCACATCCTTGGCAATGTCATGTGAAGTATCATCTTGTTAATTATTTATGCTCGTGGACGAAGATTAATTGAATTACTGATTGTTTGACTAGTGTGAAACAAGTAGCTAGTGGAGTTGAATTCAAAGTCGTTGTGATCAATATCATCAACTCATAGCCACTAGAGGAACAACCCAAAATTATTCCTAATTGTTTTACGTAGATTTTTATTTCAACACCCAACACCTTGGTTCATAGAAGCCCTTCGTCATCTTCAGGTTTATATAAATTTCCACAAAGGTTGGCATAAAACATCCAAACTAAAAGTGGGTAAATTTTTACCTAATTTTGAGTCAAATCAACGAAAAACAAAAATTTATGTTCCAATTTCCTTGATTCCAAAAGAAGAAAAATTAGCCATTTTATAGACTGTGTCATGGAAGATACTTTTGTTGTTGTGATCATTAAAGTGCTTTAGAAATATCTTGTTATTCCCACCCATTGTGCTAATTTTTCATCAGTGGCGAATTCAGGATGAGATAGTGTTGTAGAAGATAAAGCCTTTTGCCTTTGTGGTTGTGCTCTCTTTTTTGTGACTGGTAGTTTTGTCAAGGGCCAACAATTTGAATTTTAAGATTTTGAAAGCTAGGGTTTTTGAGTTTGAAAGAGTGGAATGAAAAGTGATGGTGAAAGAGCACGGCTATTCAATTTTTAAAAAAAACAAAAAACAGCCACTTCGGTCACTGGGAATATATTTCAATCGACTTAATGCAAATACTTTGCATCCGGAGAAGGTTGGGGAATTTTAGTCGATTGGAATGTAAAAAAAATTCTTCTAATTTTGGTAAATTCAATCGACTGATAAAAGTGTTCATTCGACTGAACTAGGTTACTTTTGAAGGTCGAATGTAAGCTTGAATTTAGCCGACTCAGTTAATAAATTTTAGTTGATTTATTGAATTTTTGGCCTATTTTCAGTCGACTTGAAAAATATTCAATCAACCAAGCTAGGTATATGTTAGCACCAGAATTAGTCACTAACACCCTTAAGAGAGATTGTGTAGAGAGATTAATGAAGAAAGTAAGTTAAACAGAGGATAATATGTAGATTTAAATGCAGAAAATACGAACACCGGATTTATAGTGGTTCGGCGTAATTGCCTACGTCCACTTTGAGGTTAATCTTTATTGCTTTTCTCGATAATCGATACAGATACAATTCGTACACCAATTATATCGAATACAATTGCTAAGCAAAAAAGATAAGTCTTGAATGAGTTTTGAATGCGGCAGAGTCTCCCTGGTGTTCTTGAAAAAAGATCCATTTCACTGTGCCCCTACCTCTCTATTTATAGACGAAGGGAGGTTGGACTTCCCTGGTGGGCCTAGGAGCTTGGTATCTCGGCCCAATATAAGTAATCTCCGAATGCCAAACCAAAAATGCGAACGGTAGAGTGCCGAGCGCAATATTTATGCCGAACGAAACGATGTATTGCGTGAGAGGTGCAGGCCGACCGAGAATCGATGCCGGAAGGGGAAAGTGCCGAACGAAGCCGAAATGCTGAACAGTCCAGGAATGATGAGCGAGGCATGAATGCCAAGCGCTCTAGAAGCCGAACGCTCTTGAATGTCAACCGAACCAGTTGTGTCGAACGTCCCTGGAATGCCGAACACTCTCTAATGCTGAACGTTCCTGAATGCCGAGCGTTCTCTAGTGCCGAACGTTCCTGAATGCCGAGCGTTTTCTAATGCCGAACATTCCTGAATGCCGAGCGTTCTCTAATGCCGAATGCTCCCGACTGCTGAACGCTCTCTAATGCCAAACGTTCCTGAATGTCGAACGCTCTTGACTACTGAACGCTCTCTAATGCCAAACGTTCCTGAATGCCGAGCGTTTCTCAAATGTCGAATGCTCCTGACTGCCGAACGCTCTCTAATGCCAAACGTTCCTGAATGCCGAGCGTTCTCTAATGTCGAACGCTCCTTACTGCCGAACGATCTCTAATGCCGAACGTTCTTGAATGCCGAGCTGTGTGGAATGTCGAACGAGTTTGGATGCCGAACAACTTTGTCATGCCGAACAACCTTCAATGGCGATCGACCATAGATGCCGAACGGCCTGGTCATGCCGAACGAGAATGCTGAGTCCTTAGTTGCCTGGTCAAACCTCCAGGTAACACTTGCCCCCCAAAGTGCATTACGTGATCGAACGTGATGCGCTTTGAATCGCATCTCCTCTGTGCTTCGCTTCGAGCTTTAGGTTTATTCTTCTTCTTGGTGGCATTTTCTCGTGAATATTGGGTGAGGAAATGCATGCCGAACGTTATGCGAATGCCGAGCAGCATAGCCAAAGCCGAGCGCCCTTGAATGCCGATGCCAAACGATGTCGTCTTGACCGGTTCTACCGGTTATTGTCTCTTCGACTTCCTCTCTTGTCCTATAAATTTCGGCATTTTCCTTCTTCTTCTCTTCTTTACTTTCACCGTCGGTATCCTGTATTCATGAACCTTGCCTTTTAACAAACTCCAAGAATTTGACTACCCTTCCTTCCTCGAACTTCATACCCTACATCACCCTTTTCCCGGGTCATTCGGGATTGATTAAAGCCGTGCCCTTAATTCCATAATTCTCCCAAGCTTTAATCTATTTGCTAGGTATCGACCCCTTCTATTTAAATGCTTTCCCTGACTAAAAGTTTTAATACGAGGCTTAAGTTCGTAACTTAGAACCGTGGCCAATAGGTATTTCGTGGATGAAAGGATCGAACTGCGATTAGGGCATGTTCTAGGGCTAGATGACATAGAGAAAAGGGGAAGTGGTCAGAGGCAAGCATATGAGGGTGTTGATGGAAGATGTACTGTGGTCCGGTAGGTTCTCTCATGCCGAACGAGATTGGAGGGAAGAGTAGAGGAGGAGCAGGAATTGGCTAGAATGTCGAACAACTCGGTCCGGTATGACTTGCCGAACGACTTGACCACGTCGTTCGGTATAGATGGAGGAGAAAGATAAAACCGTTGTTAAAGGAGAAGTGCCGAGCGTTGGGGCTCGGCGTAACCTCGGCTCGGCATGGTTCGCCACATGTCGAGCAGTGGAGTGGAAAAATAGGGAGGAAGTACGAGTTGGATAGGATGTCGAACGGTATTTCGGCCAAACAACGCGTATGTCGAATGGTCATGAATGCCGAATGATAGTTAGGCCAAACAACATTTTGACCGAATGATACTTAGGCCGGACAACATTTTGATCGAATGATACTTAGGCCGAACAACATTTCACCTTGCCTGATCACAAGACAAAAACAAAGACATGGATCTAAGAATACTGGCATATCAAACTAATCTGGACTGATAACTTTCTAGTTCCAATTATCATGAGCATGAACTGAAATCAATAAAAATAGATAAAAGCTTTTGGCATACAGTGTCAATGTCTGAGTCCAAAATTAAAAACACCATGGGGCGGGCTTTTGGAGAAGGTCGGCGATGACGGTCTTCGAAGGCGACAATTCGAAGCTCAACTTTATACCATTAACTCCGTGACTTTCAATTTCTCAGCACTTATATTTGAATTATCACATTAGTCCACACACCACACAGGGGGAATACTTGTGTTGTTAAGTCTAACGTCGATTGTTTTTCAAGTATAGTTCAAACCGGTACTCTGCTAGATTCAATTTCTACCAAAGATGTCTAAGAAATCTAGCTTCGCCACGATCTCGGATAGACCTGGGCCGTCTTCCAAACAAGGAGTCGCAGATACTTCAAACCCGTCGACTTCCCCTGCTCATAACTTAGCTCCTGACGCCCTGGAAGCCTCAATTTTATTGGAAAACCCGGTCGATTCACAGGCTTCGATGATCAATGAAAGTGCACTCTGTCGGATATGCTCCATCCACGGAATCCCCTTCGATGACGTATTAGTTCCATCGTGGCACGATCGTCCATACTTGCCCCCAGTTGGATATACAGCTTGTAATAAGTTTATATGTTGGGTCGGCAGTGTGCCACCGTTCAACTTATTTCTTCGGACGTGCTGCAGTACATTGACATTGCCCCGTCACAACTGCACCCGAACGGTCACGCCTTCATTTACGGTACCTACATCCTCTTCATGAATGTCCTCTCCAGGCCTCCAATCCCGGGTGACATCAGATATATATATATATGATCAAGAAGCGGAGAGATAGCCCCTCTTTCATGTTTCTCGAGCCACACCACAAATGCCAAATCTTAACTGGGGCATGCAACAAGTTCGCCCTGTACAAGCAGGAATGGATTTATGTGCGTTGCCCTCCTGGTTTTGCGAGGAGATGGGTGGAAGGAAATAAGTCTTTTCTCTGGATCAATATTCATGCATGATCAAAGCCGTGCCTCTTTTAACTCTTTTTTCCATCTTTTCAGGTATCAATCTACGTCCTGACGGCCGTGGATATTTTGAAGCCATCGAAGCTATTAGAGCCCTTCCTGCCGAAAAATGGGACATCCGAACTCTCATTTCAAATGAGTCACTTTTGAGGTTTAGACTGTTGGCAGAAAGCCGTCGGATAAGCCTTCCTCAGGGCGTTTCCATACCCAGGCCCGCCTTTGGTAAAGGGAAAAAACAAGCTGAGTCTTCAGCATGCAACGCTCCTGGCGCACTAGAAGAAGGAGAAATCAAAGAAAATGAAACACCCAAAGCACAAGATGAGAATGTTGGTCCTACTCAGGACCCATTAGTTGAAGTTCATGACATCGAAACGTCATCCGCCCCTTCGAAGAGGAAAAAGAAACTGACGTACAAGATAAGGAAGGAAAAAGTTGGTGCTACCTCTAAAGTTACCGAGGCTTCCTCACAACGTTTCGAAAGTTCTTTAAAGGGCCTCTCGAACCTCTCGATACCTGACGATTTACTTAATTATGATTTTGATGATCCGGAGGCGCTTAAACTTCACTCGCCCATCAAAGGCGATGCAGACGTTCAAGCCCAAACTTAGGGAGAAAAAATTCCCATTAGCAAAGAAACTGGTCCGTTGGGGGAAACACTAGGACACACACAAACACATGCACTTCACCTTGCTCTTAAATTTCCATTGTCACACTACTCTTTATTAATTTGTTGTTTTTTAAATTCTATGCAGGTGACATGGGGCATACACACGGAATCGATCGTCTCCGCGGGTCGTCTATCTTCCATCATTCTGGACGGGACTCGGGTTCTGAAAGACGTCGGGATAGAGATGGTGATGGCGATAGGGATTACCATTCCCGGGACTCATCATCTCGGAAGAAAACATATTATCAGTCCAAGTATCACCAACATCCCTCTTGTTACTCGGAACAAAGCAAAGATAAGAGTGGCCATAAGGGGTCGCAATCCGATGTCCCCCGAGATCAACACTCCAATTCCACTTCCACACGACAATCCCGAGATTCTTACAGGAGAGCTGAACTTTCAAAGCCGTCTCCTCCAGTTTCCGCAACAGATCCAACAGTATCGGAGAGAATAGCCGAGCTTAAAGTTAAATTTTGAAAGATCTACTTTGATGGTCTGAAGTTCCTCCCGACGATCCACCATATACCTGGAGATGTCAAGCAGAGCGCTATCGCCTGTACCAACAACGTCTATGTTCAACATGACGCTTTCGTTCATCTCGCTGAGAAAGTGTCGGAAGTCTCCATGGAACGCCAACATGAGATTGATCGCCTGAAGCTTGAGGCTATTCACGAAAAAGACATTATCAATGCTTAGGACGAAGAGATTGCATATTATAAATCCTAACTTGAGGCCACCCAGCAGAGCGCCAAGGATACCGCCGAAGCCGTAACTCGTCTGGAATCGACTCACAAAAAAGAACTCGACGAGGCAGTACAACGTTGTAGGGCTTTGGCTTTGGAAAAAGACTCGGTGCAAAAAGAGAGGGATGCATTCTATATCCGAGTCAAAAAACTTGAGGAGCGACTCCGCAAAGAACAAGAGGAGAAGATTGCTACCCAAGAAGAGTCGCAACAGTATTGCGACGAGATTGTTGCAACGCGACTCCTAAAGGCGAAACTTGAGGGCGAGCTTTCTAAAGTTGAGGCGTTGATGAATGAAGCCTGCGAAGAGGGCTAAAAGATAGCATCTGCAGAAATTGACTAACGTCTTGAGGCGGCAAAGGAAGAAGGTAGAGAAGAAATCAAAACCATGTTCGACCCACTTATAGCCGAATTCAATGCCCGCATTCTCATGCACCGGGACTTAACTTTTCTGGACGAGGGCTATCTCGAATCTTTGGCCGAGGCATGGGAAACTTTAATTGAAATCAAGAAGGCCGAACACGGTATCGAGGAGGTTGATGAGGGGGCCTTGATAAAATAATTCCTTAAGGGAAATGAGCCATCAGACCTGTCAGCGGCTAAAGCCATTTATTGCAAAGGCCCCCCTCAACAAAAGGGAAAGAAGTTATCACTGGTCCATCCGGGATTGAGTCTCCAGCTTGTGTGCCTACCTAGCTGGCCGGTCGGCCGATACTCGGTCCTTTTGAACATCACATCGGCTATGACCCGGGGGACCCCGGCCTTGGTGTTCATGTTTGGCCCCTATTCCAAAGGGTGAGACTCCTCTGACGGCAGAGAGCCAGCCGGAACCTGGTCAGCAACTCTTTTGCTTTAACATTCCAAGAGTTTTCATTTTTCATCAGAAGCTATCGCATTCTAATACTTTCTTTTCGTGATTTTATGCAGGCCGTTCTGATCTTGAGCCCACTCTAAGGAGCGAAGTCGCCGCGGAGGTAAGGGGAAAAATGAGTGAAGCCACTCACGCAGGAGAGGCTCTCGGTTCTGATGCTTAGGTGATCGGGGCGCTTGACGAGGACAAATCTGAGACTTCCTCTCCCATCGTTGGGAGTTATGAAGTTGAAATTACAGGCGTCTCTGAGCACACATCCGAACTGAGCATGACGGAGCAGCTTGACAAAGAGAAGGAAAAGACGATCAACATCAAGGTCGAACCTCAAGCTGTGGACCCGGACGATCCTTTGAACAAGCCGTTGAAGGTCATTCTCCCGGGAGGGTCCAAACCTATGGATGTTCCTCATACTTCTTCAGCTGTCACTCCCCCGTCAAAGAAAGCTATCATGGGTAAACGTACCGAGGAGGAGTCATCGGGGAAAAAGTCGAAAAAGTCAAAGAAGTAGTCTTCGCTCTCGCTCAACAAGAGCTAGTTTAGATTATGCAATTATTTTTGTTTTCGTAGTTTATGTAAATAAACTTTTGACTCTGAGCTTCGGAGGAGTTGTAGTAGAAACTTATTTTTGATGAATAAAACTTAGTTCTTTTCCCTCTCAGAGGACTGCTATTGTTTGGTTTTTTGGTATAACCGTGGTCAGAACTCGAGCTACTGAGAGTTACGTGAACTTCACGATTCATCTTCAAACAAATTGACAACTTTTTTGGTATTTGCACATTATTGTATCCCATGCTCTGGAAACTTAGAATATTTTCCAAACCGTACGCCAAGAGCTTGATGACTTCAAGTCCTTTATATCCAGTCCGCCCTCAGGGGACTTGGACATTTAAATCGTTTATACTCGAGTCCGCACTCTGCGGACTTGGAGATTTCGAATCGTTTATACTTAAGTCCGCACTCTGGGGACTTAGAGTAATCCAGTCCGCACTCCGAGGACTTGGAGATTTTGAATCGTTTATACTCGAGTCTGCACTATGGGGACTTAGAGTACTCCAGTCCGCACTCCGGAGACTTGGAGATTTCGATTCGTTTATACTCAAGTCTGCACTCTGGGGACTTAGAATACTCTAGTCCATACTCCAGGGACTTGGAGATTTTGAATTGTTTATACTCGAGTCCGGACTCTGGGGACATAGAGTACTCCAGTCTGCACTCCGGGGATTTGGAGATTTCAAATCCTTTATGCTCGAGTCCGCACTATGGGGAGATTTTGATTCGTTTATACTCGAATCCGCACTCTGGAGACTTAGAGTACTCCAGTCCACACTCCGGGGTCTTGGAAATTTCGAATCGTTTATACTCGAGTCTGCACTCTGGGGACTTAGAGTACTCCAGTCCGCACTCCGGGGACTTGGAGATTTCAAATTGTTTATACTCGAGTCCGCACTCTGGGGACTTAGAGTACTCCAGTTCGCACTCCGGGGACTTGGAGATTTTGAATCGTTTATACTCAAGTCTGCACTCTGGGGACTTAGAGTACTCCAGCCCGCACTCCGGGGACTTCAAGGTTTCGAATCGTTTATACTCGAGTCCGTACTCTGGGGACTTAGAGTACTCCAGTCCGCACTACGGGGACTTGGAGAATTTGAATCGTTTATACTCGAGTCCGCACTCTGGGGACTTAGAGTACTCCAGTCCGCACTTCGAGGACTTGGAGATTTCGAATCGTTTATAATCGAGTCCACACTCTGGAGACGTAGAGTACACCAGTCCGCACTCCGAGGACTTAGAGATTTTGAATCGTTTATTCTCATTCGTACGTCAGACAGATTAATGTATCTCTTAGTCATTTGTTACAACATTATCATACACAGAAACAACGACAATTCATGGGAAAAAGAAATGGCTTCAAGCCTTTATTAATGCAAATAAACTAAATTGTCTTTTTACATGCCGTAGACTAGGAATAAAAACTTGCTGGAAATAAATGCAACTAAAATATAATAGAAATGAACTAAGTGTAATAATACCGCAAATGTTCACCATTCCCTGCTCGGGCGAGTGTCGCACCATCGACGGTTGCTAGCTTGAAAGTTCCTTCTCCAAGCTTCCGTTCGATGATGTATGGACCTTCCCATGCGGGACTCATGTGTGATGGAACTGGGAAAACTCGTTTCAAAACGAGATCGCTCACACCAAAGATTCTCGGTCGAACTCTTTCATTATAATATCGAGCAACTCGGTGCATGTACATGGCCACTCTTAAATTGACTTCTTCGCGTTTTTCATTAATGAAGTCCAACGATTCCAGCAAAAGATCTCCATTTAACTCAGGGTCATAATAAGTTACCCGATGTGATGGGACTTCAAGTTCCATGGGTATGATAGCTTCCATGCCATATGCTAATGCAAATGGAGTGAGGCCAGTCGCGGACTTGTAGGCGGTTCTGTAAGCCCAAAGTGTTGTCGGAAGCTCATCCACCCACTTGCCTCTAGCCTTTTCCAAACGTTTTTTCAATATGGATTTGATTATCTTATTTACATCCTTCACTTGTCCATTAGATTTCGGATGAGCAACTGCTGCAAACTTTTTCTCAATACCATATTTTTGGCAAAATTCCCTGAACTCTTTTCTTTCAAACTGAGTTCCATTGTCTGTAACGATGGTTCGTGGCAGGCCAAAGCGGCATATGATATTTCGTACTACGAAATTAATGACTTTCATGGTGGTGATAGTAGCCAAAGGCTCTGCTTCTGCCCACTTGGTAAAGTAATCGACCGCAACAATCGCGTATTTCGCACCACGTTTGGATAGCAGTAAGAAACCGACTATATCGATCCCCCACATTGCAAATGGCCAAGGACTAACCATTTGTGTGAGTTCCGTCGGCGGAGCTCTTGGGATTTTCGCATACTTCTGGCATTTGTCACATCTTCTTACGTAGTCTGCGGCATCTCGATTTACAGTTGGCCAATAGTATCCATAGAGGAGGATTTTCTTTGCTAACGTCTGCCCCCAGTATGGTTGCCACATTCACCTTCATGGACTTCCGTCAGGACTCATTTTATCTCATCATGGGAAATGCACCGGAGCAATGGGGTCGAGAATCCCCTACGATCCATTATTCCATCCTGCATTTCATAACGAGAAGCCTTACGAATGACTTGTCGTCTTTCGCTCCTACTTTCGGGCATGGCCCCGTGTAACAAGTACTGCTTGAATGGGGTCATCCATGACTCCTCCTTGATTTCTGTTTCTAACATGAAATCTACCTCCATTATATTTATGCTCGGAACATGGAAGGATTCAACGGGAAACAATCCCATCTGCTGCGCATCGCCAGTGCTTGCAAATTTTGCCAATGAATCAGCTGCTCTGTTTTGTTCACGCGGGACATGTGAAATATCATAATATTCGAGATTCGCTAGCAGCTCCTGAACTTGGGCCAAATATGGGCCAAGTCTCTGCCCCCTTGTTTGGTAGTCTCCACGCACTTGATACACCACCAGTTGCGAGTCGCAAAAAATTTCAACCGATCTTATTCCTAGTTCTTTGACGAGTCTTAAGCCGGCGATCAATGCTTCATACTCGGCTTCATTATTCGATGCTGTGAATTCGAGCTTCAAAGCATAGAAAGATGATCGGTTTCTAGGATTTACCAGAACTATGCAAACCCTCGAACAACGGTCGTTAGATGCCCTATCGGTGTACATCTTCCATCGGATGGAAGGTATGACATTGCGGCCGTTTGATTTGTCTATCATGGTGAATTCAACGATGAAATCCGCTAGCGCTTGCCCTTGTATGGCCCTTCACGGCAAGTAGGTAATATCGAACTGACTTAACTCGATATTGCATTTTAACATCCTTCCGGAAGTTTTCGGTCGTTGGAGTACCTGTCGCAGGGGTTGGTCGGTGTAAACACTGATCGAGTATGCCTAGAAGTATGGGCGAAACTTGCGTGATGCAATCACTAAGCAATAGGCTAATTTCTCGATCTTGGAATGGTTTCTTTCTGCCCCCGTCAGACGTTTACTAACATAGTAAACTAGTTTTTGAACTCGATCCTCTTCACAAACCAAAGACGTACCGATAGCATGTTGGGATACTGCCAAGTACACATACAACATTTCATGGTCTATTGGTTACGATAGCACTGGGGGGCTCTCCAAATGTTTTACCAGAGCTCGGAATGCATCCTCACAGTCAAATGTCCACTCAAAATTTCTTTTTCCTTTCTTTATCATGTCGAAGAAAGGAATACACTTGTCTGTAGCTCTGGATATGAATCAACTAAGTGCTGCCACCTTTCCGTTCAAGCTTTGTACTTGCTTTTAAGCTCTAGGCACTTGTATGTCCCAAATAGCCTGAATCTTTTCCGGGTTAGCTTCAATTATGTCATGACCTGAAATCCAACGTTCGCAAATTGACATCAAGCACCTCACTTGTACTCGACTGTCAATGATTCAAACATCGAACACCAGTCGGATGGAGCTTATAACAACATTAGATGAATATAAAACAACGGAAAACAAAATGAATATCATGCATTACATCACAGATACAACATCATAATAATATCTGTTACAACATCAGAGTATCATAATACATGAATCACAGCTCCAAATAGAATATCATAATAGAACTATAAGAGATCATATGCCAAAAGTCTTCAAAGAAAGAGAATGATAGTGAAACTTCCAAGAACTAAGCACCTCGAGATCCAAAAGCTTCCAATATGTCTCTAAGGTATAAGCCTCCAAAAACCAATAATCTCCAAACCAAAATACTCCTAAAATATAGCTAGAGCCGAAATACGAAAAACCTGCTACTAGGCTGCCCGTATAGAAATGGTGGGCACCCAGAGTTTAGAAAGGAAACAATAAACTCCGAGTCAGTCATAGGACTGGTATGAGTAAACAAAGATAGTTGATTTCAAATAAAATAGATTTATACAAGAAAATCCGGTATGCTTTTGGAAAATGAAACTACCATAAGACCTCCCGCCACACACACAATGCAATCGTAGAATTGGAGGAGATTTCTTCTTATGATAGTCAAATATGCTTGATACGGGAAAAAATTATTTGATATTATTACTAGTGCATAGTGTAGAAAGCCATTTCGAAAGTATAATATCAATCCTAGCCAGCATAGGTACCATGATACTATGCCTACTATAGCTGTCACCTGAGGTGGCAGGTTATACAAATTGAAATCGTAATGGCTCGTATTGTTTTTTTTTGGATTTCCAACAAATGGTCATGTAACGACCCTAGATTTTAATTTAATTTAAATTGATAATTTATCGAATTTTTGAATTAAAATTGTGAAATGTATAGATGGATTTATGCGAGTTTCCCCGATCTCAAATAAAAATGTGTTAAATTACTTGAATTTAAATCTTATATTAGTGGTTTGAAAAATAAATATTAAAGTATATACATTGACACAAGTACGAAATGAATAAATAAGTGAATTGTTAATTTATTATTGATGGTTAAAATATATATAATAAATACAAGACAATAGATAAGAAGTAAAAAAAATATAAGATATAACAATATAAAGTAAATATATATATATATATATATTAATCTCATATTAATAAATCAATACAAGATAATACAAATGGAGTAGGCTACAAAAGTAATAAGAGTAAAATAAAAATAGAAGTTCACTTATTTTGTAAAGTAAAATAATTCATACTTAAGCTATGAATAAAAATAAGAACATTGATATATAAAACAAAAACAATAAGTATAAAACTAAACTAAAAAGAATAAGTATGCAGGCAAATAAGCTTGGAATGAAACAAACAAAAGACAAGTACCCAAAGCAATACAAGAGCCTGGGAATAAAAATATAAATAAACAAAGCTAAAATACATATGATGTTTCAGCCACCAAAAGTATGCAAAGTATAGACAAACATGTACAAAGCAATTAATGCAAATATACAAAGAAAGATCTGCAGCCACAACATTATCTTTAGCCATCAAGTAGAATATGTACGCATGCAAGAAAATCTATTAAACAAAGTAAAAACAAGCTAGCTAAAGGATGTAGGCAAGTATAGAGATATAAACAACTTATCAGCCAACAAAAGATAAGATAACATATCAAGTACATAAGCAAAAGCATGATATTAGCCGAGAAAAAGGAATGCAAGCATCTCAGCCATGTTTATTGTATAAACAAAGATATCACACTGTTGTAATAATCACATCAGCCACCATAACATATCAATCACATTGTACAAACAAAATATCACCTGCACACTATCTTTTTATACATCTACTTCACCATTTCGTTCAAAATCAAAGAAGGGGTTTCAGCTTATTTTGTTTTACAAGCCTGTTTCAAACAAATGAAGCTCTATACATTCTGCAAGACAAAAGTGAGTAACTCAACCCAGTTTTCTATGTTTATTGAAATGCCTGTGAGTAACTTCATATATAATATTTTAAGCTTCAATTTAGTTGTATGGTAAAATCTGAGACTTTGTTGATTGGGTGAGATATACATACATATATATATATATATATATATTGGTGAATAAACCTGTACATATAAATACAGGAACCTCAGAATATAAATTGGAACTGGAAGTGCTCATATATGTTTACTCTTTGATACTCTGAAACCAGAGTTTGATTTCAAAAAAAAATCATTTCTTCCCAAACTATTAAATATTTGGACTTGAGATCAAAATAGCTATTGTTTGTTTAACTCTGAACTAAATTTAAAAAAATAAATTCAAATTAAAATCACTTGGTATCACCTCTGGAAAGAGATATTTTTGAGCACAACTTCAAATTGATCAAAATTTGAATCTTGAAATTTTCGAATTCAGATACTTAGCTTGAATCTTCACTGGAAGACGTGAATTTTAAAGCTCATATCATAATTTTTAGCGATCTAGTTTGTGAGTAGTTTGGGTTCGTTCGAATTTTGCATTTCGAGTCGCCGAGGTCGGTCTAGTCGATCAGAGGGGTCGGGTTTTTTTGTGGAGATGGAGGAGCCTATGGAGTTGCCAGGAAAAATAGTCGGGGATGCCAACGAGGGCAGTGGCGACAGCAGCGAACGATTTGTGTTTGTAAACCTAGTTTTACCAAGGCTTTGAAATTTAATTCGTTCGACGTCCACAGTGCATCGAGTTGCACGAGACTGGGGGTGATGGAGGCGGTGGCCGGAGTTGCACGAACTCCAGTGGTTGAGGCGTCGAACACGAGACATTGACAGGCTTCGAGAGGAAGTCCTGTACTTGTTCCAGGTTTTGGCATTGAACTCGATTTCGATTTTCGTGTGAAGGAGGGAGATTTGGTGGGTTGGAGTGTATGAATGGATGATCGTGGTCGTGTAGATGATCGTGGTGATGGTCAGAATGTCGCACGGCGACCATGCAAGTGCACGGTGCATCTTCTTGTACCTGGTGAAGTTTGGAAGATGCGTTATTCAATTTTCTCGGGTAATTTAATGAGTGGTCTCGAAGTTGTGAGGGATTTTACTCGTGAGTGACTCGGGAAAGTATTAGATTTGGCTCAGGATTGTTTTGAGAGTGTTCTGTTTCCAAGTTTAAAACCTGACAACAATTATGAGATTTTAAAACAAGTTATCAGATGTTTAAAACTTGAATTTACAAGTTAAATAATTTATCTATTTAAAAAAAAAATCTGAATTTACATAGTTAAATAAGTTAATTTAAAAGCAATTGAACGTATGAGAAAAATTTGAATTTAAAATAGATTAAAAATTGAAAAATTAAATTTGTAGCTGTTTTAAATTCAAATAGTTTGAAATGGAATTTAAAAGTGAATTTGAAACAAAATGTTTTCAAAATTGTTTGAGAAAAGATAATTGAATCAATTATAAAAATTATGATTTTATCTCAAAGATAGTTCATTAAAATGTTAAGTTAAATTAATTAATGATTTGGATTTAATTAATTAAGAAAGTAAGGGTTTAATTATAAATAAAAGGTTAGTTAATTAATTAAGATAATTAATTAAGAAGAAATGAATTAATAAAAAGTGATAAAAAGATAATTTTTAAGTTTATTTAAACTTAAAATTCATATGTTGAAAAATTATGGTTTATCTTAAATTAATTAAGGATAATTTATTAATGATTAAAGATTGATAAATCAAATGATTAAAGAATAATTAATTTAAGGAAAAATTAATGTATGTGATAAATTAATTAAGGTAATTAATTTGAGGACAATTAATTAATTAAAGGTTAATTAATTTATGAAAGCAATTAAGGGGTTAATTACTAATTGTAATTAAATTTGAATATTTTGATTAAATTAATGATAAAGATAAATTGCTAATTCATGATTTGTTATTATGAGATGATTGTTAAATGGTAAGTAATTAAGGAGTAAATTTCTTGAAATAATGAATTAAGAAGTTAATTAATTATATAATTGGTTCAAGAGTCAATATAATTAATATGATTGATTTAGAATAATTTAATTAATTAAAGTGTTTGATAAATTAATTTATATCAAATGATTTGAATTAATAAACCAGAATGGGATAATAAATTCATAAGTAATTTAAATTTATTTACTTGGAAATAAATTAGATTTGATTAGGATTAAACGATTAATTGATCTTGCTTATAAATGATTATTGGATACTTGACCTTACTTATGAATGATTGTATTATATGAGATGCCTTGAATTGATTGTCCTATCTGATCTGTGATAGGTTATTCTGTAAATTGTGGTATGTATAATTTATTCATTTATTGATGATACATCTGTATATTATCTGTGAATCTTTGAATGAAGATGAGCGTTATAGCTTATACTGCTTATCAACTATATTTATGTATTCTGATCTGTGATGATTGTATGATATTGCACTACTGTGTAAAACCCCTGGACCACACTTATACACACACCAATATGGATTTCACGAGGAAATCGATTAAGTCACAGATTTTTGAAATAGTTTTAAATTTGAATATTTGAATTCAAATGTTTTGGAAATGGATTGGGTTTAAAGTGAAAAGCTTTTGAAATGGAATTTCATAGATGAAATTTATTTTGAATAACTCGGTAAAATCTCCAATTTAAATAATTAAATTTGAATTTGAATTCAATATTTGGAATTGAATTCAATGATTGGAAATTATGGTTAAAGATATTATAAACATGTTTGTATGAATTTAAACCATTTTAAAGGTATGGTTTTGAGAATTTGAATTTAACCCAAGGATTTCAACTCGTATAAATGAATCAGATTTCCAAAATGAAAACTGTTGTTTTCAAATGATAAACACTTTTAGATAAGAACTGAGATTCCAGTTAATTAGGGGAATTTCAAGATTGAATAGAGAAATGATTTTCCTAAGTTATGAATGAATTCTTTTCGAAAACTATGAATTAAATCTGTTTATTTTTAACAGATTTAAATTGATGATTTGTTTAAATCAAATTGAAATGAAATTGTTTTGAAGACTATAAGTTAAATCTTTGATTTAAAGATTTAACGAGTTAATCAAATTGAAATGAAAATTGATTTGGAAAATCTGTGAATGAATCTTTTATTTAAAAGATTAAAATGCGAAAATTGTTTAAAACCGTTAAAGGTTGTGAAAATGAATCTTTTTGTTTAAAGATTGAAAATGGTAATTTGTTAAGCCATTTGAAGAAAAGTTTTGGGTAATAAGTTGTGACTTAATTGAAATCCCATATCCATATGTTTTAAAATATTTCCGCTCACTATTCGGTTTAACCGGGAAAGGACCTTTGTGTCGTATAACCCATTCCGAATATGTGATACGTCGTTGTGGATAGCATTTGAAGACCGGTGATGAAGACCGGGTATTTGCGAAAGCGATAGGATGACCTATCGATTGTTTCTGCACCGAGTCGCGTCGGTATAGAAACTCCCTAAGTGATGGGAAATCCGATCGGGATTGTGAATATCCGGATTGCAAGGACTTCTTTGTAAGTGCCTTCGGTTCTGCTCGAACCCAGAACAGACTTGTATGGATTGTATGTCTGACATTACAAATTGAGATATAAAGCCGATTTCTTTCAAATATATTTCTGTTGGTGGCGGAGAATTTATTCTCTTAGCTTAACACCCTTCTCTGAGACGTACGAGCTCAGAGGTTATATAGTTGAAGGTTATCAGCGATATATTCCCAATTTGGTAATGTGACATGCTGAGTGTTGCTGTGAAATGATCATTGTGTTGATTATTTGTGATAGGATCATTTATTTGATCGTCTATCCTGGTGATCATTTCTATGATCATTTGTTGACCCAAAGCATGGCTTTTGTATAAAGTATGTTTTTGTGGACGTGACTTCGTCGAGCCTCACACCTCGGGAATGGTCAAAACAGGAAAGAAGCAGCAAGGTTATGAGGGGTAGCGCCCTTTAGGATATGTGCATTTCCTTCTGGAAAAGGGTGGTATCATGGTATGGAGCCCAGATGCTTACTCATGTTGAAAACACTTTATGATTGTGTGAATTGATTACGAGCGCTCGGTTGAAAGGTCCCAAAGGACCGGGGGATGGCATATTCGGTCAGTTGTTACTCAGTTAGGGGTAACCCGGCCTTGTGTTGGTAGAGATCCGGTTTGGTTCTCGGGGATGTCCATCCAGAGGCATTCTCATGTGGCAATGGGAAGTTCCTTGGCCTGATCATTCGTAGGAAATCCAAAAAAACAATACGAGACTTGTACGGTTTTAGTTGTATAACCTGCCATGGAATGTGGCGGTAACCTGCTATTGAACATGGTTAGCTATAGTAGGCATATGATAATGGTCGTATGCTGGCTAAGATTTATATTCTACTTTCGAAATGAATTTTTCTTACACTATGCACTAGTAATAATATCAAATGTTTCTTTTTAATGCGTATCAAGCATCTTTGACTATCATAAGGAGAAATCTCCTCCGATTCTGCGTTTGCATTGTGTGTGTGTGCGGGAGGCCTTATGGTAGTCTCATTTTTAAAAAGCATTGCGAATTGACTTTGAAAATCTTTTGTTGAATGTTTTAAAAGATAAACTGTTTTTGTTGCTCACACCAGTCCCACGACTGATCCGAAGTTTATTGTTTCTTTCCTAAACTCTGGGTGCTCATTATTTTCTACACGAGCAGTCTAGAGTTGGGTTTTTCAGATAGTCAGGTTTAGTAGATTATCTGGAGTTAGTTCAGTCTTTGGACCAGACCAGACTTGCTTATGCTTGGTGCATCGTTATTGGGGGTTTGAGCTATTGCTGGATTGATTCTTGGAAATGGAGTTGCAGTTCTCGGAGTTCTCTTTTGAAGACTATCTAAGAGTTATATTGTTCCGCTGCTAGATGTTATCTATCGTTTTCTTTTCCGCTGCTATATTTATTGTATCATATCTCTGATGTATATTGATATCTATTGGATCATCTGTTGTATCAGATATTGTATCAAAGCTGTATATCAATGTAGTATTCTTTTATTCCGCTGTGTTGTTTACTTAATGATTGTTATAAGCTCCGGCGAATCGGATTTGAACGGTCGAATCTATGGCATTCAAATACGATATGAAGTATGGATGTCGATTTTCGAGCGGGCAAAATCCGAGTCGTCACATTTGGTATCAGAGCTAAGGGTTGAAACTTTAGCTCAGGAGTATAACACATTAAGTAGCTCATTAGAGATAGGGTGAAGTATACCCTAGAATGAGTAATCCTTAAGATATCCATTTGAATGCCTCAGTAAATTCTCTTACTATCCACTGATAGTAAGTATGAGTGCAAGAAGAAAACGAGATAAGGGACATGGGAATACGACTATAAATAGTCAATACCCTGCAACAGTTGAAATAACTTTCTTCTCAATCTCTTTTGATTCGTTTCCAAAATTCTTTTGATTGCTTCGTACCAGCTACAAGAAGAAGTTTTGGTGTGGTGATGCTCTACGAATCGTTGTAGGAAATCCTTACTTCGTATCTTTATCGGTTTGTTATCAGCTTTTCGATTTAAACCTTAATGAATTTGAAATTTGAAATTTAAATGAATTAGAAATTAGAAATTTTAAATAAATTGGAAATTTTAATTGAATTAAATTGATTAATAGAATATGAAGAATGATTAGAATTGTATCGATAAAATGATTTTTGTTTAAAACCAAAATTTGAAATTTTATTATAATTTCTTGTATCTATTGTTGATATTCTGATTTGGTGAGCCAAATGCAGAATTGATATCCAGCTTGATTTGAAAAGATATTTCTCTATCTAGCTATCTCTGTGTTGTTTTCGTGCCTGCGAATTTCGAGGACGAAATTCTTTTAAGGGGGGAAGTTTGTAACGACCCTAGATTTTAATTTAATTTAAATTGATAATTTATCGAATTTTTGAATTAAAATTGTGAAATGTATAGATGGATTTATGCGAGTTTCCCCGATCTCAAATAAAAATGTGTTAAATTACTTGAATTTAAATCTTATATTAGTGGTTTGAAAAATAAATATTAAAGTATATACATTGACACAAGTACGAAATGAATAAATAAGTGAATTGTTAATTTATTATTGATGGTTAAAATATATATAATAAATACAAGACAATAGATAAGAAGTAAATAAAATATAAGATATAACAATATAAAGTAAATATATATATATATATATATATATATATATATATCTTAATCTCATATTAATAAATCAATACAAGATAATACAAATGGAGTAGGCTACAAAAGTAATAAGAGTAAAATAAAAATAGAAGTTCACTTATTTTGTAAAGTAAAATAATTCATACTTAAGCTATGAATAAAAATAAGAACATTGATATATAAAACAAAAACAATAAGTATAAAACTAAACTAAAAAGAATAAGTATGCAGGCAAATAAGCATGGAATGAAACAAACAAAAGACAAGTACCCAAAGCAATACAAGAGCCTGGGAATAAAAATATAAATAAACAAAGCTAAAATACATATGATGTTTCAGCCACCAAAAGCATGCAAAGTATAGACAAACATGTACAAAGCAATTAATGCAAATATACAAAGAAAGATCTACAGCCACAACATTATCTTTAGCCATCAAGTAGAATATGTACGCATGCAAGAAAATCTATTAAACAAAGTAAAAAACAAGCTAGCTAAAGGATGTAGGCAAGTATAGAGATATAAACAACTTATCAGCCAACAAAAGATAAGATAACATATCAAGTACATAAGCAAAAGCATGATATTAGCCGAGAAAAAGGAATGCAAGCATCTCAGCCATGTTTATTGTATAAACAAAGATATCACACTGTTGTAATAATCACATCAGCCACCATAACATATCAATCACATTGTACAAACAAAATATCACCTGCACACTATCTTTTTATACATCTACTTCACCATTTCGTTCAAAATCAAAGAAGGGGTTTCAGCTTATTTTGTTTTACAAGCCTGTTTCAAACAAATGAAGCTCTATACATTCTGCAAGACAAAAGTGAGTAACTCAACCCAGTTTTCTATGTTTATTGAAATGCCTGTGAGTAACTTCATATATAATATTTTAAGCTTCAATTTAGTTGTATGGTAAAATCTGAGACTTTGTTGATTGGGTGAGATATACATACATATATATATATATATATATATATTGGTGAATAAACCTGTACATATAAATACAGGAACCTCAGAATATAAATTGGAACTGGGAGTGCTCATATATGTTTACTCTTTGATACTCTGAAACCAAAGTTTGATTTCAAAAAAAATCATTTCTTCCCAAACTATTAAATATTTGGACTTGAGATCAAAATAGCTATTGTTTGTTTAACTCTGAACTAAATTTAAAAAAATAAATTCAAATTAAAATCACTTGGTATCACCTCTGGAAAGAGATATTTTTGAGCACAACTTCAAATTGATCAAAATTTGAATCTTGAAATTTTCGAATTCAGATACTTAGCTTGAATCTTCACTGGAAGATGTGAATTTTAAAGCTCATGTCATAATTTTTAGCGATCTAGTTTGTGAGTAGTTTGGGTTCGTTCGAATTTTGCATTTCGAGTCGCCGAGGTCGGTCTAGTTGATCAGAGGGGTCGGATTTTTTTGTGGAGATGGAGGAGCCTATGGAGTTGCCAGGAAAAATAGTTGGGGATGCCAACAAGGGCAGTGGCGACAGTGGCGAACGATTTGTGTTTGTAAACCTAGTTTTACCAAGGCTTTGAAATTTGATTCGTTCGACGTCCACAGTGCATCGAGTTGCACGAGACTGGGGGTGATGGAGGCTGGGGTGTAGATGAGGCGGTGGCCGGAGTTGCACGAACTCTAGTGGTTGAGGCGTCGAACACGAGACATTGACAGGCTTCGAGAGGAAGTCCTGTACTTGTTCCAGGTTTTGGCATTGAACTCGATTTCGATTTTCGTGTGAAGGAGGGAGATTTGGTGGGTTGGAGTGTATGAATGGATGATCGTGGTCGTGTAGATGATCGTGGTGATGGTCAGAACGTCGCACGGCGACCGTGCAAGTGCACGGTGCATCTTCTTGTACCTGGTGAAGTTTGGAAGATGCGTTATTCAATTTTCTCGGGTAATTTAATGAGTGGTCTCGAAGTTGTGAGGGATTTTACTCGTGAGTGACTCGGGAAAGTATTAGATTTGGCTCAGGATTGTTTTGAGAGTGTTCTGTTTCCAAGTTTAAAACCTGACAACAATTATGAGATTTTAAAACAAGTTATCAGATGTTTAAAACTTGAATTTACAAGTTAAATAATTTATCTATTTAAAAAAAAATCTGAATTTACATAGTTAAATAAGTTAATTTAAAAGCAATTGAACGTATGAGAAAAATTTAAATTTAAAATAGATTAAAAATTGAAAAATTAAATTTGTAGCTGTTTTAAATTCAAATAGTTTGAAATGGAATTTAAAAGTGAATTTGAAACAAAATGTTTTCAAAAGTGTTTGAGAAAAGATAATTGAATCAATTATAAAAATTATGATTTTATCTCAAAGATAGTTCATTAAAATGTTAAGTTAAATTAATTAATGATTTGGATTTAATTAATTAAGAAAGTAAGGGTTTAATTATAAATAAAAGGTTAGTTAATTAATTAAGATAATTAATTAAGAAGAAATGAATTAATAAAAAGTGATAAAAAGATAATTTTTAAGTTTATTTAAACTTAAAATTCATATGTTGAAAAATTATGGTTTATCTTAAATTAATTAAGGGTAATTTATTAATGATTAAAGATTGATAAATCAAATGATTAAAGAATAATTAATTTAAGGAAAAATTAATGTATGTGATAAATTAATTAAGGTAATTAATTTGAGGACAATTAGTTAATTAAAGGTTAATTAATTTATGAAAGAAATTAAGGGGTTAATTACTAATTGTAATTAAATTTGAATATTTTGATTAAATTAATGATAAAGATAAATTGGTAATTCATGATTTGTTATTATGAGATGATTGTTAAATGGTAAGTAATTAAGGAGTAAATTTCTTGAAATAATGAATTAGGAAGTTAATTAATTATATAATTGGTTCAAGAGTCAATATAATTAATATGATTGATTTAGAATAATTTAATTAATTAAAGTGTTTGATAAATTAATTTATATCAAATGATTTGAATTAATAAACCAGAATGGGATAATAAATTCATAAGTAATTTAAATTTATTTACTTGGAAATAAATTAGATTTGATTAGGATTAAACGATTAATTGATCTTGCTTATAAATGATTATTGGATACTTGACCTTACTTATGAATGATTGTATTGTATGAGATGCCTTGAATTGATTGTCCTATCTGATCTGTGATAGGTTATTCTGTAAATTGTGGTATGTATAATTTATTCATTTATTGATGATACATCTGTATATTATCTGTGAATCTTTGAATGAAGATGAGCGTTATAGCTTATACCGCTTATCAACTATATTTATGTATTCTGATCTGTGATGATTGTATGATATTGCACTACTGTGTAAAACCCCTGGATCACACTTATACACACACCAATATGGATTTCACGAGGAAATCGATTAAGTCACAGATTTTTGAAATAGTTTTAAATTTGAATATTTGAATTCAAATGTTTTGGAAATGGATTGGGTTTAAAGTGAAAAGCTTTTGAAATGGAATTTCATAGATGAAATTTATTTTGAATAACTCGGTAAAATCTCCAATTTAAATAATTAAATTTGAATTTGAATTCAATATTTGGAATTGAATTCAATGATTGGAAATTATGGTTAAAGATATTATAAACATGTTTGTATGAATTTAAACCATTTTAAAGGTATGGTTTTGAGAATTTGAATTTAACCCAAGGATTTCAACTCGTATAAATGAATCAGATTTCCAAAATGAAAACTGTTGTTTTCAAATGATAAACACTTTTAGATAAGAACCGAGATTCCAGTTAATTAGGGGAATTTCAAGATTGAATAGAGAAATGATTTTCCTAAGTTATGAATGAATTCTTTTTGAAAACTATGAATTAAATCTGTTTATTTTTAACAGATTTAAATTGATGATTTGTTTAAATCAAATTGAAATGAAATTGTTTTGAAGACTATAAGTTAAATCTTTGATTTAAAGATTTAACGAGTTAATCAAATTGAAATGAAAATTGATTTGGAAAATCTGTGAATGAATCTTTTATTTAAAAGATTAAAATGTGAAAATTGTTTAAAACCGTTAAAGGTTGTGAAAATGAATCTTTTTGTTTAAAGATTGAAAATGGTAATTTGTTAAGCCATTTGAAGAAAAGTTTTGGGTAATAAGTTGTGACTTAATTGAAATCCCATATCCATATGTTTTAAAAATATTTCCGCTCACTATTCGGTTTAACCGGGAAAGGACCTTTGTGTCGTATAACCCATTCCGAATATGTGATACGTCGTTGTGGATAGCATTTGAAGACCGGTGATGAAGACCGGGTATTTGCGAAAGCGATAGGATGACCTATCGATTGTTTCTGCACCGAGTCGCGCCGGTATAGAAACTCCCTAAGTGATGGGAAATCCGATCGGGATTGTGAATATCCGGATTGCAAGGACTTCTTTGTAAGTGCCTTCGGTTCTGTTCGAACCCAGAACAGACTTGTATGGATTGTATGTCTGACATTACAAATTGAGATATAAACCCGATTTCTTTCAAATATATTTCTGTTGGTGGCGGAGAATTTATTCTCTTAGCTTAACACCCTTCTCTGAGACGTACGAGCTCAGAGGTTATATAGTTGAAGGTTATCAGCGATATATTCCCAATTTGGTAATGTGACATGCTGAGTGTTGCTGTGAAATGATCATTGTGTTGATTATTTGTGATAGGATCATTTATTTGATCGTCTATCCTGGTGATCATTTCTATGATCATTTGTTGACCCAAAGCATGGCTTTTGTATAAAGTATGTTTTTGTGGACGTGACTTCGTCGAGCCTCACACCTCGGGAATGGTCAAAACAGGAAAGAAGCAGCAAGGTTATGAGGGGTAGCGCCCTTTAGGATATGTGCATTTCCTTCTGGAAAAGGGTGGTATCATGGTATGGAGCCCAGATGCTTACTCATGTTGAAAACACTTTATGATTGTGTGAATTGATTACGAGCGCTCGGTTGAAAGGTCCCAAAGGACCGGGGGATGGCATATTCGGTCAGTTGTTACTCAGTTAGGGGTAACCCGGCCTTGTGTTGGTAGAGATCCGGTTTGGTTCTCGGGGATGTCCATCCAGAGGCATTCTCATGTGGCAATGGGAAGTTCCTTGGCCTGATCATTCGTAGGAAATCCAAAAAAACAATACGAGACTTGTACGGTTTTAGTTGTATAACCTGCCATGGAATGTGGCGGTAACCTGCTATTGAACATGGTTAGCTATAGTAGGCATACGATAATGGTCGTATGCTGGCTAAGATTTATATTCTACTTTCGAAATGAATTTTTCTTACACTATGCACTAGTAATAATATCAATTGTTTCTTTTTAATGCGTATCAAGCATCTTTGACTATCATAAGGAGAAATCTCCTCCGATTCTGCGTTTGCATTGTGTGTGTGTGCGGGAGGCCTTATGGTAGTCTCATTTATAAAAAGCATTGCGAATTGACTTTGAAAATCTTTTGTTGAATGTTTTAAAAGATAAACTGTTTTTGTTGCTCACACCAGTCCCACGACTGATCCGGAGTTTATTGTTTCTTTCCTAAACTCTGGGTGCTCATTATTTTCTACACGAGCAGTCTAGAGTTGGGTTTTTCAGATAGTCAGGTTTAGTAGATTATCTGGAGTTAGTTCAGTCTTTGGACCGGACCAGACTTGCTTATGCTTGGTGCATCGTTATTGGGGGTTTGAGCTATTGCTGGATTGATTCTTGGAAATGGAGTTGCAGTTCTCGGAGTTCTCTTTTGAAGACTATCTAAGAGTTATATTGTTCCGCTGCTAGATGTTATCTATCGTTTTCTTTTCCGCTGCTATATTTATTGTAGCATATCTCTGATGTATATTGATATCTATTGGATCATCTGTTGTATCAGATATTGTATCAAAGCTGTATATCAATGTATTATTCTTTTATTCCGCTGTGTTGTTTACTTAATGATTGTTATAAGCTTCGGCGAATCGGATTTGAACGGTCGAATCTATGGCATTCAAATACGATATGAAGTATGGATGTCGATTTTCGAGCGGGCAAAATCCGAGTCGTCACAGGTCAGGTTAAGGAACTTCCCATGCCACATGGGTATGCCTCCGGCGGGAAGTCCCGAGAACCTACCTAGCTCTCTGCCAACATAAGGCCGGGTCACCTTTGTAACTAGGTAACTACACTCGAGTATGCCATTCCCCGGTCTTTTGGGACCTTTATCTGAGGGCCCTCCATCACAAAGCAACAACTATACAGTAAATGAGATTGAAGCAACAACATAGGTAAGTTTCTGGGCACCATACCATGACACCACCTTTTTCCAGAAGGAAATGGCATACCCTAAAGGGTGCGACCCTCATAACTTTGCCACATCTTTCCTGTTTCGACCATTTTCGGGTTGTGAGGTCCGATGAGGTCTCGTCCACAAAGCTACGCTTTACACGAAAGCCATGCTTCGATCACAAATGATCAACAAATGATCATCAATATACAGCAGCACTTAGCATGCCACACTACCAAATTAGGAGTATATCGCTGATAACCTTCAACTACATAACCTCTAACCTCGTATGTCTCAGAGAAGGGTGTTAATCTAAGAGAATAAATTCTCCGCCACCAACAGATATGTATTTGAAAGAAATCGGCTTTATATCTCAAAGTGTAGTGTCAGACACACGACCATACAAGTCTGTTCCGGGTTCGTATAGAACCGAAGGCACTTCGTCCAATAAAGGAAGAAGCCCTTGCAAATCCGGGCGTCCACAATCCCGATCGGACTTCCCATCACTTAGGAAATCCCAATACCGGAGCAACTCAGTACAGAGACAATCGATAGGTTATCCTAACATTTTCGAAGACACCCGGTCTTCACCACCGTCTTCAAATGCCATCCATTTCGTCGAATCACTATTTGGAATGGGTTATATGACACAAAGGTCCTCTCCCGGCTAATCCGAATAGTGAACGCTCAATTTAAAAACATGTGGGTGTATCAATCACAAGGATTCACATTCAACGTTCGATGTGGGTTTCGGATAACAAACTAAAATCTGACTCCCTGTCGCATCGAAGTTTAAATGCCGTTTTACGGGCAGAAAGGGGTTTTCACATACATATAGGAACAGATCACATATCACAGTGCATCACAAAGCAATCACAGTATCACAACAGAAATATCAATCCAGTACAGAATATTTGAAGATGGTAAATCATCTTTGATAAAGGTGATTGTGATTAAAGTGAATTAACCGTATAATTATCCTTATTAATTATTTTTAATCAATGTTTAATTTTTACTTAATTATGAATTAATTCAATTGGCTTAATTAATTAATTATTCTTTAATTTATATTTTTAATTTATTAATTCTTGGTTGTTAACTAATTAAGTTTAATTACATTTATTAATTGACTATTCTTCAATTAATTAATTATAAATTATAAAATCATTACAAAACATTAATTGTTAATTACTACTTCATCATGATAAATTGGGTTTAAAATTTACATTTGAATATTTGATTTATTTTTAAACTTTTCATTAAGTTAAGCTTTAAAACAACTTTTTGTTTAAAGGAAAATATACAATTTGAAATAGTTTTGAACTCGTAAATTTTAAATAATTGATTCACTATCATTTACTTCATATTCCATTTACAATTATTATTAATTTAAAAAAAGTTGGTTTAGAAAAAAACTACTTAACTTGAGTTTCAAAATTTAGTTAAAACTGGGTTTGCTGTTTTTTTTTGACCAACCCGGGGCTTGCTTCGAGTTGTTCCCGAGGGAACCACCCCCTTGCTTCGGGTTTTAACCAAAATTTACCCGTGTACCATTTTTTTCCTCAAAATTTTGTTTAAGTTTAAAAAATATCCCGATACATAGTCCAAACTACTCGAGCTCATCTTCGAGTTTCCTCCTTAATCCCCCGCGTACTACTTCGAGCTACCACCTTTCTTCCCCAACCCGTCACAACTGACACCAACTCCTCCACGTACACGTGCACGGCCAGTTTCGCCGCCGTTGGTCGGAGCTGCGGCCACCAACGAGTCGACCACCATCCCCCAAGACACCACGAACACCCAGAATTTGGAAGAGATTCAAAAACGTGAATCAAGACCCTTCGACCCCAAAACCCATCAGAAACGTCATCGGAAAATTGCCTCGCGCCGCCTCCCCTGTCCATTAGCGACCACCACACTTTGCCTCAAGCTTCAACGTCGTGCAACGCATTGATTTGCACCAGAGGCATACAGTCCGATCACGTATTTATGGCGTGGCATCAACATTTCGATCATGAGAAGAAATGGGTTCTTAAACCCTACTTTGATCTCAAATCACAAATCTAAGGATTTAAAATTTATACTCGTATTTTTCTGATGATCTCGGACCTTCAATCTTGCTGCCACAACGAACTCGAGGCCTATAATTTCATAGATCACCAGAATTTGACGAAATTGCATTTTCTGATTAACCCCAAATTCTCAATGAAAATTCAATAAAAAAATTGATTTTAGTTTCAAAAATCATCATTTTTAGAGGGGATTCACATGGTATTATTGAAATTAAAATTTATGAAGTTCGAAATTCTTGAAATTTTTGAATGGTGACTGCATTGCATAGTTTCCAGGAAAAACTACACATATAATTTGCTTTAAATTCATTACTGAAGTAAAATACAGGTTTAAACAATAATTTTAACTTGTTTACATTTCTTTTCAGAAGTAAAGAGGAAGAGATTAGAATTTTTTGGTGTGGTTTAACCTGTAGCACAGAACTTAGGTGAAACTGTGTTTTCATAGTTTCCAGTAAAAAGGAAATTTCAAAAATTACTTTGATTCATTACTGAAAAACATAGTATCAGTTTAAACAAAAACTCCAACTTGTTTTCAATTTACTTTCAGAAGAAATGAAAGAGAGAAGATTGGGATTTTGAAATGGTTTACTTTGTTAAACCTGATACTTAAAAGTAAATCTGTTTTCGGTAAAAGAAAATCACAAAAACTTGCTTTGAGTTGTTACTGGAACATGGTGCAAGTTTAAACAAAGAATTCCAACTTGTTAAGTGAAACATAAAGCATGACCAACCATATTTAGCATACAGATCAAATAGAGACAGAGGGAGAGAAGGGGTTTGACAGGTTTTGTTTTCCTAAAGCTAAAACAGGGATTGCATTCTTGTACAATCATGCACAAGCCAAAAATTCAGTCATATACTAAGATTTCTTGCAAGCCAAACCAAGTTTAAATTTTCCTAATCATTCAAGCATCCACACAGCAACAATTGATTAAAAGAAAACAGGGGTTTACTCACCTATTTTCAGAAGTTCTGACAGATTTTTAAAAAGGAAGATGAATGCCTGTAACTCTCTTTCTTTTTCTACTTTAAAGTTTGGGATTTTAGATCTGCAAATTTTAAACGCAGATCTGTGATTATTCTTGTTATGTTCATTCACTTAATTTATTAATAACAGTGGTTTATAATCACTTACAGTTAGGATTTATAACGGAGAACCCTTTTTATTTTCTGCAACTAGAAAACCAAAAGTAGATTAAAGCTTTTAATTCTTGATTCTTTCTGCAAATAATTGAATGTTATTGTATTAAATCTTGCTCTATTACAGATTATAACTTCAAATTCAAAATAATAAAAAAAGTTACTTGCCTTTTACTTATTTCTTTCCAGAGAAAAAACTGCACTGCCTAAAACCTGAAGCCTTGTTTTAAAGCAAATCTACAGTTTAAACTTTGCTTGTGTTAAAACTTGGTTTTAAAAAATCACAATTTTATAAACTATAAAGTTTAAAACAAAACTTACCTGAAAGATGAATGTATCACTACGGTTTGATGCTTAAGAAAACACTTCAGATTTTAGTTCGAATTGAAAAAGGCAGTTTTCTCTTTTCTTTCTGATTTTTTTCTTTCTTGAATGTTGAAGTAAAGATTGCAAAGTCTCTTTTGGTTACTGAACTTCAGAGATTAGGAGCTAAATAAATTTGAATTGGGAAGGTGAAGAGTTTTCTGAAAAATTTTATTTGATTATTTTATTTGAGTAATGATGTCTTGTGCCATTTGTAAGAAGGAAATCATAGGCTCTAGATTTTGTTCATTATTCTACTCCAACCTTCCATGTGCTATGTATGTTCAGCCTTTGATTTTTACAAAGCAAAAGAATTTTTTTTTAATCTTTAATTTTTATATTATATGCATTTTATAAATAAATGTATTCCTTAATTCATTTGTATATATATATATATACATGTACAATGTTAAAAGAATTTAACCAATATTACACTACATATATTATATCTTAAATTTTTTTAAATGTTACTTAACTTTAAAACATTTATTTTTTAAATTTAAATTTAAACCTCAATTTTAAACTTGAAATATAAACACTCATGTTTATTTATATATTCACACTCACCTTGAAAATTTTATATGTAATATACATATATATAAGATTTTAAATTTAAATGACATTTTAAAACATTCATTATTTTAACATTTTTAACTCAAAATAAAATTGGAATTTTATTGATATATTATTTTCACTTATTTAATTTGTTTTTAAGATTTTTTTCTTTTTTTCAATTTATTTTCAAATTAAATCCCAAGGGTTTAAATATATTATTTATTTTAATTGAAAATTTTGGGATGTTTCAGATATCTCCTCCTTAAGAAAATTTCGTCCTCGAAATTGAAAGAGAGAGAAAAACAAACAAAGAATATACGAATTCAGAAAGTATAAGGAAATGGCTTACCGGTTAAGCCGAGATATCCACTCTGCAATTGGGATAGGCTTTCTGCATATTATCTTCAGTTTCCCAAATGCAGTCCTTTGGATCGCCACTCCACTGAACTTTAACAAGCTTCACAACTTTGTTCCTCAATTACTTTTCTTCATGATCCACAATCTTTATCGATTCTCTTTTGACTGCTAAATTGGGAGTGATGTCGAGATCTTGTTAGGAAGCTTCCTCAATAATACTATCCGGATCGTGCACATAGTTCCGAAGGTTAGAAATGTGGAATACATCATGCACACCAGATAACCAGCTAAGCAACTGCACTCGATAGGCTAAAGAACCAATCCTCTCCAAAATAGGAAAAGGACCAATATATCATGGTGCTAGCTTACCGGTCTTCCCAAACCTCAATACACCTCGCATAGGAGATACTTTAAGAAAGATAGAGTCCCTAATCTGGAATTCCAAATCCCGTCTTCTACGATCATAATAACTCTTTTGACGACTCTGAGCCGTCTTTAATTTTTTTCGAATAGAATCAACTTTCTCTGTGGCTTCTTTAATCATATCTGGTCCAAGAACGAGTCTATCACTAGTCTCAATCCAGCATGCCGATGATCGACACGGTCGACCATATAAAGCCTCAAAAGGAGCCATCTCTATACTGGCCTGATAGCTGTTGTTATAAGAGAATTCGACTAGATGCAAATGGTCCTCCCAAGAACCACCAAAATCAAGTATACAAGCACGCAATACGTCCTCCAAGATTCGGTTGATTCTTTGAGTCTGCCAATCAGACTATGGGTGATAAGCTATGCTGAAATTCAGCTTTGTTCCCAATGCGTCTTGAAATGCCTCCCAAAATCTACTAGTGAAGATCGAATCACGATCACTCACTATGTTGCTAGGAATGCCATGGAGACGGACAATTTCTTTCACATACAATTTAGTTAGACTTGCAGCCATGCGGATAGCTTTCACTGGCAAGAAGTGGGCTGTCTTTGTCAAACGGTCCACAATGACCCAAATTGCTTCATTTCCTTTATGTGTACGAGGCAAACCGTCGATGAAATCCATCGATACCTGGTCCCATTTCTACTTAGGTACCTCTAAAGGCCGAAGTAAACTCTCCATTTTCTTTTGATCGCTTTTGATTTGTTGGCAAGTAGCACAGCGACTGACATAAATAAATATATCCATTTTCATCGTCTTCCACCAGAAAGTTCTTTTGATATCACGATACATCTTATTAACTCCTGGATGGATGCAAAGCTTAGATTTGTGGCATTCGTCCAAAACTTCACGTTTCAGATCAGGGATGTTGGCGACACAGATTCTTTATTTCAATCTTATAACTTTATTGTTGTCGACTTCAAAACGAGTATTTTCACCACGACGCACTTTCTCATAAATTTGATGAAGGAATTCATCTTCTTTTTGTTGGCTGGCGACTTTCTCAAGAAGAGTAGGAGCAATAACAAGATGAGCAAGAATAGCATGCTTTCGACTCAAGGCGTCGACAACTACATTGGCTTTTCCCGGTGTATATAGAATGTCTAGGTCATAAGATGCCAGAAATTCCAACCAACGTTGTTGTCGCAAATTCAGATCATTCTGGGTGAAGAGATATTTTAAAGATTTACGGTCGGTGAATAATTCCAATTTTCCACCTAGAAATAAAGAGAGTTCGATAAGTATATTTGTTAAGTTGAGTTAAATTAAATTAATTTCGTAGATTGTTAAGAAAGCTGAAAAGATTCTTACCCAGAAGACAATGTCGCCATATTTTTAAAGCGAAGATAACAGCTAGAAGCTCCAAATCATGGGTTGGATAATTTCTTTCATGAGGACGTAATTGTCTACTCGCGTAGGCAATCACCTTCCCGTTCTACATCAATACTGACCCAAGCCTTCACCGCAAGCATCGGTATAAACAGATAAGCCCTGATTCCCGTTAATAATAGCGAGAACAGGAGCGGTGGTTAATCTCTTCTTCAACTCCTCAAAGGCTTCGTCACATTTTGAAGTCTAAATGAACTTTGCATTCTTCATTGTTAGCTTGGTCAATGGACTGGCTAACTTCGAAAAGTCCTGAACAAACTTCCGATAATAACCTGCTAAACCCAAAAAGCTTCGGACTTCCTTTGGGGTAGTAGGCTTTCTCCAATCAAGAATGGCGGAAATTTTGCTAGGATCAATAGAAATCCCTTCTACGTTAACAATATGGCCAAGAAATTTAACTTCTTTGACCCAGAAATGGCATTTGGAAAATTTTGCATATAGAATGTTTCTCCTCTAAGGTGTTCGGCATGCTCCTCTTCGGTCTTGGAATAGACCAAAATATCATCAATAAATACGAGCACAAATTTATTCAATACATACCGAAACACACGAGTCGTGAGGTCTACAAAATATGTCGGGGCATTGGTTAGCCCGAAAGGCACGACTAACCATTTGTAGAACATATTGGGACCCCCTAAAAGCTGTCGAATGAACACAGTCTTCGGCGATTCATAGTTGATGGAACCCTTAGGCTAGATCCATCTTCGAAAAGAAACAAGCACCGTGCAACTGATCAAATACATCACCAATTCTGAGCAGTGGAAATTTATTCTTGAGATTCTGCTTATTGAGATCGCGGTAATCTACACACAATCTCCAAGATCCATTCGATTTAGCAACAAATACGACGGCTGAGCCCCATTCATAAACACTGGGTCGAATCAACCCTTTCTCTAGTAAATCCCTGGTTTGCTCAACTAATTCAACCACTTCCCTAGGTGCCATCCTGCGACTTGCATGAACGACAGGACGAGCATTAGGTACAAGGTCGATTCTGAATTCTATTTCTCGGTGTGGAGGTAGAGATTTCACTTCTTAAAATACATCTTGAAAATCTCTAACAATAGGAATGGACTCCAGACTGGGTTCAGGATAAACCAAATTATACATCAAGCCTTCCCTTTTAGGACTAGGGTCCTCACAAGAAATCTCGATGAAATCCCCAAATTCGATTTTAATTGAAATCAATCGATTATTGCAATCTAATTTGGCTTCATATTTTGCTAGACAATCCATTTCGAGTAAGACTTCAAACTCGTTGAAATCAAGAACAAAGAGACCAATAGGGAATTGGTAGCTAGAATATGAGATAGGAACATCTCTACATCGAAGACAGAGGTTTGCGAGACCTCCAACTGGATTCTTTACGCATAAAAGCTTATCAACAAAATCAGGTTCAAGATTCAATTCATTAATAGCTTGTTGAGAGATAAAACTGTGTGTAGCGCCAGTGTCAAAAAGAACTCTAATAATGTTATCATAAATGGTGAGATTACCTTCCAGAACTCCCTTCCCCTTTTCTTCCTTGGAAGATGTAGGCTTGTGTTTGACTGAGTAGACTTTGGCTGTCTGAGCTTGCTTCATAACTGGGCAGTCTTTAACTTCATGTCCCACTTTCTGACAACAATAGCATTTCCTGGGCTTTGCTTTAGCGGATTGATTTCTCTTTGGCTTCTTGCAGCTGTTAGAATAGTGGCCCTTCTCCAAGCAATTATAGCAAGTGACATTCTCTGCTGTGCTTCCCTGATTGCTCTTCTTTTTCTCTTTACCGTGTCGTGGTTTCTTGCCTCCAAATTTCCTCTTCTTCCAATTCTGATTGCTTGAATTTCTTTTCTCCGCCGGGGCTTCTTGCATGTCAAGTGTAACATAACGGTATCCCATATCAACCAGATCTGAGAAGGATTCTTTGACGTGGCCAGTCATCCTTTCGTGAAACTTCTTATTCATCCCACGAATGAACCTCACATTCTTCTTCAAAGGTGTGTTCACTAACTCTGGACCGAAGCGATACAATTCATTAAATTTGTTAAGATACTCCTCGAATGACAAACTTCCTTGCTTTAATCTATGAATTCCTGGTACATACGAGAAATCCCAACCGATGGCATATAGCGCTTCTCAAACACTTCTTTGAATCTCTCCCAAGTAAACTCGTCTTCAGGCTCATCAATAGTGATTGTCTCCCACCATGCTAAGGCTTCATCTTGAAGTTGCCAAGAAGCTATGAGACGCATTTGATCATCTTGCAGCTTAAGCCCTTCAAAGATTTTCTCACATGATCTAATCCATGCTTGGGCCTCAACAATCGACTCCTTGTCGGTGAACGGCTTACCACCAAGCCTTGAGAAGTTCTTATATAAATCAGCAAGATTCGGCTGATGCTGAGTAGGTAAAGCTGCTTCTGCTGTAGGGGAACTTGGCTAGGTGTTGTGGCATTTCCTCGCCCCCCAGCTCTTCCTCTTCGTCCGCTCATCCTAACTATCTGTAATTAGTAAGAAAATTGGCTTAGATATTTGAACGAGAAATCCTTAAGGAATATCAGCAGTTAAAGGAAATAGACTAAGAAAATTTGAGGTTTCAATCAATTATACTTATTCTAGGGTATACTTCACCCTATCTCTAATGAGCCATCTAATGGGTTATACTCCGTAGCTAAAGTTCTTACTCAACCTTTAGCTCTGAGACCACATGTCACGACCTGAAATCCAACGGTCGAAAATTGACATCAAATACCTCACTTGTACTCGACTGTCAATGATTCAAACATCGAACTCCAGTAGGATGGAGCTTATAACAACATTAGATGAATATAAAACAGCGGAAAATAAAATGAATATCATGCATTACATCACAGATACAACATCATAATAATATTTGTTACAACATCAGAGTATCATAATACATGAATCACAACTCCAAATAGAATATCATAATAGAACTACAAGAGATCATATGCCAAAAGTCTTCAAAGAAAGAGAATGATAGTGAAATTTCCAAGAACTAAGCACCTCGAGATCCAAAAGCTTTCAAAATGTCTCTAAGGTATAAGCCTCCAAAAATCGATAATCTCCAAACCAAAATACTCCCAAAATATAGCTAAAGCCGAAATATGGAAAACCTGCTACTAGGCTGCCCATGTAGAAATGGTGGGCACCCAGAGTTTAGAAAGAAACAATAAACTCCGGGTCAGTCATGGGACTGGTATGAGTAAACAAAGAAAGTGGCTTTCAAATAAAACAGATTTATACAAGAAAATCCGGTATGCTTTTGGAAAATGAAACTACCATAAGACCTCCCGCCACACACACAATGCAATCGTAGAATTGGAGGAGTTTTCTTCTTATGATAGTCAAATATGCTTGATACGGGAAAAAATTCTTTGATATTATTACTAGTGCATAGTGTAGAAAGCCATTTTGAAAGTATAATATCAATCCTAGCCAGCATAGGTACCATGATACTATGCCTACTATAGCTGTCACCTGAGGTGGCAGGTTATACAAATTGAAATCGTAAAGGTTCGTATTTTTTTTTTTTTGATTTCCAATAAATGGTCAGGCTAAGGAACTTCCTATGCTACATGGGTACGCCTCTGGCGGGATGTCCCGAGAACCTACCCGGCTCTCTGCCAACACAAGGCCGGGTTACCTCTGTAACTAGGTAACTACTATTCGAGTATGCCATTCCCCTGTCCTTTGGGACCTTTATCCGAGGGCCCTCCATCACAAAGCAATAACCACACAGTAAATGAGATTGAAGCAACCACATAGGTAAGTATCTGGGCTCCATACCATGACACCACCTTTTTCCAGAAAGAAATGACATACCCTAAAGGGCGCGACCCTCAAAACCTTGCCGAATCTTTCCTGTTTCGACAATTTCCGGGGTGTGAGGTCTGATGAGGTCTCGTCCATAAAGTTACGCTTTACACGAAAGCCATGCTTCGATCACAAATGATTAACAAATGATCATCAATATACAGCAGCACTTAGCATGCCACACTACCAAATTGGGAGTATATCGCTGATAACCTTCAACTACATAACCTCTAAGCTCGTACGTCTCAGATAAGGGTGTTAAGATAAGAGAATAAATTCTCCGCCACCAACAAATATGTATTTGAAAGAAATCGGCTTTATATCTCAAAGTGTAGCGCCAGACACACGACCATACAAGTCTGTTCCAAGTTCGAACAAAACCGAGGGCACTTCGTCTAATAAAGGAGGAAGCCCTTGCAAATCCAGGCGTCCACAATCCCGATCGAACTTCCCATCACTTAGGGAATCTCTATACCAGAGCAACTCGGTGCAGAGACAATCGATAGGTTATCCTAACATTTTCTAAGACACCCGGTCTTCACCACCGTCTTCAAATGCCTTCCATTTCGTGGAATCACTATTCGGAACGGGTTATATGACACCAAGGTCCTCTCTCGGCTAATCCGAATAGTGAATGCTCAATTTAAAAACATGTGGGTGTATCAATCACAAGGATTCACATTCAAGGTTCGATGTGGGTTTCGGATAACAAACTGGAATCCGACTCCCTATCGCATCGAAGTTTAAATGCCAATTTATGGGCAAAAAGGGGTTTTCACATAAGTATAGGAATAGATCACAAATCACAGTGCATCACAAAGCAATCACAGTGTCACAACAGAAATATCAATCCAGTACAGAATATTTGATGATGGTCAATCTTCTTTGATAAAGGTGATTGTGATTAAAGTGAATTAACCGTGTAATTATCTTTATTAATTATTTTAAATCAATGTTTAATTTTTACTTAATTATGAATTAATTCAATTGGCTTAATTAATTAATTATTCTTTAATTTATATTTTTAATTTATTAATTCTTGGTTGTTAACTAATTAAGTTTAATTACTTTTATTAATTGACTATTCTTTAATTAATTAATTATAAATTATAAAATCATTACAGAACATTAATTGTTAATTACTACTTCATCATGATAACTTGGGTTTAAAATTTACATTTGAATATTTGATTTACTTTTAAACTTTTTATTAAGTTAAGCTTTAAAACAACTTTTTGTTTAAAGGAAAATATACAATTTGAAATATTTTTGAACTCATAAATTTTAAATAATTGATTCAATATCATTTACTTCATATTCCATTAACAGTTATCATTAATTTAAAAAGAGTTGGTTTAGAAAAAAATTACTTAACTTGAGTTTCAAAATTTAGTTAAAACTGGGTTTGCTGTTTTTGTTGACCAACCCGGGGCTTCCTTCGAGTTGTTCCCGAGGGAACCATCCCCTTGCTTTAGGTTTTAACCAAAATTTACCCATGTACCATTTTTTTTTTCGAAATTTTGTTTAAGTTCAAAAAATGTCCCGATACATAGTCCAAACTACTCGAGCTCATCTTCGAGTTTCCTCCTTAATCCCCCGCGTACTACTTCGAGCTACCACCTTTCTTCCCCAACCCATCACAACTGACACCAACTCCTCCACGTGCATGTGCACGGCCAGTTTCGCCGCCGTTGGTCGAAGCTGTGGCCACCAACGAGTCGACCACCATCCCCCAAGACACCACGAACACCTAGAATTTGGAAGAGATTCAAAAACGTGAATCGAGACCCTTTGACCCCAAAACCCATCAGAAACGTCATCGGAAAATTGCCTCGCGCCGCCTCCCCTGACTATTGGCGACCACCAAACTTTGCCTCAAGCTTCAACGTCATGCAACGCATCGATTTGCACCAGAGGCACACAATCCGATCACGTATTTATGGCGCGGCATCAACATTTCGATCATGAGCAGAAATGGGTTCTTAAACCCTAGTTTGATCTCAAATCATAAATCTAAGGATTTAAAATTTATACTCGTATTTCTCTGATGATCTCGTACCTTCAATCTTGCTGCCACAACGAACTCGAGGCCTATAATTTCATAGATCACCAGAATTTGACGAAATTGCATTTTCTAATTAACCCCAAATTCTCAGTGAAAATTCAATGAAAAATTTTGATTTTAGTTCCAAAAATCATCATTTTTAGAGGGGATTCACATGGTATTATTGAAATTAAAATTTATGAAGTTCGAAATTCTTGAAATTTTTGAATGGTGACTGCATTGCATAGTTTCCAGGAAAAACTACACATATAATTTGCTTTAAATTCATTGCTGAAGTAATATATAGGTTTAAACAATAATTTTAACTTGTTTACATTTCTTTTCAAAAGTAAAGAGGAAGAGATTTGATTTTTTTGGGTGTGGTTTAACCTGTAACACAGAACTTAGGCGAAACTGTGTTTTCATAGTTTCCAATAAAAAGGAAATTTCAAAACTTGCTTTGATTCATTACTGAAAAACATAATATCGGTTTAAACAAAAACTCTAACTTGTTTTCAATTTACTTTCAGAAGAAATGAAGGAGAGAAGATTGGGATTTTGAAATGGTTTACTTTGTTAAACCTGATACTTAAAAGTAAATCTATTTCCAGTAAAAGAAAATCACAAAAACTTGCTTTGAGTTGTTACTGGAACATGGTGCAAGTTTAAACACAGAATTCCAACTTGTTAACTGAAACATAAAGCATGACCAACCATAGTTTAGCATACAGATCAAATAGAGGCAGAGGGAGAGAAGGGGTTTGACAGGTTTTGTTTTCCTAAAGCTAAAACAGGGATTGCATTCTTGACAATCATGCACAAGCCAAAAATTCAATCATATACCAAGATTTCTTGCAAGCCAAACCAAGTTTAAATTTTCCTAATCATTCAAGCATCCACACAGCAACAATTGATTAAAAGAAAACAGGGGTTTACTCACCTATTTTCAGAAGTTCTGACAGATTTTTCAAAAGGAAGATGAATGCCTGCAACTCTCTTTCTTTTTCTACTTTAAAGTTTGGGATTTTAGATCTGCAAATTTTAAACGCAGATCTGTGATTATTCTTGTTATGTTCATTCACTTAATTTATTAATAACAGTGGTTTATAATCAATTACAGTTAGGATTTATAACAGAGAATCCTTTTTATTTTCTGCAACTAGAAAACCAAAAGTAGATTAAAGCTTTTAATTCTTGATTCTTTCTACAAATAATTGAATGTTATTGTATTAAATCTTGCTCTGTTGCAGATTATAACTTCAAATTCAAAATAATAATAAAAAGTTACTTGCCTTTTACTTATTTCTTTCCAGAGAAAAAATTGCACTGCCTAAAACCTGAAGCCTTGTTTTAAAGCAAATATGCAGTTTAAACTTTGCTTGTGTTAATCTTGGTTTTAAAAAATCATAATTTTATAAACTATAAAGTTTAAAACAAAACTTACCTGAAAGATGAATGTATCACTACAGTTTTATGCTTAAGAAAACACTTCAGATTTCAGTTTGAATTGAAGAAGGCAGTTTTCTCTTTTTTTTTCTTTTCTTTCTGATTTTTTTATTTCTTGAATGTTGAAGTAAAGATTGAAAAATCTCTTTTTGTTACTGAATTTCAGAGATTAGGAGCTAAATAAATTTGAATTGGGAAGGTGAAGAGTTTTCTGAAAATTTTTATCTGATTATTTTATTTGAGTAATGATGTCTTGTGCCATTTGTAAGAAGGAAATCATAGGCTCTAGATTTTGTTCATTATTCTACTCCAACCTTCCATGTGTTATGTATGTTCAGCCTTTGATTTTTACAAAGCAAAAGAATTTTTTTTAATCTTTAATTTTTATATTATATACATTTTATAAATAAATGTATTCCTTAATTCATTTGTGCATATATATACATGTGCAATGTTAAAAGAATTTAACCAATATTACACTACATATATTATACCTTAAAAAATTTTAAATGCTACTTACCTTTAAAACATTTATTTTTTAAATTTAAATTTAAACCTCAATTTTAAACTTGAAATATAAACTCTCATGGCTATTTATATATTCACACTCACCTTGAAAATTTTAAATTAAATTTTAATATGTATTCAATTTTACTCATATATGTAATATACATATATATAAGATTTTAAATTTAAATAACATTTTAAAACATTCATTATTTCAATATTTTTAACTCAAAATAAAATTGGAATTTTATTGATATATTATTTTCACTTATTTAATTTTTTTTAAGATTTTTTCTTTTTTTTCAATTTATTTTCAAATTAAATCCCAAGGGTTTAAATATATTATTTATTTTAATTGAAAATTTTGGGATGTTACAAATTCCACGTGCATTCACAATGAAACCCAAGAACTTCCCTGATGCCACGCCAAAAGAGCACTTCAAGGGGTTGATCTTCATACCATATTGTCTGAGTATAATAAACATTTCTGCTAAGTCTCGGATGTGGTCGTTTGACTGCCGTGAGTTCACGAGCTTGTCATCCACATAGACTTCCATCATTCTACTAATATGGTCCTTAAACATTCGATTCACCAGGCGCTGATACATTGCCCCCGCATTTTTCAAACCAAAGGGCATTATTACATAACAATATAGCCCCATATTTGTGACAAAACTGGTGTGCTCTTGGTCTGGAATGTGCATTGGAATCTGATTGTATCTTGAATACGCATCCATAAATGACAATAATTCGTGTCCGATGGTAGAGTCGACTAGCTGGTCGATTCTAGGTAAAGGGAAACTATCCTTCGGGCATGCTTTATTCAGATCGGAGTAATCAACACAAGTTCTCCACTTTCCATTTTCTTTCTTCACTAGCACTGGGTTAGATACCCATTCAGGATAGAGGGCATCGCGGACGAACCCATTGGCTTTGAGTTTGTCCACCTCCTGTTTGAGAGCCGCGGACCTCTCCGGGTCCATACCTCTCCTTTTATGTTTTCCGAGAACGTGTTTCGGGTCTATGTTCAACATATGACTCGCAATTGCTGGAGAAATCCGCACATATCAGAGTGTGTCCAAGCAAAAACGTCCAGATTCGCCTAGAGGAAATCAATAAGATCCTCGGCCACTGAGGGGTCGAGTTGTGATTTAATCTTAAGAACTCATGATGGGTCATCCCGGCTAATTGGAATGTCGATCGTCAGCTCAGCCGGTGTTGCATTTGTTTCCCTAGGTTTCCGATCATCATCTCTCGAATCTAAGTCTCTAAGGATCCGAGAATGCTGCCCTAGCCAGGGCTCGGGCATTACTCTGCAATCATCAATCTTTAGGATGCGGACGGAGCTGTCCGCAACCTTTTCCTTCCCTCTCCGCTGAGCTTCTCTCAATTCCTCCACATAACATGCACGACCGGTCGCCTGATCGCCATGTACAACACCGACTCCTTTGTCCATCGGAAATTTTAATGTCAAACACCATGGGGCCAAAGCAGCCCTAAATTCTGCCAAGGCTGGACGACCCAAAAAGACATTGTATGGAGAGTCAACATCCATTACTATGAACGGTAGGACTCGCACTCTCCTACGCTCACCTTCCCTCAGTTCAACCGGCAGTTCTATGTACCCCATCGCGTCGGTTGCAGCACCGTTAAAGCCGTGGATGTGGGCTTTGCATGGTTTCAAATCTTTCATTTCCATCTTCATTTGGTCATAAGCCTTCTTGAAGATGATGTTTACAGAGCTTCCATAATCAATCAAGATTCTTTTCACGTAAGCTAGCCCGATTGTTACAGATATAACCATCGGGTCGATAGTAGGAGCCTCCACCTTATCCGCGTCTCGACTCCTAAACACTATATCGTCAGTCATCATGCGTTGTTATTTTGCGGGGATTCCATTTTCCACATTCGAACAACATTCATAATCCGCATGCCTCAAGGAGGTAGCATATCGTTCCATCTCCTGCCAATTCTTGTCTGCAGGATGAGGTCCTCCGAAAATAGTGTTTATGATCAATCTACCCACAGTCCGAGCAGGTTGTTCTGGTTGGCGTGGAGCCGGCCCGCGTCCGGGGTCTGACGTTCCTTGCCTTCCATCTTGCGGGTTTTTGAAAAATTCCTGCAATTTTTTCTGCCTGATCAACTTTTCTATGGCGTCATGGAGGTGTCTACACTCCTTAGTATTGTGCCCATGGGTCTCATGGAAGAGATGGTACTTCCTTGTATGTTTCTGTTCTTCAGTGGACTCCTTTGGGTGCGGCTTTCTGTATTCAAAGGTGTTACAGGTAGATAGATAAATGTTTTCAAGAGAAGTATTCAGCGGGGTGTATTCATTGTAGGTCGGAATCCTTGGCTTCCATTTCCCTGCTTCTCTTTTCTTTCCGGGATTCCCACCTCTGGATCCTTTGGACTGCCTAGGCATGTTCTGGACGTTGACTTGAACTTTTCTCGAACTATCGCCGGATTGCTTCAAGGCGATGTTACTTTTCACAGTCTCCTGAACAGGCCCTGGTGCCTTATCTCGTCTTGTCCATCGAGCCTCCTCCCTCTGTATGAACTGATGAGCTTTGTCATAGAATCGTTCCAATGTAGCTGGGGGCTTTCCCGCCAACCAATCTCCAAGCTCCGAATCTGGATCTATACCTCGCATTATCGCCATCAAAATTACGTGGTCGTTAGGATTTCTAACTTCAGTGGAGGCAAACCTCTGTAAGTATGCTTTCAAAGACTCTCTTGGAGCTTGGATTACGCTTGATAAGGACATCACGTCCTTTGGACGAGTAGCATGTATTCTGAATTGTTCGACAAATTTCATCGCTAACTCGTCGAAGCGGGATATAGATCGCGGAGGAAGCCGAGTAAACCACATAGTGGCGATTCCGGACAGAGTGATTGGGAAACACCTACACTTAGTTGCATCATTTGCCCTTGCCTCGTCACGTGTTGCCTAGGGTCAGTCTTCCCTTCGTAGGCTGGGATAGTCGGCATATTGAATTTCTTGGGGTACTCAGCCTGTAGGATCACATCTATGAAGGGAGTATAAATCCTGGACACTCCCCAATCCTCGTTGGTCAGGCCCTGATTCTCTCTCATCAATTGCCTGACCATGGCTGATAAATCCGGAGTTTGTATAGAGGGTGGGTGGTTGGGTTCCGTTCCACGGGACCGAGCGGGTTGATGTCTCGCTTGATTTGGATCTTGGTGATCCGAGCGTCCAGTCTCATCACGTGTCTGATCCCTGGCGGATCGATCCATAGCACCTGCTTGTGCAGCTTCATCCCTACGACGTCTACGCCTATGTGGTTCATCTGCCGAGGTCGAGCTATCAGATTCAGAATAAGGAGCAGGACTGCTTCCAGCATTCTGATGCTGCTCGTGGGCAAGCTGAGTCATGAGATTAGTGTTGGCTTGAATCTGCTCAGCAAGTTGCCTTCTACTTTCCCTGAGTTCTCTTATCAAGTCGTTGAACTCTGTTCGAGAAACGACCTCCGCTTGGTTCTGGGTGGAGGTTCCTGCGCCTTGAATTGCTGGTTGGTTGCTAGGTCCTATCTGTTGTGCACTAGCAGTTTCGTGGACATCTGCATTGTGAGAGGCTGATTTAGTCCATGGTCTCCCCATGGTAGAGTTGTTGGTTGTAACTCTGAGTAGAATCAACAAATGTCTTTTGAATGATTTGGATCTCCTTCGGGGGAATTTTCAATCCAGTAGCTACAAAGTAGATCCTATCGTCTTGAGAATTCGATTCGCAGTGAAAGAACCAAAATGTTAGCACCAGAATTGGTCACTAACATCCTTAAGAGAGATTGTGTAGAAAGATTAATGACGAAAGTAAGTTAAACAGAGGATAATATGCAGATTTAAATGCAGAAAATACGAACACCAGATTTATAGTGGTTCAGCGTAATTGCCTACGTCCACTTTGAGGTTAATCTGTATTGCTTTTCTCGATAATCGATTACAGATACAATCCATATACCAATTAAATTGAATACAATTGCTAAGAAAAAAGATAAGTATTGAATGAGTCTTGAATGCGGCAGAGTCTCCCCGGTGTTCTCGAAAAAAGGTCCATTTCACTGTGCCTCTGCCTCTCTATTTATAGACGAAGGTAGGTTGGACTTCCCTGGTGGGCCTAGGAGCTTGGTATCTCGGCCCAATATAAGTAACCTCTGAATGCCGAACCAAAAATGCCGAATGGCAGAGTGCCGAGCGAAATCTTTATGCCGAACGAAACGATGTATTGCGTGAGAGGTGCAGGCCGATCGAGAATCGATGCCGGACAGGGAAAGTGTCGAACGAGGCTGGATTGCTGAACAGTCCAAGAATGATGAGCGAGGCATGAATGCCGAGCGCTCTAGAAGCCGAACGCTCTTGAATGCCAACCAAACCAGTTGTGCCGAACGTCCCTGGAATGCCGAACGTTACAGAATGCTGAGCGTTCTCTAGTGCCGAACGTTCCTGAATGCCAAGCGTTTTCTAATGCCGAACATTCCTGAATGCCGAGCGTTCTCTAATGTCGAATGCTCCTAACTGCCGAAGCTCTCTAATGCCGAACGTTCCTGAATGCCGAGCAGTGTGGAATGCCGAACGAGTTTGGATGCCGAACAAATTTGTCATGCCGAACGGCCTTCAATGTCGATCAACCATAGATGCCGAACAGCCTGGTCATACCGAACGAGAATGCTGAGTCCTTAGTTGCCTGGTCAAACCTCCAGGTAACAGTATATTTGTATTCCTAATTGTAAACTTTCATTCATTCAGCTTCATCTATATTTTAGTTGTTAGTTGCTGGAACACACCTCTTTTAGTCGACCGGGGACACAATTTAGTCGACTGATATGAGCATGTTTGCTTTCTAGAACCTAGCTTTGACTTTAGTCGACTTAAAATAGTTTATTAGTCCACTTCTTAACTTTTGAAAAATTTTAAGCAGAAATTGCTATGGTTCAATCGACTGGGATCTTATTTTAGTCGATTAATGTCTGAATGATTGATTTACAATAATTTCTATATTTATTTGCTATATATATATTATTAGCTTATATATACTTTTAGGACTTTTATACACACATTATGAAGGAAAACAACATGTAAATTTATTTATTTATATATATTTATACATATAATAAAACACATTTACAAATTCTATAGAAAATAAGAAATTCATAAAATTGTAACAGTAGCAAATTTTATTTCTCCGTTTTATGTCTGTTTTTGGGTACCTGCAAAAAAAAATTTTATTGATACTTACTTCCTATGATAGGGTCCTACGTGTTAGTAGAAGAAGGTAGCCATACCCAAGTGGGCTTAGGACCTTTAGAAATATAATTGCTATTACGAATGACATTTACTAGAAAATCATTTATATATATTTATCTAATGAAATTGTTATATGTTTCAGGAATCCAAATGTTTAAAATTTTTAATTTGAAATACCTGTTTCAACACTATCTTTGTATTTTTGAAACTTCGTGTACAAAGTGATATATTTCTCGAGATTATTTTATTCTGCTTTGAAACCAAGTCCTTTTCTGCTGCCAGTAGGCTCTGAAATTTTAATCAAATTTTGAACTCGGTTTTCCTTTCTTAAACTTTGAAAAATTGTTAGGAATTTGTTCCAATTTTTTTTACCACTAAAACTTCATTTTTATCAAAGTCCAAACTAGATTTTAATTCACAAACTTCTTAGTTTAACTAGCTTTAATTTCATTAGTTAAAGCAGTATTTTGAGAAGTTAAACTTTTATAGGATTTTTATGAAATTTCTAGTTCTTCTTCCAGAGTACTTTTCTCATCTTTAAGTAAGCCAATTTTTGATTTGATTCTATTTAACTTATCTATATTTTCCTTATATAATTTCTTTAAATCTCCAAGTTTATCGTCTAATTCATTACTTATCTCTACCTTCTCATTATATGAAAGCTTAGGATTTACCTCAGTAATGGCCATAAAACAAATGTTTACTTGTTCTATGTCATTATCAGTTTCACTATCATAAGACGATGATTTTGAATCGTCCCATTTAACTTGGAAAGACTTTCTCTTCTTCTTGAATTTTTGAAATTTATTTTTCTTCTTCTCATTGTTTAGTTGAGAACAGTCTTTCTTTATGTGGCTAAATTTGTCACATCCATAACACTTGATTGAATTTGAGTTAGTTAAGTTACCACCATTTTGAGCATTCGTTAACTTCTTGAATTTTTGGAGTTCTTGGCATTGAACACGATTTCGCATAATCTAAGTCGGAGTTATCATCATTGGCTTGGAAGTCTATACATATCTTATCCTAGTTTTGTTCTTTCTTAGCTAGCAAATTTTCTCCGTACGACATCAGATTTCCAATTAATTCTTCAAATTGATCTGGGAAAGATCGTTCGCTTCTTATATTACTAAAACTTTCTTTCATATTCAATAGTTAAAGAATTTAAAACACATATAACAAGATCAAATTTGGTAAGGGTAACTCTTAGCGCCATCAGATCATGTTGAATAGTTTGAAATCTAGCATACATATTTACAACGGTTTCATTTGCTTCCGTCTTGAATGAAGGAAATTATTTTTGTAAAATAGAGATTTTAGTTTGTTTTTGTTTGTTCATGTTATCATGAGTGATTTGAAGTGTACGCCAAATATCATATGTAGCTTTACATAACATAACTCTAGAGAACTTATTCTTGTCAATTGAACATAACAAACATTCATAGCTTTTGCATTATTAGTTGTTGCAGCCTTTTGAGCATCTGACACATTTCACTAGTAGGTGCTTCATCCTTATTTTGAGTAGCTTGCCAAATTTCAAGACCGTTGGCTTCTATAAAGATTGTCACACGAGTAGATCAATTTGCATAGTTAGACCCGGTGAATAGTAAAGGATGTGAATTAGACCAACCTTCTAGAAAAGTGCTTTCCATATTATAATATTATTAAAAAAACTGTGTTTCTTTAATTGAAATGACCCGCTTTGATACGAAATTAAAGTGCTCATGGATCTAATACAATATAGCTAAGTTGTTTATATATCAAGCTAAATAACAGAATAGATATTGAAGTAAAGCAAGAAATAATCACATTAGAGTTTTCATACTGGTTTGGACCTTCCATCCTATATCTTGTTATGAAGCCCCCCTTCAGAATCTCCACTAGCTAATATATCCTCTCTTAGCCTAGAGGAATATGCGATAAAGCAGTTTTTGGACTTGGCAAACTTGTGTTCCTGCAACACTGATTTTGGACTAATAGTACAGGACTTCCTATAATCTCCTTGATGATTCAAGATATGTGCACCATGATTATGGATGTATACATAATAATTCTTGAGTGAATAGAATAGTTTGAGAGCAAAGAGTATTAAAGAGAGAAAAGAATTCAGGAGTGTAATTTGTAAATCATTTCTGAATGTTAGACTATATTTATAGATGTCAAAGAGTTGCATAGAAGATTTTCACTCATTCAGAGAAGCCATTACTCTTTGAAGTGAAGTATTGAACGATCACAACTATTTGAAGTGTCTTTTCAGAATGTAGCAATTACAGAGTATTCAAATAAATGTTAGACTACTGAATATGAACATTAGAAGAAATGACTAAATTTAATTGATTGAAAAGTCTGTAAAAAATATACTAGTTTATTGGATTGGGATTATTTTCAGTAGACTGCCCTCAGGCGACTGAAAATAATTTAGTCGATTGAACCTATAAAAAATAATTTTTTATATAATCAGTCTTGTTTTACTAATTGTTTAGCTCTTTTTTCTTGAAAATCTTGTATGGAGATAGGATGTATGTCTAAATATGAACTATCTAGAAGATTTTTGAAATAATTCTAAGACCAAATACATTTATTGATGTAGGTAACCCATATTTTCTTGACTTTTGATATGTAGATGATCCAATTGCTATTCTCCTTGATTCTTCAATTCAAAATCTTCTGATTCCTACACAATATAATATAATATATGTATGTGTGTATGTATGCATGTATATATGTATTTATGTATGTATGTATGTATGTATATGTGTACATATATATGTTTATATATGTATGTATGTATATGTATATATGTGTGTGTCGATATAGTTCTCATCAATAAAACAAAAAAACAGGGTTCTAATAGGGACGAGCTGGCCAAGAAGAGGGGAGAGAGAGGATCAATAGGTAGGATATGGGAGCATGGAGGAATGGTGATAGGAGACCGTGATATGGGAGTGGTATGATGGATGGGTATGACATAGGATGGTGGGATAAAAAAGGTAGAGGGAATGAAAGACATTGTTATTCAAATTACTTCTAACTCCCATTTGAATGTTATTACTCACACTGAAGTTAGATTTTTTGAATTGAACCTAATAAAATTTCCAAATCTTGTCACCCTCCCACATACACATTGAATTTAGACTTCACTAAGTCATGGCACCCTACCATTCAATATCTCCGTGAATGGGCATATTTTAAGATCATGGCCCAATCCATTTCATTCGTTTATTAGTTTCTTAGCTTAACCCCAAGCCTAGTCTTTTTCCATTTTTCACATAAGTTATTACGTTTAACTTACCATTTCTCTTTATTTTCATATGCTATGAAATTCCAATTAAACATATTACAATCTGACTTCAATAACGCTTTCCATAATTCACATATTTTAATTAATGGATTCATGACCATTTGTTATCATGTATAACTATTGAGCCTCTAAGACCGTGCTATTGAGATTCTAGCTATCACGTATCTAAAACATCGATTTTCTTTGGTTAGCTATCTCATAACTAAGTTATTGAACCCCAAAGGCTGGCTACCACATTATTATGGTACCGATCTTCTATGGCTAGCTATCGCATATCTAAGCTCTCAAAATTCAAACATAAGCTATCAAAGGTTAGGTAATCGAGCCTCTAAAACAAAGCTATTGAAAGTCCAATATAATAGTTGTCAAAGGTCTACCATAATAGCCATCAATTATTTAACATAATAGCCATCGAAAGTCTAACATAATATATATTGAAGGTTTAATTTAATAGTTGTTGAAAGTCTATCATAATGACTATCGAAGGTGTAACATAATAGCTATCGAGATGTAATACAATTGTTATCATAGGTCTAATGTAAGCCATCGAGCTTCTAAACAATGAAGTTATTGAGCTTCTAATTTAGTTGTCGAATATGTAAGCTATCGAAGGTTTAAGCTATCATAGTTTAAGATGTAAAATAAGTAATTAAGTAAAAAAACTGATATTTTCCTTAATAAAGTAAATACTTTTTGACCAATTTTGTACACGTTATTTGTTTATTTGTTACTGTATAACTATGGCGGAAATCTCAAATGCCAGACGGGATTTATTCCTTTAATTACTCCATAATTAATCTCTTTATTTTATTGTTTATTTAATCTAGTATATTTTCTAGCTTACCATTTAATTCTAATCAATTCGAAATATCATGGGAAAATTCCGGAAAATTTATAAAAAATCGAAAATGCTTTTCTTACCTCATGCAAATATTTTGAATCAAAATATTAAATTTAGATACTTTTACATATTAATTTACAAACAAAACTTCCCATTTTCCCTTTAGAAAATCCATAATTAATCATTTGCTCATTTGAAAGTTAATTCATGTTTTTACCTTAAACATATCACAAATAACTCCATTTAACACCCAAATATGTATTGGATCCTTCTATTATCAATAAAACATGATTATCATAATTTAGAATTGCAAAATATGTGAAATCCAAGTCTAAATAGTTTAAGATATGAAATAGGGAAATTATTACCCAACTTAGTAATTAGCTTGTTTAAAACTCTTTATCCATTTATAAAATAGTCAAATTTCCCCTCGAGTTATTCCTTTAATTAATAATATATTTAATTCCATATTATGGCACTCCAAAATATAGAGTGTTACAGGCTTACCAATAATGAATTTTAAAGTTAATGATCCGTGCGATGCGTGTCCAAAAGGAAAAATAGTGAAATCATCTTATAAATCCATTAAGGAAATTATGACAAAGAAACTACATAAACTACTTCGTCTTGATTTAATTAGTCCAACTCATGTTAGGTCAATAATTCAAGTGTACTTCGACGATGTTTTTGAAACATAAAATTGATACTATTTAAATGTTTGGATTTCTGCAAAGAGAAAGCAATATTTGAAAAATATTAAAATAAAAATATACTTAGCGACCATGGTGGTGAATTTGAAAATATTTTATTTAAAAAATTCTCCTAGAAGAAGGGGATAAGTAATACTTTTGTGACGCCCCACCTCTATACCCACGCTAGCCAAGGACACTACAGAGTAATGCCGTCAACTAGCGCGGAGAATAAGGCTGTTGAGGAGCGACCATCCGTGTAATTGCTTTGTGCGAGTACCGATATGCCAGATAAAAATATAGAATCCGACATACCGATGCAAACTCAAAGCTACTACACAGTGGCTATAATATCTTCGGAAACAAATATAGAAATAAGCATAACATAAATCAGTCACAGAAGTTCATATCTCAAAGGAGGAAATAGATATGAATATTACACATGAAAGTGTATATCAGAGTAGTGGTCAAACAAGACCTACAATATCACAAAAGAATAGTTACAAGTGCTACACAAAAGACTAAGTATACATCAATGAGTCTATATCTCAAATGTATACAACCAAAAACTACTAATCTAAGTAGTTAGCCAAAAGTCAGGATAATAATCCCAAATGAGAAGTCAAGCAGAAGCACCTGTAACATCTCAGTCTGACCCGAATATTATTTGATAAGAAAATAATAAACGGATCATTCTAACTATAAATATCAGATAAAATGATATAGAATAAGAGATATGACAAAAACATAAGATGACCATAAAGCCATACTATGATAAATATGCAATTGAAAATCAACCACAGATTTATCAATATCACTAGAATCTTCTCAAAGATCAAAAGAATGTCATACTCTTTAGTTTTATTCACCAAGTCACAAATATCGACATCATATCAATGCCAATCATAAAAGCTGGTGGATCAAAAATTCTAGAAATCATCAATAGAAATCTAGAAATCACAAAAAAAAAAGGAAGGCCTATCATAAAACGGGACCATGAAAACTCACCAACACGTGTATCACAAACGGGACGCTATCCCATAGTCGCTAACCATAGAGCCGGTGCAACGACGTAGTACAAAATCAGTACGCCCAAGGAACCTGAAACTCGAATAATTCGGAACAACGATGTAGTACAACGGTACGCCCGATGATCCGGGTAAGTTGGTGCAACAACGTAGTAAAAAGGTACGTTCGATGGAACAAACTCCATAAAAGAACATGGGTCTCTAGCCCACAAAAATTGAGCCGAAAATCCAAATAATACATAGGTCGTTAGCCTATAAAAGAAATGAGACGAAACTCAATAAAACGAGGTACCGTCCCCTACGTGGACAAAGAAACGTTGCATATCGCTAGTCTAAATCACAAAATGATCATCATCGATCATCAAGAAGTATCAATTACACTAAGCTAGTAAATATATGAGCTTAGCTTCATGTCCCATAACCACTAGCTTAACTTAAATATTTACGAACAAACTGTAAGTCTCCACTCGAAAATTGTCACAAGAAATTCAATTAAACAAGTCCAAGAATTAACCGACGAAGTAAATGCAAGCGTTTCATACCACTTGTTTTACTAAGCCATTTAATTAGATTTCTCATACGAGTGAGGTAAAGGTTTATATATACTAATAGATTGGAAAACGGTTTAAGAAACGAGCTTTGTAATAAAATAGTGTTGAAATCGTTGTAATGGAAGAGTTTTGATATTTACTACTAGTATAGAAAACCATTATATTTTTAAAGTGACAAATCACAAAAATGATTGTAGAAATAATCAATCACTAAAATTCACATACGAAGACGTGAATTAATTCCAAAGAAATCGATATCAAATCCATCAAAATGGATATTTCCAAAAATCCCAAAGAAAATGTCATCAAAGTCGATAATAGATGATAACAACAAAAGGGAATCAACACGAATCGATAAAATTGGAATTCTTAAACAAAATAGGCAAGCAGGCAAAACACAGCAGATTCAGACGTCTGAAATAGGTGGTTCAGACGTCTGAATCTGGAAAATTAGAAGTTTTCCAGAACGTAATTCAGACGTCTGAACCAAATGTTTCAACGTCTGAAATAGGTGTTTTTAGCCTATTTCCTTTCTGTTTGAAATCGAGCCAATTCAGACGTTTGAAATTCCAGATTCAGACGTCTGAAACTGGAATTCAGAGCATTTCCTAAACCTCGACGAAAAATGGCCAAATGAATATCGAAAGTGATCGGACGAGCAAACGACGACTAAGGACTTATGCCATGCGATAACCCGGCCTTAACGGTTCTTCGATACGCCTCAAATACCAATGTTCGAATATCCATAATAGGATTTTCATAGATTTTGATTTCAAAACACCAAAAATTGGAATATACACCAAATAAATCCAAACCAAAATCAACTGCACAAGAATAAGTGTTAGGAATTCATACCTAACAATCGAAGATAATTATAGACTAAGATGTGAGGTAAAAATCTCACCTTTGAACCCAAAACAAATGAAGAAGTAGCTATAGAGCAATGGCAAGAACAATCACTCTTCAATTCCAACCCAAAGAGCTTGAATCTAAGCTTAAAAGAGAAACATTTCCTAAATTAGGTTTAGGAATTTCTGAAATTAGTAAGAGAATGAGTTAGGGGAGAAGAAGAAGAGGAGGCTTACCAAAGCTTCTTCTATAAATTTGGAGCTAGAACTTGATTTGCAAATGGAAACTAGGGCTTGGAGTTTTAATTTCCCATTCCTCTCTCCATTGTTGCTAAAGCTTGAGTATTAGGAAATAGAAATGATGTAATAAAGAGAAGAGGGGTGAAGCTTGGTTCTAATGGGCTGAAACAAAACCAAAGCCCTAAGTGAAAAAGTAGCAAAATTCCACTAACTCTAAACATATCAAAGTTTATACTCAAAAAGGTCGCAAACGTCATTTTGAACTCAATGTGGGTGGTCTCGAGTCCCAATTCGACTGTTTGCAAAAAGTATCCTTTCAGACACTAATCCGACTAACGATGAATTATTTTAAATAAAATATTCAAATATTCAATCGTAAAATATGTGGGTTGTTACAGACTCATCTCCTTAAATAAATTGCGTCTTCGTAATATTTAAGAAGAAAATATAAAGTAACAACCATAAAAGCATATTCAACACAAAAGAAATTTGAAAATAAAAAGTTCACCTCAAAGAGTACGAGAAAGTAAGTCCGGATCTGTTCGCTCGATGAATTCTCTGGATTCTCAAGAACAATCCTTAGGATTTGAGGACCATTGAACTTTCACAAGAGGAACATCTTTATTTCGAAGGCATTTACTCTCCGAAGCGATAATACGAATAGGATGTAGCTCATAAGTTAAATTAGGCGAAACTTCAATTTCTTCCACAATACCGGGCTCAAGAATAGAATCGGAATCTCGAAGGCATTTTCGTAGTTGAGAAACATGAAACACGTCATGAATAGCAGAAAACTGAGCTGGTAATGAAAGGCGATAAGCCACGGAACCAATACGTACGGTGATGGGAAATGGACCAATATATCGAGGTGCTAACTTTCCCGATCGACTGAAACACACAACACCCTTCATAGGTGAAACACGAACAAACACAAAATCTCCCACATAAAATTCTAATTTTATTCTTCGGTTATCGGCATTGGATTTTTTTCTACTTTGGGCTTCTTTCATCCTATGACGAATGAGATCAATCTTTTCTGTGGAATCATGAATAAAGTCTGGACCTAAAACCAGCTTCTCACCGGCCTCAAGCCAACAAGAAGGAGAACGGCATGGCCTTCCATAGAGTGCCTCAAAAGGTGCCATACCAATACTAGATTTAAAACTATTATTATAGGAAAACTCAACGAGAGCAATATGATCTTCCCAACTTCCACCAAAATTAAGAACACATGCACGAAGAAGATCTTTAAGAGTTTGATTCACACGCTCAGTTTGTCCATCGGACTGAGGATGATAAGCGGTGCTAAAATTAAGCTTCGTTCCCAAAGCTTTTTGAAGACTCTTTCAAAATCCACTAGTAAACAATGGATCACGATCACTAACAATAGAAGTAGGAACACCATGTAATTTAACAATTTCTTTAATAAAGAGCTTGGCCAAAAGAGGAATGGTTCGGTTAGACCGAACGAGAATAAAATGGACGGATTTAGTAAGTCTATCAACAATCACCCATAAGCTATCATGACCCGAATGAGAACGGGGAAGGCCATCAATAAAATCCATGGAAATTTGGTCCCACTTCCAAATTGGAATTTCTAAAGGTTGCAATAACCCACAGGGCCTTTGATGCTCGGCCTTGACAAGTTGGCAAGTAATGCAACGCTTAACAAAGTTAGCAATATCAGATTTCATTCCATCCCAATAATAAAGTCGCTTCATATCCGCGTACATTTTACTACTACCGGGATGAATGGTAAATTTAGAACGATGAGAATCTTCTAAAATATCTTTACGAAGATCACTAATATTTGGCATAATAAGTCTATTAAATTTTCAAATACCGCCACGAGAATCAATATCAAAGTCTCTAAAACTTTCAATACCAATTTTATCCCTACAACTTTGGCTAAGAAGAGCCAATTCGGGATCTAGCTTTTGAGCTTCAAAAATGCGGTCTAAAAGAGAAGGATGAGCCTCAAGGCTACATAAAATAAGAGATGAACATAAATCGGATACACGATCTCGAATCTCACAAGTGGATAAAGTCTCGAGATCATTCCACTCGGATATCATCATAGAAACAACTGCTTGTTGCTTACGACTAAGTGCATCGGCAAAGCGATTTCCCTTTCCGAGAGTATAAAGAATGTCAAGATCATAAGATGCAAGGAACTCGAGCTAACGTTGTTGACGCAAATTAAGTTCCTTTTGGGAAAATAAATACTTCAAAGATTTATGATTGGTATAGAGAACAAATTTCTCTCCCAAAAGATAACGACGCCAAATTTTAAGGGCGAAAACAATAGCCGCGAGCTCTAAATCATGAGTGACATATCTAGTCTCGGCTGGCTTCAATTGCCCAGAAGCATAAGCAATAACACGTTCTCTTTGCATAAGAACGGCACCCAAACCAACGTGACTAGCATCGGCATAAACAATAAAATCTTGATTCCCTTCGAGAATAACAAGAATAGGAGCATCAGAAAGGAGTTCTTTTAATTTCTGAAAAGAAGCTTCACATTTGTTCGACCAAATGTATTTAACTCCCTTCTTTGTCAAACTAGTAAGAGGCACGAAAATTTGGAAAAGTATTTTATGAAACGGCGGTAATAACCTGCCAATCCAAGAAAGCTACGGATCTCCGTCACACTCTCCGGTCTCTTCCAATTTTGAATCACTTCAATCTTTGAAGGATCCACGGAAATTCTGGATTCAGAAATAATACGACCAAGAAACTTCACACGAGATTGCCAAAAGTGGCATTTAGAAAATTTTGCTTTCAATTGATTGCTCCTAAGAGTTTCCAACACAATCTGAAGATATTTTTCATGCTCCTCCTCAGTTTTTGAATACACAAGAATATCAGCAATAAAGATGATAACAAATCGATCGAGGAAGTCTTTGAAAACTCTATTCATAAGGTCAACGAAATAAGCCGGAGCATTCGTTAAACCAAATGGCATAACAAGCCATTCGTAAGATCCATAACGCATACGGAACGATGTCAAAGGAATGCTATCCTCTGCAATACGAAGCTTATGAAAACCGGTTGCCAAGTCCAATTGTGAAAAGACTTTAGCACCACTAAGTTGATCGAATAGATCATCAACCCGAGGTAAACAATATTTATTTTTGATAGTAAGATCATTAAGCTTGCGGTAGTCAACGCAAAGTCTAAGTGTACCATCGGATTTCTTCACGAAAATAGCCGAAGCTCCCCAAGGCGAGGAATTAGAGCGAATAAATTGCTTCATCTCCAATTCGGATAATTATTTGCGCATCTCCTCATTTTCCTTATTGGACATGCGATAAGGAGGACAAGTGATAGGTTGAGCCCCAGGGATGAGATTAATTCTGAACTCAATTGCTCGCTTAGGTGGCGATCCTAAAACGGGCTCAAATATGTCGAAAATTCACGAACAACGTGAATAAGAGAAATAACATCTTTCTCATCATCATTATCGTCATCATAAGGATTTAAAGAATATAAAGATGCAACCAAGTAGGAATCTGAATCTTTAAGATCAATAGAAATCTGCTTAACAGATTGAGAATGTCGAAGATGAATAGTCCGCTCAGGACATAGGATTTGAGCTTCATAGCGGTTAAGCCAATCCATTCCCAAAATCATTCCAAAGCCTAAATAACGCATGACATGCAAATCAGCTCGGAAAGAAAAATCACACAAAATAATCTCGACATCTTTACAAAGTAAACTAATTGTTGCGGATCCACCAACCAGATTCGCATTCTCAAAGAAGTCATTAAAGCAACAACACTTAAAAAGTATCAACAAGTTCCTTTGATATAAAAGAATGGGACGCACCCGTATCAAAAAGAACTCAAATAGGTTGATCACGAAATAAAATAATGCCATCAAGGATAGAGTGAGAAATACCTTGACCACGAGAAGTGTTGCTAGGGGCTTGTGCAACATTTAACTTTCCCTCCTTCTTGCCTTGAAGTTTGGGACATGAAGATAAAAGATGACCCGAACTTTTGCAATAGCGACAAAAGAGAGGTTTCGAACATCTATTGGCATAATGTTCTTTAGAACCACAATTGTAGAATTGCCCACAACTAGGGGCAGAAGTCTTTGCCATCGGAGTTGCTTGCTTCACTTTCTTATTGGGATATGGACCTTTGAATTTAATAGGCCTTTTCTTGTTGTTTTTGAATTTTGGTTTGGCACCCACAACTTCAACATCACTTTCTTTATCTGCCTCTTCAAGTCGAAGAGCGATATCAACGAGTTGATCAAAAGAAAATTCTAACTTTAGAAGTAACGGCTTCTTGAGATTTTTGTTCAATCCATAGAAAAATCTTTGGTTATTCTTCAATGGGGTGTTTATATATTTGACCCCGTATTTAGAAAGTGACTCGAATGATGCGACATAGTCTGCCACAGAGGATTCACCTTGAACAAGGTCAATGAAACGACGAGCCAATGTCACCTTCTCAGCTTCTGGCACAAATTTTAACTCGAATCGTTCCCAGAATTACTCCCAAGTAAGACCCGCTTCAATAATTTCATAAATAAGAAGCTCGTACTAAACTAATGCTCTTTCTTGGAGCATACTTGAAGCCACTTGGACACGGTGAAGATCAATTAGATTCACGCGAGTAAAGATGCGATCGCATGTTTTGAGCCAAGCTTGGACTTGAATGACGCTTTCGGAGCCCATAAATGGCTTCCCACACAAGTTGGTATAGTCAGCACAAACGTGCAAATCCGGACTTAGGGTGAGTAGGCTCTGGATTGGGTCCGGCAGCCTGAGCATTCTTCACGAGATCTAAAAGCTGCTGGGCAGACATAAATACTCCATCCTAGGGAGTAGTACTAGATTGACCGGCGCTGGGACGACCAGGTCTAACCATTTCTCTTCTTTAATAAAAAATAAAGAAAGAAGAAAAAGGTTATTCATAAAATAATTATCAAACAATCATGATTGATAAAACAAGGAGTCACAAAGAAAATAGGATAGAACGGTTCGAAGACCCGAATAAAATCCTAAGGCACGACTCCTAAGATGGACTTAGGACGATGATCCTTGTTAAATTATTCTACATTGTTATGAAGTTTGGCTCTGATACCAAGTTGTGACGCCCCACCTCTATACCCACGCTAGCCAAGGACACTACAGGGTAATGCCGTCAACTAGCATGGAGAATAAGGCTGTTGAGGAGCGACCATCCGTGTAATTGCTTTGTGCGAGTACCGATATGCCAGATAAAAATATAGAATCCGACATACCGATGCAAACTCAAAGCTACTACACAGTGGCTATAATATCTTCGAAAACAAATATAGAAATAAGCATAACATAAATCAGTCACAGAAGTTCATATCTCAAAGGCGGAAACAGATATGAATATTACACATGAAAGTGTATATCAAAGTAGTGGTCAAACAAGACCCACAATATCACAAAAGAATAGTTACAAGTGCTACACAAAAGAATAAGTATACATCAATGAATCTATATCTCAAATGTATACAGCCAAAAACTACTAATCTAAGTAGTTAGCCAAAAGTCAGGATAATAATCCCAAATGAGAAGTCAAGCAGAAGCACCTGTAACATCTCAGTCTGACCCGAATATTATTTGATAGGAAAATAATAAACGGATCATTCTAACTATAAATATCAGATAAAATGATATAGAATAAGAGATATGACAAAAACATAAGATGACCATAAAGCCATACTATGATAAGTATGCAATTGAAAATCAACCATAGATTTATCAATATCACTAGAATCTTCTCAAAGATCAAAAGAATGTCATACTCTTTAGTTTTATTCACCAAGTCACAAATATCGACATCGTATCAATGCCAATCATAAAAGCTGGTGGATCTAAAATTCTAGAAATCATCAATAGAAATCGAGAAATCACAAAAAAAAAGGGAGGCCTATCATAAAACGGGACCATGAAAACTCACCAACACGTGTAACACAAACGGGACGCTATCCCATAGTCGCTAACCATAGAGCCGGTGCAACGACGTAGTACAAAATCAGTACGCCCAAGGAACCTGAAACTCGAATAATTCGGAACAATGACGTAGTACATCGGTACGCCCGATGATTCGGATAAGCTGGTGCAACAACGTAGTACGAAGGTACGTCCGATGGACCAAACTCCATAAAAGAACATGGATCGCTAGCCCACAAAAATTGAGTCGAAACTCCAAATAATACATAGGTCATTAGCCTATAAAAGAAATGAGACGAAACTCAATAAAACGAGGTACCGTCCCCTACGTGGATAAAGAAACGTAGCATATCGCTAGTCTAAATCACAAAATGATCATCATCGATCATCAAGAAGTGTCAATTACACTAAGCTAGTAAACATATGAGCTTAGCTTCATGTTCCATAACCACTAGCTTAACTTAAATATTTACGAACAAACTGTAAGTCTCCACTCGAAAATTGTCACAAGAAATTCAATCGAACAAGTCCAAGAATTAACCGATGAAGTAAATGCAAGCGTTTCATACCACTTGTTTTACTAAGCCGTTTAATTAGATTTCTCATACGAGTGAGGTAAAGGTTTATATATACTAATAGATTGGAAAACGGTTTAAGAAACGAGCTTTGTAATAAAATAGTGTTGAAATCGTATTAATGGAAGAGTTTTGATATTTACTACTAGTATAGAAAACCTTTATATTTTATAAGTGACAAATCACAAAAATGATTGTAGAAACAATCAATCACTAAAATTCACATATGAAGACGTGAATTAATTCCAAAGAAATCGATATCAAATCCATCAAAATGGATATTTCCAAAAATCCCAAAGAAAATGTCATCAAAGTCGATATTAGATGATAACAACAAAAGGGATTCAACACGAATCGATAAAACTGGAATTCTTAAACAAAATAGGCAAGCAGGAAAAACACAGCAGATTTAGACGTCTGAAATAGGTGGTTCAGACGTCTGAATCTGGAAAATTAGAAGTTTTCCAGAACGTAATTCAGACGTTTAAACCAAATGTTTCAGACGTCTGAAATAGGTGTTTTTAGCCTATTTCCTTTCTGTTTGAAATCGAGCCAATTCAGACGTCTGAAATTCTAGATTTAGACGTCTAAAACTGGAATTCAGAGCATTTCCTGAACCTCGACCAAAAATGGCCAAATGAATATCGGAAGCGATCGGACGAGCAAATGACAACTAAGGATTTACGCCATGCGACAACCCAGCCTTAACGGCTCTTCGATACGTCTCAAATACCAATGTCCAAATATCCATAATAGGATTTTCATAGATTTTGATTTCAAAACACCAAAAATTGGAATATACACCAAATCAATCCAAACCAAAATCAATTGCACAAGAATAAGTGTTAGGAATTCATACCTAACAATCAAAGATAATTATAGACTAAGATGTGAGATAAAAATCTCACCTTTGAACCCAAAACAAATGAAGAAGAAGCTATAGAGCAATGGCAAGAACAATCACTCTTCAATTCCAACCCAAAGAGCTTGACTCTAAGCTTAAAAGAGAAACATTTCCTAAATTAGATTTAGGAATTTCTGAAATTGGTAAGAGAATGAGTTGGAGAAGAAGAAGAGGAGGCTTACCAAAGCTTCTTCTATAAATTTGGAGCTAGAACTTGATTTGCAAATGGAAACTAGGGCTTGGAGTTTTAATTTCCCATTCCTCTCTCCATTGTTGCTAAAGCTTGAGTATTAGGAAATAGAAATGAAGTGATGAAGAGAAGAGGGGTGAAGCTTGGGTCTAATGGGCTGAAACAAAACCAAAACCCTAAGTGAAAAAGTAGCAAAATTCCACTAACTCCAAACATATCAAAGTTTATACTCAAAAAAGGTTGCAAACGTCATTTTGAACTCAATAGGGGTGGTCTCGAGTCCCAATTCGACTGTTTGCAAAAAATAGCCTTTCGAACACTAATCCGACTAACGATGAATTATTTTAAATAAAATATTTAAATATTCAATCGTAAAATATGCGGGTTGTTACAACTTTTCATTTACTAGGACATCACAACAAAATGGCATTGTAGAAATGAAAAAGAGGTCCCTATAAGAATGTTTTAGGACATCACTTAACAGTAAAGCAATACCTTAGAATTTCTAAGCTGAAGCCGTTGCCTCTATATGTGATGTTGTAACATCCCTCATGCTGAGACCTAAATATAAACACCTATGATGTTGGAGTCATCACCAAAATTATTTTCAAGCGATAAAATATGACCATATTACTTTTGCAACATATGCAAATAGAGAAACTATATAAGATCATGCAATATTTAATAAGTTTTCAATATCTCTAAACACGCCATCTCTCCCATAGGGTTAAATACAATAAAACATAGATAATAATGATGTGTCAGGATATGTAGATACCTGACATTCATCTAACCAATTATATAACCTAGTTGAGTGCATAGAAAATAAAAATTAAATAACTACAAGGTTCCTGCCGTCACCACCTTCTTTATTCGCTAATCCACAAAACCTGTTAACCTACCAACACACACTTAGTCTTCTCAAATGACCACTCAGGAGTTTATGTGGAAAACATTTATAAATACATATGCCGGATAATGGCCTATTGTGAATAATATTAGTTCCCGTTTTAAAATAAAGTAATATGATAGTAAAAGAATGCCGTGGAGTGGAACGAGTTTTATCATTAGTTCAAACAAAAACCATCATTGACATAACGTATATATCATCGTATAAAAAATGGTAACAACAACATATTAGCTCCTTAATTAATTATAGTGCTTTATACCAACAACTATTAACACTAAACGTCTACCATTTAGCGTTAATAATTGCCTCATAATACTTGTTTGTTCGTATACACCTAAATAGTAGAATAAGTTCTCATTTATAATTTCATCAATTCATTCCATTAAGGAGTTAACCTCACATCTAGGTTACTATTACATTTTAGTTTTTCACTCAATAGGTTTTCGAAGGGTTTTACCACCCTTGGCTACACTGCTCAACTAGGAGTTAGTTACTTCACATAACCTTAAGTTACACCACCAACCAAGCGTCCTTGTTATAATCCTTTGAAGCTACTCCAAACCGTGAAAACCTATAGGTTTCTATTACACTCCATTCGTTATAATTAATTAATTAAATCCCATATTTGGTCCCTTTGATCTCTCGGATGCAAGTCTACTTACATGAGAGTCACAACAATTATACCCACTTTCTACAGCATTGATAAGTCATTTATTTATCACATACATGAACGGTTACTGCAAGTAGGCACATAAAATATAAAGGGGATTCATTCATTATCATCACCGATTACTTAAACAAAATGAGTAAACAACACTTTATAAGACGTCACACATAGCAATAGAGATTAATATCATAAAATATGATAATTCATAATGAATTAATTTTTATTCATCATTTATCACTAAATTATTAACTTAAACTTAGCTATATTTTCATTTTCACATTTATAGAAATTATATTACTAGTTTTTAATTACTATCATGTTGTAAATGATTTTCCACTTAATTACTATCTTGATAAAATTCTTGTCATTTGTTTACATAAAAAATTTCCTTAGAATTCCCATTGGTTACTTTTGGGATGAACTAATTTACTTATCATTACAACATTTGTTAATTTCAAATTAAATTGTCAAGGCCTATCATATTCAACAATTTCACCCAATAATTTAATCAATTCCTTAATTAATTCGCAAATTACGGCAATTTATTATTCCACCATTAAACCTGTATCAACTAGAAAAATTGCAAAAAAAAATTAAATATTCACAAAAAAAACATAAATATAATTATTGGGTTCTAGTAAGAATAATAGGACAAAATATTAATGTTTAATATTTAAAAACATTATTAAATCTTTTAATTAAGATAGTTCATTATTTGGTCATTTAATATATATCAGTTATGAAAATTGCAGGAATAATTCGAAGAATTCACCAAAATCCTAGATATAATACTTTAATTATAATAAAAATGTCGAGCCTATTTGCTAACGTTAATATCTAAAAACATTATTAAACCTTTAAATAAGATGATTCACTTTTCCATCATTTAATTCATATAAAGAAGGACAATTATGAGAAAATTATCAAAAATTCATAGAAAATCGTATATAAGTTTCTTTAATTTTATTAAATATTCCAAGCCTATATATTAAAGGTTAAATTTATAAATATTAATAAATTCTTAGTTAAGGTGATTCACGGTTTGCTAATTTAATCCATATCAATTAGGAAAGCTATGAGAAAATTACCAAAAATACTAAGATAATCATAAATTGATTATTTAATTCCCAAAAAAAATTAGGCTTAAATATTAACATTTAATACATGAAAACATTATTAAGTTATTAATTATTTTAATCCACTATTCCCTAGTCTAATTCATATCAACTTGGAAAACCTTGAGGAAATAACCAAAAGTTCGAAGGTAATCTTAAATATGATTCCTTATTTACAGTAAAATGTTCAGGCCTAAATATTAGAGTTTAATATTAAAAAACATTTTTAAATTTTTAATTATGGTAATTCGTTGTTCACTAATTTTATTCATATTAATTAAAAAAACTAGGAAAAGTTAACAAAAATTCAAATATATTCTAAAGTGCGATTCTTTAGTTCTCGCAAAATTTTCAAGCCTAAATAATAATGTTTGTTGTTTAAATTTTTTAAAAAAAGATCTTTAGCTGAGGTAATTAATTGTTTCATCATTTAATTCACATCATTTGGAAAATTTACTAGAAAATTAGCTAAAACTCAAAGAAAATCGAAACTTTATTTATTTAACCGTTGTAAAAAAAATTCAAACCTGGTATTAATTCTTTTACATTTTAAAATATTATTTTACGGGTAACTGCAATTTGTACCTTATAAAATTTGTTATACATGAGAAAATTATGAAATTTAAAACCATCTCTGATTTTATATTATAAACAACATAAACTGATTTTAAGTCATTTGGACGTTATTGCCTCACATTTTCTTTTTAATCGTGTCATTATTACCCATTTTCAACATATTTCATATGAGATCGTTAAATCATCATGAAAAATTAGACTAAATAGCAAATAAAACATCAAAACTTAAATTAAATGGGAGTGGAACAATAAAGGGTAATATTACTCAACTAGGTGGAGAAATAGTTATTTAAATCTTTTCTACTTTGCAAAAAGAAGCTTGAATTTGACTTTAGATTTTCTCTTCTTTCTTCTTTGGTAATGGCAGCTAAGATCGGCTTCGTAGGGTTTTTTTGTTTGTATAATAAAATGTAGATGATAGATTTTTGAAGTGGTATATATGGTTATGTCATGGTCTTTTAGGCTAGAATTCCTTGCTTAACCTATTAATTCATTAGTCTCTTATTGCATTGAAATTTAATCCATTCCACTAATAAAAACTTACCTAACAAAAGGTTTGAATACAGTAATTTATTTTTTTCTACACTACCTTAACTCATTGCCTTATAATTAATTGCTTAGCATTTAAATTTGATTATCCAGATGTCGTTTATTATTTAATCAAACTACAAATTGACTAACAAATTTTACATTTAAAAATTAAAAATTGTTTAATAAATTTATAAACTATAACATTTTCATATTTGGTCTACCCCCAAAACATGGGATGTAATAGTCTCCCTCCTTATAGGAATTTCATCTTTAAAATTACAATAAAGTAGGTCCAAGGTGGAAAGGACTGTATGTCATTAATCAAAAGCTTAGAGATGGAACTTTCAAGCTAACAACTATCGATGACATTACACTCCCTAGAGCATGGAATATTGAGCATTTACGATGATACTTTGCTTGATTTTGTTTTGTTCATTTGTATTCCATTTAGAATTTGCCTTTGCATTTTAGTTTGAAGCCATGTAATAAGAAGGACTCTATTGCTTTCTCATTTAGTTGGAAATAGAATTTGAAGTTTTTTCCATATCTATGAATTGCTTGTTGTAGTATAATGGTTGTGATATGCGACCGACCTACATGTACATATGCCTAAATATAAACCAACGAGAACCCGGAGTTTACTGCCAACCAAGTTCTAGGGTCCATAGTCGAATTAACCAAAGATGAACGTGACTCGACCATTCATCCATTGATTCTCTTCTATGATCTAACGGGCCGAGTATAAAACATAGAGCGGATGTGACTCAACAATCCATTGGCTAATTTTGTCCAATGATTTGGCGGGAGAAATATAATGTAGAAGCGGACGTGGAATGATCGACCACTCATCAACTTTTTCTCTTGACTTAGGGACAAAGGAATTAACCTAGAAAAATGTGATTAGGCCATTTATCAGAATAACTCTAGTCCTGAAAGTGTAGGATGGAGTATAAACTTCAATTGAGTGTGGTTAATTGGCCATCGACTAACTCTAAACCTCAGAGTGTGGAAAAGAGTACAAACAAATGAATGGGTGCGACTCGACCGCTCATTCATCGACTTTGACCTAAACCGGACATGGGGAGTACAAAATTGTAAATGATTAAATACGACCATCTATGGATTAACTTCGCTAATCTGATACTGGGGGCATGAATACAATCATATAACCGCTGAAAATGATTGCTTAACACTGTGGCTCACGCCTTGTGTTTGATACGACTTAAGGCCACGACTAAAAGGAGGCCTCGAGATGAACTTATCGGATCGATGGCCGAAGAAACAGGCAACCTAATGACATTACAACTTAAACGACGAGCGACAAATTACAAGTACATTGAATGAAAAAGGTAATAGCTTGAACACCTAAACAAATTCACACAAAAATTAATCTGAAATGAAAGAAGTTTTTATTCACAAGAAAAAACCTGGAAAGCTAAGTATAAGTTTATTCTTAGAATTAAAAACCAAATGCAGGGACTGTACCTGCATAATCACGACCAACAAAAGAAACTAGCTGCCTAGCAATACATAACCCAAGCCTATTCGATGACTATTTCTTGTCCCTCTTGGTCTTCCTCGGGGTAGACTCACTGGAGCTCTCACGCTTGCCTCTCCTCTTCAATCTTCCTCCACCCTTAGGTGAAAGCTTTTAGAGACAAAAACAGAATTAGTCTCACTTTGGGATATGGAAAATTCGACCTTTTTAGGGGCGATACTGCTGGGTAGTATGATTTAGAGTGGAGTGACATCTACCTTGGCATGCTTCCTCTTGACTTGTTTGTCCAGCTCTTCCTTCTTAATGTGCTCCTTCAAGCTATGCTTGTCTATGTGCTCAGAGGCATGAGTCACCACAACATCATTTGTTTCATCTTGGGCCAGTTTATCATCGGTTTTTTCTTCATTCAAAGCCGCTATGACATCAGCATTCGGACTGGGAGTCTCAGTGGACTGGATGGTTGGGACCGTCTGTGAAGTGGCGATCGATGTAGACCCTGTGATCGGTGTCTGTTGTCCCAGGATGGCTTCACCACTTGGAGCATGTACATATGCCGACAGACCAACAATTTCACAGGGCTCAATGGGTAAGCCTGTGACTTCCATATGCAAGATGTAAACTTTCTCGAATGTCGGGGAGTTAAGAGATATACCTTTAATGGATTGGCCTTCGATCGAAGTTGGAATGCCGCCTTCAAGAATCGAAGATAGCCCAAAAGACTTGTGGATTTCAGGACGATCTGGATCGTAGCCTACCTCCTTTTCAAAGGCATGAGAAGCTGAGGTACCGGTTGCCTAACTTGTGAAAGGTTGAGAACCAGACCCTGAGGCTTTGTCGCCATCCTTCCCCTTCTTGGTGATTGCTGGGTCACGGAGTAAACTAAGTGGAGCAGCCTTGAGTTCTTTAGGCTCTTCATCGCGCAAGATTTTGCGCATAAACCGCTCTTCGTCAACCACGACGCTACCAAAGGATTTCTTCTTCGGCTTAACAATATAGTTCCAGGCTTCGACTAGCGAATCAAGGTACCTCCCTCCAAGCAAGAAAAGATTGTGATTCATGAGGGCACTTGCATTGTAATATATTAGCAGTGGATCAAAGTCGTCCTTTATCTCTATTCGACCATCCTCCCTAGCTCCCTTTTTCAGGGTCTCTATTTGCTCAAGTTGTTTATCAGCCTCAATCTTGGTCTGCCGAGCCTCGACGGTTTTCTTCTAATATCGTTAGGACTCCAGTTGAGCCTCAAGTTCCTCTTATTTTCCCTTCTCAAGCTCCTCCTCAAGCTACCGAATATGGAGGTCTAGGGCATCATTATCTTTTTCAGCATGTCCTTTTCCTTCTGCAAAAGTTCCATCCCAAGGGCTAAAGTACCACTGCGGCTAACATCGGTGTCCAATTCAACTTGATGCACATTCATCAAACTTTCCACTACTTTAGAAGATTTGCTAGCTCTCTTCTCACTATCAGCCAGCTTTGTATTCATACTTCTTCATCCAAGTATTTGATGATGTCTATATCATGAATCGCTTCGAGAGTTAAGTAATCAATCATAATTCCTTTCAATCGACACTTTAAAAATCCTCTCGGCCTCATGAAGAGTTGTGCTATGCAGGACATAGACATTATTAGCATAAGAGAGCACTGTGTCCTTGGCCTCTGGAGTAATCAAATGCAAAGCAGGAACAAATTTAAACTCAACAAAGCATAACTTAGGAAATGTGGCTTGAACTCGGCCCTCTTTTCTACAGAAATGGTATCAAGAGCAATTGAAGCAAGAGGGATCATTTCCCATGCCTATGAGAAGATGTACCAAGACATATTATGCCAGACTGGCATTCAAAAGATCGAAGGGCGCCAGAAGCACCTGAATTTTCTCGGGTGGTGTAGCTGAAGTAGGTACACAAGGCTACGACTTGCTACTACTATAGATGATGGGGTGTAGATCAGTGTCCTTGTGTTGAGAAGACTAAGACTTTGACTTAAGTCTGGATGACAAATCCTTAGAGTGGTGGCTTTTGTCCAGGTCTTCCCTTTTGTAATAAGATTCTCTCTCTTAGCTGTGTTGTTGACCGGAGTTCGAACCTCGACTGGGCTTGAAATAAGATGGCTAAGAATATAATGATGTCCTAAAACGAACATCGTTTCAAGTGCATCCCATGGAACCTGCGAATAAAATGAAAATTTATAAGCAACACTAGAATTAAAAATGGATATGTGTCGTGCGGTGTAGTGCACATGATCGTTAGTGTCCTAGTGTCCACCTGAGGGACCAAGCACTAGAGCTTTGCTAGCTGGAGTATTCTCTCCCATGCTTACTGAAGGAATGTCAACACTAGTTTGGATAGGAGAGTCGGACCCCCCTAAGGCTCATGTTAGTAAAATCATAACTCCCAACATCCTTTGGGATTGAGATGTTTAACATTCCCTTAAATAAATTTTCAAACGGTAAAGAAGTAGATTGATCTATGGCAATAGTGTTTGCCTTGGGCTGATTGGTGACTTACCCTCTATGAAGTTTGTAAACGAGCCACTTTCCTTTTCTCTTCTCTAAGGCAGGAAGTCATGTGTCTTAGGAGGATTCGACCGCAAGCTCATCGCTTGAACTCGCATCGTCACGACTAGGCTCATTAGTATTTCCCCTTTCTTCGCCTTCTTCGGCGACATTCTGAGCCTCCTCGATTGGGGGCACGATAGGATTAACATCTCACCTCATTGCTGAGCAGCACCCCTTCTCCTTTTCACTTCATCATTAGCATTCCTGATTAAATAGGTACTATGGACCTCTTATAAAAACCGCAGGCAAAGAGGTGCTCATCGGTAATAAGGGATCAAGCATCTCTATCTTTTGGAGGTATACTCCTGAGCTCGGCGACCGCCTCTAAATATCTATCACCGATCGAACGTGGACAACTACCTGCAAGATTTAAAGAACTTCTTAGTTCAAAGTAGGACTTGAATAAAAGCACTCAGTATTAAGTAAAATGACACTCACGTCCTTCCATTCATCATCCTACGAAGCTAGGCTGGAAACACAAATAAAACCACTCATTCTTGAAAGCAATTAGCTTATTTCAAGCACCAATCATGACTTGATAATTACTGATTGACTCAAGAAATATATACAAGAGGCTTCCCTTTCATCACTTGAAATTAAAGATGAATCTAATATCCTACGGAGTTGGTTCAAGATATAAGAATTTGAGGAATATCATATATGTACAGTGAAGAAATGCATAGCTGTTTGAATGCAACTGGGCAGGAGCCAATCTCAAATGATGTAACATCTTCCGGATGAATAGATTAAAAGGTGGGATGCATCCTGCCCAGTACATATCCTATTATGGGCAGTATATCCTTTTCGAGGTGAGTGAGCTCTGTCACTATGAGACAAGACTCATCCATCCTCATATAGGATCCCATTTTTGATGCAAAGTCTATGGAGAAAAGCCTCATTGACTCTCAAAGCCACGGAGTCTTCCTGATCTTCTAAAAATATAGCATTTTCTAAAGTGTTGGGAGCTGGTTCATCTTTTGCTTCTAGATTCACATGACTTTTAGGCACTTGTTATGAACTTTCGGTCCGTTCTGATTGATTTCCCAGAGTTTGTTGAGCAGATATTATTGCGGAGCTTGATTCAATGTGAGAATCGCCATGCGATGCAGTTTGTTCAGTAGCCATAACAGCTAAATGCTCCGAGCATCTAGCACCTATAACTATCAAATTAGTAGACAGTCATTGTTAGAGAAAGAAACATGTTCCCACTATGTAAAGTGCAAACTAGTGTACTGTGGTGCAGTAATAAAAAATTCAAGATTAAGCGACAACTATGACAAGACTATAGGATTCGACCGAGTGACAGTCATCGCTGACCGTCCTAATCGAAATTCACATCGATAGTTGTGGACTCCATATGAGATTCAAGATCATTTATTGGCATATTGAAGTGCGGTATTTATATTCATATCCATATGTTATGCATATTCAAGTCATATGTGTTTGAAAGTAAGGTCCGAATGTTCGAGCTCGAGATCTTATGCAAATCTCTACATCATGTTCAAGTCCTGTTTCGAATCTCAAGTGTCCATGTCCAAGTTTAAAGTCATATGCATGTTTATTCAAGTCCAAATGCAAGTGTTCATTTCCATGCTTGTGCTCTTAAGCTTTGATTTTGGGGTCATTTGCGTAAGCAACTTCGAGTGCTTAAGTTCACGTATGCTAGAAAACGGCTAAGTCCCCATGGAGCAAGGGATCGTAACCAATCCCAAGCCTTGGCCATATCATCTTATCCAATTTCAAACTCCAATATGCATGAATCAATCTCTCCATGATAACCAAAACCGATCCCTCTATTTCGAACTCCATCTTCAACATGCGAACAACTGATCCTTCTAACGCATTACCACCGATCTCCTAAACTTCGCCTCCATATTTATCTCAACTCCATGTTATTCCACATTCATCTGCAACTTCACCTCGTCTCCTTTACATCCATACCAATCTAAAACATCACGGCTTCCAACGAAATCCCAAATATCCCATCACCTCATCACAAAAATCTAATCTTAAATCGCATGTTATAAATTGAAAACCCACCTATGCAAATACGAACGACTGGGTCATGATGAAAAAGAGGCTAAAACGGATTGAATCAATAGCCAATTCTTGAAAAATGACTTGATTTTGGGGATGAGAGGACTTGTATGAATGTGGGGATGTGTTCTTGAGCGACGGCGGAGGTAGTGGAAGGAGAAACGATCAAATCAATGACGTATAGAGGAGAGGTTTGAATTTATTTCTCTTGCTTGAACTCGCTAATGGTGGCAATTCGAGGATCCAAGGTTCGGTTGATAGTAAAATAAAACAAGTGAAGTGAGAAAGCTAAGTGTTTAGCTTATATATGGGTTAGGCCCACTTCAAAACAGCCACGAATTGGCTAAGCCCATACGGGTGAAGGGATAGGTTCCATTCCACCGCTTAGGGGATTTGTTCCGATCTTTGGGCCAATTTTTTTTAAATAAAAATAAAATAGAAAGGTGCAACGCAATTTCATTTGAACTAAGAAGAATTGGCAACGATTCGTAAACGTGTGAACGTGTTCGAAAGCCATTAACGAAGTGTGTACATGAACATGCACATGTACATACCCAACATTCGACTTCTTGAATCGATAGAGATGGACATCTCACATAGATTTCATAGAAAAGAAGTCACTGCTGATAGCCGAGGCCTACTAACTTGATCGACAAGCTCAATGAAACCGAGCATTAACAAGATCGAGGATTACATCATGAATTTATACCGACTAATGTCAACTAAGCATCACAACAAACAAATAAAGATATGAATCTTTAGAAAGATAATTCGACAGAAGGATAGCAAGTGTTCACGAAATTTAATGGAATCCTTTTCGGCAACTCTAACTTGCTTCGATCGAAGCACATCATGTTTGCAACAAGATGTACTTTGGGGGACAAGTATTGTCCGCTCTTTTGACCCAACTATATCCAGACTGAATGGACAAATTAAACTAAATGATAGACAAGGCAAGAGGTCCAGATAGGTGATCGCAAAGTCTAGAGATCAAGCACGGATAATGGTATGAAGCAGCCGTCGAGCGAGCCTAAGAGATAGGCTCTTCAGAATATTCTAAGTATGGATTAGTGCCTCCCCAGGCAGGGGATCGGTACCTATCCCTTCCCCTATGTAGGAGATCAGATCGTATCATGATGGTCATGAACAACATCAACCAACAATTCAACTCAATGGGGATCGATTTATATCTCCAAAAACATGAAGGAAATTATGCAAACAACTTGGAACCATGAAACTAGCATGGAGGGGGCATACTAGATTGATCGTAAGCTGCCACGTGGCCATATGAACTGATCGATGTAGATCCCCTATCAATGGGAAATGGGCTGTGAAATTTTTTGTGTGACCTCATTTATATCGTGAGATTCTACAGGTGAAATTTAAGGAAAATATTCGGTCATCTACCCCTATAAACACAGAGTTCATTGTTCATTTGAGAGATCTTTACATTGAGATATTACTTATACTCCATTATAATCTAGGATCAATCCAACCTGATCCCCTCTGTACTAAGAAAATAAGTGATTAATAAAGCACATTCATCAAAGTGAACATAGGTAATCAATGATGAGCCACTATAAATTTACATGTTCTCATTATTGCTTTTTTTCTCTGTTTTAATTTTAGCTCTTCACTTTATTTCTCTACCTAAAATTTCTGATACCAAGCTGTAACGCCCCACCCTGACACACACATTAACAAAGAGTATTACTGGGTAATACTGTATGCTAATGTAGAGAACAAGGCTGGATAGGAGCGGCCATTCAAAACCCTGTCTTAAATATCTATTGAATACGTCGACAATGCCATAAATTTTTTTGAATCGATATATCCAATAAATACTTAATACAAAGCCATAGGCGGTTATAGGATCTATCAGAACAAAATACAACAACTCAAATGCGAAACAACAGAACAACAGATAATCCCATATACACACACATATACAGATACATCACAGAGTATACAAAATGATATATCACGTTTGTGGTATGACGACCACAATACAAACACGAGTCAAAAGAATATACATATCAAAGTAGAAAGCCTAAAAGGACTACATTAAAAGCTATAACAAAAAGTGCTAGCAGAATAGTCCATGCAGAAGCAGAATAGGCTAAGTCCAAATGTACCTAACTGAAATACCTCGGTCTGACCCGAGTATAAAATAGCATGTGCAAAACCTTTTTGAGATGATTTTTACCCTTTTGTGTCTTCGTTTTGGAATCGGCCCATTGGACTATTCGGTGGCGATTACTTTGAGATTTTTGGATTCTTGGGAGTTCTTTTGAGATTTTCATTGTCTATACTGGCGTGTTGAGATTTGCCTTTTTGCGTGTGTGTGTGTGTGTGTATTGAGATTGCCTATTGGCGCTATTTATGAGATTTGCCTTTTGGCGTTGTATGAGATTTTTATCTCTTTATTAACATTTGCCTTATGGCTTATGTCGAGATGGTTTTTGGTTATGTTTTCCTTGGAGTTGCCGATATGGCGGGTTTGGGAATTACTCTTTTAAGAGTTTATATTTTACTATTCCCTAAACCATTCTTATTTGACTTATGATTGCCGATGATATGAGGCATGCTACATTTTAGCGATTCATGAGATTTTTCATCTTCTTTTTTTTTTATGCTTATTGAAGCAATAGTGTTCTATCACCTAGTGTAACCATATGTGCAATACATGATGCGTATCCTCGTGTTTGTGCCAACTTTTGGTCCAAACAATTGTTCTAAACTAATATAAAGGAAATTAACATAATTTATATTAAATTGGGATAGGGGCTTTCAATTATTATTAGAGGGCTTAAAACTAATAAAAATATTATAAAAAATGTTATCTATATTACTAATTAATTAAATAAGATAAAAGAATATTTTAATAATTATTAATAATTACAGTTGAAATTGTATTTCACCTATAGACTATATAGGTCGTTCACCTATTTATTATTGATCAATATACATAATTTTTGTTACCTGCATTGTAATTGGATTATTAGGAAAAAGTTGATTGAGAAAGATAAAGATATATATTTCTAAATTTTTTCCCTTACTAGCCTTATAAGTAGAAAACAGATTTTCTCTCATTGAAATACACACTCAATTGCCTAGTACCTTTATTGGAGAGTTAAAGATAGTGGTTAGATTTTGCAAATCAAACTAAGTGGAAGGAGAAGGAGTACCTTAAAATGAAATTGCTCGTAACTCGATATGCAGTCAACGTGGAATAATCATCATTGCATCCATAATTTTTATTTAAGTTATATTCTGGAAAAGTTATATATATATATATATATATATATCGTTACAGTATTATATATATATACATATATATATACATATATATATATATATACATATATACATATATTTCGTTATAGAATTGTGTGTGTGTACTATTAATTACAACTTACAATCTTTAAATTTACGGGAGAAAGCATTTTTTCACATTCGAAAACGAAAACAAAATTTAATTATATGTTATTTTATAATATAGATTTATATTAAATTTGGATTAACATTTGAATTAGTAAGCGACTTTGACTTTTAAACTAAAATTAAGAAAACTACAATTTTATTGTAAAGTAAAATTTTGCTTTATCATAAATATTACAAAATATTTTTACAATGTTATTTCTACTAAATATTACATTTTGTATTTAAAATTTAAAACTTAAAGTTGTGTATATGTGTATATATGTATGTATGTATGTAAATTCAAAAAAAATTGCAATAATATTGTAAACCACAAATAATTTTTAGATAAAAAATATTTATGTTAGTTATATTTATTAAATATTCATAAGTAATTAATATATTTAATCATATAGAATTCACTATCAACATAGAACTTATAAATATGTCAAATTATGTGTGTGTGTGTGTGTATATAATATTTATGTTTTATATATGTAACACGCGCGCGCACACACACACACACATATATATGTATATATGTATATGTATATGTATATATGTGTGTGTGAGTGCGTGTTACATATATAAAACATAAATATTATATATATATATATATATATATGTATGTATGTATGTATGTGTGTATGCATGCATGCATGCATGTATGTATGTACGTATGAATTTATATGCGGACCACGTATATTCATATATAATGTATGCTTTATGAAATAAATCATAAATATTTACGTATAGTATGTGATTATGAATCCAAATAATCATGTATATGCTTAAATATATATAATAGTATTTGTATACGCCGATATAGTATGTACATATATCCACCCTAGATATTATTGTGTATAATAATGGACATAGGATGTTCATTATTTACACCAAATATATTTTAGTTAGTTTTTTTACGAAAATAATGAAATTAATTTTAATTAAAAATAAAATGTCTCTTATATAAAATAAACATTAAATGTGATTTAGTGTAAACTATCTTATTCATGATACCACATTAAAAAAATATAGTGTTTAATGGATAAAAAAAATTGATTCTAAATTTGTCCATTTTACCCCACTGCCCCGATGCACCTGATCCAACAATTATATGTAACATATGTGTGTATGAGGCGTCTATTAGGACATAAAATAAAAAATAAAATGGAGACACAGTAAATGTTGGTCTCAATGTGAGTAAAGATCCAACAGGCATTATTCGTTGATGTCGAAAATCGCGAACGAAGATGTGGTCCTAGAAATCACCTCGACAGCCACTACCCTTTTCATCGAACTTTTACAAACCGTGCTTGAAAGCTCTAGCGTAAATCAAGGAAGTGTATTTTCAGATCTGGGATTACAGGGATTAGCTATAAGTGTCGATGATCATGAAAATAGATGAGTTGCAACCATTTCGATGGAGAAGAAGCGGTTAGAGCAACTGTTGCGATGTGGATACGGTTGCTTAACTACCAAGAAGCGTTTAACATAGAGTTACCATATGCGGTTGCTTAACTGAAGAAGAAGAAACCGTGTTCATAGTTGTTTGGACCTACATTCAAATATTAAAACCAAGGCTGATATGAATGCAAAATGCAAGGCCGATGGACTGAATTTAGATTCATTGGTTAGCTTTGGTGGATAAAGGTGATTGTGTTTGTAAGGGTGGTTTATTTGTGTATTTGCTGCATTATACTAGTGCATGTACTATATTTGATAGTTATTAATAAGTGAACCCAATTTCACAAAAAAGAAGTTCTAATGCATGTTATACTAGTTTTGATATGTGGTGTATGTAGTTGTTCCGATGCATATATTTATCGATTCGTATACACAACTTTATCATTTGTAATTTTCGAGGCATGTTTAATATTCGACTTAGCTTTAGTAATATATACGTACATAAATACATACACAATTCAGAGCGTTTTAATGGTTTAAATATGCTGTGCCACAAACTGTGTCATCGACTTGTGTCCCGATAGAATTTTCCGTATACACATATGTATGTGTGTGTATTTATATACACACATGTTCATATGGTTCATGTGGTAGAAGCAAATCAAAACCAAATTCTTTCTTTTTTGAAAATAAAGAAATTCAAAAATAACATTTTTCAACGTTTTCGTTTTTTATGATGATCTAGTTTATTTTTTCAAAATGATAAAGTATCTTTTTACATGTCAAAATATCTTTCCACCATAAATGGTGGCTATGGCTAAAATTTAGTATTACCACAATCATTAGATTACTTATAAGGTATTAAGGTACTTTTATAAAATGGAAGGTCTAAACCCATAATTATGAGGGCCCTAGGAAATAAATAGATTATATAATATATCCCTTATGCAGAAAGACACTATATGTGGTTCTATTGAATAGATTTGATAGTAAATTAAATACCTATCAACTTTTCAAAGGTAGGATATTAAGCTTGGTGAAGGTATCATCGTATTTCTAATATGATGGGGATTCAGATGATGTGGTTCATTTATATTTGGTAGTAGTTGCGCGACTTTACGACGTTTTATCGAGCAAGCTTTATAAGTGAACGACAAGTAATGTTCTTTACTGGTAACTCCTTGCTAAGTTGATTTCTCTATTGAGCTTTATATGATACTCATCTGAATTTGAAGGCGCTTGAATGGTTTTTTACTCGGGTGAAATTTGTGGTAAAACAATTACATTTACTAACACCCGGTAGGAATATGAAGTGAGTACAAAGTTATAAGTAAAATCATACTAAATACAATCTTAATAAAAATTCGGAATATTAAATACTTAAAAAAAAATCCAAGAAAGAATAAATTTCTATAGTAAATTAAAGTTGATTTTTATGGAAAATTATGAGAAATTTATTTGGCTTTGTGAAAGTTATTACAAAACATACAAACTCTAGAATAGTTCACTTGCTTTACGAGGATTGCTATATGGCAGCTAAGAATGGCCAAAGAGGAGCTTGCTGAATTGTTCAACTTTATTAAAGTTGGATAATTTCCAAGTCATTCTCTTGGGTTGGATGCCTACAAACGTCGGTCTCTATGTTATTTATCAGTTCATATTATCGGGCAAAATAATCCCATTGTTCTCTTCAATGAGATATGAAAAAGGCAACTATAGATACAAAGTCACCGGCCCACTACCGCCTAAGCTACATACAAAGCCAAGCTCAGCTTTTTTTTTTGCGTGTGTTTCCACTTTCATTGCCTTACTTTTATTTTCGCCATCCATAACAAGCGAAAAGAAAATATCAAACGTCTCTTTCATTTTAAGCTCCTCATTTTTCACTTTCAGTCACCATTATCGAATGACCAAACTATCTTCTTCAAGTTCTTTCTCTCGAATGGCTCTTTGTATTCTTCTTGTCTTCATTTTAGGCATGACTGGTTGTTCAGGTGGTTCTTTTTACCTTGCTTAGTGTCACAAAGATTGTCTATTTTTCCCCTTTCCTTTCAATCTCTATCAACCCTCTCTTTACAAAGTTGTTTTTATGTGTTTACTTGAACTTCTATAGCTAAGTGTAGCATAATATCGAAGTTACTCTGAGATTCTGTTCTTCTTAAATCATTCTTTCCCCTTTCACATTCTCCTGTGTGGAATGAGAATAACATATATTAATTATTTGAACCTTTTTTGCTGCCTAAAAATGGTGCAATATGGTTTTTCTTTTTTGAATCTCAGATCAATTAGTGAATTGTACTTGAAGCATTGTTTACTTTATTCCTACTTAATTCTTCATTGTTTATTTGGCTTGTGAGTTCCAAGACAAGATTTTTCAACCAATCTATCCCATTTTTTCAACTATGATATAAACTTAACAAAATAATATTCTATTTGATTTGTGCATTTAACAATCTTCCACCATCCTACAACAAAATAACTGTGTGTAAGAAGTAGATTGTGTAGAGAATAGAATGAATGAGTCAAAATATTCATATCCATTGATATCAAAGGATTTTTCTTATTTACTAAGCACAAGTAAGAATATTATATGCAGTAGTTATGAAAAATTCAGATCTTGTTTCAAAATATAACATATATGACTTAATACTTAACACTAATGACTCATTATTTTTGCAAAGATGCTGCATGGTGTGTATGTAAATCTGACGCAAGCAGCAATGCTCTTCAAAAGGCAATCGATTATGCCTGCGGCGCTGGAGCTGATTGCAACCCGATTCATCAAAATGGACCTTGCTATAATCCTAATACAATAGTGGCGCATTGCTCTTATGCTGCTAATAGCTATTACCAAAGGAATGGACAAAATCAGCAAGCTTGTGATTTCTCTGGCACTGCTCAACTTTCCACATCTGATCCAAGTAATTTTTTTTTCTTTCCTTGAAGTTGTCTGCATGCAATGGAATCATAACATTTCACAATTTAGGAAGAGTTCCCTGAACCAACTAAAACATCTGTTTTGTCTGAGCTAAATTAGTTTAAAACTCTCAGGGAGCTCGGTTCTTTCGAACTTCAAGTTTTGAATTTTCAATATGTATTTTGGACGAAGAAGACAGTTTTCCGTATTTTTTATATTTTTTAAAAGACAGAAAACAGGAAATAATCGTTTTCAATTCCATATGTTAAAACCATTTTTCAAATTAAACATTTTTAACGTCAGATTCATTTTGGTTGTTATAAAAACTCAAAACATAAATCTTCTAACCAAACATGATCTTTGCTTTTTGCTAGTTAATATTGAGAAGAGCAAGAATGATTAGTGGTAATAATTGTTCATCTACTTATTTGCTTTTGGTTTACAGGTCAGCCAGGTTGTCCTTATCCTGCAACACCAAGGTACAGAGCTTCGCACACGGGCTGTTTGTGTTATTATATATGTTGATATTTTATTTGAGCGCAAATATGTAAACGGAAAGAAAGTGCATTTTTGGAATTTCAAAAAGCCATCGAGTAAATTAGTTCAACGAATTTTCTTTATTAGTAGTAGAGATATGCTCGGTATGCGCTGTTTTTCTCTCTCTTTTTGTTGCTTTAGACTGTAGTTTGGCCTTTCTTTTATTCTATCCTGTTATCACTTGATTCACTACTTTTGAATCATTTTTTTTTTGTAATTCCTTTGTATTGAAACCTCATCAAAGGTTTTTCATTTACCGGTCCATCTTGTAATGGAAAGTACATATAGAACATGATGGCTGATGTGGATGCCTTAGGTGAAATATGGTCCTTCAACTTTAATTAAGCTAACAAATAGGTTTATGAAAACTTGTAAAGGAGTTTTTGGATCACATCTTTTATCCTCCATGTTTGAAAGATTCAATGACAGTCCTATTTTGTAGCACCTACAACATATCTTGAGCTACACCGTTCCATATGCTACAAATTAGAGGATCATCTCTACAAAAACATGAGTATATTTCGATATTTGAAGCTTTTTCAAAATCATAAGTCAGTTATTAAGTCAATTATTCAGTGTTCAAACATTTATTTAACGTTAAATTTAAACATCAAATATATTATGCTACATATATTCAGATGAGCATAAATTTTGTGGTGATGATCTTGAGTATATTATGAGTTTATCCACAAAATTTTATAACATTTGAAAGTGTAGCCCAAAATATGATAGGAGTGCTAAAAGTTTGCTCCAAAATTGAGTAGATGGATCCTATTATTAACAAATTAACTGTCTTTTTTTGAACATTTGTGAATTTTTATTAAAAATTTTTAAGTATGAGCTGTAGCCCCTAGATTATTAATGGTATTATGAAGTATGATAGACAAGTTTACTGATACATTTTAGTATGGTATTAGAAGAGGAAACCAAGGTGCCTTTAGCAGTGCACGCCATATATGAAACCTGATATGCAAAATTTTATTGTAGGTTAATAATGCCTCTTAGGAAGCTCAATACACAACATGCTAGGGTGGACCTCACATTTTTCTTCATATACAGGAACCTATCCTTTGTTTTAGCCATGGCTTGAATCCTAACACAAGATGACCAGTTTTGGATTCTGATTAATAACATTCAACTCTCTTTTATATTGATTTGGCAGTGCTGCAGGGAGCAGTTCTACTACACCCAGCACCACCCCCACTACTCCAGGCACACCTACCGTCACACCAGCAACTCCAGGCACACCCACTTTAACACCGACAACTCCAGGCACACCCACCCAGACACCGACAACTCCAGGCACACCCACCCTGACACCGACAACTCCAGGTACACCCACCATGACGCCAGCATCCCCAGGCTCTTCAGGCACAACCCCAATTGGGAGTGACGGCACAACGTTCAACCCTAACACGCCCACCACCACTGGTGGTTCCACTAGCTTTGGCATGGGCCCTTCTCCTGTTGGTTTCGATAGCAGTCTTGCTCCTACTCATTTTCATTCTATCCCCGTCATCTTTTTCCTTCTGCTTCCTACCTTAGCTATGTTTAACTTTTAAATTTTGAGAAAAAATATACTAAAGGAAGGGAATATGGTTTTCTTCCTATTCATGCGGGTGTACTGCTTGCTAGTTGCTACTAGATTAGGGTGTCTTGTCTTATCTTTATTTTTGGGGACTGTCCTTTTGATGCGTTTTGGTGTAAATGTTGGCATGTGGTAAGAGATTTTTAATGGTTCATTTTGTACTGTTCTACGTGCTACGTGGTAGAGCATTCAATGCCTTTATGTTTCTGTTTTTTATTATAGGCAAGCAACTTTAACCTCCGATTTTAAAAGGGTTAACGGCATTTTTATTGAAGAAACCATGATCATTCATCAGCCATTACAACTATTCCTCTGTGCTACTACATCGTGTCCATTCTGATCACATGTGATCGTTTTCCTACTTTGTTATCAGATATATAGGATTTTGGTGGACGTTATCTGCATTATTTTTACTTTTAATTAGCGTCTTTTACAAAAGTTCAATCTACGTTTCTCTTCATACGCCTCTTCCTTTTCACTTATTTCATTTCCTTTTTTCAAGAATTGTATATCTTACAAAGAGCATTTCCTTTCCTTTTTTCAAGAATTGCATATTGTTATATGACTTGTGTGCTAAAACAGATAGCACGTTACAATAAACTCGTCGCACAAGTTTATAAATTAGATTTCCACTACACTGGAATTGTGTATAAATTTTTTCAACACTATGAATGTTGTAAATAAGTTACAACAACAGCGTTATACTATTTTGAATAAATAGTATAACCAGAATAACGGATATAATATAGAATAATGTGTATAAATATACAAAATGACTAGAATTCTAACCGGATTATGTCTGAGGCTCGTCGTAACGATTTCTTTAAGAATTTTATTTCAAAATTCTTCCAAGATATAACAGACGAAATCTGCACGAGATTGTAACGAGTATATCACTCTGTGATTTAAGAGTATAGTAGCAGAAGAGAAGAATAAGATTCAGATTCTGAAATCAGTGAAAAAAGTGATCAGTTTTCCTTCTTATTTATAGTTGGTCCGTATCTCTTCCGAACGGTCGTGTCTGCACCCGTTCACTCAAACAGTCGCGTCTGTACCTCTTCGTACAGTCACATCTATTCACCCGCGCCTCTTCAGTCGGGTCGCACCCGCTCATGCCGCATCCATTCGCCCGCGTTTGCTTCAGTCGGGTCGCACCCGCCTGTGTTCGCGTCTATTTTATCCGCGTCCGCTTTCGAACAGATCCGCATCTGTTCGTATGGCCTGCACCTGTCAGAAAGCCTGGTCCAGTTTGCAGTAAAAATACGAGTATCATATTAGACCCAAACCCGAGCCCGGCTCGGTTCGGTCGGTCGGACAGACGGCGGCGGCGCGCGCGCGTGTGGTGGAGATGCATGATCTCCCTCTTTACAACGAAGCATACATTTGGGAGTCCCAGACCCCCAACCTCCTCATGATAAAGCTATTAATATACTTGGCTTTCTTAGTATATTAGGCGATGTGGGACTTTATGTATTTTTCATTCATTTTGTTCTATAGGAATTACAACAATCCCCCACATGAATGATAATATACATATCCCCCACACAAAGCGAAATATCACAGAGTATATATGGAATAATGCTTTATCGTGGATAAGTAGATATTTCACTTTGAACTTTCCCTAGTTAAAACTTATCGGATCTACTTGGCTGATCGGTGAATTATTTCATCTTGAACCGTCGGCCTTTATTGTATATCCAGACAATAAGCTTTACGAAGCATTGATTCCCTTCTCAACCAATCTCTTGGTTGTGTTCATTTTGGTCCTGAACAAATTTTGGTTCTGCGAGTGTTTTAGAGAATAAAAGCCTTTTAATATTCTCATAGAGCCGACCCAGCTCACACTAACATAGCTGATCGCAACCATTAAGAGTATCCTATATATATCCCACTTGTTATTTCCAAGATATGGTCATCATTAAGAAAATATAGACCTTTAAATACTTCTGTAGGCATGCATTTATGTTGTGCATCATAGGAATGGAGTTGGACTATGTCCACGCAAATGCATTACGTCTTGAGTTATTCAGAACTGGTTTGCCTATTGATCCTAGTCCGTGGGATCTCCAGTCGCTAGGATAGGTTTCCGTATAAGATAACTCTTATTAGTTTAGGCTTTTAAACCCATTCCCCTCGATGCGCAGTTAATCTTTTCTCTTGATAAACTTTTAGTAAACGGATCCGTTAGGTTGTCATTTGTTCTTACATAATCTATGGAAATAGTTCCATTCGAGAGTAACTGCCTAACTGTGTTATGGCGTCGACGAATGTGTCGTGACTTTCCATTATACACAAAGTTTTGCGCTCTGCTTAGCGCTGCTTGGTTATCGCAGTGTATGCATATGGCCGGTACAGGTTTAGGCCAGAACGGAATATCTTCTAAAAAGTGACGAAGCCGTTCTGCTTCTTCGCCTGCTTTATCTAATGCAATGAACTCTGATTCCATAGTGGATTGAGCTATGCATGTTTGTTTAGTAGATTTCCATGATACTGCTGCCCCTGCTAGGTAAAGACATAACCACTCGTTGATTTTGATTCCTCTGAATCTGCAATCCAGTTTGCATCACTATATCCTTCGAAGACGGCAGGATATTTTCCATAATGTAAGGAAAAATTAGTGGTATTCTTTAAATATCCCAAAAACTCTCATTAGTGCTTTCCAGTATTCCTTTCCTGGATTGCTTGTATACCTGCTCAGTCGACTTACTGCATAAACTATATCTGGTCTTGTGCAAATCATGAGATACATGAGACATCCTATTACACGAGAATATTCCAGTTGCATTACACTCTCATTAATGTTTTTATGCAGTACTTCTGATGGATTAAAAGGTGTTTTTACTCATTTAATTCCAAAATTTTGAAATCTTTCAATCACTTTTTCTACATAATGTGATTGAGATAACTCAATTCCATTAGGTGTTCTTATTATTTTTATTCCTAAAATAACATCTGCAACACCCAAATCTTTCATGTCGAAATTGTTGATCAACATTTTCTTTATGGTCTCAATTACCTGAGTATTTGGACCGAATATTAGCATATCGTCCACATATAGACATATCATCACATATGATTGTCCAAGTTGTTTATAATAAACACATTTTTCACATTCATTTATACGAAAACCATTTCTCATCATGACACTATCAAATTTTGCGTGCCATTGCTTTGGAGCTTGTTTTAGTCTGTATAATGATTTGACTAATCTACATACGTTGTTTTCATTTCCTTTGGAAATAAATCCCTCAGGTTGCTCCATGTAAATTTCCTCATCGAGATTTCCATTTAAGAATGATGTTTTTACATCCATTTGATGAATCTCTAGATTATAGATGGATGCAATTGCCATTAACATTCTTATAGAGGTTATTCGTGTTACTGGCGAATATGTATCAAAGAAGTCTACTCCTTCTTTTTGACGATATCCTTTGGCTACTAATCTGGCTTTATACTTGTCGATAGAGCCATCTGCTTTCATTTTCTTCTTGAAAATCCATTTGCAGCCAATTGGTTTTATTCCTGGTGGAATATCAATAATTTCCCAATTTTTGTTACTTAGAATTGAATCAATTTCACTTTGAATTGCTTCTTTCCAACATGAGGATTCAGAAGATGACATTGTTTTCTTGTACGTTTGAGGTTCGTGCTCTAATACATATGTAAAAAAGTCCGAACCAAATGTTTTGGAAGTTCTAGCCCTTACGCTTCTTCTTGGTTCAACCTCCTCGTTGTCCTGATGAGTTTCATCTTCACATGTCTCATCTCTGTTATTTCTTGTCCTTTTTGGGACAGGATTTCCTTTCATTCCTTTTGTGCGGATACACATCTTCAAAGAATGAGGCATCTCTTGATTCCATGATTGTATTTACATGAATATCAGTTATATCAGACTTGAATACCAAAAATCTGTAGGCACTACAATTTTGGGCTGGCCTAAAATAATAACAATCTACTATTTTTGGTCCAAGTTTAACTCTCTTGGGAGGCGAAACTGGAACTTTGGCCAAACACCCTAACACTTTGAGGTATTTAAAGCTTAGTTTGTGTCCTTTCCATATCTCATATGGAATTGTTCCTGTTTTATTGTGAGGAACCTTATTTAATATATGATTAGATATATTTAAGGCTTCCCCCCACAAGTTCGTCGGTAGACCAGAAGTTAAAAGCATGACAGTAATCATGTCTTTTAACGGTTCAGGTCTGTTGTGCGTAGTATTCTTTGAGAATTCTACTGTTGCCATCTCTGTTTTAGTAAGAAAAAAGTTAAAATTCTTAAGATGTTATATGGCTAGTGTACTAAAACAGATAGCATGCTATAATAAACTCGTCGCACAAGTTTATAAATTAGATTTCCACTACACTAGAATTGTGTGTAAATTTTTTCAACACTATGAATGTTGTAAATAAGTTACAACAACAGCGTTATACTATTTTGAATAAATAGTATAACCATAATAACGGATAGAATATAGAATAATGTATATAAGTATACAAACTTACTAGAATTCTAACCGGATTATGTCTGAGGCTCGTCGTAACGATTTCCTTAAAAAAATTATTTCAAAATTCTCCCAAGATATAACAGACGAAATCTGCACGAGATTGTAATGAGTATATCACTCTGTGATTTAGAGTATAGTAGCAGAAGAGAAGAAGAAGATTCAGATTCTGAAATCAGTGAAGAAAGTGACCAGTTTTCCTTCTTATTTATAGTTGGTCCGTATCTCTTCCGAACGGTCGTGTCTACACCCGTTCGCTCAAACAGTCGCGTCTGTACCTCTTCGTACAGTCACATCTGTTCACCCGCTACTGTTTCGCCCATGCCTCTTCAGTCGGGTCGCACCCGCTCATGCCGCATCCATTCGCCCGTGTTTGCTTCAGTCGGGTCGCACCCGCCTGTGTTCGCGCCTATTTAACACGCGTCCGCTTTCGAACAGATCCGCATCTGTTTATATGGCCTGCACCTGTCAGAAAGCCCGGTCTAGTTTTCAATAAAAATACGAGTATCATATTAGACCCAAACCAAACCCGAGTCCGATCCGGTTCGGTCGGTCGGACGGACGGCTGCGGCGCGCGCGCGTGTGGTGGAGATGCATGATCTCCCTCCTTACAACGAAGCATACATTTGGGAGCCCCAGGCCCCCAACCTCCTCATGAGAAAGCTATTAATATACTTGGCTTTCTTAGTATATTAGGCGATGTGGGACTTTATGTATTTTTCATTCATTTTGTTCTATAGGAATTCCAACACATACAATCTAAATTTATATACGAACCTAAACTTTAAATATTTTCTAAATATTTCCAGGAACTAATTAATTTAGTTAATTAATCAATGTTGTGTAAACTTGCTTGCATCACTTAACAATTTAAGAGGGAAATTATTAAATATTAATACCTAAATATACTAAATACAAATATATATAACTCGATAAAACCCACATCAATATCAAAACTTGAAACCTTATGATACACACATAAAGATACATGAGTAGATTGATAAGCATGATACACGGATCACTACAAAAAATAATGAATTTAAAGACTGAAAAGTAAAGAGCGAAATTCATTGGTCTCTAATTAAAAACCAATCAAAGACCGTAAAATTTAGTCTCTAAAACTTTAATTTTGAGATAGATTTTCAGTTTCTAATTTGTTTGTAATATTTGATACCGAATAAAGATCAAATTTCAGTTTTTAACTCGGTCTCTAATCAGTTTCAAAATAAAAGGTTTTATATGTTCATATAGAGCATACACACACACATAAATTTATATGTGTGCATACATTTCGTAACATACTATTACATTATATATAAATATTGCTTTCCATTTTTAGGTCTTATATCATTAAAAATGGTAGTATTATCAATTAGGAAATTTGGCTATAGGCTTCTGAGCACATGGTAATAAACTTCTAGGATAGTCCTTCAGAATAATTAATTTAAAGATAAAAGGTAAATGATTATATATATTTTTCAAATAAAAAATGATAAATAATAAAAGAAACATCATTCTTCTAAAAGAAAACGATAAATGATAAGTATATCTTTAGATCTACAATGTAGATACAATGTAGACGCGATGAAGTCGAATCCTTGTGGCTGGAATAAATCAAAGTTTAAAAAATGGGTATCAGGAACCTTAAAATGCTCGTGATTTCATATGCCAAAACTAACATAAAAGTGCAAAAAAATGAAATATTTGTAAAGGAAAAATTAGAAAGAGAACTAATGCTTCCAAATATATATTTTCGGATTCTGATGGAACTCTGGTTTTATTTTTATGTCTTATATTATGCATGATCGATAATATTTTGCTAATGCATCACCAATTCAAAACATTTTTAACTTGGGTGCAAGCAGTAACCAGGAACTAATTTAACAAACTTCTATATTTGAATATTGATTAAATGATGTAGATAGGATTCAATTTCGATGCCTTTAAATAAACAATTTGGAGACATGTCATTATTTCGTACGAGACAATTAATAATATTTCTAATTCTGAGTCAATTTGACTTGTTTAAGAGAAGGTAATCGCATATCATAATAAAAAGAATTGAAGTTGAGGCGAAAGCGCTAGGAATAACAAAATAATATCATACACCAACATACATATCAAATTTATCTAATTATTAATTGTAAACAAATGGGTTATAATTAGGTAACTCATTCACTCATTTATTAACAACTTAAAATTCAAAAATATAAATTTGAAAATATAAAGTTTGAAAGTAAGAATTTTACAATTTTGAAATTTTTTACTCCGATGATTAGGAAGAAACTTGTAACACCCCTGAAATTTACGTAAATTATGACAAGACTTTAATAAGAAAAGTATATTTAACTAAAATAAGGACTAAGAAGAAAATTTTACAAGGGACCGAAATTGGTTATGAAATTTGCAACATTGCGTCCATAGTGATGTTCTAGACGATTATCATATATAACTTATCGTGATCCGAGTAAGTATGAGAGTGTTACGAGTATCGGAAGAATTAAAATAGATATAGCAGAACAAAAGGGCCAGGTCGACCCTTGATTGGTCTAGGTTGACTATGGGCGATCGACCAAATCCTAGGGACGGTCGACTCGACCCTTGTTTAATTGTGTGATTATGTGCCTTTGTCACTTCATTTGAAAAGCTAAGATCAAGAGCTTGCGAATGAAGAAAAGGATGATCGGTTGAGATGATTGCTGACTGAAATCTAATTGTTGTTAATCCCTAATATCTCTATAAATTAGCTCTAAACTCTAACCCTAATCATAAATTATGGATAATATGAAACACTTGGATACTTCATCCTTTAAACGCACGCTGTAGCTCTTCATACTGACTAACGGTTATACTTCGAAAATTACAAGCTGCATCCCCATAATTGAGCTCCGTTAGGCAAAAGTCGCTATTTTTTTGTACTAAGCAGATATGCATCCCCATATTTGAACTACGACTAGACATAAGTCGCTATTTTTTTGTTCAAACTGCAATAACTTCTTTATACTAACTTGGAATCAGGCGAAATTTCAGGCAATGAACTCCGAGATAAATTACAGGCAATATGGAACACTCGGATACTTCATCTTTTGAACATATGTTGTAGTTCTCCCAGATGACTAATGATTGTACTTTGCAAATAACATACTACATCCCCATATTTGAACTCCAACTAGACAGAAACTGCTATTTTTTTATTCAAACTGCAATAACTTCTTCATACTAACTCGGAATTGAACTAGACTTGGACCAATGAATTCTTTCCTAAATTACGGACAATGTGGAACACTCGGATGCTTCATCTTGTGAACGCACACTATAATTTTTCATGGTGACTAACGGATGTACTAAAAAATTACAGGTTGCATCCCCATATTTGAACTTCGCTAGGCAAAAGTCGCTATTTTTTTTATTCAGACTGTAGTAACTTCTTCATTCTAACTCAGAATCAGGCGATATTTCGACCGATGAACTACCGCTTAAATAACGGACTATATGGAACACTTAGATATTTCATTTGTTAATATATGCTTGAGTTCTCCAATGTGACTATCGGTTGTACTTAACAAATAACATACTACATCCCTATATTTGGACTCCGACTAGCAAAAGCCGCTATTTTTTATGTTCATGTTACAGTAACTTCTTCATCTTAATTTGAAATTAGGCAAGACCTGAACCGATGAGCTCTTACCTTAATTACCGACAATATGGAACATTTGGGTACTTCCTCTTGTAAATGTACATTGTAGTTCTCTATAACGACTAACAATTGTGCTTAGAAAATAACAAAATAAATTCCCATATTTGAATTTTGATGAAAATTAGAATTAAAATCTTAAATTTTGAAACTTTGTTTTTTCTCGATATTCAAAGCATAAATATTTAAATTAGAATTATTTTTTTATTTTCTTTTATCAATCAAATCAAATTTAAATACTTAAATGGGTTAAACGGGTAGCCTATTTATAAAATAGGTTGGGTCTGACTGACATCTGTATTAAATGTGTCAAAAAGAATGGATTACACATGAGTTGGGTCAAAATCGACCTAGCCCATTTTGATCCAACCCAACTTGTTTGATAGATCTACTAATTTATACCACGTCAGAGACAAGAACATCTCAAAATATTTAATATCTAATTAAAATAATTATATATAAACCACACATATATTTGACTGTAATTGGAAATAATTAGAGAATCAATTACAATTCTTTTTTTATTTTGGATTCTGACTAATTACAAAACTAGTTACTTATTAATTATTCTAGAGAATTAATTGTAATTATATTATATTTTGAAATTACACGATCAAGTAATTATATGTAATTTCAAATCATGATTAAAATTGCGCATACTGAATTATTGTTGTACAGTATCCTCATATGGATCTCAACATATATTACAGTTTCCATAATCTTTTACATAACTGATTTGATTTACTCAGTGGCATGCTAACAATGTACTAATTGAATTAGTATGAAATTAATATTGATGATGAAAAGGTCTTAAACGTTCTTCTTCGTAGATATGTTAGATCAACTGTGTCCTCGATTATAATATTTCTTAATTTTCATCTACTTGAAGAAAATTATAAGTTGTAGATGTCATATCAATTATGACGTCGGATATACTATTAAGTAAAAAATGATGTATCTAATTTTAGTAAATTTTCGATATATCTATAGCAATTTATGGTGGATGAGTAGAATTGCCAATATTATAACAATATTCCCATCAAAAGTAGATTACTTTTTGTATGATTATTATTTCTAGAAATAAAAAAGCTATACTTAGCAATTTTAATGAATCGAAAATGTATTTGTAATGAAGAGAGAAGTTTGTTTTAAATCGGGTTTAATTTTTTTTCATATTCATGTGTCTCTGGTATATCAATGTATCTAACATTACCATATTTGATTGTTAAGAATTAATAACCATGGCTGACTACAGCTTCGTAGCAGTTAGTTTTGGCCTCCAAATGAGGGATGTTACAAGTTGGTAACAGAGCATAGTTTTATGTAAATTTAAAAGTAATTTGAACTTAAAAGATTTTTAAAACATAGCCCAATGAATCAAAGTATGAGACTGAGGTTTGGGTTAAGCTATAGTAAACTTGCATTTGTTATATATATATATATAAGTATGTATTCCCCTTTTCTCTTAGACCATTCTTCTGTATTTTATTAAGGATCATATGTAGATATACGAGAAAAGAAGATATGGAGGTAGAAAACAGAAGAGGAAATCTAGATGGAGGAAGCATCATAACTAATGAAAATGCTCGACCTAATACTAGGAGGAATTTGGGTCGATAGGCAAATACTAATCCAAATGCAAATGCCAACGTAGGTGCTGGAACCCTGCCCGTAGATGTGGGGATGATTCTTCGTCAATCTGATGCAAGCTGGAGCAGCTACAGAAGTAGTGGGAGAAAATGCTGTGAATGCTAGGGGAGCAAATGAAATGGCCCCGGTTGGTAATAACTATGCCAAGCTGAGCAAGGATTATACCAATCTTGGTAGGAAGTTTTTTTTAGGAACAGAGGATGCCGTTGAAGTAGAAAACTTGTTATTGCACTATGAAAGAATTTTTGCTTACTTGGGATTAGATGATGAACCGAAGAGAAGAATTGCTTCTAGATAGTTGTAGGGAGAAGCACTATACTAGTGGAATGGGGTTACTATTGGAGTACGAGGAGAAGAATTAACTTGGGCCAAGTTTCGAAGGAGATTCTAAGAGAGGTTTCTATCTAAAGTGGCCAAGTCGACATTGATGAGGAAGTTTATTTATATAGAGGAGGGGGAAATGTCGGTAATCTAATATACCATGAAATTTGACGAGTTGTCTGTATACGAATTCGCCATAATTGACACCATCATCAAGAGAAATGAGAAGTATATTTGAGGACTAAAGCCAGAGATTGCCTGGGCAACCATGCCACACCTCAATGACCCAAGCAATGTCGTAGTGGAGATGGCCATCAGGAATGAAGAGACGCTCTCTACGTTTAGTAAGGGGAAGTCATTTAAGGTTCAAGATCAATAGGAAAGAAGAGAAAGTTATTTAAATGGAAAGGGTCTGGGAAAGAAGAAGCAGCTAAGAAAGGAAAGACCGATGTAGTTTGCTACAAGTGCGATAAGAAAGGACATTTTGCTCATTAATGTCGACCGGGAAAAGGGAAGAAGGTTGCACATAAGAAAGGAGTGAAGTGCTTCAACTGTGACTAGATTGGACATTATAAGAATCAGTGTCCCGAACCGATTAGAGCGGAGAAGAAAAAAGTTTTGACTTGGAACCATCTTCTTCCAGACCAATGGATGAGAAGGGAAAATCCGTGATGAAAGGTACGTTTTGATTCATAGTATACCAGTTAAAGTACTATTTGATACCGGTGCATCGTATTCATTTATATCTCATGTGTGGTAGATAAATTATGTTTAGAACCATCATACCTACTTGCTTCCTTAAGGGTTGCGAATCCAATAGGAGGATATGCAACTCTAGAAATGAGATGAGTTCAGTTAGAACTTGACTTGTTAGGCCATAAATTTCCATGCAGTCTATATGTTTTTGATTTCTAGGTTTTCGAGATCATATTGGGTATGGATTGGTTAGATAAATATGATGCAAGAATATTTTTGCCGGGATGGGGAAATATCGTTGGGCACCCCAACAGCCGTAACTGGATTATATACTCAGTGGAGATGTCAGACTCAAGTGCTTGTGTTGTGTTGAATGCAATGGAAGCGGAAGAAGAATTAGATTAGGCGTTAATAGAAAAAGAGTTTGCTAATGTTTTTGTGCCAGTGTCAAGGCTACTACTAAAGCGATCTATCGAGTTTCAGATAGATCTTGTGCCAGGGGCAGAACCTATAAGTAGACTACCTAGTCGGATGACAACTACCGAGATGAAAGCGTTGAAGGTGCAGCTAGTGGACTTGGAAGGGAAGAGCATTATTAGACCAAGTAGTTCTCTTTGGGGAGCATCCGTGGTATTTGTGAAGAAGCCAGATGGATCTCTATGGTTGTATATTGACTACCGCAAGTTGAATGATAGGACAATCAAGAATAAGTATCTTTTGCCAAGAATCGACGATTTGTTCGATCAGTTGAATGGAGCTAGAGTTTCTCTCAGTTGGATTTAGCAATAAGGTTCCACTAGCTAAGTGTGGCAGAGGATGGTATTCTGTTAACAACATTTAGGACCCGATACAGGTCATATTAGTGGTTGGTGATGACATTCGAGTTAACGAAATTACCAGCTTTCTACGTGGATTTGATGAACTGGGTTTTATAAGAGCATTTAGATAGGTTAGTATTGGTATTCATAGATGACATCTTAATATACTCTAGGATGAAAGAGAACATGAAGTTCATCTTAGAGTGGTGCTTGAGACGCTAAGGCAACATCAACTAAAAACGAAGTTTACAAAGTGTCGTTTCTGGAAGAAAGAATTTAATTTCCTTGGTCATGTGGTTTTAGAGAATGGTTTTTCAATTAATCTAGATAAGGTCGAAGCTGTTAACAACTGGGAGAGACTAGAGATGGCGATTGAGATCAGAAGTTTCCTTGGGCTTGTTGGTTACTACCAAAGGTTTATTAAGGATTTCTCATTGATAGCAGCGCCTTTGACTAGGCTGACTAGGAAGGATGTGAAGTTTACTTGGTCTGGTAAATGCGAGGAAGCATTCCTTAAGTTAAAGCATTTATTGATCAATGCACCTGTGTTAAAAGGATTACTAGTGTATACCGATGCATGTGGAATTGGATAAGGAGCCGTATTGATGCAAATGGGTAAGGTCATTGCCAATGGTCTTGACGGCTTAGACCCCATGAAGTGAGATACCCTACTCATGATTTCGAGTTGGCGGCATTAATCTTCGCATTTAAAATATGGAGACGCTATCTCTTTGGAGAGAGATTCGAGTTATATACCGATCATAAGTCCTTAAGATACATATTCTCTCAAAAGGAGTTAAATATAAGGCAGCCGAGGTGGTTGGAGTTTTTAGCAGCTTATGACTTTAGTATTGAGTAACGCTGGGGAAAGATAACAAGGTTGTAGATGCACTTAGCAAGAAACATCAAATTATGGTGTTAGCAATGTTGGCTGAATGGAAGGATCTTGAGGCATTGACTACATGCAGTGTGCAGCTACGATCTACTGCTAGTTCTAGTCAGAGTACTTCCATGTTGTCCTGCTTGGAAGTTCGGTCGAGATTGATCGAAAGGATTACATCTAAGTAGAAAGATGACACAGTGTTAGTTGAAAAGATTAGAAGGCTAGAGGCCGAAATCGAGATTGTTAATTTGAAGGATTTTAATCTTGAACAGAGAGAGTGGTGGAGAAAGAAGGGACGATTGTGTGTCTTGAATGTAGAAAACCTAAGAAAGGAGGTCCTTAAAGAATGTCATCGATCAAAATTTACGATTCATCCTGGGCGGACGAAGATGTATCAGGATATGAAGAGGAGTTTCTACTGAGAAGGTACGAATAGGGATGTTGGCTTATGGATAAAGCAGTTTGTGAACTGTCAACAAGTGAAGGAAGAACATCAAAAGCCGAGCAGGTTGCTTCAACTTTTGGAGATACTAGTTTGGAAATGGGATTCGATATCCATGGATTTTATAGACGGGTTGCTAAATTCAAACCAGGGAAATGAAAGTATATGGATCATAGTGGATAGGTTGACTAAGAGTGCCCATTTCATTCCAATAAATTCAACTAGTACGGCACCTGTCCTGGCTAAATTATTTATAAATAATATAGTTAGATTACATGGAAATCCTAGTAGCATAGTCAATGGTAGAGATGCCTTATTCACTAGTGAATTCTAGAAAAGTCAACAAGGAATGTTGGGAACGAGCTTAAGATGAGTACCGCTTATCACTCACAAACGGATGGGCTGACAGAGAGTCAAAAAGGTACTCGAGGATCTATTAAGAGCTTGTGTATTAGATTTTGGTGGGTCGTGGGAAGACCATTTGCACTTGGTTCAGTTTTTTTATAATAATAGCTACCTGGCTAGTATAGGGATGACACCTTTCGAAGCTTTATATGAAAGGTCGTGCAAATCACCGAAATGTTGGTTAAAGACTGAGACAATTGGTCTTTGGTCCAGATATGGTGAGAGAAGCAACAGAGAAGATGGAGTTGATCTGAGGTAGGATGAAGGAAGCTCAGTTGATAAAAGAGTTATGTAGATAAAAGGTGTAAGGATCTAGATTTCTCAGTTAGAGATAGGGTTTTCATTAAAGTATAACCGATGAAGGGTGTGGTACGATTTGTAAAGTCAAGGAAACTGGCATCGAGATATGTTGGATCGTTCCCAGTCATAGAGAGGGTCGAAAAGCTCACATATAGGGTAGAATTACCGAACAGTTTGGCAGGTGCCTATAATGTGTTTCATGTGTCCCATCTTCGTAAATATGTACATGATCCAAAGACTGCTACCCTTTCGACTGCATTGGAAGATTTAATAGTAGAATCAGATTTTACTTTTGTTAAGCAACCAGTTCACGTTGTAGTGAGAGATGAGAAAGGTTAGGAAACAAGACAGTCAAGTTGGTAAAAGTTCAGTGGAGCGACAACGAGAAGGACTGTACATGGAAAGGAGAAGTCAGGATTAGAGATACTTATCTTAGGCTATTATGAGGATATGCCCTCTATTTTTTTATATAGAATTTTCGCTGGTGGGATATACTAGCTTTATCGGCATGATTGATATGCTTGGTTGTAGTCATTACTAAATTTCAAGGATAAAATTCTTTAAGGGGGGAGCCTATAACACCCTTAATTGTTATTTAACTTTATATAGGAGATTTAATTATATTAATAAATAGAATAATGCGTGGCGTGAAAAAGAGATGAGATTTGATAATTAATTGAGTTAGGCCTTAACTAATCAATACATAAGGTTGTTTTAACCTAAACATACGTAGGAGGATTTATGAGAGTGGAAAAATAGTAATAAGTTTAATTTCCTAAACATTAACCCTTCCACCCTCGTATCCACATTCATTTTTACATCCATACAAAACATAAACAAAGTAGAGGCCATCACTAAAGACTTTAAAGGAAGAAAAACTAGAGAATCGAGTTGAAGCTAAGGGGAATCAAATCAACAACTCAAATCTCAACTCCTTTTCTCTCAAAACAAGGTGAATAATAGTATTCGTCCCATTCTTATGTGTTAAATTTTGGATTTTTGATGTATTCCAAATTGTTTGATGATGATATGGTTGATTTTACCATTGTTAGCATGAATGGTGATTTATCGGAATTTTTATGAAATTATTATGATAGCCTTTAAGGGAAAAACTTTGTGAATGACCTCTAAACAACTTGATTTTTAGATATGCTGTGCAATACATAATTGTGGAGATGAGCTTTCAATTTCATAATTTTGGGAATCAATAGGAAAATTTTATGAATTTCCTAAGATGAAAAGGGCATTTATTTTGGGTTTTAATTTTTAAAAATAATAAAATAATGAATTTTGCCTCGAAATTTTTATGTATTAAAAAATATTATTTTATATTTTAAGATTTTTCCCAAGTGTTCCGATTTATTATGAATTTTTTAAGCTAGAAAGGCTTAATAATTATATTAAAATGTTAATATAATTTAATGGTTTGAAAATAATTTTGGAAATTATGAAATCTAATTACAGTATTTTTTCTGCAAAGAAAATGTTAAAATATATCTCTATCCAATAGTACTTTGACAAACAATAAGAGTTGGTGAAAAGAATATGCTTTATTTGGCAAAATAACAGTTTTTACATTAATTACGAGTCTGCCACTATACCCCTTCGTCGCCTTTAACAGTACTCAATTGCTGTCATATTGCTACATTAGCTATTTGCTTTCGTATTGCTATAGTATCCAATTTCTACAGCAGTCACTTGCTTTCGTATTGCTACAGTACCTAATTACTTTCGTATTGTTACAATAGTCATTTGCTTTCGTATTGCTACAATACCCAATGCTTCCGTAGCCCTGCTACAGTACCTTTAGCTTTCAAAGCCATGCTACTGTACCAATGCTTTCGTAGCCATGCTACAATACATTTATCTTTCGAAATCCTATAGTACCACTACTTTCGAAGCAATGCTACAGTACTGATGCTTTCGTAGCCATGCTAAAAAACTTTAGCTTTCGAAGGCTACAATACCAATGCTTTCGTAGCTATGCTATAGTAACATTAGCTTTCGAAGTCATGCTATAGTGCCAATGTTTTTGAAGCCATGCTATAGTAACTTCAGCTTTCGTAGCCATTCTACAGTAAGCAAGCTTTGTTTTCAGAATTTAAAACATATATAACTTTTTAACAGTAAGTCCATTTCTCTATTATGACCACTCTACAGAATGAGAAACCATCATTCAAAAGCAATGGAATATGTTAGAGACCCTAATTCTACACCTGTAAAAGGTTATAGACAATGAAAACTATGCCTTAAGAAATGTTATTGGCATGAGCCAATAGCTTCTTGATGATCCCATGAAAACAATGTCCGGAATAGGTTATTGATAGAGTTCAATAGATTCATAGTCAGCCCATGAAAACTATGACCTGAAAGATGTTAATGGAGAATCAATTAGGTTTATAGTTAGCCCATGAAAACTATGATTAGATAATGTTATTGGCATACATCAATATGTTCTTATTAATCCCATGAAAACTATGAAACCGGACAAATAGTCCATAAGCTTGGAACATGTTATTAGTTAGCCCATGAAAACTAGTAGGTTAGTAGTGATCCTAGAAACTATAACCTAAGACAGATAGTCAGATGAGTGAGGTTGGAAAATCCAGGATATATTGTATAATTGGATATCATCATATTATATTATGTTTTAACCATCATGGACGCAGGTGCATAGTAGATGCTTCATTAGTTTTTGGTTAAGGTACTAGCGAGGGGGGAACCCATTCAACTCAGCGCATGGTCTCACTAGATATCTATTTGGTTCGAAATGATATGTTATTATTCACACCTGACGTTTTGTCTGACTCGAATTTTTTCCCCTCTTAAACTCTTGGGTGCTCAAAATTAATTTGAGTAGCCCGAGGGTAAGTTTTTTTTAGGTTATTAGTTGATGAATAAGCTTCTGGAGAGGTGTAGGAGGCAAGCTAGCTATTTAGGAGATCCTATCTATTGTCCGCTTTGTTATTTGGATGTAAGGGAAAATTTGTTTAATTGCCTATATTTAGACTTTGGTCAACCAAGAGAGTATTTTCATATGTCGCTCTTGGCGTATTTTATAATAAATTGTAATTTCTCTGAACATGGCTTACATATGAGATTATTTAATGAATCTAAAATATTGTTTGTAATGAAATGAGAAATTCATTTAAAATTGAGTTAATTTTTTTTAATGTCTTTCTGGTATATCAATGTATCTAACATTAATGCATTTGGTCATCAAGAATTAATAATTATGGATGACTACAACATCCATAGCAGTTAGTTTTTGCCTCCAAATGAGGGACGTTGCATCATATGCTTACAAGAGAAGTTTTTAAAGAAAGTTTGCAATTAAAAGTAATTTAAATGTAGTTAAGTTGGAATGATCTTTTAAATATATGCTTTTACATCATAATAGAGTATAGTATATGTGCAGATGTTGTTAACCAAATAGTTGGCTTAATACCCCCAAAAGTTTGGTGGAGCCAAAAATCCTGTGTACACTTTTTGGCTATGATTTTGTAGAGATTATAGCCATTGATTCTTAGATTATGGTGATTCTAATTCGTTATTTCAACTCAAAAACAAGGAAAATAATCAGTAGAAATATGTAAAAATAGGAAGAATAAGAAAGGAAAAGCAAGACCCAAGTATTATAGTGTTTTAGCTATGCCTACATCAAGTTTGAAATTGCTTTATTGCTGTTTTATATAGGATTCTAGAAATGATTACAACTATAATCTTGACAGTAGAGAATAATATTGGAAGCATATCCCTTAGATATGAAATAGTAAAATATCAAGATCCCTTTTTGTTGCATGTAGATCCATATTTATAACCGTAATTGGCTGTAGCTGATCCTTATAGTCGTCAATCTTTATTTCTACCTAGTTAGAACACATCAAAAACCAATACTCAAGAGAATAAATGGAAAAATAAGTCAAAAATAACCAATTCTATGGATTGATACCGGTTCATCAATGGATCGATACTGACCCATGAACATTGATGGTCTTCAAGATATTTTTGTTGCTTCAAGTATTGGTCTTTCCTTAATGCTTTTTAGCCAATTTCTTCAACATGTCTAATGAGAATGATGAGTAAAGGTGTGACAACCTGCACCGTAGTGGGCTTGAATTTTCGCTAAATCGAAAACTCAAGTCCACCAAAGTGTGGAATGTTGGTTAGGTATCCTGCAAGTAAATAAATAAATGCATATCGGAGCACTATTAATATAACTTATAGTGAAATAGTGAAATATAATAAATCATATAATACCGAGAAAGATTGATATTTCTAATATTTAGTTTCATTTTCAGTGTCGAGCATAAATAAGAAAATTTGTTCCTTCCACTATTCCCACCTTGCATCGGTAATTGTCCTTTTAAAGATATTTTATGATTTTAATAAGGAAGTGGTCAGAACAACGTTCTGGTGATTGGTGAATTATACATTTTACACATAACACTAGTTTATGTCTGCTATCTTCCATTACATGTTATGTATTTTCATTTTACTTAGTCGTCTCGACTCTACTCACGCGTATAATATGCCCCATCTACCCAAAGAAGATCATAACTATATACGTGTGTGTGTATCTATGTATGTATAAGTACCACAGTCCCCCTTTGGACAAAGGTACTATCCCTACTAGTATTTATAACCCAACATCCTATCAGGATCCATCGCCAACACAATAAAACATCTTTTTCATCTTGCATTCCAAGGAATTCCCGCGGTGCCCAGTAACGACGTCGCTATACTTTATCCGTACTTTGTATTGATTTGGAGATTTACTACTTGTCTCCTTTATATTATGAACTCAGTTCTATGGACTATAGAGGACTCAGCTCCTTGGACTACACTATTCGTTTTTGAAAAATCTCTTTTATGGTTTGACTAGCCTTGCTCTTAATAAACGAACCAGCAAATAGCTGTGGTGGTGCATTTCTTAATGAGATCTACCCTAGTAGGGAAATAGCCTGATAGGTGTAACCCTATATTTTTTGTTGACTTCACATGACCGATGACGTACGCAACCTATGTATAGCTCCTACTCCTGATTTGGTACCAACACATGCTGACATAGCGTTGAGCCGCTCACCATCCTATTTAGATCGCCTAACGCAATCAAGGCAATACCCCTTGATTTATTGAAGTAGACCCGATTAAGCATATTCCTTCACCTATATGCAAGTATACATAACTCCGTGCATCCTAAGGTTGGATATATCCATCAGTATAATGTATGTACAATTGCCTCTCGTAATCGGTCTATTTAAAAAAGCATGTATGTCTCTCCTTCCGGGGAGAGAAATTATCAATTGATAAAATGGCGATTTAGGAATTATCAATATTCCTGCAATCAATTATCTATTTTGGGCATCTAGAATTCATGGAAATGAGATCTACAATTCAGGAATTCATGGAAAAAGATGTACAATTTCGGCCTCAGTTTTAGTCACTTCAGAAACTTGGAATCAAATTTGATAACAAAAAGGGTGCGAGAAATAAAGCACGGTACTTAATTTTCTAATGATTGGGTTTCACGTTTTGAGAAACAGATGTACGAACTACAAGACTGTTGTTCTTTGGCTAATCCAAAGATATGACAATTGGAAGCAAAATATAGATCTGGAGTTACAGACGATCTAAGGTAATTTCTACAACATATGTGAATTATGGAATTCGATGTTAATTTCTCTACAAAGAAGGAAATGTTTGTTATAACCATTTTCGCGATCTCGATATTAGATCTGGATATTATAACCCATATTGCGACCGATAACCTTGAACCCTGGTTTTCTTTTCGCGATCTCGATATTAGATTTGGAAAGCAGGGAAAGACAGTAATCGTTTCTAGGTAGAGAGGTGAAGGCGATGCGGCTAATGGTTGCGTACGCAGTTTCGTTTTCGACGTCAATTCGAAGTGACCGTTATGCATTCATGTGGGTTTGCACGGATTTGACCTGTAGAGTTTTCTACATGACTTGCAAGCAGTCTGTTTTTTGCAAGAAGCCAGTATACTAGATCTTAGGCGTCGCTTTGAAAAGGTATTTTGACATGGTATTGCTTTTGCCAGGGAGCAGAGGAAGACATGGTGGAAAAGTGCTTCTTTGGGAAGATGATGGCCACGTAAGTCTGACATGTGATAACCAGTGTTTCAGGTGAAGTAGTTTTCTTGGAATGGTTATCTCCTCCTAAACGATGGCTGAAGCCTACGTGTACTCTAGACGTTGTAAAAGTAAATGATTTTGAACATGGAAGGAGTGATTCAAACTGTTGCAACGTGGCTGTACATCTTTTTTCTTTTGAAACTGAATTAATATAGGCCCAAGCCCAAAAGTGGGATCGGAACTATACCGACCCAATACTTGATAAAACAGAACTTAAAACAAGCTAGGGTTTTACCGATGCCTCCAATACTCATTCTTCTCTAAACGAAAATCATGGAAAAACTAACCAATTTTTGCGCTCCTCAAAATTAGTGGATATTGAGATTCAAGGAGGCTTCCAATCTTTTAATACGTTGTAGCGGAGCCTTTGAATCTTTAGAGCTGGGCAAAAATGGCTTTGATGAGCTGTTTTTGTCTCTGCTTCCAACAAACTAGTCGCTTTTTAAACAGAAGTATCAACGAACTTTGGATCTGAGAAATCTTTAGCAGCAGCAACCCTATTAGGAGATTTTATGAGAAGATGCGATGCTTCCTTAGCAGATGCATCTAGATCTGGTTGCGGTGGATTGCTAGATTCGCCTCGATCGCCATTAACAAAACTATTAGGTCCTGGATCTTCATTAAACTTTGCAAAGTTTTGATCTTTAAGACTCCAATTGTTGTTACTGGCTTCCAAATCAAGTTGGAGGTTAGAATTATAGTGCATCTCGCCGCCTTTGCAGTTGATTTGTGCTTCCGGTACAATCTGAAGTTCAGAATTGCAATAAAGCTTGCTCCTTTCAGCAACTATAACAGTCGCATGATCCACTGTGCTCGAAAAGTTGCTGCTTCCCCCCTTTTCCCACTTAGATATCTGATATACTTTGCCATTTAGTTTACCGATGTACTGAAAGTTGTCGACCATTAACAAATTGGTATCTAACTGATTTGTTTTGTCCTGAACCAGGGGAACCATCAGACAACGCCTCTTTACTTGTTGCGCGGTAATTCCTGCAAATATCAGGTGAGAAGTAGTTGTAAGATCTATTCTGCTTATTATATCACTATTAAACATTATATTGAAGTCCTGTTTACTTCCCTTGCAGAGACTTGCTCTGGTATTGGAGCTGAAATGGCCGCCTCCAGTGAAAGCGGTATTGACAGGGATGGTTTCCTTCCTCGAATGTAAAGTCCTCTGATTAGAAATTTGAGGATAATTGCCATGGAAGATAAAATTATTGAGATTCCCATTTTGTAAGTATGATTCTACTACTGCTTCGAGATTTTGATGATCGTTACTATCTGAGAAAAGATGGTAAGGTCAATTTCTTTTAATGATGTCTTTATGAATTAAAATTTGAAAGTTTGCTTATACGGATTTCCAGATTTGAATTGCATCTGTTACTTTTTTGGTATGCAATCTAGCATTTCTTTCTTTCCATATAAAGTATACTGCAGTAGTGAACATGATGCAGGCTTCATTAAATTTCTTTGATTTGGTTTTGAGATTTTCCCGAATGAAATTAATACTTTCTTTGATGCTTTGAATTGAAATATTGTTGTTGAAATTGAGCTTTCTTTTGGTAATATGTCATATATGTCTTGAAAATTCGCAATCAAACAAAAGATGTTCTGCTGTTTCTTTATCATTCTTGCAAAGGAGACATTCTGTTTCACTGTTTTTATTCCATTTGTTACATCTATCCCTGGTTGGCGATCTGTTTAACAGAGAAAAGTAGGCACAATGAGCCATTTTTGGGCAGTTTGCTCTGTTCCAGATGATAGAGTGCCAATCCAATTCAGTTTCAAATCCTTTTAAAAAATTCCAAGTAATTTGAAAGAAAAGTTGCCTTTCTTTGAGAGTTTCCAATTCCAGCAATCTTCTACCATATTTGGATCAATTTCAATGTTTTATATACTCCTTTTAAAAATAGAAGTTGCTGGATGAATATTTGCATTCCAAGTATGATTTTGAATGATATGGTCAACTTTTAAATTTGCACCACCAAAATTTAGTAAATTATTCCAACCTAGTAAGCTAATCAACGACTTTCCATTGATCCAAGGATCAAACCAAAGGCTAGTGTTTTTGCCATCCTTGAAACTTCTTTCCAATAATTTGATGCCAATATTTCTGCTTTTTAAAATATTTTTCCAAGAGCTTGAGTTGTGAGTTTCTGCTGGCATGGTCTAGAAATTTTTGTTTTTAACGTATTTATTTTTCATCCACTTTGACCATAAAGATTTTCCTTCAACAAATCTCTAAAAGAGTTTCATATTACAAGCTTCTTGAAGATCCTTGATATTCCTTAACCCCAACCCCCCATACTCTTTTGGTTTACAGATAGTATCCTATGAGATTTTATGATACTTTCCTTTCCATATGAAATTAGCACACATTTTTTCAATTTTTTGAATGATTGTTACTGGAATATTGTGAGTCTGAATCCAATACATTATAATAGCCGTGATGACAGTGTGCGTAAGCTCAAGTCTACCAGCTATAGATAAAAATATGCTGGACCAGCTTTCTAACTTTTCTTGAATGATGTTACAAAGTCTTGAGCAGTCTCTAGTAGTTAGTTGATTTGTACTAAGAGGGAGTCCCAAATATTTGACAGGCAATTGACCTTCTTGAATATTAAGAGTGCTAAGAATATCCTCCTTATTTTCACAATTTTTGCTGAAATAAGCTTTGCTTTTGCTTTCATTGATTTGAAGACCTGTATTTTCTTTTAAACTTTCAAAGAGCTTTCTAATGGTATAGGCACTTTTCAAATCTGCATTTATAAACAGAAGTAGTCATCAGCATATAATAAATGAGTAACAATAGGGAAAATCCTATTAATAGGCTTGAGATTTCCTTTTAATTGTTCAGATTCCATTTGAAGAGTTAAAAATTCCATAGCAATTGCAAATAAGTAGGGGGAAAGAGGGTCCCCTTGTCTAATACCTCTATTACTGTTAATAAACCCACATGGTGAACCATTAATTAATATAGAAAATGAAGCAATTTCAATGCATTCTTGAATTAGATTGCAGATTTTTTCATGAAAACCCAATTGATTCATCATGTGAATAATAAAAGATCTATTTATCTTGTCAAAAGCTTTGTGAATATCAATTTTAATACAAACTTTGTTTTTGCAACCTTTGTTAAAGTCTCTTATTATTTCATGAGCCAAAAAGTTATTTTCAATAATAAATCTACCAGGGATAAATGCACACTGATTTTCAAAAATCAAGTGTTTTAGAAATATTTTAATTCTGTTACTTAATATATTAGCAATAATCTTATATATAAAGTTGCAGCATGAAATTGGTCTATAATCCCCAAGCCCTAAAAGAATTTTAACTTTAGGTATTAAAGTGATAAAAGTACGATTTAAGCTTTTCAGAAGTTTACCAGTAGTAAAGAATTCATCTACATCATTAAAGATTTTGAATCTAATATCTTCCCAATCGATTTTGTAAAATTTTGCCCCAAACCCATCAGTGCCAGGGCTTTTATCATCCTTGGAATTGAAAACAAATTTTTTAATATCTTCTAAAACAATTGGAGCAAGAAGAATATCTTTACTACTATCTTTAAGAATAAAATTTGGTTCTATAATTGGGAACTCCTTCTTATATTCCACAGTGTTGTACAAATCAGTAAAATATATGACAGTTAACTGCTCAAGTTGAGAAACATCATCTAAGATATTTCCATTTTTGTCTAGTAGTTTTCCTATGTCATTGATTTTCTTTCTACTAGACATCTTGGAATGGAAAATTTTGCTAGCTTCATCCCCATTAGTAAGCCAATCCACCTTCGCTTTTTGTCTCATATTGGTAGCTTGCACATGCAAACTATTATTGTGTTTGTTCTGACATTGGAAAAATTGATTGACTATAGATATGTCTGAGCTATTATTATCAATAATCTTTTGGAGAGACTCACATTCCTTTCTAATTGCATTAATGTCATTTCTCATCCTATTTTTATTCCAATGTTTCAGATTTTCCTTTGTTATTTTTAGAAAATTATTGAGTTTGTATTGAGCTGAGCCTTGACAGGGAGAGATATTACTGTTTTTAATCGCATCCATATAATCTTTTTTAAAAGTCCACCCATTAACAAATCTAATGGCGATTTACTCTTATAATTTTTATTATCAGAGAAAATAATATGAATTGGAGTGTGATCACTAGTGGGTTGAGGAAGAGTAAAACATTGATAATTAGAAAATGTTTTAGCAAAGTTATAATTAATTAAAAATCTATCTAATTTGCAATGAATATTTCTAAATTCACCAGATTTCCATGTAAATTTATTACCAATGATATTTGGTTCAATTAAACCAGTTTTAATAAAGAAGTTATTCAGAAATTCTAGTTTTTTAAAGAGGATTGGAAGACCACCTCTTTTCTCAAAATAATGTAATACTGTATTAAAATCTCCCATTATAATACAAGGCTTACTCAAATTCATATTTAAAGTTTCAAGGTCATTCCAGAGGGAATTTCTAATTTTTTCACTACTTGAAGCATAAACAAAAGTTATTTCTATATGAAATCCCCCTTATTAGAGAATTTACAGTGAATATATTGAAAATGTAAAAAATATTGATCTAAACTCCATATATTTTGCTCCCAAAGCACCATAATCCTACCAAAACCACCCATAATATTATTATTAACTAAACCCCAATCTTTGTAATTTCTGGCATGAAAATTTAATATATTAGTATCATCAAGCTTATGCTCTAAGATACCAACAATACTGGGTTTAATTGAAAAAATTAAATTGCTCAAGTCCAATTTTCTAGCAGAAGAGTTCAATCCCCAAATATTCCAAGAAATAATCGACATAATTAACAGAAATAAAGATTTAAGGATACACAAAGGATATCACAGTTGCTAAATAGAGAGACTAGAATCAAAATCCTCTGAACTCTCCCTTTCTTTCTTTCTTTTCATCCATGAATTCAATGCCTTTAGCCCCCTTTCTTTTAAGAAGTTTTCTGCCTTGAATTTTCAGATGCTCTTCCCATCTTGGATTTCTCATTATATATTTTTCCTGAAAATCATCTTTTTCTCTGCTGCTTTCACTGTTTTGAGCAATAATGTCCTGTAATTTTTTTGTTTTGTTTTTCTTTCTTTCTTTATTCCTCCTTTTTGCTGTGTTGAGAGATTTTGGGATAAGTTTTATGGCTTTATGAATCAAGTCTTCATCTACTTCTTGTTGTGGATTGCTTGGATTCTGTATTCTGATTTCAGTATTACTTCCTAAATTGCTTTTTACCCCTGTATTTAAGCTGATTTCCATATTCTCCTCAGTTAAGTCTGCTTGCTGCTGTAGTAAATTTGAATTTGGAATTTCATCTGCAATTTTATCATTTCTTGACCTGGTATATCTTTCCCTTGTGAAGTATCAGAGGATTGAAGGTCACCATTTTTTCTTTTCATGTTTTCAAATAATTTAATCTTACCAGAAAGATAGCTTAACAATTTTCCAGAAATATGAATTTCCTGTTGCTCAGACTCTATTGTTGAAATGTTGTCAATATTGCTGACTAGTTATTGATTCCTGTTTCGTAATTCTTCTGTGGAAATCTCCTTTTCCTGATTGCTATTTGAATCTTTAATTTTTTCTTTCCATACTTTTTTTGATGAACAATCATCTGTTTTGTGCCCAAAGCATTTACATATTACACACTTTGGAGAATCCATTCATATTCGATTTTCCACACTATGGTTTCTTTATCATGCATTGTAATATAAGCTTCATTTGGAAGATTTGATTTTGCATTAATTTCAACCAGAATTCTAACATGGCTTAACCTGGTTTCTTTTGCTGTTTGCTCATCCAATTTTAGAAGGGTACCAACTGTACTAGCAATTGCTCCAAAAGCTTCACTATCCCATAGTTTTAAACTGATTTCTGGGAGACGAATCCATATGGGAATTGTGTTTAAAAGATCTCTATCAAAAATTTTATTGCTCCATCTTTTCAGAATAATCAATTTTCCATTAATAAAGTAAGGACCTCCATTGATTGTTTTTTCACAATCACTTTCAACAAAAAAATTTGTGACAAAGAAACCATTGTTTCTTGTAAAGATTTCAAATTTACCTGTGGGATTCCAAGTTCTTTGAACAAAAGCTTTAAAATGATGATAATATGGCCTAGTACCATAGACATATGCTATCACTGAGTAGCCCCACTTGGACTCTGTTCTCTTACTAACCCCTTCATTGATTATAACCATTTTTTTTATTGTTAATGGTTATAGGTGCTTGATACTTCAAGGTACATTCGTGGTTGAAGCCTCCTTTTTAATCAAATCTGCCCATGATGATATTTTATGAGAGAAAATCCCTTTGCTTGCTAATTGATTGTCTCTGATTATCTGCAGCACCATTGTAAATTTGCTTGTTCTGAAAACCTTTAGTAGAGTTTGATGAAAGCAGAGAGTCATTTCTTGAATTTTGAATACTGGGATCGTTTCTTGGCTCTCTGTGTACATTGCTGTATAGATTGTTTGTGTGAAAGGCAGATTTAGATTGAAGAAGAGGTGGTTTCTCCCTTATGCGGCGGTTCCTCACCAGTTGGAACCCCTCACCGTCGAATTGCGGTTGTACCACCTTGAGGTTAGATGAAGAAGAAAGGGGAAGAGGAGGAGGAGGCTCGGGCATGATAGAGTTGGATGCCATTATCTGATTAGAGTTTTCTTGATTTCTTAAGAAAAAGAAAACTTTTTACATGGGTATACATCTGTTTCTATTAGTTCTAGTAAGAGGATATGCACATAGTTCTTACAAGGTTTGGAAAGTTAAAGGGGTTATCATTTTGAATAAAAATAATTTCTAGTGGGCCTAGTTTACTATTTGGGAAAATGGAAAGCAAACACTTAGACGAATGCGGAATTGAAAATGTAGAATGCTATAGACAACTTCTCAAGTAGTTCGAAAATGTGATGTATACAGATATATTTTATTGCATGCGCTATGTAGCTCTGTTATTGTTGGACCATTTTATTTGATTGTACTCTGTAATTTTATAAAATAACAACAAAAGAAACTCATTTTCAAATATATATATCTTTGTATGTATGTGTGTGCATGTTTATATATATACACATTTGATTGGAAACTAATACTACTATATACTAAAATTAAGGACTATTAATACCCAATGTTTTCTATATTTACATTCATACAATATATAAGTCATGTTATCAATTGTGTATGCATGGTTTATAATTTTGTTTCATGTATATAAATTTAGCCTACAACTCCAATCAACATTTCACGCATAAAGGAATAGATCTGCAGCGATATAAATATAATATTATATAAAAATATACAATTTTCCACTCACCTTTTTAGCTTTCCAAATCTCTAGCCCTGTTATTCTAGTTTAACTCCCTTTTCTCCTTATTTGGACATATACACCACAATCGTACATAGATTTATCACAGTCTAGACTAGAAAAGAGATTTGGATTTGATTTGCAATTTAGATCCGATTTACAATTTACCTCGGCTTGGCGATTTGATATGCTCATATTCTTCTTCTCATTCATCTTCTACAATTCTCAAATTATAAGTACGTATAAACTACAAATATATTTATAGAAATTTATTATTTTATGGAGAAGAGAAAATGGCAGAGCTCCGACATTCGAAAATATGAGTTAGAAGCGAGGGTTTAGGTATGTATTTATAAGGGTTCGAACCAATGACGGCCGTTCGATTGAATTATAATAAATCCATGCCGTTTGGCCACATTTTATTTATGATTTTAGATCATCAATGGTCCCGTAATAATTAATTCTTAATTAATTAGATAATAAAATAACTTTGTGTAATTATCATAATTAAGCCACGGAAGTTGCACCATTGTGTTCGTGATAATTTTCTTGTTAATTTTCATATATAGGACGTCAGAATCCTAGCCAATATTACCAAGTTATAAAATAAAAAAAATAAGCAGGAAATGAATATATGTATATACACACACACACACACACACACACACATATATATATATATATTACATACATATAGGCATGTCGACCGGCCGATCGACCTGAGCACCAGGCCGTCTACCGCCCGGTCGGCCCGCCTACTGTTTTTAGGGCGAATGAATGATTTTTCGTTCGTTCGAATGATAGAATGATTTTTTTAACCGATTGACGTGTTTTACATTCTTCTAACCAATTTGGTCCATCTATTTTTGCATCCGATGGCTCCTATTTAGCCTATGACGTGGTTGCATCTTATTATATCTCTAAATCCAACATACCGGGATCCACTTCTACCTCTATAAATAGACCCCTAGATCTAACACTTTTTCTAATTTTAGATTTTCTCCAATTGGGTTCACCTTTCTAGAAAGGACCATAAATGGAATAAATTTTTCAAAGGAGAAAATCCTTATAAATTAAATTATTTTGCAACTCCAAGTGGATCCTGAAAGACCAAAGGAAGAGCTTAGACCGAAGGTGAGTGATTGTAATTATTTTGAGATTTCTTTAAGTAATTTAAAATAATGGGGTTTCCAATAGTTGTAGTTTTACTACGATTTTTGGAATAGCCTTTTTAGTAGCTTATTTACAGTTTTATTTATTTATTTTCAGTCTATTTTCTTTTAGCTATTCTTTTCAGTAATTTTTGTTTATTTCTATTAATTATAGCTTTTCCATTTATTTAGAATATTTTAGTTTATTTATTTTTGTTTATACGTTATTTTCATCTTCTTCCTATGCTTTGTATTTTCTTCTATTTTTAGTTTTCATTTATTCCTCCTTCTTCTTCGCGTATGGATTAGAATAGGATTAACGTGAATATGGATTAAATTGTAAGAAAAATTAAATTATGGAATATAGGATGTAAATTTCAAAGGCTGTAATATAAATGAAATGAGACTGAAATTAAGCCTAATTATGACTTTAATTGGATTGTATTAAAAAGATTGGCCTACTTATAACTTAGAGTTATAAATAGAAGGAGTAAAAGATGAAAGAAGCTTATTTTCACATTTATACCTTGGATTAAGTAATAAGCATGATTATAACGTAGGTTATAGTAAGAAAAAGGACAGAACAAGGCGTATTTTAAGACTTAGGATAAATTAATAAGCACAGATGGTTGAGAAAAGTGTAAAGGCTTATTTAAATAATTTACCTAAATTAGTAAGCAAAGATGAAAGTAGGACCTATACCAAATAGCATTCCCTATTAGACAAAATGGTGGTCTCTCATTAGCCAGAAGCAAGACGAGGGCATGCTTATGCTAAAAACGGTAGTAATTGGTCTATTAGAGGTCCAAATCATGGGGAATTTGGATAAGGTGCGCAACTAGATATTGTTTGGATGACGGGCCAGTACAAATAGAATTTCTTCTATTTTCTATGGACACATGGTGATCTCACGTTAGTCTAAAGTGGGATGAGGGACATGCTTATGCTGGAGTTTGAGATAATAAGAAGACCCAATAGGTGGAGCAAAAGGTAGCATGGGCATGGTGGCAGTTACGTGTGCGACTTCCATTCGGGCGCTCAGTAATCGCTATGAGTTCCAAGCGCTTAGTATGGTGTCTTTCGTAGACACCGTTGCCTTCTGTGTATGGATCTATATATGTCGTCTGGATCCACAATGGGTGCTTTGTGCATCTTCCGTAGATACCATTTGTTGGTGGAATAATATATCGTCTGGTCCGCAGAAAGGTCTATGGAATAGCAGGCTGATCAAAAAAGGGTAGAATTAGGATTACATCCTATTTACATGATAAAGAATTCAGCCTAATAAAAGCAAAAATCAAGGACTAGTGCAAGCTATCAAAGTTAACCTATCTTATAAATTGAGTATTATTTAAGCATACTTATTTCCAATTTATTTCATTCCTATTTCCTTTGTTATCCTTATTTATGCTAGAACTGTTGTAGAGTCTATTACTTTTATCTTGCTTAATGACTCTAGTAATTACTATCATTCACCAGACTTTTAGTCTGACCCACTCCTCTATTTTTCCCTTTTTTCCCCCATAGGCAATCAAGGGAAAAGTAGTAGATTGTTGTTGCTTGGAGTTTTCTTGGAGGAGATTACTACTGTGTATTTCTTTTATTTTCAGCTTTTTCTTTCTATGTATTGGCTTATTATGAGGGATATTATATACTCTGATTTTTGATACTATGAGTTTTTGTTCATGAGACATATTGGATTTTTAGACAGTTATGTGGTGTTGGTATTTGACTTATTTAAGAAGCAATTATGAAGTTTTGTTTTAATTCTGTTATTATTTTAAGTTTCTATTGTTTTTATCTATATTTGTCTTGTGAATCTTTATTTATGTTAGCTTTAGTTATACCTAAAAGACACCACACCTTTTAATGTATCCTTTTGGGCATATTATGAGGTATAGGGTGTTTCACTTGGTAACAGAGCCTAATGTTACAAGATTCCTAAAAATTTATTTTAAGAGTAAAGAATTTTCCAAAATAACTTGTTTTGAAAGTATATTTCAGAAAAGAACACTTAGAAATAGTTTTTATGTATAAAAGAAATTTTATAAAATCAGCTCAAAGTCCAGTTCAGCCTTCTTTCTATTTTTTCAAGCCTAAGTTTCCTTTTCTTTACATAGCATGGCTGACTGGTTTCGTAGAGCTACAGTACCAGAGATGCAAGGGAAAGCGCACAATACAACACCAATAGGTGGAAATCCCTTTATTTCACCTACACTAGCTAATTTTTCTAAGATATGCAAGGACTTTACTAGCATAGGGGGTGGAATATTTTTAGGCACGAAGGATTTCAAGGAGACACAAGCTAGGTTGAAACATATGAAGCGAAAGTTTAGGCGGTTAGGCTTGGAGGACCGATAACGAATTCAACCTACTTATTGGAAGCCGAAGGGAGAATTTAAGGAGGTTCCACAAGCTCTAAGAAATAGCGGTGGAGGAAAAAGAAGGATATGAGGAAAGAAAGGGGACCTTAGAAGCAAGTCAAGAAAAAGGGGAAATGTAAGAGCTATAGAATGAATGGTAATTATGCAAAACACTGTATGAAGGCAGGAATGTAGGGAAGGTGTTTCAATTGTGGACAGCTTGGTCACTTTAGTAAGTTTTTCCCTCAGAAGATGAGGCAGGGAGCGAGTGCACCTACATCGCAAATTCAGGCTTTGGATCCAACACCTTTCAGCAGCAGACCAGATCGAGGTAGAAAAATTTGGTTTCTATTTTTGATTTTCCCATTTAGACTTTTTTCTATTCTAAAGCATCACAATCTTTCATCTCTAGTTCTTGGGTAGATTATTTGCACTTAGACATCTTTCTAGTAGTAGACTCCATTGCTGTTTCAAACCCCATGAGAGGATCGACACTCTTGTCTATGGTTTGTAGGGGTTTGAAAATTTATATCCTAGGCATAGAATTTGACTATGACGCCTATATTTTGGGATTTTTGGGGCATGGGATGATTTTAGGAATAGATTAGCTATCCATATATGGAGCTATTGCGAGAGGAGAGTCGTTAGACTAGAGACATGCATTAGTAAGAATCTCGAGATTCCTTGCGACTCGCAAGGGTCAGTTATGTTGAGCTTTCTTTATTCCCTCGATCCATCGTCATCAGAGTTAGATTCGGTTCCCATTGTCAGAGATTTTTCAAGACATCTTTGAGGAGGTTAGGGGACTATCCCCCTAAGAGAGAGATTGATTTCATGATTTATTTGGCCAGCTAGCAGCATTTCCCATAGAGCATATGGTGCCTAGGGAAAGGAAGGGATTGAGCAAGCAGATCCGTGAGCTTTGGAGAAAAGTTTTATAAGAAGAAACCTATCTAAATAGGGAGCATCAGTCGTCCTCGCTACCAAAGCTGGTGGTTCTCTTCGACTTTGCATTGACTATAGAGAATTAAATAATCTCACAAAGAAGAACCATTATCCACTCTCTAGGATAGATGATCCTTTCAACTAATTTTTTTGGCTCTTTAGTATTCTCCCAGCTTGATTTATCCACTGGATTTCATTAGCTTAGGATCGCTGATGATAACATTGATAAGACCGCATTTAGGACACCGGACAGATTCTTTGAGTGGTTAGTCATGAATTTTGGGCTAACCAATCTCCCAGCCTATTCTATAGATTTGATGAACCATGTTTTTAGAGAAGTCCTAAAATAAAGTTCATGGTGGTATTCATGGTCGACATTTTTGTGTTTTCCCAAGAAGTATGGAAGAGCATGTTATAAAGGAGGCTCTTTGTACGCTTCGTGTTCGTCAGTTGAGACCAGGGTTCTTGAAGTATCACTTTTGAAGTGCATTTATTGGCGTACAGAGAATGTCTACACATGATAAGGGATTTAAGAAATGGTTTTGTACATTTAGGATTGGGATTATGGAAATCCAAAATGAGGTTGACAAAGGATAGAGATGTACAATAAAATTCAGTAGATAACCAGAGAAGAAAATCCTATGTAGATAATTTAGAAATTATAATTATCTCAGACAAGTGGATTTGACAGTGATGCCTCAGAATAAATACGAGTACACAAGAGGAATAGGAGTAAAAGCCTTTAGTTTAGGAAAAGTACTTTGAGAGTAGTAAGTAGGAAGACCACTTTATACTAAGCACAATAAAATGAAATTTTCGAAATTTAAAAAGTTAAATTTTATTTTGTAGTTGTTGGAATTGAAAATTTTCATTGTTAATATTTTCTTTCAAAAAATAAACATGGAGTTTGTGATGAATGGTATGAAATTTAAGTTAGTTTTTATATAATGAAAAACTAGAATTCTTTTTGAAGAATTATGGAGTATATATGTAACTCACTAGTTTCATTGTAATTAAACAAAGATTTTAAACATAAAAACCAAGAGTGTATCAAGTACCGAAAACACAGATTATAACTTTTATTGTTGTAATAAATGTTTTTGTGGAAAATAAGTGGAGCATAGGCAATAACACAATTGTTATAGTAAGTGACTCTTAAGATAAATATTTTTACATAGGTATATACGACTTTTTGGGGTTGTAGTAGTGATGTTTTACGCGACATCCGTTTTAATCCAAATAAAAATGTATTTTAAAAGGTAATTTCTATGTATAGAAACAAAATGATTTGTAAAGTACACTTATTATTAACAAGTATAAGGAAGTGTTTTTACAGTTATGGAAATATTAAAACAGTTTTGAAGATGAGGTTTTCTAAAAGAAAATGTGTAAGTTAGATATTAGAAAATATTTATCATGGAAGAATATAATTTAAAATATTTTAACCTATTGGAATGAAAAGAATAATGGTATGATTTTCTATGAAACCAATAAATTTTTTTATGCAAGTTACAAGAATTACATGAAAGAGATATACAGGGTATGAAAAGCACCATATTTAATTTAATATATTTTGAAAAAAAAAAATAAGTTCCTTATAATTTCACATAAACATGAAATTCTCTTTTAAAAGATTCATGAAGATTTTAGCGTTAATGACTTCGCATAAGAGAAAGTAGTTCCAATACATTAAGATATGAGACTATTGGTGTAATAAGAAGCTGTTTTGAAAACACATAAAGGATATTTTAAATATATTTTAAAAGAAAATGGTCTGGTGAAAAGTAAATAAGTTTTTGAAATGGAAAACTTAATAAAAGTAAAATTTGAATTTTTCAAATTTTTGTAGAAAAATGTAAAAGTCTTTAAAAGAAAGAGAGATATAGGTTTTAGACATAAAAATTTGAAAGTTTTTCCCTCTAGATTTGGGAAATAGTATTAAGTGACCAAGTATTTTTGAAATTAATGGGAACTGAAAAGATAACACTTTTAAAGACAAAGATTTTGGGATCTGTTGCTTTAAATTTTTTAGAAACCTTAATTTTTAAAACAAGGTGATAAATACCCAACCAAACCCTTAAATGTAGAATAGATTAGAATCATTTCCTAGGAGTAATGGAAAAGGTGTAAGGAGATAGTAGTAATTACTTGTAGAAGTAAAAATGTAAGTTTCCGTAAAGTGTATAGGACACTAGTAAGAACCTAGGAATGTTGATTCATGAAGAATGGTAAAATGAAATTAGTAGGATAGTAAGACAGGCAAGATTGAGAATGAGTATTCTTGATTTTGGAAGAACTTGGGAAAATCATTTTTCTCTAATGGAATTCATATGGTAGTTGTTTTCAAGCTAGAATAGGAATGACACCTTTTGAAGCTTTTTTTGGAAAGGCCGATTAAGACGTCTTCATGTTGGTTGGAGTCTATGGAAAGTTTGCAATCACCAGCATACATCATTCATAACATGTTCTATTAACTGTTTACTAGAGGATGCTAATGGATGCATATAGGTACACTAGGCACTATTATTCTTTAAAGATTGACCTAACTAGGACACTAGAGCATATGTATATGGATGTATGTGCATTTTATTCTATTTTACCTGGTTGCTATAAATGGATGATTTTCACATGGTTGTTGCATTTGGATGAGGTTTGTAGCACGCATATAGAATTATCAGCTATCATTAGAAAATTTTCTCATTCATTTGGATACATGGCACAGACATGATTGCATTAAAGGAGGCCAACCGAATCAGTGAACCGCCTAATCTTTTGCATTAGTTAGTGACATTTACAGTACATTAATTTCATAAGTTCATAAATTGCATTAGAAAAACTTAAGGACAATGGACGAATGGTTGATGATTAAGTAGTTGGTTGTAGAATTGGATGAAAATATTTAGTACATTCTTTTATCCTTAGAGATTTCGAGGATGAAATCCCTAGGGAGAATGTAACAACCTAAAATTTAACCAGAATAATTAATTCTTTAATAAATTAGATAAAAAAATAACTTTACAAAATTATTAGAATTAAGCCGCGAATATTGTATCCGTGGTAATTTTCTGGCCAATTTCCCTATATAGAACGTCAGAAACCGAGCTAATATGACCAAGTTATAAAATAAACAAAATAAGCAAGAATATATATATATACACACACACACACAGGAAGGTCGACTGGCCGGTCGACCTATTCACTAAGTGGCCGACTGCCTGATCAACCCACCTGCTTTATTCGGGGCGAACAAACGATTGTTTGTTCGTTCGAATGATGATATGATTTTTTTTTAACCGACTCACGTGTTTTGCATTCTTCTGACCAGTCCAGTCCATCTATTTTTATATCCGATGACTCCTATTCATCCTACGACGTGGTTGCATCCTATTCAATATCCAAATCAAACGGTCCGAGATCCACTTCTACCCCTATAAATATATCCCTAGACCTAACACTTTTTTCATTCTAGGTTTTCTCCAATTGGGTTCACTTTTCTTTCTATAAAGGACCCTAAACGGAATAATTTTTCCAAAGGAGAAAGTCGTTATAAATTAAATTATCTTACAATCAAAGTGGATCCGGGAAGACCAAAGAAAGAGCTTAGGACCGGTGGTGAGTGATTGTAGTTATTTTAATATTTAAGTAATTTAAAATAATAGGGTTTCCACTAGTTGTAGTTTTACTATGATTTTTGGAATAGCCTTTTCATTGGTTTATTTACAATTTATTTTATTAATTTCTGTCTACTTCCTTTTAGCTATTCTTTTCAGTAATTTTAGTTTATTTCTGTTAATTATAACTTTTCGGCTTATTTATAGTTTACTTATAATATTTTAATTTATTTACTGTTATTTATACGCTATTTGCATCTTCTTCCCACACTATGGATTTTCTTCCATTTTCAGTTTTCTTTTATTCCTCCTTCTTCTTCGCGTGCGTATGGATTAGAATAGGATTAATGCAAATATGGATTAAACTCTAAGTGAACTAAAATAATGGAATATAAGATGTAAATTTTAAAGACTGTAATATAAATGGAATGGGACTAAAATTACGCCTAATTATGACGGTAATTGGACTAAATTAAAAAATTGGCACAGTTATAACTTAGAAATATAACTAAAAAGAGTAAAAGATGAAAGAGGCTTATTTTTGCACTTAGACCTTTGGTTAAGTAATAAGCATGATTATAACGTAGGTTATAGTAAGAAAAAGGACATAATAAGGTTTATTTTATGACTTAGGACAATTTAATAAGCACAGATAGTAGAGAAAAATGTAAAGGCTTATTTAAACAATTTATCTAAGTTAATAAGTAAAGATGACAATAGGACCTGTACCAAATAGCATTCCCTATTAAACAAAATGGTGGTCTCACGTTAGCTTGAAGCAAGATGAGGGCACACTTGTGCTAAAAATGGTAGTGATTGGTCAATTAGAAGTCCAAATCATGGGGGATTTGGAAAAGGGGCGCAACTAGATATTGTTTGGATGACGGGCCGGTACCAACAGCATTTCCCCTATTTTCTATAGACACACGGTGATCTTACATTAGCCTGAAGTGGGATGAGGGGCAATCTTATGTCGGAGTTTAAGGTAATAAGAAAACCCAATAGGTGGAGCAAAAGGTAGCATAGGCATGGTGGCAATTACGCGTGCGACTTTCATTCTGGTGCTCAGTAATCGCTATGAGTTCCAAGCGCTTAGTATGGATGTCGTTTGTTGACACCGTTGCCTCCTATGTAGGGAGCTATATATATCATCCGGATCTACAGTGAGTGCGTTGTGCATCTTTCGTAAATACCATTGGCTGCTCTATAGGGAGTTATATAGTGTTTAGTCTGTAGAAAAGTCTATGGAGTAGTAGTCATATGAAAAAACGGTAGAATTAGGGTTACACCCTAATTACAGGATTAGGAATTCAGCCTAATCAAAGCAGAAATCAAGGACAAGTGCAAGCAATCAAAGTTAACCTATCTTATACATTGAGCAATATTTAATCGTACTTATTTCCAGTAACATCCCGCCATTTTGGACCATTCAAATCAACTATAAAACCACACATGTCGGACTTGAATAATTCAAAACTACAGATTGTTAATAAAATTTGGGGCAAACAAAATCAATCACAGAAACACAGACATATAATATCAGAATAACTCGCAGCGGAATAAATAAACATAGGAGTTCATGAAGCTCCTAGATACATAGTCACAAACCAGTACATAATATCCAAGTCTGAAAACAAATACAATGGAAAGTCTAAATACATAAGTTCTCTACTATGAAAGCAAAAGCTCAGTGAAAGTAACTGGAATGGAAATATCAGTAGACAGCTAAATCTTCGGTGGATCTCTAGCTCTAAAAAGGGATAAATTCAAAGCCGTGAAACTCAGGCTGATCCGAGCGTAAAGAAAAACACAAAACACTCGAGTCAGGAAATACATACTAATAAAATGTAAATCAACTCAAGTGAACTGCAAAAGAAATGCATCAATAACTTAAAGGATGCTTGGGATCGCCCATCCTCTAAGAATCCGTTAAACTATCTACTATGTAGTAATATACGCTATTATAAAAATGTCTAAAGTAAAGTAAACTATTAAAATAGCGTTAAGGCGTTACATTTTCCCTCTTAACACATCTTATATATTTCATAGTCTATACAGCACCGTAATCCCTCCCGTACTGGACGCCATTAGAGGGCACTCCATAGGTATGGTACGAAACAAACTCGTAGACGGAACTCCAACTAACCTTCATACTAAAAATTATATTCCAAAATTTACATTCTCAACTCTTTATTTCTTATAAAATCTTAACCCATATAATTTTTTTTACAGAAATCATTACATTAAATTTTAGTTGAGATTCATATATAAAAATCCAAAATCTTTATAATTTTTAAAATAATCATTTTAAATCAATCACGGAGTCTGTATAAAATTCTCTACTCTAGGGTCAAGTAAATACGGACATATATCATTTCAATCCATAATTTATTCAATTTTCGGGTTTCATATCATTTCAAACCCGCAATCCCAAGTCAAATAAAATTTCTCAGTCCTATCATTTCAGCCCATAACAATTTTTCCATAATCTAAAGATCGATCGGGTATGTATCATTTCAACCCATAGTGAAGGAACTTGTAGTGTGAGAACAGAATATTAAGTAAACATAACAATATTCAATATATCATGGCATATGATCAAAATAGGTATAATATGATATGAAATAACATAATAAAATCATATGAATAACATAATATAAACATTTGAAATTACATGATATAAACATAGGTGAAATGTCAAACTTGCATATATATATATATATATATATATATATATATATATATATATATATATCCTCACAATTCAATTGCCATAAATTCACCAAAATTATAAGTATGTTGTCAAGAGTGATTACTCACCTTTCTTTGGTTGGAAAAGTGATTCAAAGCGCAACACAACAACGACAAATTACAGATAAGCTTGAGTGAGAGGAGAATCCAAATCTGACGCTTTGAAAAAAATAAATTAAATTCCATACATAAACAAATAATTCACGTAGAAAAATAAAATATAAAATTATATATTTTCAAAATACATAAGAAGAGGACTTGTCTAAGAGGTGCATAGGTTTGGTCTAGAGGTGGTTTGGGTTAGGTTAGGCTCGGCCATAGGGGTTTGGGTTAGGATTAGGCTCGGCCTAGTGCTTTTGGACTAGGTTTTATGGTGCAAAGGCTAGGGTTAGTGTTAGATTCGGCTAGGCTAGGGTTTGGAGAGGTGGAGACTTGGCTTTGTGATGGCAAGGCTCGGCTTTGGGTAGGGTTTTGGAGAGGTGGTGGACGAAAATAGAGAAGGGGAGATAGAGGCTGAAATTGGTGAAGAGAAAAGGAGAAAAAGGAAGGAAGAGAAGTGAGTTTTGGTTGGAGTTTGGTGATGGAAGGTGATGGAATAGGTGTGGCCAAAATTGCAAGGGAAGGAGGTGGAAAATTTTAGAGGAGAAGAGAAAGAAGGTCTAGTGTTTTGAGGAGGAAGATGAAGAAGAAGACTTACATTTTTCTGGGGAGGAACAAATGAATGGATGAGGAGGCTAACCAAAACCCTAGGATCTTATATAGTCATCTCCACAGGTGTCTTCTCATCTACTAAAGAGGATTCTATCCTATTAGTACAAGCCCAAACAAATCAACATGTAAATAAGATAGAAGTTATAGGGAAAATAACTGCGTGTAGTACGCCAAAAGTTGCAAAATTTAAGGAGTAGAAATCAAAATTTAACAAAATGTAAAACTAAGAAAATGTTAGAATCAATTCGTCTTCATAAAAAAAGTAAAAGTTAAAATTTCGAATTTTAAAATTTTCATAGAAAGTCAGATTTTGACCAAAGTTGACCAAAATTTTCATTTTAAGAAAAATCTTTATTTTATTAAATTTGGAAGAACATTTCATATCTAAACACAAAATTATACATTAAATTTCCTAATTTATCAATTTTAAAATAATTTTATTAAAAATTTCAATTGAATTTCCTTTTAAAATATGTTCAAAATTAGCGGGTTGTTGCACGCTTCCCCAGACAAAACTTTTCATCCTCGAAAAGGAACAAGACGTAGGAAACGAAGAAGACTAAGGTAGGATAACAATTACTACCTGGAACAAACAATTTTGGATTCGAAGCACGAATGGTCTCTTTCGTTTCCCAAGTACAATCCCGATCATCAGTGCTCCATTGCACTTTGACTAGGTTCACAGATTTTCTTCGAAGCTGCTTCGTACCTCTATTAGTAATACGAAGTGCCTTCCTCTCATCAGTAAGGTTTGGCTCAACGTCCAAATTCTCGAAAGCAGAAGGCTGGAAAATCAACGATGGATCATGAATATACCGACGAAGATGCGAAACATGGAACACATTGTGCACCCCTGAAAGCTTCTCAGGCAAATCCAAGCGATAAGCTAAGGAACCAATTCTCTCTAAGATGCGAAACGGGCCAATAAACCTAGGAGTGAGCTTCCCTCTCCGGCCAAAACCAATCACATTTCTTAATGGGGAGACCTTAAGGAAAACCTGGTCACCAACAGAAAAATCCTGACTCCTCCTATGCCTATCAGAATACTTCTTCTATATATCCTGAGCAATCCTCATCTTTCTCCTAATTTCCTCAACCTTCTCAGATGCTTCTAGAATCATATCCGGACCAAGAACCAAACATTTATGGATTCAATCCAGGAAGATGGAGATTTGCAAGGGCGTCCATAAAGAGCAACCAATGGAGCCATTGTGATACTATTCTGATAACTATTGTTATAGGTGAATTCAACGACATGGAGATGATGTTCCCAAGATCCTTCATAATTAAGGACATAGGCACGAAGAAGAACTTCCAGAATCTGATTCAGTCTTTCCTTTTGACCGTCGGTCAGCGGATGGTAAGCAGTGCTAAGATTCAAACGAGCACCCAAAGATTCCTGAAAAGCTTTCCAAAACTGACTGGTAAAATGGGGTCTCTATCACAAATAGTACTAGCCGAAACACCATGAAGACGAACAACCTCCCTCATATAAATCTTAGCCAAACTAGAAGCAGAACGGTTGAACCTAACCGGAATGAAATGAGTTGACTTGGTCAATCTATCCCCAGTAACCCAAATACTCTCATTACCTCTCCTAGTCCTCGGTAATCCATCAATAAAATCCATAGAAATCTGTTCCCATTTCCAATTGGGAACCTCAAGGGGTTGCAATAATCCAGCAACCTTAACCTACTGACAAGTCACATATCTACTAACAAAAAAGGAGATATCAAGCTTCATACTACTCCCCCTACACAGCTTCTTCATATCCTGATACATCTTCATCATACCTGGATGAATAGAAAGTCTGGACCAATGATTTTTTCGAACTAACTCTTTCCACAATCCATCGACATTCGGGATGCAAATCCGATTATTAATCCTCAAAATACTTCTATCATCGATCTGAGCTCCACTTCCATCTTAGCTACTACCACCAACCCTGGTACGAACATTCTCCTTAATAAGCCTAATTATCCTATCCTTATCTTGCTTAGCAACAATACGATCCATAAGAGGAGAATAAACAACAAGCTGACACAACATCGCCTTCTTTTGAATTAAAGCATCGACACCAACATTAGCTTTCCCGAGGGTATAGTTGATGTCAAGGTCATAAGAAGCTAGAAACTGGAGCCACCTAACTTGTCTCAAATTCAAGTCCTTCTAGGTGAAAATATATTTCAATGACTTATGATCCGTAAAGAGCTCACACTTAGTTCCTAATAGATGATATCTTTAAAGGTTCAAGGCAAAAACTACGGCAAGCAATTCCAAATCATGGGATGCATAATTGGCTTCATGAGTCTTCAGCCGACAATTGGCATAAGCGCTAACCTTCCCATCCTGCATCAGAACGGCTCCCAAACCTTCATGACTGGCATCAGTGTATACCGTTAATCCCTCATTTCCATTTGAAACGGTAAGAATTGGTGTAGAAATGAGCTTGCGCTTCAACTCATTGAATGCAGCTCCACACTTATCATTCCATCTAAACTTAGCATTCTTATGAGTTAGAGCGGTGAGAGGTGCAGCAATTCGAGTAAAACTCTCGATGAATTTTCGATAATAACCGGCATGACCCAGAAAACTATGGATATCAGACAGAGTCCTAGAGTTTCCCAATTCTGAAATAGAACAGGGAAAATAAGAATTGAGAAAGAGATAGAATAATTAATGTACAAAGGGAAGAAGAGAAGATAGACTTACATTGATCGCAGTGATCTTAACTGGATCAACAAAAACTCCATTACTAGAAATAATATGTCCAAAAAATCGGACTCCATCTTTCCAGAAATGGCATTTCAAGAATTTGGCTTTCAACTGATGACTTTTGAGAGTCCCTAGAACAAAGATCAAATGAGATTTATGCTCCTCCTCTGACTTAGAGAAAACAAGGATATCATCGAGAAGATTGGAATAAACTTATTAAGAACATCACGAAAAAACCGGTTCATAAGGTCGACAAAGATAGTTGGGGCATTAGTCAAACAAAAAGGCATAACTAACCATTCAAAGATAACATCCTCAAAACGGAAAGCGGTTTTGGGATTACTTTCCTTGGCAATTCTGAGCTAGTGGAAACCTATGGCAAGATCAAACTGAGAGAATACAGTTGCTCCATAAAGCTAATCGAACATATCATCAATGCGAGGCACTGGATATATGTTTTTCATAGTGAGCTTATTCTGCTCCCTATAATCAACACACGTCCTCAAAGAACCATTAGACTTAGTGACAAAAACCATTGGTGCTCCCCATTCGAAATGACTGGGTCTGATCAAACCTTTGGAAATCAAGTCTTCGATTTGCTTCCTCAACTCAACCTTCTCATGGGGTGCCATTCTTCTAGGTGGAAGAACTACATGTCGAGCTCTAGGAATGAAATCAATACGGAATTCAATTTCCTGTTTAGGAGTTAAAGAAGTGACTTCACCAAACACATCGAGATAGAGTTAGACCATAGGAGTAGAATCAAGATCACTAAGGGAAGAATCAAGAGAACAGATAAAACTGCCTGCATACTCCTAAGGCATACATCACTGAATCACCAAAGGTTTTCCAAAATCATCAACAAGAGAAACATTCTGGGTTTTACAAGTGATAACAACTTCATGCATCTTCAGCCAATCTCCTCCAAGCAACATGTCAAAAGCATTGAAACAAAGAACATATAAATCACCAGAATAATGATGGTTAGAATGGAAGAGTTTCACATTGTTACAAATCCTATTAAGGTTTGTGGGGCCACCAATAGGATTTGCAACACATAAAGATTCGGATGCAAACTTAGGTGAAAGGATATGCTCAAACTTATCACAATCTACAGAAATGAAACTATGCGAAGCTCTAGTGTCAAATAAAATAGGAACATGAAGATTTAACAAGGTAAAGGTGCTCTGGAGAGTACCTTGAGCATCACTAGGAGAAGGTGGAGTAGATGAAGTAACTGCAAAGACACCCAATGGCTTGCCTTTATTCCGAGTAGGACAATCCTAATTGAAGTGGCCAGGCTGCAAGAAAATATGGCAAAGATCACGCCTAGTCATCTGAATAGGAGGAACAACAGCTCCAGCTAAAGTAGGACAACTATTGGCATAGTGCCCCTTCTTGTCACACCTGAATCAAGTGATGGAAGAAAGATCAATATGCTGCTTTCGAGAAGAAGAAGAAGATCCTAAACCTGGATTCTTGAGCCAATTCTGCTTCCGACGCTGGAAATTAGACTTTCTCTTTTTAGAGTTGCTAGAAGAAGGCTGAGATGAAGGTGCACGAGTAATAGCTGATCCTTAAAAGTGGGGTTATCATATCTAATGGCCATATCCATCAATCTAGTAAAAGGGCTGTGCATATGAGAAATCAGACGATCATAAAACTCTGGGCGAGCTCCAGCTATAAACTTCTCATTCTTCTTAAGAGGGGTGTCTATCAAGCTAGGACCAAAATTTGAAAGTTCGTCAAACTTCCTCTCGTACTCAGCAAATGAAATATCCCCTTGCTTAAGATCCATAAACTCCTTGTATAGCTGAGACTTCCCAGCTTCTGGCATCCACTTCGTCACAAAAGCCTCCCTGAAAAGATAACCTAACATAAGAAAGATTCCAAAGGGATAACCTAAACCAAATTCAAAAGGACTAACTAATGACAATACCTAAACTGTTCCCAAGAAATATCTGCCTCAATAGTGTTGGCTATAACAGACTCCCACCAATCCAGTGCTGCCTCCGTCAACTGCCACGCTGCTAACTATCGCTTCTAAGCATTGGTGATCTCCAAACCAGCGAAAATGCATTCCAAGCCTCTTAGCCACTGCTGAGCCTCAATGATGGTCTCTGATCCCGAAAACTTAGTACCACCTAGCTGGGTGAACTTCTTACCTAAGGTGGTAAACCTAGTAGGTTCAACTGGTGCTGGAACTGGGGCAACACCATGACATCTGGCATTCCTACAATTCATCCTGAAAATTAAAGAATGAATTTTAGGACAAAGGTAAAGGAAAAGATAGAAGAAAAGACCCAACTAGACTGGAAATCCTAATCAAAGAATTCTACAAAACAAGGTAGATTTGAAAAGAAGGAAACTCTAAGAAAAGGAATTCGAAAAAAAGAATTTTTTATCTAAATTAATCCTTTAAAAATCATTTGAAAATTATTTTATATTTGAAAATACGTTCTCTCACAAAGAATGATTCTAAGATTGATTTTACTCATTCTAGAGTATTTCTACCCTATCTCTAATGAGTTTTTGCCCCTTAGGCTAAGGTTTGCCTAAAACCAAAGCTCTAATACCAACTATAACGTCCTTCCATTTTGGACCATTCAAATCAACAATAAGTACACACATGTCAGACTTGAATAATTCAAAAAAAACAGATTGTTAATAAAATTTAGGGCAAATAAAATCAATCACATAATCACAGACACAAAATATCAGAATAACTCATAGCGGAATAAAATAAACATAGGAGTTCATGAAGCTCCTAGATACATAGTCTCAAACTAATACATAATACCCAAGTCTGAAAACAATTACAATGGAAAGTCTAGATACATAAGTTCTCTACTACAAAAGCAAAAGCCGAGTGAAAATAACTGGAATGGAAATATTAGGTAGACAGCTAAATCTTCGACGGATCTCTAGCTCCAAAAAGGGATGAATCCAAAGCTGTGAGACTCAAGTTGATTCAAGCGTAAAGCAAAACACAAAACACTCGAGTCAGGACATACATACTTATAAAATGTAAATCAATTCAAGTGAACTGCAAAAGAAATGCATTGGTAACTTAAAGGATGCTTGGGATCGTCCATCCTCTAAGGATTCGTTAAACTATCTACTATGTAGTAATATATGCTATTAATAATGTCTAAAGTAATTTAAACTATTAAAATGACGTTAAGGCGTAACATTTTCCCCCTTAATACATCTTATATATTCTCATAGTGACGTAGCGGATAATAACAAAACGATATAGATCGATGAAAGTAGCAAACAGTGGATTGAAGATACTGAAATGCCCAAATTCGTTGATCACAAAGATACCGAATTCTAGCTATCTTCGACACGTTGATCGCGCACGATACCGTGAAAGAAGATCTACAATTCTTCAGACGTTGATCAAGCGCACTTGATACCGTGAATTGGCTTCAACGATCGTTGATTCGAGCGCAGTCGAATAACCGAAAGTGGAGATAGGAGATCACACTCAACTATCAATTTAGATGAAAGCACACAGCAATCAAAACAAAGTTTTATTCAACAATCACTAACTATTACAAATGAACCCATATGCCTATTTATAGGCTTACAACTCACGCCCCTTACAACGACTTACGACTTAACTAGGTCGTTGCCGACCTAACAGATACCACACACCTCAATTACAGCGACTTACGACTTACACTAGGTCGTTGCCGACCTAACAAACACCACACATCTCAAAACAGTACGCGACTTAAACATAGCGACCTAAAGACAACACGACCCAAACTGGAGCGGCTTACAAGCTACAGTGGTATGAGAAATCCCAGCGCTTGATCTTCAGCGACCTAAAATCATCAACGACTTAACTTCGACCGCGACCTAACAAATGCAACAACATACGACTTATGAGTTAGGTCGTTCGCGACCTACAGAAGTTATAACCAGAATTCTTCCCAATCCTCTTCATACGACCTAACTAGGTCATAGGTCGTTACAAGGACCTATCACTTGGTAGCTATCTGAACGTCCTTCCTTGTAACGACCTAACTCCGAACGACTTATCAAGTTGACTCGTTCTTCATTAAGTCGCGAAATCCCACTAGGTCGTAGCCGACCTAAAACATCTTCAGTAGGTCGTTGCCGACCTAAATCTTCTTTCTTAGGTCGTTGCCGACCTAAAACTTCTGAACGACCTAAAACCGAAGCTTTATTAACTCGTGTTGCCCCTTGGTTAGGTCGTTTTGTCCCTTTGTTAGCGCTTGTAGCTATAGGTCGTAGACGACCTAAATATGCCGAGCGACTTAAGGCTTGGTTAAGTCGTTGCTCCTTCCCATGTGACCTGTTAGGTCGTTCCTCCTCCTCACGTGACCCGTTAGGTCGGGGCCAACCTTCATTAACTCATGAACGACCTAAGCCTTGTGCTTCCGTAGGTCGTGCTGCATCATCCCCCCTGGTTGACAGAAATTCGACCTCGAATTTTCACCATCTTCTTCCACAACAAGTTCAGCTCCATGGTACGGAATTAAATATTTGACGTTGAAAACATCAGAAGTATGAACATCTTCTGGTAACTTCAATTGGTACGCATTCTCATTGATTTTCTTTAGAATTTCAACTGGACCAATTTTCCGCGCCTTCAATTTATTGTTCGTTCCCATCGGAAAACGATCTTTTGTCAACACTGCATAAACCAAATCACCTTCGTTAAATTCAACACTTCGTCGCTTCAAATCTGCATTTCTCTTATACTTCTCATTTGCCTTCACCAATCGTTCCTGAACGATTTTATGACATTCAGTTAATTCATCAACAAAATCAACAGCCTGTTTAACCGTCCCCTTCGGTTGTGGTACTACCGCCAAATCCAACGGTCCCCTTGGCAAACTTGAATATACAATTTGAAATGGACTGTAACCTGTGCTTCTATTAACCGCATGATTATGTGCAAACTCTGCTTGGCATAACTTCATGTCCCAACTTCTCAGATTATCTTTCACCAAACATCGTAACAAATTTCCCAATGATCTATTAACCACCTCCGTTTGCCCATCGGTTTGCGGATGGTAAGCGCTACTAAATTTCAGCTTCATTCCAACCATCTTCCACAAACTTAGCCAAAAATGACTCAAAAATCTGGTATCCCTGTCTGAAACAATAGACTCCGGCAACCCATGTAAACGATAGATTTCTTTAAAGAACAACTGAGCAACACGAACAGCATCCGCCGTCTTCTTACAAGCAATAAAATGCGCCATTTTCGAAAACCGGTCAACCACCACATAAATTGAATCGTTACCCCTTTGAGTTCTAGGCATTCCCAAAACAAAATCCATACTCACATCAACCCAAGGTTTAGTCGGTATAGGTAACGGCATATACAATCCTGCATTGGTCGCTGCTCCCTTCGAAATCTGACAGATACGACATCTCTCCACAAACCTTTCCACCTCTTTCCTTATTGACGGCCAAAAATAAGATTGAGAAATTAACTGCAAAGTACGATCTCTACCCACATGGCCTTCTTCATGTAGCTCCTTTATAATCTTCATTCTCAAACTACAATCCGGTACGCATAAACGATTTCCTTTAAACAGAAAACCATCCACCAATACAAACTCATCAGCATTCCCCTCCTTGACTTTTTCAACAAAGTTCATAAAGTAAGGATCTTCTTCAATCAGGTCTGGCAACAATTCAAACCCTGTCACTTCAACCTTATTGTAGTCAACAAGTGATTCCTTCTGCTCAATACATCTGCTACACGATTCGTAATTCCCGATTTATGTTTCACAACAAACGTAAATTGCTGCAGATAAGCAATCCACGATGCATGCCTTGCTGAAATCTTATCCTGCCCTTGTAAGTGCTTCAACGCTTCATGACCAGTGTAAAGAACAAACTCTTTCTGAAAGAGATAGTGTCTCCAGTGTTTTACAGCTTGAACCACAGCATAAAATTCCACATCATACGTGCTATATCTCATCTTCGCTCCCGACAGCTTGTCACTAAAATATGCAATAGGACGCCCCCTCTGACTCAACACTCCTACAATCCCAACCTTTGATGCATCAGTGTGTAGCTCAAACAACAACTGAAAATCTGGTAATACAAGAATCGGTGCTGACGTCAAAAGCTTCTTAATTCGTTCAAAAGCAACCCCTGCTTCCTTTGACCATATAAACTGTTTTCCCTTCATACAATCCGTAACAGGCGCCATCACACTACTGAAGTGTGGAATAAACCTCCGATAGAATGAAGCCAACCAGTGAAAACTTCGGACTGCAGTTATCGTCTTAGGGTTGTGGCCAATTTCTGACTGCCTCAACTTTACTCCGGTCCACCTGTATACCTTCCTCCGAAATAACATAACCCAGAAATAAAACACTATGCGTCATGAACACGCATTTCTTCGTAGCAGCATAAAATTGTTCCTCACGAAGAATAATCCGCACTTCCCTCAAATGTTGAACATGCTCCTCCATACTCCTGCTATATATCAGAATATCATCAAAATACACCACCACGAACTTCCCAATGAATGGTCTAAAGATTTGATTCATCACCCGCATGAACGTACTAGGCGCATTTGATAAACCAAATGGCATAACCAACCATTCGTATAGACCCTCCCTGGTTTTAAAAGCTGTCTTACATTCATCACCTGGTCTAATACGAATTTGATGATATCCGCTCTTTAAATCAATCTTCGAAAAGATAGTTGCCCCACTCAACTGATCTAGCAAGTCATCCAACCTTGGCATTAGAAATCTATATCTCACCGTAATCTTATTCAATGCTCTACTGTCTGTGCACATCCTCCACGTCCCGTCCTTCTTCGGTACTAACAAAGCTGGCACAACACATGGACTTAAACTTTCCTGCACACGTCCCTGCTCAAGCAACTCTTCCACCTGCCTCCTCAACTTTTCATGTTCCTTCGGACTCATTCGATAATGTGGTCTATGCGGTAATACTGCTCCCGGAACAAGATCGATTTGATGTTGAATGTCTCCCAGTGGAGGTAACTCCTTAGGCAACTCTTCTGGAAATACATCCTCAAATTCTTTCAAAAATGGCTTCGCTTCTTCTGGAATTTCAACCTCTTCACTGCTCTCACGCCCTATCAACAAGTACACTTCAGGTTCCTCTTCGACTTCCCTGACAAACTCCTTCAAAGATAATAAGGTTTTCAGCTCTTCAATCTCCTCCAACTTGCTTTCCTTCTGTTGTTGCTTCTTGGGAACTAAAGTGATTTTGGTACCTTCAAACACAAAACTATAGCTGTTAGCACGACCATCATGTTGTACTGCTCTATCAAACTGCCACGGTCTGCCCAAAAGCAAATGACAAACATCCATCTCAACTACATCACACCAGATCTCATCTTTATATTTCTTCCCAATAGAAAATTTAACACAAGCTCTTCGCCCAACTTTCACCTCATCACCCTTCCTCAACCATGCTAACTTGTACGGTTTAGGATGCTTCTCAGTTTTCAAATCCAACTTCTTCACAGCCTCTGTGGAAATAATATTATCACAACTTCCAGCATCAATAACAAATTTGCAAACCCTTCCAAGAATAGTACATGTAGACTGAAAAATGTTATTCCTCAACCAGCTAGAATCATCTTCTTGCTTTGGGGTTAGACAAATCCTCCTCATCATCAAATTACAACCTTCGTCTCCCGATGCTTCCTCTTCCTCCTCATCATATGGTGAATTGGAACATTCAGCTTCTTCCTCCTCATTCTCAGCTTCTACTATCATTGCTCTCTTCTTCGGCTTTGGACACTCATTGCTTTTATGACCCATCTCCTGGCAATTGTAGCATTTGAAACCATTGTTAATCTTCGCCTTCTCACCCTCCTTCACCACGGGTTTACTGACATATTTAGGAACATTAGAACTTCCACTAACACCCTTCACTTGATTGTTAGAATTAGTAAACACACCACCTCCACGCCTTCCCTGCTTTTCCCAAGCCAAAGCCTTTTGATGTGCTTCTGCCACAGATCTTGGATCAAACATATTAACCATATCCTGGATCTGCATTCGCAACCCTCCAACAAATCTGGCAGTCAGTTGTTCTTCCGTCTCCATAATATCATTTCTAGCAATGAGTTGGTAAAATTCATCTGCATAATCATTAACCGATTTCGTCCCCTGCCTGAGATTCTGCAATCTTTGATACATGAGTGACTGATAGTTGTAAGGTAAAAATGTAGCTCTCATCTTCATCTTCTCCCAAGATTCTATCTTTGACTTCCCCATTCGTTCACGAGTAAGTTTAGTTTGCTGCCACCATGCTAAAGCTCTTCCCCTCAACCTAGTAGCAACCAACTTCACTCGACGATTCTTCGGAACCTCCTTGAACTCAAAGACTTCTTCAACATTTGATAACCAGTCTAAGAACTCCTCGACAACCATTCCACCTTTAAATTCAAGAATCTCCATCTTCATCCCCGACTCCCAACGTTGATCATCATCAGCATCTCAATATGAATTTCGAACTTGTTCTCGATGCATACTTCCTCTATCACCATTAAACTCCTCATCAAAATCAGATCCATATCGTTGTCGATCACGTCGTCCAACATCTCTACCACCACCACTCCTACTACCAACATCCCTTCGATCACGATCATCAACATTCCTCCTACTTCGATTGTCATCACTTCTATGATCTTGACTTTCTCTCCTCTCCCGATCCGAATGTGATGAAACTCTACTACCCCCATGGTTTGATTCAGGTGAAACTCTCCTTCTACTTTGATTTATTTCAAGCATCATTCTCTCTAACCGTCCGATTCCTTCATCAAACTTTTCGTGCATACGTTGCTCCATTTGATCGGCCTCTTCCCTTCGATACAACGCTTCTATATTTTGATGGCGGTTAGCTCTTTAAGGTGGCATGATTGACTCAACACAATCTTCAAAACTTCACAACTTTCCAAACCCCACACACAAACAAAGCACGGCTTCAAACTTCAAATACTTGGCTCCAAGACTCGATTTAGCTATGATTGGCTAAAACAAGCTCTGATACCAAAACTGACGCAGCGGATAATAACAAAACGATATAGATCGATGAAAGTAGCAAACAGTGGATTGAAGATACTGAAATGCCCAAATTCGTTAATCACAAAGATACCGAATTCTAGCTATCTTCGACACGTTGATCGCGCATGATACCGTGAAAGAAGATCTACAATTCTTCAGACGTTGATCAAGCGCACTTGATACCGTGAATTGGCTTCAATGATCGTTGATTCGAGCGCACTCGAATAACCGAAAGTGGAGATAGGAGATCACACTCAACTACCAATTTAGATGAAAGCACACAACAATCAAAACAAAGTTTTATTCAACAATCACCAACTCTTACAAATGAACCCATATGCCTATTTATAGGCTTACAACTCATGCCACTTACAACGACTTACGACTTAACTAGGTCGTTGCCGACCTAACAGACACCACACATCTCAAAACAGTATGCGACTTAAACATAGCGACCTAAAGACAACACGACCCAAACTGGAGCGGCTTACAAGCTACAGTGGTATGAGAAATCCCAGCGCTTGATCTTCAGCGACCTAAAAACATCAACGACTTAACTTCGACCGCGACCTAACAAATGCAACAACATACGACTTATGAGTTAGGTCGTTCGCGACCTACAGAAGTTATAACCAGAATTCTTCCCAATCCTCTTCATACGACTTAACTAGGTCGTAGGTCGTTACAACGACCTATCACTTGGTAGCTATCTGAACGTCCTTCCTTGTAACGACCTAACTCCGAACGACTTATCAAGTTCACTCGTTCTTCATTAAGTCGCGAAATCCCACTAGGTCGTAGCCGACCTAAAACATCTTCAGTAGGTCGTTGCCGACGTAAGTCTTCTTTCTTAGGTCGTTGCCGACCTAAACTTCTGAACGACCTAAAACCGAAGCTTTGTTAACTCATGTTGCCCCTTGATTAGGTCGTTTGTACCTTTGTCAGCGCTTGTAGCTATAGGTCGTAGACGACCTAAACATGCCGAGCGACTTAAGGCTTGGTTAAGTCGTTGCTCCTTCCCATGTGACCTGTTAGGTCGTTCCTCCTCCTCACGTGACTCGTTAGGTCGGGGCCGACCTTCACTAACTCGTGAACAACCTATGCCTTGTGCTTCCGTAGGTCGTGCTGCATCACATAGTATATACAGTAACGTAATCCTGCCCATACTAGACGCTGTAAAAGGGCACTCCATATGTATGGTACAAAACGAACTCGTAGAAGGTGCGCTAGGGTAGGTGACATGGCACAACTAAGAAATGCCAGGGTAGATATACCAAGTACACTTCTGGACTGTTGGTAACGCATAGCTGCAATTACTGCCCAACTCGATTCACACTCCTGAATCAAAGGTGTGCACCAAATCAATCACAATTTAATAAAATGGCTAACGATGAAGTGTGTCCGATCGGAGTAGCTACCTCACTTGGGCCATCGATTGCTCTTGTTTTAGCCACCTCATGCGAACTCACGGGAGTTAGGTCCATGTAGATATACCTTTAGGATCTTCGCTACCATCCAACTTCATTCTGGAATCTCCACCATGTACACAGTTGTTAATGTGGTTTTTGGTATTGGTAGAGAGTATGCCAATATCCAATCCCGGTCTCTTTGACAACCAATTGTTATTATAAGCCATGGTTATATAAATTTCAAATGGTTTATATTCCGAATCAAACATATTCCTTTCAAAACCATATAAATTCGATATCATTATTCTTTTCAAATAATATTCATTTTTCAAAAGTCGTAACACTTCCAAATTCATTTAATTATAACCCCTTGAAACATAAAGGTTTAGGGATCATAACACTTTAAAATAAAACCCTTAGAACCATAATATATAATCCTTTACAAAAATGTAGCATTTTGAAAATGTCACTTTTAAGAAAATGCAGCAGTACATAAGTGCTACGTAAGGATTCGCAACAGTGCAGAACTGTTATGGTAGGAATTCACAACAGTGCAAAAGTGCTACTGTAAGAATCCGCGGCACTGTTACTGTAAGAATCCATAGCAGTGTAGATTTGTTACAGTAAGGAAATCACAGTAGTGCAAAATTGTTACAGTAAGAAATCACAGCAGTTTTGAATTGTTACCGTAAGAAATTGCAACAGTTTTGAATCATTACTGTAATACTTCTTACTACCATAGTTCATGCAATCAAATAGTATATATATTTACAGTTCTTATCATAGTCGTTCTATCATTCCTATTATATTACTCAAATTTAGATATTTGGTCATTAAAGAAACAACACTTTTAGTTAAATCACTTTTTTCTAGAATATCCAATTTCAAAGCCGAAATCCTTACGCTAAATTAAAAGTATTTTAACTTACACTTTATTTCTTTCAGTAAATAGCATTTTATTCTTTTATTCTGCGCAGTTAAAGCGCTTGGCAGATTCAAAGCGGTGGAGGTGCAAAAAGTCATAGCGGGGATACAGCGAGGATATAGCGGGATATAGCGGATAGCTCTAAAATAGCATATAAAACTCGTACTTAATGTTTTTACAAATATATAAATGGTAATTAAATGAAAAATTATCATTCAATTGAATTATAATTAATACATGTATGATTTTAAACAAAAAACATGTGCGAATATACTTTAAATAAATGTAAAACTGTTATATAACATAATGAATTTAGTAGAATACTAGAGTATTTTTATTTCTAAAAATATATTAAAAATTAAATCAAATAAATTAGTTTCATAATTTTTATAATGTATAAATGCAATTTTTTAATTCATTTTATTAAAGAAGATATAGCGGAAATAGCAAAATATAGGGGAATAGCGGGATATAGTGGAAATAGCGGGGATTAAAGCGGAAAGGCTATATTTTGGGGCTATATGGAAAAATCATAGCGGTAGAAATCCGCTATGAGATATTGCGGGGTTATAGCGAGGTAATAACGGGGCATTAACTGCACAGCTTTTATTACCCATGTTATACCATTTACCTTAGTTTAGACTTGCTTGTCAAAGCTAATTCTAACTTACATTTTTCCCACAAAACATTTATCATTTTAATTACTATTACATGTTAAAACTTATCATTTATAGCTTAGAATAAAATAAAATAATTAAGTTGAATCAGAATATTAAATTCCAATTAACCTTCATACTGCAAATTATATTCCAAAATTTACATTCTCAACTCTTTATTTCTTATAAAAATCTTAACCCATATTTTTTTTACAGAAATCATTACATTAAATTTTAGTTGTGATTCATATATAAAAATCCAAAATACTTAATAATTTTTAGAATAATCATTTTAAGTCAACCACAAAGTCTGTATAAAATTCTCTAACCTAGGGCCAAGTAAATACGGATATATATCATTTCAATCCGCAATTTATTTAATTTTCGGGTTTTATATCATTTCAAACCCGCAATCCCAAGTCAAATAAAATTGCTCAGCCTATCATTTCAGCCCATAACAATTTTTCCTTAATCTAAAGATTATATGTATCATTTCAATCCATAGTGAAGGAACTTGCAGTGTGAGAACAAAATATTAAGTAAACATAACAATATTCAACATATCATGGCATATGTTCAAAACAGGTATAATACGATATGAAATAACATAATAAAATCATATGAATAACATAATATAAACATATGAAATAACATGATATAGACAAAGGTGAAATGTCAAACTTGCATATACATATCCTCACAATTCAATTGTCATCAATTCACCAAAATTATAAGCATGTTGTCAAGAGTGATTACTCATCTTTCTTTGGTTAGAAAAGTGATTCAAAGCGCAACATAACGACGACAAATTACAGACAAGCTTGAGTGAGAGGAGAATCCAACGACGCTTCGAAAAAAATAAATTAAATTCCGTATGTAAACAAATAATTCACATAGAAAAATAAAATAGAAAATTATATATTTGCAAAATACATAGAAGAGGGCTTGCATAAGGGGTGCATAGGTTTGGTCTAGAGGTGGTTTGAGTTAGGTTAGGCCTGGCCATAGGGTTTGGGGTAGGGTTAGGCTCATCCTAGGGATTTTGGACTAGATTTTGTATTGCAAAGGCTTGGGTTAGGTTTGGTTAGGCTAGGGTTTTGAGAGGTGGAGGCTCGGCTTTGGTAGGGTTTGTGATGGCAAGGCTCGGTTTTGGTTAAGGTTTTGGAGAGGTGGTGGCCGAAAATAGAGAAGGAGAGATGGAGGCCGAAATTGGTGAAGAGAAAAGGGGAAAAAGCAAGGAGGAGAAGTGGGTTTTGGTTGGAGTTTGGTGATGGGAAGGTGATGGAATAGGTAAGGTCGAAATTGCAAGGGAAGAAGAAGGAAAAATTTAAAGGAGAAGAGGAAGAAGGTCTAGGGTTTTGAGGAGGAAGATGAAGAAGACTTACATTTTTATGTGGAGGCACAAATGAATGGATGAAGAGGCTAACCAAAACCCTACGATCTTATATAGTCATCTCAACCGGTGGCTTCTCATCTACTAAAGAGGTTTCTGGCCCATTAATACAAGCCCAAACAAATCAATATGTAAATAAGATAGAAGTTATAGGGAAAATAACTGCGTGTAATACGACAAAAGTTGCAAAATTTAAGGAGTAGAAATCAAAACTTAACAAAACGGAAAATTGAGGAAATGTTAGAATTAAATTCATCTTCTTAAAAAAGTAAAAGTTAAAATTTCAAATTTTAAAATTTTCACAGAAAGTCAATTTTTGACCAAAGTTGACCATAATTTTCGTTTTAAGAAAAATCTTTATTTTATTAAATTTGGAAGAACATTTCAAATCAAAACTCAAAATATATACATTAAACTTCCAAATTTATCGATTTTAAAATAAATATATTCAAAATTTCAAATGAATTTCCTTTTAAAATATGTTCAAAATTAGCAGGTTGTTACATTTCCAGTTTATTTCTTTCCTATTTCTTTTGTTATCCTTATTTATGCTAGAACTTTTGTAGAGTCTGTTACTTTTTTCTTGCTTAAAGACTCTAGTAATTACTATCGTTCACTAGACTTTTAGTCCGACCCACTCCTACATTTTCCATTTTTCCCTCCATAGGCAATCAAAAGAGAAGTCAGTAGATTGTTGTTGCTTAGAGTTTTGTTGGAAGAGATTTCTACCATGTATTTCTTTTATATTCAGCTTTTGTTCATTCTATGTACTGGCTTATTACGAGGGATATTATGTACTCTGATTTTTGAGACTATGAGATTTTGTTTATGAGACATATTGGATTTTTTGACATGTATGTGGTGTTTGGTATTTGACTTATTTATGAAGCAATCATGGAGTTTTGTTAAGCTATTATTTTAAGTTTCTGCTGTTTTTATCTATATTTGTCTTGTAAATCTTAGTCTCTATTAGCTTTAGTTATACCAACAACGCACCGCACCTTAGTGTGTCCTTTTGGGTATATTAAGGGGTGTGGCGGTGTTTTAGCTAACCTCCCACGGTCGATCACTAGCGTTCGACTCGTAGGAAGTTCAGGTCGACCGTTGGCCTTTGTTTGGTGAATAAATATGTGCATGTGATATGGTTTATTTAATCATTTATTTCATTTCTTTTACATCCGATCGCTCTAATTTGTTTCCTACTTTATATATTTTCTCAAATCTTATTTAACGTTAAAATTTCAATGTCTAAGTTTCCATTAACTTTAGTAATTAACGTTAATTGGCTTTTAGTGTAATGGCCCATTTTTCCACGACAATAAACCATACATGTATAACTCAAAATGCATGAAAAGACGGATCATTAAGGTTAGAAAAAAATAAGTACAGAATAAAATCTCACTTGAATGGAATAACATATATTATTTCAATAATAATCTTTACAGCGGAAAATTTTAAAATATAATATCAGAGTTTAACCTAGATTAAGCTTGGACAGTTATAACACCTGCCCTTACAAATGCCGACAAACAAAGAAACAAATACAATAGATGTAGCGGATAATAGAATACGTCCATACGATGATGAAGAACTCCACCTCTCCTCTGGAAACTCCGACCATCTTCAACTCAACCTGAAACTACTTGGATCTGACCCGAGTATTAAAAATACCTGGATTAGGCTTGGTAAACCAGTGTGAGATACTCGAAATTTTAAATGACTATGTTATCAAAACCTTTGAAAAGAAGGGTATCTCATAAGACCATGCCCACACATAAACACGGAATGTTTTTACCTTATGATAACCAAAACACTTTCATACCAAATACACTTGATATTATTTTTAATGACATTCTTTAGAAAACACTTTTCAAATAAACTTATTCAAATAAGGTATCAATATCTGGACTAAGTCAAAGGTAATAACCGGACTGGGTCAACGGAATATATCGAACGGAATATACGGTACCCGAAAGGGGGTAGCTGAAATGTTTGCAAGTCATTAAAGCTATTTTGGAAATATAATCAAAACCGTAATCTCGTACTGGGTTTTGATTTCAAACATGATAGGGAACTAGTGGAAAGATCAATCTATATCCACGGCTTATGTCTAAGACTTGGACGCCATTATACAATAACACAAATGGTAAAAAGTGGATACAATCTCAATGACATCTAAGGACTCGGACTTCGCACATCCTAGCCATGAGGCCCAGACGTATCTGGTACCTAGGGCTCAGAACATCTAATAACCCAAATCACTGCTATTCGAAATGCAAGCATACATCGGACTACATAGAATCCCATCATAACCGGGATGTGAGGCTTGTAAGGGTACGATCAATTTCTTCAAAGCCACGCTTTTCATAAAAAACCATGCTTTGATCATAACAGGTTCTGCTGTGAATGCCACATTACCATTCCTTTGATCACTATTTGACTCCCACAAGCATACAACCTCCGAGCTCGTATGTCTCAGAGAAGGGTGTTAAGCGAAGAGAAGTTGCCTTCTCCGCCACCATAGATGTACATTTATAAAAGTCAAACGTTGTGTCTTAGAAATGCAATGTTGGACATTCGTCCATTCAAGTTTGTTCTAGGACTAAACGAAATCGAAGGCACTTTCCTTGTCCATTACTAGGCGAGAAGCTCTTTCAATCCGAAAAATCTCCACAACGGGAAGATTACTACTATAAATAACTCTATAATGGAATCTACCCAGAGCATGTTCAACAAGCAATCCTCATGCTATGAAGATCCACGGTCTTCAATAATCATCATCTTCAACATATCTTCACTTTCGAACGTATACATTGTTTCGAAGTGGTTTTCGAATAGGAATCATTCAAATCCAACTCAGTTCCTCCGAAGCCAATCGTCGATTTAAAAAGATGTTAAGTTCATATGTGGACATCAATCATCAGTCACTTACTTCATCTTTTATTTAAAACAAATATCTTTCTTAGATATATTACTTTCAATTTATTCAATTTTCTTCTCAAATGTATATGGAATCATTAAGCCTCATTTATCAAATCATTTGGTTTATTTAAACCTTTCTTAAATCCTGGAATAATTCCAAATCATTTTCTCTTTTACTTAGGAGAACCTTTCCAAATCATTCATTAAATCTTAATCAAAGATTTCTTATATTCAAGTTATAACTTTTAACTTAGGAAAAATGTTCCCAAATCATTCGTTAAACCTTAATCAAAGATTTCTTATAATAAAGTTATACTTTTAACTTAGAGAAAATATTACCAAATCATTCACTAGATCTAAATCAAAGATTTTTTTCTTAACTTCAAATCATATTCTTGCAAATCGAAGTTTTTCATAATAGAGCACTACTGCCATCTTAGATATGGTCAATTTCACCTTTAGGGACTAATGGAAAGTTTCATCTTTGGGGGCTAATAGAAACTTTCACCTCCAGGGACTAATGGCAAGTAATCCTACATTATGAAGATCTTTGTCATCAAAACGTTTTATTTCGAAAATTAGTTTGAAGTGATTTTCGGATAGGAATCTTCCAAATCCGATCTCGGTTCCTTTGTGCAAATCATCGATAAAAAGATGTTAAGCGGTTATTTAACATTCAAAGAATTTGTTTCTTTTCATTTATCGTGGAAAAACTTAAATATGATATTTTAGAGCATCCAGGCTTTCCTTTCGATCTATTCCATCCCTCGCCTAAAAAGAGAAAACATAGGCCATGTTAGTTCAAGGAACTAGTTGCTCCATCCCTAACTTTAGTTAAACACCTTGTTTTATCTTCGTAAATCTCCCAGGCGGGACAAATGTACTAGTCATTTCTGCATACTCCGTTTGTTATTACATTCAATATTCTTCACTTTTTGTTTGAGTGTTATAAACAATTCATCTTAACATTTTATTCAAAATCTTATTAAAACTTCCAAATCATCTTTACATTATTAATTATTCCTTTAAAATCATTTAAAAAATATTTAGGAAAGAATTGTTAAGTTTAGAACTACATTTCAAAAGGTTATAGAATTCGCAGCATAATAGTGCTGCGGAAAGTGCTATATAAGCTTATTTAATTTAAACAACTTTTAAATATTTGAAAATTCATATTTTCCTTTCCAAATCTCTTTTAAACCATTTTAGTAGGTTTATCAAATTTATTTCATATTTTTAAAACATCTAAAATATCAATTTTAAACTTTGGTCACTTTACCGCAAACGTGCGATTTTTCTGGAAAATTCGTTTTGGACATATTTAAAATATACAAGATGAAATTTTGATTTTCTTTCTTTATTTCTTTAAACATATTTAAATGTTTATAAAACATTTCTAACTCATTTTAAAACTTTTCCAAAAGGTTTAAGAATTCCATATACACTATGTTGATACGCGAAGATTTTGATCAATGACAAATGTGCTTCAACAAACAAGGAAGAAATTTGTGCAAAGCTAAAGGAAGATCGATGAAGACCAAATAAACATAAGTATGTTTTTATATATAGATTTATTTTTAAAATCTATCCTCAAGAGACATGCACGAACACTAGAAAACATTTTATAAACTTCATTTTTTATTTGAGTTTTCACTGTGCATATTTTATAAGTTCAGTCGACTGAACAGGAATAGCCAGTCGACTGAAACTGGAACAAATATATAAACATGCACAGTTTCAGTCGACTGAATTTCCTGCATAGTCGACTGAATTTGTTCCCGAAAATTTTACTTCATATTTTCAGTTGACTGAATTCCCTGCTCAGTCGACTGAATTTGAACCTACGAATTTTCTCTGAAAAGACACCTTATTCCTCATAAGAGTTGCAACCATTCATCATGGAAATGGAAGCATATCTTGTTTTCAATCTTTGACAACAAATGCACCTCTTCTACAAGTATATATACATGATTCTAACATCATTTAATTCATCGAATTCTCTTGCTTTAATCTTACTATTCTCTTGTTCATATTCTCTAGATATTCACAAAGCAACCACCAATCTATTGCTTGAATCACTGTTTTGTTTATAACATTCTTTTGATTCATAGCAATTCACATTTCCTAAATCTTCACAAACACATTGCATACTCTCGAGGATAAGATTATAGGAATATTGTACTACATTAGACTCATTAGTGTTGACAAGAATACAACAAGTCGAATATTGTATTTTAGTAATTGAGTTGAAGTCCTCTTCGGTAGTTGAGGCAAGAAATCCCGTTCGGTTGTTCGGGTAACTTGTAAACCTATTCCTCCGGGTGAAGTGAGGGTGTTAGTTAGTGAAATTCCTAAGTGAAGCTTAGGGACTAGACGTAGGACTAGAGGTCCGAACCAGTATAAAATCCTATTGTCTCCTTGCATTTACCTACTTTATCTACCTAGACTATTCCGTTATTCCACATTACACAATCCTACCGCATAGCATCTTTCAATTGGTATCAAAGCGAGGCCGTCCTATAACCATAACACCGTTATTAGACATATTGATAATATGGAAAATAACGCAAGTACAAGCACAACATTTGCCTATAGTTCTACATTTGCAGAAGGACAATCTACCCAAAGACCCCCTATTCAATGGAGTAAACTACAACTATTAGGCTACAAGGATGAGGATTTATATGCAAGCAACAAGTTTCGAAGCCTGGAATGCTACTCAAGCAGAGTTTGTTGTACCCACGACCGATTATCCTACATGGACATAAACTCAGAAGAATGAAGCTAGTGCAAATGCCAAAGCTATGAATATGCTATTTTGCGCCCTGGATAGAAATGAATTCAACCGTGTTAGCTTATGTACTACTGCATATCAGATATGGGAAACACTTAAAGTCATACATGAAGGCACAAACAAGGTTAAACAAACAAAGATATCCATGCTGAAGAATCAATTCTAAAACTTTAGAATGCGACAAAATGAATCCATCAATGACATGTACTCAAGATTTCAAGACATTCATCATGCTCTAATCGGACCAGGAGAAAGATACACGGACTTTGACATTGTGTCTAAGGTTCTAAATTGACTCACTGATGAATAGGAGAGAAAAGTACTAGCAATCGAGGAAGCAAATGATCTATCTACAATGAAACCAGAAGAATTGATTGGAAATCTTATGTCGTATGAAGTAAATATGCAAGCTAAGAAAGACCAAGCTTAAGAAAGAAAGAATGTTGCTTTTCATGCGCAAAAGGAAGAATCAGAGTCTGAAGATGAGGATCTAGCATTTATAGCCAAAAATTTCAAGAAATTCTTAAATTATAGAAAAGGAAACAAAAACGGATTCAAAAAGAACTTCTTGAACAAACCGTCATCCTCAAATATAGAATGCTTCAATTGTCTCAAGAAAGGACACATGCAAAAAGATTGTCAAGAACAAATGAAGGAAAATCAGAAAAGCTTCAACAACAAAAACAAGAAGGATAAATTCAAAAAGAAGGCATTTTCTGTAACATGGGACGATTCAGATTCATCTTCATCCGAAAATGATAGTGATAGCGACAATGGACAGGCAAATGTATGCTTCATGGCTCAAGATTCTGAGGTAAGTAATTTAACTTTCGATGATTTAATTGAAGTAAACAATGAACTTTTAAGCACAATAAAAATTCTTAAAAAGAAAATTAAGGAAATTCGTGAAAATCAAAACAAAACTAAGTTTGAGAGAGATATGTTAAATGATGAAAAGAAAATTCTTGAAGAAGAACTTGAAAATTTTCAAGAATCTTATTCAAATTCGGAAACTCAATTATCACTTTTAAGTCAAGAAATTGAAACTCAAAAGAAAAAGAATGGTGTACTTGTTTCTGAAAATCACGAGTTAAAATTTAAGATTAAAGATGTTGAATTAGAAAACAATAGTCTTCAAGCTAAATTAGATGACATCACTAAAAATGTTTCTAACTTTAACAAAGGAAGAGAAAATTTATCTAAGATATTAGAAAATTCTCAAACATCTTCAAACAAACAAGGTTTAGGGTATAAAAAAGAGTCAAAAATTCCTAATAAGAAAAATATAAAACTTAACAGGAATGTTGATTCAAAACAACAAATATTGCTAAAGAAACCTTTTAAAACAAAAGTAGAAACCAAGGTAGTTAAAATTTGGGTACCAAAGACTAACAATGTGTTAATAAGAAATAAATATATTAAAACATTTATGAATAATGTTCATCATAATGAAAACTATATTTATAAAAAGGATACTAAACCAAATTGGGTTTGGTTTCCTAAACTCTAACTTTTTAGGACCCTATTAAAAGGTGTGTACCAATAATTTCATATTTATTTTCAGGTCCTACTCAAAAAGAAGAAATGGATATTAGACAGTGGTTGTTCAAAACACATGACCGGAGACAAAGATATGCTTACAAACATCACATACTTTGATGGTGGCTCGGTTACCTTCGGAGACAATTCAAAAGGCTATATCATTGGCAAAGGAGATGTGAACAATTGCGGTACATCAAATTTACCTTTTATAACAAATGTTTCATTAGTTGAAAATTTAAAACATAATTTACTTAGCATAAGTCAACTGTGTGACAAAGGTTTTAAAATAACTTTCTCAGATAATAAATGTAGTATTTTTGATCAAAACCAAAATCTTGTTTTTGAAGGAAATAGAGATAGAAATATTTATGTTCTAAATATGAATATTAATCATAATACAAGTATGTGTTTACTAGCCAAAGATAATGATCCTTGGTTATGGCACAAAAGATTTTGTCATATAAATTTTAAAACTATTAGAAAACTTTCTAAAAATGAATTAGTAAGAGATTTACTCAAAATAAACTTTAAAATAAATAATCTTTGTGACGATTGTCAAAAAGGAAAATTAACGAAATCATCCTTCAAATCTAAGAAAAATATTTCAACTTTACAACCATTATAATTACTACATATGGATTTATTTGGACCAACACAAGTTCAATCCATTAATCATAATCGATACGTATTTGTAATAGTTGATGATTTTTCAAGATATACATGGACTGTTTTTATGAAAAATAAAAGTGACACTTTTGAGCATTTTAAAACATTTGTCAAAATAATTCAAAACACTAAAGATTTGAAAATTAAAAATATTCAAAGCGATCATGGAGGCGAATTCGAAAATGAAGCTTTTGAAACTTTTTGTAAAAAGAAAGGAATAAATCATAACTTTTAATTTCCTAGAACTACTCAACAAAATGGAGTTGTAGAGAAAGAATAGAACATTACAAGAATGCGCAAGAACATTATTGAATGGATGTTCTCTACCAAAACATTTTTGGGCAGAAGCCGTTGCTACTGCATGTTATTAAATAGAATATCAACTAGACCATTAACTAAAAATACTTCTTATGAACTATTTAATAATAAAAAGCCAAATATATCCTATTTTAAAATATTTGGATCAAAATATTTCATTTTAAATACAAAAGATCAACTAGGAAAATTCGATTCAAAAGCCGACAAAGGAATTTTCGTAGGATACTCAAAACGAAGTAAAGAATATCGAGTATTTAATAAACGAACAAACTTAATTGAAGAAACTTTGCATATATCCTTTGATGAAAATTTTAATAAAAATTTAAATATAAAAGATGATGAAGAATTGATAAATATAGAAGAAACAAACCTTGAAAATAATAATAATGAACTAAGATCTCCTCCTAGAATATTACGAGATCATCCAACTCAAAATATAATAGGAGAAATAAATTCTCAAGTTAGAACAAGAAATCAACTAAATCAAATGGGTCATGTAGCTTTCATGTCATCAATAGAACCTAAAAATCCTAAAGAAGCATCAACAGATGATTATTGGATTATCGCAATGCAAGAAGAATTAAATCAATTTGAACGTAACGATGTTTGGGAATTAGTTCCTTGTCCTAATAATCAATCAGTAATAGGAACAAAATGGATTTACAAAAATAAAGTAGACGAACAAGGTAATATAACAAGGAATAAAGCAAGACTAGTAGCACAAGGGTATAATCAAGAAGAAGGTATTGATTTTGAAGAAACCTTTGCTCCCGTTGCAAAACTTGAAGCAATACGTATGCTATTAGCCTTTGCATGTTTTCACAATTTTAAACTTTATCAAATGGATGTTAAAAGTGCATTTTTAAATGGTTTTATTAAAGAAAATGTATATGTAGAACAACCTCCTTTGTTTATACATGAAAAATATCTGGATCATGTATATAAATTAAAGAAAGCACTATATGGTCTTAAACAAGCACCTCCTGCTTGGTATGAAAGACTTAACAGTTATTTATTAAACTCGGGATTTAAAATTGGAAAAGTAGATCAAACTCTTTTTATTAAAAATACTACCAAAGATATTTTAATAATTCAAATATACGTAGACGATATTATTTTTGGTTCAACAAATGAAAATTTATGTAAAGAATTTTCAAATATAATGACTAATGAGTTCGAAATGTCTCATATGGAAGAATTATCATATTTACTAGGACTTTAAATCAAACAAGTAACAAATGGAATTTTTATAAACCAAGAAAAATATTGTGCTAATTTAATTAAATGATTAGGCATGGAAAACACTTCTGCTAAACCTACTCCTATGAGTACCACTACACATCTCGATCGAGATGAAAATGGCAAAAGTGTAGATCAAAAATTGTTTAGAAGTATGATAGGTTCCTTACTTTACTTAACGGCTAGTAGACCTGACATAATGATGAGTGTTTGTTTATGTGCACGTTTTCAGTCTGATCCTAAAGATTCACACTTAAGAGCGGTAAAACGAATAATCTATGGGTGTTCGTCGCAACATTTTTAACTTTTCTTAAGCCATGGTTATGCAAATATCCTATTCTCTATGCTTCGGTGATTATTTTGATAAAGTATTTCTACTGTTAGTTCTTTCTTTTTGTCGATGACAAAGGGGGAGAAAATCTATGGTACTAACTTTGTTTTGTAGGAAAAATAGTGCATACATTCAGGGGGAGAAAATAAGTAAATACATCTCTAGAATAAATCAGTATTGTCATCAATCAAAAAGGGAGAGAATGTTGATACGCGAAGATTTTGATCAATGACAAATGTTCTTCAACAAACAAGGAAGAAATATATGCAATGCTAAAGGAAGATCAATGAAGACTATGTTTTTTATATATAGATTTATTGTTAAAATCTATCCTCAAGAGACATGCACGAACATTAGAAAATATTTTACAAACTTCATTTTTTATTTAAGTTTTCACTGTGCATATTTTATAAGTTCAGTCGACTGAACAGGAATAGCCAGTCGACTGAAACTGGAACAAATATATAAACATGCACAGTTTCAGTCGACTGAATTTACTGCACAGTCGATTGATTTTGTTCCCGAAAATTTTACTTCATATTTTCAGTTGATTGAATTCCCTGCTCAGTCGACTGAATTTGAACCTGCGAATTGTTTGCGCCAAAATTGGTCACAAACCCCAAATACCGTGAAAGCACCAGTGTATGAATACAAATCAACAATATTCAAACACAAATAACAGATCTCAGCAAATGACAAGCAGCAAATCCGAAGTAATGAACAGGGACACAAGTTTTATAGTGGTTCGGCTATCTCCGGCCTACGTCCACTCCAAAGTTTTATCCTTTTTATTAATTATCCTTGTTGGTTACAAGTGATTACAGCCATTACAAAGTCCAAATTCGAAATCAATGGTAGAAATGACAATATGGAAGGATTCTGGCAGCGTCCGGGCGTGCTTCTTCTCCCTAAATTCTCCGACCCCTTTTCTGTATGACCATGGGCTCTATTTATAGGTGTAGAAGGCTGATATTTCTCCTAAAAACCCGGTAGACCGCTTCTGGCACGTGAGGGGGCCCATACGCCCGAAATCTGGAGGTCCAGGCCCACATCAGGATCGATTCGACCCTTGGTTCGAATCAATCAAGGAAATGTCCAATCGTGGTGAAACTTGGCGTGAACATTCTTCTATGCGTACGCGAGCTCCTTTAAAAATTTCATTGCATTTGGATCAACGGTTTGGAAGATATGATCGATTCAAGATCAAGGCTTCGTGCGCTCTGCCTGGTTCGAACCCATGCTTCGAATCCCTCCCCTACGACTCCATCCAAAGCGCGTGCGCATCGATGACGTGTCACGAATTCTCCGGGTCGATCCACCTTTGTCGCCGCGTTGAACGTTTCTTCCCTGGTTCGTATCGATCGCTTCGAAATTGTCCCTAAGTCCTTCGAATCCATGAAGTCGACTCCCCGCGTATCCTTCTCGAACGCTCTCTTTGTATCGATAGGTATGAATTCAGAATCCTATCGATTCGAACCACCATCGATACGAACTAACCTGTGTACACCTTATGGATACGAAGGAGATCCATGCTGCCATCGAGTCGAAGTCCACCTGTCCTTCTCATCTGATCGATACGAAGACCATCGAGCCGTGTGCAAGATGATCGATACGAAAGGTATCGATTCAAAGCCATCACTTCCTAATTGATATGAGGTGCATCGATTCGAACCATCCTTGCGCCGTTCCTTCGATCGATGCGAACCTGATGGGTTCGAATCCGATGGATTCGAAACGAGCACCACCTTGACCCCTTGATGGATTCGAACAGCATAACTTTCCTACCTTGCATCGATCATAACTCCTTCATATGAACTCCGATTATCCTGAAATTTGAAACATAGCCTCTCCTAGTCCTTTACACCATCTCCAACCAATTTCGTCCCGATCGGAGCTCAACCAAATTTTGACGATATCGATTGTAGCCTTGATTCCAACCGATTTCCAACCCCGATATTCATCATCCCTTTCCAATTTGTTGATATTCCAGTTTTGACCAAAAATAGGGTAACACTTTGCCCCCCAAAACATGTCTTGTGATAACAAGGCGTGTTTTGAATAGTTCCGAATCCAATATCCGAAGTCCGTAGCCATATTGCCAGAGTATATCATCCTTGACTGCTCCGAGTCGATGTCCAATTCCAAATCCAATAACCAAAGCCTTAGCCAATTCCATATCCATTCGAACTCGACAACCGAGTCCTAATCCATCCTTACCCAATAACCAAATTCAAGACCCCTCCGGGTCCATATCCGAATCCATAACCCCTCCGGGCTCTTGCCAAGCATAATCCACACTTGATGACCTTGGTCCAGTGTCCCTGGACATTGAGCTAACCTCTCCGGGTTCTTGCCAAGCGTAATACACACTTGACGACCTTAGTCCAGTGTCCCTGGACGCTGTACAATGCCATGGCTTAAGTCCTAAGCCGAATCCTGGTCTCTTCGGACCCTTGTTGAGCATGGTCCATACTCAACGACCTGAAACAATAATCGATAATATGGGGCCTAAGTCCTAGGCCGAATCCTGGTCACTCCGGACCCTTGCCGAGAATAGTCCATACTCGACGACCTGAATGAGTCAATTTACCATGTTCGGGCAAAGTGACTCACCCCTTGCCGGGCATAATCCATACGTGACGACCATGCATCAAAAACCAGATAAAAATCCAATCAAAATCCAATCCAGAATCCAAATCCCAAAAATCCAAATCAAAATTAAAGAATCAGAAATCCAAACCAGCATCCAGAACCAAAAGCAATCATCCAACGGAAAATCCAAATCAAAAAGCAAGCAAGACCAGGAGTTCGATTCGAACTCCAAATCCAAATCCAAAAAGAAAAGCAGTGTCCAATCAAAAAGCAAAAGATAAATTTCACAAACCACCGCATCGTAGTTTATCATCATTCAGAGCATGCCTAGGGGCTATCTCTGTCCCTATACATGTGTAAATGACTTGGTTGCTTGCCAGTAGTTCGCTACTTATTTCACATTATCCTGATCAGTGGATGATCAATCGACCATCATTCCTGTGCCTCACATCATCACGGCGTGAGGTGGTCGGTGGTTGCTTCTGCTCCACCGTTGCATTCCGAGATCCGACATATTGCTGTAAATGTCCATTCCTTACATGCTCCTCGATTATATCCTTTAAGTGCCTACAGCTGTTGGTATCATGTCCATCTAAATCATGGAAGGGGCAGTGCCTTCCCGATGTCCTTTCCCGTTCTGATGGTTCTTCAACAATCTCTCTTGCAAAGAATTTGCCATAGCCTTCATTTCATCCCGGGTTATGTAGATTGAAGCCTGTCCTTCCCCGGCTCCGGAGGATGCTTGTTGACTTCCTTCCTGTTGGCTTCTCTCAGCCCTTTGCCTTCTACTATTTTTCCTAGTCATTGTCCTTGAATCCAAACTCTTTAAAACCTTCAAATCCAACTTTCAAATCCGATGTAGCGGGTGCTAGTCCTTCTCAGTGAAAGCACCAAAGTGTTTGCGCCAAAATTGGTCACAAACCCTAAATACCGTGAAAGCACCAGTGTATGAATACAAATCAACAATATTCAAACACAAATAACAGATCTCAGCAAATGACAAGCAGCAAATCCGAAGTAATGAACAGAGACACAAGTTTTATAGTGGTTCGACTATCTTCAGCCTACGTCCACTCCAAAGTTTTATCCTTTTTATTAATTATCCTTGTTGGTTACAAGTGATTACAGCCATTACAAAGTCCAAATTCGAAATCAATGGTAGATATGACAATATGGAAGGATTCTGGCAGCGTCCGGCCGTGCTTCTTCTCCCCAAATTCTCCGACCCCTTTTCTGAATGACCATGGGCTCTATTTATAGGCGTAGAAGGCTGATATTTCTCCTAAAAACCCGGTAGACCGCTTTTGGCACGTGAGGGGGCCCATACGCCCGAAATCTGGAGGTCTGGGCCCACATCAGGATCGATTCGACCCTTGGTTCGAATCGATCAAGGAAATGTCCAATCGTGGTGAAACTTGGCGAGAACATTCTTCTATGCATACGCGAGCTCCTGTAAAAATTTCATTGCATTTGGATCAACGGTTTGGAAGATATGATCGATTCGAGATCAAGGCTTCGTGCGCTCTGCCTGGTTCGAACCCATGCTTTGAATCCATCCCCTTCGACTCCATCCAAAGCGCGTGCGCATCGATGACGTGTCACGAATTCTCCGGGTCGATCCACCTTTGTCGCCGCGTTGAACGTTTCTTCCCTGGTTCGTATCGATCGCTTCGAAATTGTCCCTAAGTCCTTCGAATCCATGAAGTCGACTCCCCGCGTATCCTTCTCGAACGCTCTCTTCGTATCGATAGGTACGAATCCAAAATCCTATCGATTCGAACCACCATCGATACGAACTAACCTGTGTACACCTTATGGATACGAAGGAGATCCATGCTACCATCGAGGCAAAGTCCACCTGTCCTTCTCATCTGATCGATACGAAGACCATCGAGCCGTGTGCAAGCTGATCGATACGAAAGGTATCGATTCGAAGCCATCACTTCCTGATCGATACGAGGTGCATCGATTTGAACCATCCTTGCGCCGTGCCTTCAATCGATGCGAACCTGATGGGTTCGAATCCAATGGATTCGAAACGAGCACCACCTTGACCCCTTGATGGATTCGAACAGCATAACTTTCCTACCTTGCATCGATCATAACTCCTTCATATGAACTCCGATTATCCTGAAATTTGAAACATAGCCTCTCCTAGTCCTTTACACCATCTCCAACCAATTTCGTCCCGATTGGAGCTCAACCAAATTTTGACGATATCGATCGTAGCCTTGATTCCAACTGATTTCCAACCCCGATATTCATCATCCCTTGCCAATTTGTTGATATTCAAGTTTTGACCAAAAATGGGATAAAACGAATTTTCTCTGAAAAGACACCTTCTTCCTCCCAAGAGTTGCAACCACTCATCAATGGAAATGGAAGCATCTCTTGTTTGCAACCTTTGATAACAAATACACCTCTTCTACAAGTATATGTACATGATTCTAACATCATTTAATTCACCGAATTCTCTTGCTTCAATCTTACTATTCTCTTGTTCATATTCTCTAGATATTCTCAAAGCAATCACCAATCTATTGCTTGAATCACTGTTTTGTTTATAACATTCTTTTGATTCATAGCAATTCACATTTCCTAAATCTTCACAAACACATTACATACTCTCGAGGATAAGATTATAGGAATATTGTACTACATTAGACTCATTAGTGTTGACAAGAACACAACAAGTCGAATATTGTATTTTAGTAATTGAGTTGAAGTCCTCTTCGGTAGTTGAGGCAAGAAATCCCGTTCGGTTGTTTGGGTAAGTTGTAAACCTATTCCTCCGGGTGAAGCGAGGGTGTTAGTTAGTGAAATTCCTAAGTGAAGCTTAGGGACTGGACGTAGGACTAGAGGTCCGAACCAGTATAAAATCCTAGTGTCTCCTTGCATTTACCTACTTTATCTACCTAGACTATTCCCTTATTCCATATTACACGATCCTACCGCATAGCATATTTCACACTATTTTATTTTCAAAAGGAAAATGCTTTCTTTTGTGCTTATCGACGTGTATTAACGTGACTTGGTAAAACAATTTAACAATCATATCCAACAATCAATACTTGATGATCGAAGCATATATAAGCATCCATAGCAATCATAACACAACATCAAACATATATATATATATATATATATATAAATAGAGATGTTAAATGGAGTTTCTCACCATAAACCAAAGCGATTAACTTCCTACCAACATTCTAATCAACCAACACTTCATTAATTAATTCCTACTCCATTAAACCCTAGAAAATTATACCCTCTCCCTTCCAATAGCTTGGAGGAGTTTTGATATGGAGGTTAGCCGAAAATATAGAGAAGAAGCGGTAGAGCTTTGAACTTGAATTCCTAAGATTTAGATCCGAAAAGTAGATCATCTTCTCTCTTATTTTTAACTTTCTTACTCTCAAAATTTGTAGAAACATGTTAAATGAGAAGTTGTTAAAAATTCATTTCCTTTTAAATAAAAAAAAGAATCATTTGATTTTGATTATCTTTGAGGAAGATATGATAGAATGAAGAAGCGGTTTGTCGGATTGATAAAAATGAAGCCTGAAAATGCACTTCAAAGAATTAAGTTTATGGAATAGCAAATCTCAAAACTGGAAATGTAATCAACATCAAATTTGTAGCCACTAGAATTACATATGGTTTGAAAAAATTAATTTCTTAATTTGGATCACTTATGATTAAAATATGACCAAAACAAAATGACATATTTTCTGGATTAAAAACTGGGCCAGAAAATGCACTGGAAAAAATTGTATTTTTGACATACTTAACTTTAGAATGAGATAAAGTAGTCAACAAGAAAGTTGTAGCCCCTGGAAAAATACATGATTTGACAAAAAGAATTTTGTATTTTGATTCTGTTTTGAAGAATTTATAGCCAAGAGAATAAGAGGTAAAATATGGAGAAAAGAGGAGTTTGATTTGAAGAGAATAAATATTGATTTCTTCTGAATATTTTTTAAATATTTTGACGTTATTTCTTTATAATATTTTTATATGGCTTGGAAGCCATTAAAGAGAAGAGAAAGAAGGTGAAGAAGCTTGAGAAAAGAAGAAGAAGAAATGTGAATGAAAGTGAAAAATGAGATGAGTATTATAATATTTATAGAAAATTTTAAAAGAAAGAAGTAGTAAATTTGCCAAAATAACCTCTCACCAAATTACCAAACTAACCTTACTTCAACCTAAAGAAATCTCCACTTTTTTAATACTTAATATCATCTTTCACATCCTTACTTTATGCCTTTGTCACTTAAAGATTAAGTAAAGAATATCAAAATTATGTTGGTTTTGATTTGATGTGATTTGATGTTTACTTTTTCTTACTTTTGTTAATTCTTACTTACTTTTACTAATGACTTATATAAGTTTTCTAATCCTATTTAGTAAAAGTAAACTTGATTAGTGAATTAATTAATACTTACACTATTTAAATATATGTTTCTATATAAAAAATAAAGGTACGATGACGCTGCGACAACTTTTAATCGACAAAACGTTGATTTTCGACAAAATGTTTTACGGTCACATTTTGACGTTTTAGTTAAACTATTTATTTATGTAAACCAAATTTAAAAATAAATTTGTATAATGCTATTTAAAAATATAAATACTCATAAATAAATTAAAATAATTTATTTAACCATTGAAACTTACTTTTCTAAAATTAGCATTTTGTCACTTTTGTCGATATAGGCAAATGCTATTATCTTTGTGTTTACTTTTCTTTCCAAATCTATCTAATTTTGTTTGAATCATATAATATTACTTATTTTACATTTAAAATCACTTTAAATAGTATATTTTAAAGTGGTCAAATTCTGGGTCGTTACATTTAGTACCATAATTACATTTATAATTATTTCCGATTCGAAAACTTCAAACATTAATAACTTTCTCATTGGAACTTCGGCTGAAAAACTTAATATATGAAAAATGATCAGTAATTCGCCAGGAACCCAACGGTGTAAGTTTCATAGCTAAATTATAAAATTTGTAAAAATTCTATTTTCGACATTACTATTTATTAACTAATTTTTTTATTTAACTATCGTTAAAATTAGGGGGTGTTACATTCTTCTCCATTAAAAGTATTTCATCGCTGAACTTCCTTAAAGACGGAATCACATAACATAACGCACAACCATTGTTAACTAACCAACCAATTATTGTGCAACCAAGTTTTTGCAACCAATCGTTTACAAGTGCATGGTGTATCCCAATATATATGCCTTGTACAATGAATAATTTAAATCAACATCTCCTATATGAATGCATCCTTTTTAAAACAATTTTGAAAATATGGTGCCAGCAACCAAAATATACCAGCAATTCTATGTGTATGCAAACATTGAAAACCAAAGCCTTGTTTTTGCATCAAAATTATTCCACATTTCTACGAATAGAATTATAGTTCAACCAATTTTTCATCAAATACCTACCATCCAAATTTTCAAATTTATAAAAATCTAGTTTTCTAAATCTATATTTTTATTTTGGAAATGGGCCTAGATGAAAAATTCCATATTTTCATCATTCTCTTACGTACCCTTTTCCCACTATGCCTTGGAACCTTCCCTTTTGTCCCCATTTCTCTTTCAACTTTCAAAGTGTAGCCCGCAGTAAATATTATTTTAAATATTTAAAATTTTGAATTGGAATTATTTTAAAACCATTTTAGTTCACCTACCAATAAGATATGGAGAAAAAAAAATCCATAGCTAAAATAGTTTTTCCATTATCTTTAATAGTATTTTATATTATTGTCACTTTTGATGCATAGTAGAATCCATACTAGCTAACCCGCCACTTATCCGGGAAACACGGCGTTTCCTACCACTAACAACACGAGGAGTTTATTTTTTGATGTTCCTCAGCGTTACCTATCTCCGGAGTTAGTTTTCGATATTCCTCGGCGTTGCCTATCTCCGGGCAACGCGAGGGTTTGTTTTCGATGTTCCTCAGCATTGCCTATCTCCAGACAACGTGAGGAGTTTCTTTTTCGATGTTCCTTGGTGTTACCTATCTTCGGAAAAAGTGATAGCTTTCTCTTTCGATGTTCCTCGGCATTACCTATCTCCGGGCAACGCGAAGAGTTTGTTTTCGATGTTCATCGGCGTTGCCTATCTCTAGGCAATGCGAGGAGTTTCCTTTTCGATGTTGCCTATCTCCGAACAACACAAGGAGTTTGTTTTCGACGCTTCTTCGCGTTTCCTATCTCCGAACAATGCGAGGAGTTTCAGTTTGGTGCTCCTCGGCGTGGCCTATTTTCAGGAAATGCGGATGAGTTTTTTTTAGGTGGTCCCCAACGTTGCTTATCTCCGGTAACGTGAAGAATTTTTTTATACCTCCCAGGGTTGCCGGGGCAACACCGATTTTCTTTTTCGAGAGGCAAGGACCGAGTTTTGCTGATCCAATGGTTTGAGTCGATTTTTTTCCGTCGATTCGGCGGGTATTTATTACGAACATAGTCTGGTTGGTTCAAGAAGCAAATTTTACTAAGGAAAGCATTGAAAATTCTTTGCCTATTTATAATGCCACCAGCATTTCTGAGATGGCTTATTTGCTGAAAAATAGAAAATACATTTAGATGAATTAACGGTGGAGCGATTCACTATTCCAGGCTTTTGGAACTGCGATCCATCGACGGTTGTCAACGTGAAAGTCCCAATGCTGAGCTTTTGATAAACGACATACGGTCATTCCCAGTTTGGTCTGAAGGCTCCCCATATAGGGTAAACTCACTTGAGCACAAGATCTCCAACTTCAAAGGTCTGACTATGAATTATGGAGTTGAAGTACCATGTAATCCTTTTTTTGTGGGCGGCTGTTCTCAACTCTGCTTCTTCTCTTTTTTCATCGATCATATCTAGCGATTTGAGTAGGATTTACTCATTTTGTGCTTGGTTAAAATTCTGCCTTCAGTGCAAGGGGACTTCTAATTCAATAGGAATCATTATTCTAAACCATATGCTAATGCGAATGGAGTGTGGCTAGTTGTCGCTTTGTGTGTGGTCTTGTATGCCCATAGTGCGAGTGAAAGCTCGTTAACCTAATTTCCTTTTGCTATTGTTAGTCGCTTTTTGATGGTGGATTTGATGATCTTGTTTATTGCTTCCACTTGCCCATTTTTTCGTGGATGAGCCACTGCGAAAAAGCTTTTCTCGATTCGGAAGCGCCTACAAAAGTCTTTGAACTCGGCACTTTCGAATTGGGCTCCATTGTCGGTGGTGATTTTTTGTGGCACGTCAAATCTACAAATAATGTTTTTAGTGATAAAGTTAATAGCTTTCTTTATAGTTATGGTGGCCAATGGTTTCGCTTCGACCCATTTTGTGAAGTAATCTGCAGTAACTATAGCGTATTTGGCTCCTCCTATAGCTATTGAAAGGACATCAATTAGATCGATCCCCATATCGCAAATGGCCATGGGATGACAATTTATGTCAGTTCCATTGAAGGAGTTCTCTTAGTTTTGCTAAATCTTTGTAGGGCTAGCTTCTTCTTGTGTGATTTGCGGCGTCGCGATTTATTGTTGGCCAAAAGTATCCATATTGAAGGACATTCTTTGCTAGCGTCTGCCTCCCAGTGTGGTCTCCGCATTCGCCTTCGTGCACTTCCTTCAGGATTTGTTGTGCTTCGTCATCGGTCAAACACATAAGAAGAGGGGTTGAGAATCCCTTTCGATAGAGTATCCCATCCTATATCATGAACCTTATCGTTTTGTAAAGGAGCTTCTTCCGTTGATTCAGTCAGTTGGTAGGGTTCCTGCAAGTAGATAGTCCTTTATCGATGTCATCCATGTATCTAGCTCGACGGTGGTTTCTAGAATCCATCTCACGTCCATTTCGTCTATGCTTTGGTTGGTTAGCATTTCAACCGGAACCAATCCCAATGATTGAGCTTCTCCAGAGCTTGCCGGTTTGGACAAATAGTCGGCTTTGGTGTTTTTCTCTCGTGGCATGTGAGTTAGGGTGTAGTAATCGATATCACTTTACAGCTCTTGTACATTGGATAGGTATGGGACAAGATTTTCTCCACATGCTTGGTATTCCCCTTTCACTTGACAGATGACCATTTGGGAGTCGTTGTATATGTGAATAGATTTTATCCTGAGTTCCTTCACAACCTTTAGCCCAACGATCAAGGCATCATACTCTACTTTGTTATTTGTTTCTGGGAATTCCAATCACAAAGCATAGCTAATGGCTCACCCCTCGAGGGTTTCAAGCACCATCCCTACTCTCGAACAGAGATTGTTTGATTCCCTGTCCACGAAGAGATTCTGCTGTGTGCCCACTTTCGAACGAGTTTCCTCTTCCCCGTCCCTTATGGTAAATTCAACAATGAATTTGGCCAACGCTTACCCATTGATCGCTTTCCTTGGATGTTATGTGATGTCATATTGGCTCAACCCTATATTCCACTTGAGCAGTCATCCGGAAGTTTCTGGCAGGTATAAAGCTTACTTCAGGGGCTGGTCAGTCAATACTTTAATCGAATGAGCCTGAAAGTATGGTTGTAATTTCCAAGATGCGATCAAAAAGCAATACGCTGGCTTTTCCATCTTTGGGAAATTCTACTCCGCTCTGGTGGATCATTTCTAATGTAGAATACAGGTCGTTGGATTCTCGCTTCTTCCCGCACAAGAGCCGCGCTCAGTGCATGCGAGGAAACCGCTAAATAGACGAATAGATCTTCTCCATCCATCGACTTTAATAAAATTGAGGAGCTTCCATGTGTCATAGCAGTTCCTCAAAAGCATTCTGGAAAGCTTCGCTTTATTCGAAGTTTTCCTTCCTTTCTACAGTGCATCGAAGAACGGTATGCAATTGTCATGTTTTGAAGTCCTCTCTTATTTTTAGGGGCTTGGACTTCCCATAACGCTGTTTTTTGCTCCAAATTTTCTTCGATTCCCCATGCATTTACTATGAATCTCAGGAATTTCCCACAGGCTACTCCGTAGTGACATTTAAACGGGTTGAGCTTCATTTCGTATTTGCGTAGTATTTCAAACATTTCTGTGAGATTATCTAAATGCTTAGTAGCTACTTGGGATTTGACTAACATATCGTCCATGTAAGCTTCCATAGTCTTCCCAATCTGGCACTTGGACATAGCATTCACTAGCCTTTAGTACGTTGCCCTTGCATTTTTCAAGTCGAATGGCATTACTTTATAGTAGTACAGTCTCAAATCGGAGATGAAGCTAGTGTTCTCTTGGTCTGTTTCATGCATTAGGATCTGGTTATATCCCAAGTTTGCATCCATAAATGACAGTAGCTCATTACGTGATGTTCCATCCACCAGTTGATCAATCCTCGGAAGCGGGAAGCTACCCTTTGGACAGGGTTTGTTGAGGTTCGAGAAATCAATACAAGTTCGCCATTTTCCATTTGAATTCTTGACTAGGATTGGATTTGATACCCATTCAAGGTAGGTTGCATCTTGGATGAAGCTGTTGGCCATCATTATCCACTTCCACCCTCGGTACCTTGGACCACTCAGGGCCCAAGCTGCGCCTTTTCTGTTTTACCGATGTAAATTTAGGGTTAATATTGAGCACGTGGCAGGCAATTTTAGGTGACACCCCATACATATTGGAGTGCGTCCAAGCAAACACGTCTAATTGGCGCTGAGGAATTTGGGTAGGTCCGTTCGCATCTTATTTCCAAGGTGCGACCCAATTTTCAGGACCGTGTTGGGTTATCCATAAAGACTGGGACAAACACCGTCAACTATGCCAGTGATGCCTGATCCTCCTCTGAGCTCTTCTTCCTAGGGTCCAAAGCCTTATCAAATCGACTATGGTCCCCAGAGGTAGCTCTGCAGTTGCTACTCGGAGGGCTTACGGATATGGAGAGCCTTCCTCACATCCTTTCCTTTTTCCTTTCTTGTTGGCTCATGCAACTCTGCGATGTAGCATTCCCGGGCAACGCTTTGGTCTCCTTTCACAATTCTGATTCCGTGCTCGGTATGGAACTTCATTCTAAGACACCATTGCGCCAAAGCTATTCAGAAGTTGGGTAATGTGGGATGCCCCAAGAATGCATTCTATGCTGACATTTCATCTATGATCACAAAAGTTCGAATGAGGGTGACTTGTCGCTCACCCTCACCAAGCTCCACAAGTAGGTCGATTATTCCCACCCATTGTTTGGGTTCTTCGGTAAACCCCTGAATCTTAGTTTGGCATGCAGATACGCTTTTCATGCCAGTCTTCATCTGATCAAAAGTTCATTTGAAAAGTATGTTAACTGAACTGCCACTATCAACCAGCACTCGTCGGATTACGGCAGGACTAATTCTCACTGTCACCACCATTGGGTTGAGAGTTGGAGCATCAATCCCTTCGGTGTCCTGATTACAGAACACTATGTCATCGCTCAAAACCTTTGCTGCTTGGTCGAAGTTCCATCATCTACAGCTAAACATGATTCCTTTGGAGCATGCTTTAATGATCTCGCATATCGCTCCATCTCTCCCCAACTTCTTTATGCGGGATGTAGTCCCCCAGATATTGTCCCGATAATAAGCCTCTAATCAGTTCGTTTTGACCCTTCTTCGTTGGTTCCAGCTCGTTTTCTTTGCTCTCTAGGAGGTTGAGGAACCATAGATTGATTGGGTTTTTATGGCTTCTTCACATACTATTGAAGTTTGTTGTCTTGGATAACCCTTCGATGAGGTCCTTAAGTTGGTGGCATTCGTTTGTATTGTGCCTATGCGTCTTGTGGAAGCGGTAGAATTTCCCTGATCGCTTTTGCTGTTCCGTTTCCTCCTTTCTCAAAGGTTTCTTATACTCTTTAGTTTCTTGTATTGTGAGATAAATATTCTCCGAAGTTTCATTTAGGAGGGTATAATCCTCCTATCTAAACCCTTTAAATCTTTTGTTACTGCCACCATTATTTCTTTTATCGGAGTTCTGATTTCTTCTCTTCTGATTTTCGCTTTTTTCTGCAACTCCTTGAGTACTTACAGGACCGCGTGTGCTTTGGTTTGCCACTGTGTCACTTTGTCCAGCTCCATCTGTTGTCTACCAGCAGACTTTCTTTCCAATTCCTGCGCTTCCTCCAATCTCAAATACTGGCTTGCTTTATGATTGAAGTCTTTCCTGTTGGTAGGTTGCTTCATCTTAATCCACTTACCAAACTCCGTTTTAGGTGAATAGCATAGACTTGTGCCATAAAAACCATATCCACATTGGGGTTGCTTACTTCCATTACCGCGGTGTTAAACATTCTCACGAATGATAATGACTTGTTGCGCCCTTGGACCAATCTAGATAGAGATATGACGTCCTTTGGTTGTGCGGTATTAAGCTTGAACTGGTCAATTCGTTGCAAGTTGGTCAAAAGTAGAAATGGATCTTGGGGGATTCAGGTGAACCACGTAGACGCGGCTCCTTTTAGAAAAATAGGGAAACATAGGCAGCGGACGGCCTCTGGAGCATTGGCTCCACCCATGTACCAGATGTACTTGTACATATGGGGTTTTGGGTCCTTTTTTCCATCGTTGGAGGGGATAGTTAGCATATTGATTTTTTTTGGGCATCTTACATTCAAGATCTCATCGATAAAAGAGGTTCGACTCGAGCAAGATCCCCATTCATTGTCCTTTCGGTCCGTACTCTCGTCCATCAGTCATATGACCATGTCTGCTATATATGCCTCTAATGTCCGGTAGTCCTGGGGGAGGCAATCAGTCAATGCGTTGAATGTTTGATTCTACAAATGGTCTTGGCATGTGGGTTGAAGCCTAGGCCCTCCTATCTCCAGGAGAGCCACTCTTTTAGGACACCGTTGGCTTGCAATTGGTCTAACTGGGGCAGTTTGGACATTTCTAGCACCATCGAATGCATTGATAGTCTTTTCCATTTGATTACCTTGCTCTCCATCTTCCAAATCAGAGAGATTGACAGCTATATCTTCTTGTGGGGTTTTGGCCCCTTGATCCAAATTCAAGATGGTTGCCTTGCGTCGGGTGGAGTATTCTCATTCTCCTCCATGCCACATCCTGTTGTTACCTTTCTTTGTGGCTGCTTTCCGTTCCTTCTATGCAGGCCAAAAATAAAGGATTTCTCTTATTCTACAACAGTCATTGGTTCAGGCACAGCCATTGAAGCGGGGTTTGATTGTAGGGCCAACAGAGCATTAAGCTTCTCCATTAGAGCCTTTTGACTATTTTCCATTTTTTGATTGATCTCCTAAGCCATCTTATTCAGATCGTTCCTAGTGATGACTTTATGCTGACTGGAGACACTGATTCCTGGTGTCCTAAGTTAGCACCATTTAATTCAGCCTATTGGAGACTAGCTTCTTCTCCAGCTATTGCTGCCTCTATGGATCTTCCAAAGATGGTTCTTCTTATTCCAGAAGCCATTGGTCCTAAAACAGCAAGTTCTTCAAGCAACGATTGAAGATCTAACTTCTGGACCGGTAGGATCCAAAGTAGATAGCTAGATCGGGATCCTGAGTTGGGTTTTCAAGGAAAGCACCAAAATGTTGACCTAAAAAATGGACCAACACCATGGTTGGAGTTTGAAAGCACCAACCCTGTTTAGAGCAATATCGTAGGTCATAGATATAAAGAAAGAACCATAAAAGAAAGTAGACATAGAATTTTATAGTGGTTCAGCTGTTAATGAAGCCTACGTCCGCTTTATAGTTTTATTATAAACTGATTGCTGTTACAATAAATGTTTGATTACAAGGCTTTGATTGTTTTCTAGCTAGATTGAATCTCTAGAGTTAGAATCCACTGGAGAATCATAGTGCATTCCTTTGGAGATTGTTGTAAGGGAGGTAGAGGGTGAAGAATAGTTCCAACAGAGCTTCAGAAACTAGTTTGGAGAAGATCCGGTTTATGTTGCAGGTAGGACGCTATTTATAGAGATCAGAGAGCTTATGGCCAGGACTGTCTTCATCAGCTTATATGTAGGTAATTAACGACCTAAGGGTGACCTTGTCTCGTAAAACAATCCAAAACCTTGGATCGCTGACGACCCATGGCCCAGGGTCCCTAGCGAACCATAGACTTAGTTCGTTTTGTGGGCCAACATCTTGCCTTTTTGTAGTGTTCCACAGCTGGTTTGTTCGAAGGTTCGGGGGGAAGCATGGGTTTCCAACAATCCAACCACTTACGACTTTTATGGAGTCTAGAATTGAAGATGACTCCATAGCCTTTTATCATTGTTATTACATTTTGATGGCAAATTACTAGTTGTTTACATTCAATCGCCGACTAGAGCAAAGGAATGCTGCTCCCTCGGCTTTGTTGATCCCAGTTGTTGTCTTGGTCGTGCAACTTGGCCCTTGTCGATCCCTTGTCTTATCTTTTTTGGTTAAGTCCAGAACCATCTTGTTTACACAAGGTTATTCTGTTTTCTAGTGGTTTCTACGAGGTTAAAAACCCAGATTACAATTTACAATTTAGATCTAGATCTATAGTTTACGTTGGCATGGCGATTTGATTTTCCACTATTCTTCTTCTCATTCATCTTTTACAATTCTCTAGTTGTATGTATGTATAAACTATAAATATTTTTAAGAAAATTAGAATTTTATGCAGAAGAGAAAACGGAATCAGCGTTGCTCCGAATATATGAGTTTAGAATTGAAGGTTTAACTCATTTATAGGGTTCAAACCAATATCACCCGTTCGATTAAAACATATTAAATCCGAGCCATTTGGCTACGTTTTATTTATGATTTAACATCACCGGCAGTCAATCGCTAACCTCCTATGGTCGACCGTTAGTGGTCGACCAGCAGGAAATTCAGGTTGACCGACTAGACTTTGGTTGGTGAATATATTTTAATCGTTTATTTCGTCTGTGGTTGTTTATTTAATCATTTATTTTGTTCCTTTTACTTCTGATCGCTATAATTAGTTTCCCACTTTATATATTTTATCAAATTTAATTTAATGTTAACATTTCTTAACGACTAAGTTTCTATTAACGTTAGTTATTAATATTAAATAACTTTTGTTACCATAATTACATATATGATTATTTCTGATTTTGAAGCTTCAAACATTAATAACTTTCTTTAGAACTCCACTCGAAAACTTTATATATGAAAATTGATCAAAAAATCACCATGAACATAATGGTGTAAGTTTCACAGCCAAATTATGACATCTGTAAAAATTATGTTTTTGACGTTATTTCTATTAATTAATTTCTTTTTAAATAACTATTGTAAAATTACGGGGTGTTACAAAAGAGTGGTTTGATGGATCGGTACCGATCCATCCATGGATCACACCGATCCACATACTTAGGCATATTTTCTCTTTTGCTTTCTTGAAATGCTATGTACTCGATTCTCATTGAGTCTACCATCCATTCCTTCATAATTCCAAGGTTTAATATATTCGAATTTTCACATATAGAAAAATCGTGGATAACAGTTGCCCTAAAAGTATGCTTATATGATACAAAGAGTGCTTTGATCAAAGACAAGCGGCCAAATCCTGACCATAGTAGAAAGAGTGCTTCGATCGAAGACAAGAGACCAAATCCTGACATGAATAGACGCTTCCATTACTTCGACTTCTTCCATCGAATTTTTTTTCAAATGCATTCTATTTTCACACAATCTTTAAGTCATGTTTTCTCGATGGATATAAATTCCAAAGTTAAGCAATTTAGAGAACTCAATTTTTTCCAACGAAGATCTCATCAATCCATATATAAGTTAATATCCACAATTCTCTAATATCCGCTCTCATTGAGAATTATTTTGGATGAAGATGAGAGAGATTTTCCCCTTTTCTTTTTGTTATTATTCTTTTTTTCTAGAAAATGTCTCATTTTATGGACCAGTAACGATAGTTGATTATATAAAAAATTTAGTACTTAGATAATTTTTCCACCCTGCATTCACTTTCTTTGCATCGTTCTCACTACTCTCGAGACCTAGCTTCATTCCAATTTCAAGTAATCTTAATCGATTTCCTTCGCCAATCCAATCAAGGTACAACATTTCTATCTCCTTGATGCTTATTTCTCTCTAATTGTGCCTTATCTACCACTTACATTCTCTCCCCATCCCGACCTTAGTTTCTCTAATTTCTTGCGGCATCGAAAAGATTGGGGGAGATGGACTAGTTTCTTTGAGAGGCTGATTTGGATTAAAGTGCAATGACAAATGCACCCTCATAGAATGGATTTCAAATAAATTATTAGCAGTTTGATTTGGTATTGTCGTACAAACCCTACAACAATCAATATGTTTCTATGTAGGTAAAACATCACAAATTTGAATATTTAGCCAAGTCCTATCACTAAAACGTCCAGGAAAACACATTCTGCTTCTATTTAACTTCAGGGGTTTCAATGACTTCGATTTCCAGAAAAATACATTACCACTTCGATGAAATATCAATTGAGAAATAGAGTTCTCGTCCGCTTGGCCAAGGCTGTAGTCATCTATACCAGTTTCCATCCAACTCAAAGTTTCATAATGTGTTGGGAACTTGTTTGCAAGAACGAGTGGGAATACATTTCATATTGTATGTTTACACATACCATGCACAAGACACAGCATACACACACATATATGGTACTAATTTCTCTCAGTTGATGTCTAATGTCTGATGAATCGACACACGACCACTATAACGCCCTACCATTATACCCAAGAATATTACAAGTACTATTGTTGAATAATATGGAGAAGAATGCTGGATGGGAGCGACCACCGGTGTCTAGTCCCTTGGGCTAAAAAACTATCATGTCATTCTTTACCTCATATCATCATATATAGATGTGAATAGCCTCGGCACAAAGCAATAGGCATGTTGGTTGAAATAAAGCAGACTAATATACAACACAATAAACAATACATAATCACAGATCACAAATCGTAGAGATAAATATAATAGATATATCATATAACATAAAGCGAGTCAACAAAGAGGTGTACTAGACTCACATACACACATATATAGATTAAGGCAAGTCTTAAAAATACAAAATGAATCTACATCTCAAATAAGATACATCCATACATAAGACAATATCTCAAAATGAACCCATAACATATATGAACTGGCATAAACTTCAGCCCAAGCTATCCCATGTCCAGAGCCATAAAGTTCCAACACCTGTCAAGTCTTAGTCTGACCTGCATATTACAAAAATAATAAACCAGTGAGACTATCTTTAATTATCATAAAAAGGTAAGTCCATAGTAATAATAGGCTTGCGTTGGAATCAAAATTGACCACCAACACCTAGTTGTAAGAAAGAACAAATATCCAATCAAATCACAGAAATGTGAAGAGAAACAAATGAAGAATAAAATTAAAACAATTAGAAAGCAAGTAAATAGAGATGCAGATTTATAGTGGTTTGGCTAACTCTGGCCTACATCTACTCTAGAGTAATCCTTTTTATTATACTGAAGTTTGTTTACAGTTATAATCCGAAATCTAAGAATCAAAATGACAGAATGTAGCCTAATATAACGATCCTGACTCGACCTTTGAAAATCGGCACCGAATATATCACCTATATTCAAATGCCACAGATTCAAACGTCGAATCTATTCCGCCGGAGCTTATAACACATTAAGTATAACAACACAGCGGAAGAAAAAGAATAATATATCTTTGATACAACAATGAATACAACTATCTGGTAGAATATGATACAACAATATCAGAGACAAATATACACAGCGGAATATGATAACAACGGAAGAGAGACTCCCAAAAAGAACTCCAACATCAAACTGCAACTGCAACTCCATAACTAAAGCTCCTAAAAACTCCAAAAGCTAGATTCGCAAACATGCTTTCCAAACGCGAAGCGAGAAACCCTTAATCGCGTTGTATTAAGTAAGGTCAGCTCGAATGCTGAAAAGAAGCAAATGCGATCGCCAAATCCCAGGCTGGATGATATCTAATTCTACACCTATTATTTGATTATCTGAAAAACCCAACTCTAGACTGTCCGTATGGAAAATTGGGGGCACCCAGAGTATAGGAAGGGAATAATAAACTCTAGGTCAGTCATGGGACTCGTATGAGCAAATAAAAACAATTTTTTCTTTAAAACAAACAACAAAGAATTTAAAATTGAAATTCGCAATGCTTTTTGGAAAATGAAACTACCATAAGGCCTCCCACCGCACACACAATGCAAACGGAGAATTGGATAAGATTTATCCTTTCGAGTACCGTAATGCACCACTTTCCAACGATTGTAAATCAAAGGCCAGCCACGATGATCTCTTTTTACGACAAAATTCACGTGAAGAAAACGAAGGGTAAAAAACTTTCGAGACTCGAAAGTGATTTGGGAAGTCTTTTTTTGAATATGACACTATGCATTGATGGCTTAAAACTTTCAAAGCCGTAGAAATCAAAGAGAGCCCATTATTGTATGCCTATTATAGCTACCATATTCAATAGCAGGTTACCGCCACATTCTATGGCAGGTTATACAACTAAAACCGTACAGGGCTCATATTGTTTTGTTTGGATTTCCAACAAATGGTCAAACAAAGGAACTTCCTACACAAAATGGAACGCCTCTGGAGGGACATCCCCGAGAACCTAACCGGATCTCTGCTACACTAGGTCGGGTTACCTCTATAACTAGGTAACTACTGACATGAGTATGCCACCCCCCTGTCGTTACCAAACTTTATCCGAGGCGCCTATCAACCAACAACCATAAAGCAATAAGTTTGTAGCATCCACATAGCTAAATATCTGGGCTCCATACCATGATACCACCTTTGATCCAGAAGGAAATGACATACCCTCAGGCGACGCTACCCCCAAATAACCTTGCTGCCATGATTCCTGTTTCGACCATAACCGGGTTGTGAGGCTCGACGAAGTCTCGTCCACAAAGCTACACTTTTTTCACAAAGCCATGCTTTGATCAACAAATGATCAGCAACACTTCATATGCCACATTACCAAATTAGGAATGTATCATTAGTAACCTTCAACTACATAACCTCTGAGCTCGTACGTCTTAGAGAAGGGTGTTAAGCTAAGAGAATAAATTCTTCGCCACCAAATAGAAATGTATTTGATAGAAACTGGTTTTACATCTCAAAGTGTAATGTCAGACACACATCCATACAATTCTGTTCCGGGTTCGAACATAACTGAAGGCACTTCAAAAAAAGCCCTTGCAAATTCGGGCATCCACAATCCCGATCGGACTCCCCATCACATTTGGAGATCTCTATACCGGAGCAATTTAGTGCAGAGTCATTCGACAGGTTATCCTATTGTTCTCGAAGACACCCGGTCTTCAAATACTATCCATATCGTGGTATCACTATTCGGAATGGGTTATATGACGCAAAGTCCTCTCCCGGCTAAACTGAATAGTGAGCGCAATATTTTAAAACATATGGATAATGGGATTTCAGTTAAGTCACAACCCAAAACTTTTCTTTCAAATGGTCTAAAATAAATTACCATTTTCAATCTTTTAAACAAAAATATTTACTTCACAAAGTTCACCAATATTTCACAAAGATTCATTCGCGGCTTTTCAAAACAAATTTACTTTCCAAATTGGATTATCTCATCCGATTATTAAACAAAAGATTCAATTTATAGCTTTCAAAACTATTTCCAAAAATCCATTCATAACTTTTAAAACAATTCACCTTTCAAATCTTTTTTATATAAAAGACACACCATTTAAAATCCTCTTCGATTTCAAAACAACGTTTAACAATCTTTCACAAAGATTCATTTATAGCTTTTAAAACAATTTCATTTCAAACTTGAAATCCTTTCAAACAAATTGGAAATCCCTGCTTTATATGAAAGCTATTATTATTTGGAAACAAAGGTTTTTGTTTCGAAAAATCCGATTTCATTTATACAAGTTAAAGCCCTTGGGTTAAATTCAAAATAATACTTTTAAAAATGGTTTAAACCCATATAAACACATTTAAACCATAACTTCCAAACATAGGATTCAATTTCAAATCTTGAATTCAAATTTAAATCAAATTATTTAATTTCAAAACTTTATTAAGTTATTCAGAATAACTTTTATTTTTAAAATCCCTTTTTCAAAAGTTTTTCATATTTAACCCAATTCCATTTCCAAAACCATTTGGATTCAAAATTCAACTTTTAAATCATTTCAAAAATCCGTGACCTAATCAATTTCCTCGTGCAATCCATATTTGTGTGTGTATGGTGTAGTCCAGTGGTTTTACACAGTAGTGCAACAACATCAATCATCAAAGATTCAATCATATCAATATCGATAAGCGGTATATTCCTATAATGCTTATTTTTATTCATAGATTCATAGATAAATAATACACATTCATCACAGATAAACTAAATTACATTCATCACAGCTTGAATTGAAACAATTCATATCACAAAGCATCACACAGTAGAGATAACAAACAATTCACAGCAGTTCAACAGAATACAGTCATCCACAAGGAAGTTTAATTGATTATCTAATTAATTGAAACCAGATTAATCATTAACCTACGTTAATTAATCAATTATAAATTAATAAACTTTAAATTATTAATTGATCAATCTTAATTAATAATGTAATAAATTTTTAATTATTATATAATTAACCCTTAATTATTTAATTATTCTTTAGTTAATTATTCTTAATTAATTATACAAATTAATTAACCATTAATTAATTACTTTAATTGATTAACCCTTAATTAATTATTATTTAATTAATTACAATAAGTGATTACCCTTAATCACTTAATCAACTTTAACCATTAATTAATTACTTTTAATTAAGTAATTATCTTTAAGTAATTAATCACCCTTTAATTAATTAAGTTAATATCTTTTAATTATAAATTAATGAGCCTTTAATCAATTTAATTAATTAACCTTTAATAAATTAATTAACCTTAAATTATTAATTAATCAATATTAATTAATAAATTAAACAACCTTTAATCATTAAATAATTAACCTCTAATTATTTAATTATTCTCTAATTAATTATTCTTAATTACATTAATTAATTAACCTCAATTTCTTTTATTTAGTAATTATCTTCAAGTAATTATATTAACGAATCACTAATTACTTAAAAGATAAATCATTTTATCTTTATTAATTTCTTATATTATCATTCAAACCTTATTTAATAAATCTTGCAATTAATTATCATTAAACACTTAACTTAAATATTAAGAACTTAAAGACTTCATCTTTTAATCATTTACTTAATCACAATATTAAATTTATTTTAGAAATAAAGTAAAAAAAATTCTTTCAAAACAAGGATTATATATATTAAAACGTTTCTAAACTCAAAACATTTATTTCTAAGACCTTTAAACACATTCCAAACTTAATTAGGTACTAATTATATAAAAATAACAAGTTAAGAAAATTGCTTTGAATTAAAACTTTTGATCTGTTTTAAAATTAAATCTTGCCATTTCAAATAGCTCGGGACTAACCCGAGAACAACCCTGATGCTAATCCGAGCTCCTGCGTACCCCCTTCCTCTTCGAGAAAATCACGAAGTACCCTCGGTTACAACCCAAGCAATTTCCTTTCTTCCCTAAATCTCAATTATCATCGGACATTGATGATATCGCGTGCACGTGCACGAGAGACCAGGCCACCTCTAACCAACATCGCCGCTGCCCTCGGGTCATCGACGACCATTGTCACGTTCCAAATTTCAACGTTCGAAAATCGACATCCGTACTTCACTTGTAATCAAATGCCGTAGATTCAACCGTTGAAATTTGACTCATGTCGGAGCTTATAGCACATTAAGTATAACAACACAGCAGAAGAGAAAGAAATGAATATCATATGCAACTCCAATAAATACAATATCCAATGATATACAACAATGATATCAACATGATATAAGAATATCAGAGACAATAAACAACAGTGGAAAACAAATAGCAAAAGAGATAACTCCAATATCAAATTGCAACCCCAATCCAATGCTCCAAAGCCAAAACTCCAAACCACTAGCTCGAACCCCCATCGAGGTTGCATAAAGCTAAGCAAGTACAGCCCGTGCACTCCAAAGACTCCAAAGAATACCAAACCGAAAGCTGAAGGCTACCAAATCGATATCTACTATCTGACTATCTGAAAAACCAAACTCAAGACTACCCGTGTGGAAAATTGTAGACACCCAATGTTTAGGAAGGGAACAATAAACTCCGGGTCAGTTGTGGGACTGGTATGAGCAAACAAAAACAGTTTACTTTAAAAACAAATAAAGAATTTAAATTGAAATCCGCAATGCTTTTTGGAAAATGAAACTACCATAAGGCCTCTCGGTACACACACCATGCAATCGCACACTTGGGGGAGATTTCTCCTTATGATAGTCAAACATGCTTACTATGCAAAATCCTTTTTGATATTATTATTAGTGCATAGTGGAACACATTTCGAAAGTATAATATTAATCTTAGCCAACATAGGTACCATTATACTATGCCTACTATAGCTACCACCTGAGGTGACAGGTAATACAACTGCAATTGTAAAGGGCTCGCATTGTTTGATTGGATTTCCAACAAATGGTCAGGCTAAGGAACTTCCTATGGCCACATGGGTACGCCTCTGGAGGGACGCCCCGAGAACCTACCCGGCTCTCTACCAACACAAGGCCGATCTACCCCCTTCCCGGGGGTAAAACCTAAGGTATGCCACCCCCGGTCGTTTGCGACCTTTATCCGAGGATCCTCTACACCAACAACATCACACAGTAATAAATATACAGTGTCCACATGAGTAAGTATCTGGGCTCCATACCATGATACCTCCCTTTTCCATAAGGAATGGACATACCCTAGGGGCACTACCCCTGAAACCTTGCCACATCTTTCCTGTTTCGACCATTACCGGGTTGTGAGGCTCGATGAGGTCTTGTCCACAAAGCTGCACTTTTTCATAAAGTCATGCTTTGATAAACAAATGATCAGCAGCACTACGTATGCCACATTACCAAATTGGGAATGTATCACTAGTAACCATCAACTACATAACCTCTGAGCTCGTACGTCTTAGAGAAGGGTGTTAAGCTAAGAGAATAAATCTCCGCCACCAAACAGAAATGTATTTGATAGAAACCAGCTTTACATCTCAAGGTGTAATGTCAGACACACATCCATACAAGTCTATTCCGGGTTCGAACAGATCCGAAGGCACTTCGAAGAAGCCCTTGCAAATCCGGATAATCCCTAATCACGTCCGGACTTCCCATCACATATGGAGTCTCTATACCGGGGACCAGTCGATGCAAAGACATTCGAAGAGTTATCTTTTCGCTTTTGAAAATATCTGGTCTTCACCACCAGTCTTCAAATGCTATCCATAACGTCATACCATTATTCAGAATGGGTTATATGACACAAGGTCCTCTCCCGGCTAAATAGAATAATGAGCGCAATATTTAAAAACATATGGATATGGGTCTCAGTTAAGTCGCAATTTTAAACCCAAACTTTTCTTTCAAATGATTTAAAACAAATTACCATTTTCAAATCTTTAAACAAAAAGATTCACTTCACAAAGTTCACCCAGATTTCACAAAGATTCATTCACAGTTTTTCAAAACAATTCCCGTTTCAATTTAGATTAACTCATTCAATCTTTAAATCGAAGATTTAATATCTTTCAAACTCGTTTCCAATTCAAATCTTTTATATAAAAGATACACCATTTTAAACCAAAATTTCCAAATCATTGAATTCTATTTCAAATATTGAATTCAAATTCAAATAAAATTATTTAAATTTTAAAACTTTATTAAGTTATTCGAAATAATTTTTATCCTTGAAATCCCTTTCCAAAAGCTTTTTATATTTAACCCAAATCCTTTCCAAAACAATTTGAATTCCAAAATTCATTATAAAAAAATTATTTTCTAAAATCTGTGACTTAACCGATTTCCTTGTGCAATTCATATTTGTGTGTGTATGGTGTAGTCAAGGGGTTTTACCCAATAGTGCAACATTATCAACTATCACATAATCGAACACATCATTATTGATAAGCGGTATAATCTATAACGCTTATCTTTCATTCACAGATTTACTTATAATTGTATTATAGATAAACAAATAAAATAAATTTCACATGGCTCAATTCACAAAACAGAATATTACAGTACAGAGATAACAACCAATTCAAGATATTTCATATTATACAAACATTCATAAGCAACCCAAGTATTCGATAATCATTTATAACAGGACTAATTAATCGTTTAATCCCAAATTAATTACTCATGAATTAATTTCTCAATCCTGATAAATTAATTACAAATCATTTAGCCTTAATTAATAATTAATCCTTAATTATCCATCTTGATTAATTAGCCTCAATTAACTAATTAGTCCTTAATTAATCACATTAATTAAATTAACTTTTAAGTTAGTTACATAATTAATTAACCCTTAATTAGAAATAAATCAACTTTAATTAATAAATTAATCAATCCCTAATCATTAAATTATTAATCCCTAATTATTTACTCTTAATTAATTAATGAACCTTTAATTAATTACCATTTAATTAATTATCCTTAGTAATCATCATTCCTTAATTACCTTCATTAATAATTAATCTTTAATTAATGAATTATTCTCCAATTACCTTGATTAATTTATCACATAAATTAATTACCTTTAATTAATTCCAATAAATGATCATTCTTAATCACTTAATCATTTTAACCATTAATTATTCACCCTTAATTACTTATATTAAGTAATTATTTTTAAGTAACTAATTATCCTTTAAATCAATTATTCTATAATTACTTGATTAATTAATTTAAATTATTAATTAATTTAAATTATTAATTAATTTACTTTAATTACTTTATTTAGTAATTAATTTTAAGTAATAATTTCCTTTAGCAATTAAATTAACTTAAACTTTTAAGCAAATTAACTTTTTTTTAAAAACATTTTCATCTTTCTTAATTAACAACTTAATTGCATTATTAAGTTTATTGAAAACAAACTTTTCAAAAATATAGTTATACGTATATATTAAAACACTTTCAAACTTAGTTTATTTTTGAAAAGAAAACTTTTAACCAATTCAAAACTTGGGCAAACATTTATTATTTACAAAAGAATCGTTTTACAAAAAATTGTTTGAATATAACTTGATTGGTTTTAAAAAATAAAAACTGTTTTTATGTAAAATACCAAACCCAGAGACAACCCCGGGTTAAACCCGAAGTGAGCCCGAGCTTCGCTTCGAGCCTTCCCCCAAACCAACCCGTACTCTCTTTTTGAAACTTAGATTTTGTTTTAAGTTTTAAATACCCTTTACACACGTGAAAATCCCTGAGTATTTTTGCGAATTCGTCGAGTCGAACCCTGAGGCAACCTTATCTCCCCCAATCTTCAACAATCGCCTGACACCGATGATATGCGTGCTCATGCATGTGAGCTTCGATCGGTTTCGATCAACGTCACGACCTTGAGCGAGTTGCCTACGGCCACGGCAACTACTCTGACCACCCAGATCAGCGATCTCTTCCCTAATTTAAAATCGATCCAATCGACTTTTCCTTAGAACCCACCCCATCAACCTAAAATCCCTCGCTCCGACAAATTCGTCAATCGTAACTCACGCCGACTAGCCTATAGATACTTCACGCCTCCCTACTCCAATTCCCCCTAGACCGGTGAACTCCGATGCCACATTGATGATGTAGTAACCAAGAAAACCAAGTTGACCGAAACTAGCTTCGAAACCCTATTTCTACGACGTCCATCCACCATAGTAAAAATTAAAAGCTCTCGCCATTTTTCCATTTCAACCACCTCTTCAATCTACTCCGACCTTAAACCCGACACCGAAAAACCGCGCGATCGCCAGATATTGATGAAATCTCATACTCCATTCAACCCTTAATTACTCAATAAATACAACACTAGAAATTTTGATTCAATTTTTTTAATTCATAGTTTATGAACACGAACAAGTCGATGTAGGTAAATCAACAAAACATGACATTTGAATTTTAACATGTTTTTAAGTTTTACTGCTAATCTTCTTCCCAGGCCAAATTATCTTCAAATTTAACTTAAAAATATTTTTTGAACTTAGATATTGATTTCATAAACATATTTTGTTTATATTTTTAAGCCTAAAAAGGATCAGAGGAAAAGCTTTTGAATTTTGAAACAGGTTTTGAAGCTTGGAAACTAGGAACAGAGGCAAATTGCCTATTCTCAAACATGTACAGTCATATTTACATACATATATACACATGCAATCATAATTTTCATCCATTCATCGATGATCATTACATGCAGATCAAAATATAGACAGATTTAAGATGTTAAAGGGTAGTTTACTCAAAGCATCAACAGATAAATGGTTTAAAAAATAAATTAAATTAGGAGTTTGCTCACCTGAGGGATGAAAGCAAAGAACAAAGAGGTTTTGAGAAACAATCTGGAAACTGGAAGTGCTAATCACTTTGGTTCTGAGGCTTTGTGTTGATTTGAACAGATCTGAACTTGGTTGTTTATTGTAGAATTAGCTAACTTTGCTTCAAATTCGAATTTGTTTGATTTGGATTCATAGCTTCAGGTTGAATTTGAAGTCTTGCTTGCTTTTAGATCTTGGTTTCTTAGGTTGAAGATTTTGAAAATTATTTCTTTGAACTTGAATTTGCTTCTTGAATTCTGTGACGACCCAGAATTTTGGATATTTAAAATAGGAATATTTAATTGGTTTTAAATATTTAAAAGAGTAAATTTAACTTGAATTTCAAATATCACCATTTATTGGATAATTTAATTTTGAATTTAATAATTGAAAATTGGGTAAAATATTGAATATCCAGTTTTTAGCTTGTTAAAAATAATTTGAAGGCTTGTAAAATTTATATCGATAGCATTGAGGATAATATAGGTGTTGAAATTGAATTTGGAAGTGTTTTGTTCAGTTTTGAAAATTTTATCATCTAAATCAATATTTAAAAATAGACTTCCAAGGCACATTCTCGGATTTCGACGAAATCAGTTCCATTGGATCCGTAATATTTTTTTGTTATTGGATTTCAATTTTCGTAGTGATTGGAGTTATTGTGTGAGCATTCGATATACAAACGCGCTTAAATCTATATCGGAAATCTAATATAGTGACTGAATCCAAAAAGCTATCTTCTCCATACGATCGAATTAAGGCTCGAAACCTTTTCCCTTTGCGTTCGAAATAGGAGTATAACATTAGGAATGCCATGCGGCACACCTCGATAGGAGTTCGGAATTTAAAGTTATTACAATACGAGATATTTTGGTTATAAAATAAAATATAAAAAATAATAATAAATCAAATCAATATTTCAAGCCGACCTAACCTATCTTCGCCACTCTATCATCTGACCATAGCCGTCTTCTAACTTTTTTTTACATCATGCCTGTCTTTCTTTAGTTCAAATCAGATCCCTTCGAAAAAGAAAAAAGAAAACTGCGACTTCCTCCCCAATGTTAGCAGTCGAATCGATAGGCAGGGGACATAGTCGTGCCTCTCGGCACCGAAATCTGATGGTTTCAATTCAAATTCTTTCTCTTCTTCATCCATAACGAAGTCGATTTCATTTTTTTTAAAAAAGGGGCTCAAACAAATCTCGAATTCGATTCGAGCATGAAGTCGTTTCCTCCTAAAGTTCAAATGGCAAAGGTCGATGATTGTTTCAGTCGTGAGTTTGAGGGGGAATCAATTTGGAGAGCAGGGTTGTGTCGAACTCGGGGGCGGCGGCGGCAGCGACGTGTTGCATGAGGAAGTCATCGTCATCTGGAGGATGAGCGTGTGAGTTCGTGGCCATGAGCGCGAGCGTAGATCAAAGGTCTCTGCATTGCATGGTGGATGCTCGCGTGGGCCAGATCGAGGTGGCTCGCGGCAGAAGGAGGCGCAGTTCGATGTCGAAGTGGGTAGCTTGGGTTTCGATCATCTGAAGTTATGGGGTTGTTTGTTCCAATTGATTTTCTTAAAATAATAATAATATGTTCCTGTTATTTTAAATTAATTTGATATAAGGTTAAACAAAGAAATTAAGTTACTATTCTTTTTACAAAATATATTTATATATAGCTAGGGCGAAAAGTTTTTTTACAGTAAAATAAATCACTAATTATATGTTTACAGGGAAAAGAAAACAGTTTTAAATATCTATATAAAATATTTTATAGAGATAAGAGTTGAAAATAAAAAGGAATTTTTATAATGTCGTAGAGTTTATAAAAATGTATATAGCTAGTTCTCTAGTATATGTAGTTTAAATATATATACTTATTTTCATTTACATATTTTAATTGCTAATAATTTTTTTATATAATGGTTTTGGTGTACAAATTGTTAAGGTGACTTATTTAATTATTCTACTTACCAAAAAGATTTTAAAGGAAAAATTTATTTGTTTAAATTCAAATCTCTAGTTAAAAATAAAATTTATAGGTTAACTAAACTTATCAAATACGAAAATTAATTTGTTAGAAAAATTCGAATATTAATAAAACCATATAATGTTTGTTACGAGGTTTAAAAATCGCGAAATCATGCTAGAATGGAAGTGGATTGCAAAAAAAAAATCAAAGGTGAGTTAATCTCACTCATCTGGTTATAATTTAAATTTAAATGGTTAAATTTAAATAATTGGATGATTGATTGAATTGTTTGATGTGCAATATTATATATAGTAGTATATAATATACCTTGGAATGATTGATTTCCCGCATTTTATAGCGGATGAGACCCTATGCGCCGCATAATAGCGGATGATATTATATTTAAAATCCATATACCGCGATATTGACCTCGAAGTGGAATTGGTATTATATATTGTGCTAACATCTGTGGATGCAGGAAAATAGGTTAGAGGGGTCCAACTGGATTCCTTAAAATTATTTATATTGTTACATATTCTCTGTTATGAATACTCGATATTCTATGATGAATATTATTGGTAATTGGATTATTGAATGCTATGGTTTACTTGAATATATTTCGGTACACTAAGATATCAAAATATATAGAATTGGATTTTTTGAAAATAAAAGGAAGATAATTTGTAAGTGAAATAATTATAGAGAATTTAAATAAACTAAGAATGAACCGGAGAAGAATAATAGTGGTTTTAAAATTCTAATAAATAAATTCCATATATGAAGAGGATTTTGAATAACCAGGAAGATAATGAATTTTAAACTTCAGTGTTATTATTTAAAAGAATAAAACATTTATTTTATAATTTAAGATTTAAATTATTGAAAAGAATAAAGAAGAAATTTGGAAAATCTGAAATTGGTATGTTTCAGTTAAATGATTTAAAATCAAAACGAAAGGGAAAAAAGTAAATAAATAAATAAAGTCTATAATTGATGGATTTTGAAATGAATTGAGTAAGTAAAGAAATTTATTTCAAAATGGAGTAGATTAGAAGTCAATTTGAAAATTGATTTAAGTGGTTGAAGTTGGGACTTTAAAGGAATGAGAAATTTTGTTTAAAAATAAATAGTGATTTATTTTCAAAAGGATGCGAAGAGAAGTATATTTCCCCTGAATAGCCAAGTACATTTCAAAGTAAAGTTTTAAAAAGGTTTTAATGTCGTTTTAAAAGTATGTTTTAGAAAATTTATTATTCCTAAATTGTTAAATTCTGAAATAATTATTTTTCAAATCTATCATAGTAGTAATTATTTGAAGGTGACTTGATATTTTGTTTTAAAAGAGAAAATCTAATTTTATATTTTATGAAGTAGCCTCAGTTTAAATATTCCTATAGTATATATTTTTAATAAAGTACTAAAGTAATTTTTAATGTTTTAAAGGATAATTTATAATAAAGTGTTCTAAATTAATTTAAAAATCAAAAGTTTTGTGCTTGGTTGTTTTCAGTGGAAATAAATATTTGGAAATTTATCTTATGAGAAAAGTGTGGTTTGAAAACTATTTTCAAAGGGGTTGAAAGCGAAAATATATCTTGCAAAGAAATTTTGAGACAAATAAATAATTTGTTGAAATTATTTATATTGGATGGCTGTTTGTGAATGATAATTGATAGTTAAATAAATGGCTATCAATATTGGACAATGCGTTGATCGTTTCGAAGAGACCAGGATCGGGATTAATTTCTCGAAAACCACTTCGATCCGTTTTGTATGTTTTCGTGGAAAAAACGAGTTCGGAGTCGAAGATGGAGCAGTGAAGTGCAAGAGCTATTCTCTACTAATCCTGAGGATATTTCCAAAATGAATGTAGTAGGAACTGTGCCTTTGGTTCCGTTAGAACCTGAGACGGACTTGTATGGATGAATGCTTTCAGAACATTGTCAGGTGGGCGATGAACATTCTAAAGAATATGCTCTAAAAAGGTAACGCTTAGCCTCAAGCCTCATCAACCGGGAATGATTGAAAATCAGGGGTTAAGCAGCAAGGCTTGGTGGGTAGTACCCATTTTCGGTGAGGCCATCCCTGTCTAGATGTCCCTTTTATTTCGGCTTAGTGGTGCGTCTGCTGATCCCAACCTTGGGGTGATCTTGCTAGGGACTATCCAGTAACGGGTAGTCCGGGTCTTGTGTTGCAGGGGGTCGGGAGTGGTCCTCGGTATGCTAATCTAGACCAGGTACGGTGACAGGTGGTACACCAATGCCTAGTCATTAGTTGGAAATCCATTTTCCCTACGCGCCCGTACGGTTTTGATTATGCCCAACTATTGCTGAAACGTGAGATGCAAGCATTTCAGCTAGATTCTATTTTACTTTCTATAGACACTACTATAATATCAGAGAATTTTAATAAAAAGTGTTTTAGCTATCGTAAGGTAAAAACCCGACATGTTTATTTATGGCGTGGTCTTACGAGATGCTTTTGTTTTCAAGGGATTTTTGAAACTTTAATAATCAATTTGAGTGTGATTTCTCACGCTGGTATTCCAGACGGACTTGGGTATTATTTTACTATAAAGCTTGGTTCAGGCCGAGTATTATATAATACAGGATATGATGTTGTGGAGTTCAGGTGACGAGCTGGATGGCGATACGTACTTCCGTACTTGATTTATATTCCGTTGTGTATACAGTTGTGTGGGGACAGGTTATGATTACTGTCCAATTGTGTGTTATGTGATTGATGTACTCTGATGATGTAATGTATGAATAGATATATTTGTTTTTGTGTAAAGATCATTTATTATCTATTATATTTTATCCTGCTGCGATGGTTAGATTCTGATGTTGTTTTCTACTTTTTTCTTCTACCTTTTCTTCTATAACCCAAATGGTTCGTATTTCCGTTCATCTTGAGTTGATTAGTGTAGAATAGGATTGACTCAAAGGGGTATGGATTTGCGGGTCGTTACAGTTGGTATCAGAGCTTAGGTTGGTGATAACCTTGGCTCTGGTGAGGATTACTCATTTAAAATAGAGTCCATAGTACTCTAGAATGAGTTTGAGCGTATTAATAGATATGAGTGCGTATTTGTTAGTGAATATAAATTGTTTTAATATTGTGTTGACTTATTGGTTGAGTGGAATATGAATTCTGATCGAGTAAGTTGGCCGCTATTTGAGAAGAGTTTGTAAACGCCTGATACGATAAATTGACACAGAATTGTTTTAAAGGTAGGTGAATGAAATAATTTTACCCAAAAATATATTTTGATATAAAAGAAAAGTTTTTGTAAACTATTTTAGCTAATATATGGTTGCTTGGATGTTAGGAATGATAATATTAAATTGTTATCATTGTTGTGTAAAAATTTAACTGGATGTGAAAATATAACCAAAGGTTAAGGAGATAAATTCATTTATAAAATGAAATTTATAAATATGAATTATAAATGTGATTTATAAATTGAAATAAAGTCAAATGGGAATTTGTATGAGCATAAATTATACAAATGAATTATAGTTAAAATTTGATTTAAGCCAGAATTTGAGAATTTAAAATTTCGGAGATTTTGGAAGTGTTTGTCGAAGTGTTTTGAAGATAAATAATAGTATTATTGTTTTAAAAGTATTTCTAAAGGAAATTGTTTCAAATAAATTTTGGGAATGGATGTAGCATTAAACTCACTACAGTCGCTGGAAAATAACTTCGGTGATGACTGCAGCATCATCGATGTTCATTTTCGATTTTCTAATTGACGGATTGCTGCCAAATTGATTTGTTCAGAAGAATTAGTTTGTTTTTGAAATTTAAAAGGAAATTTGTTGGAAATAAAAACCAGGATTGGTTTAAATTTTTGAGAAGTGTGATTTTGAGATGTTGGGGATTTCAAAAAGATTTGAAACCAAAAGCCGGGTGTTTAAAATCCTGATGAGATAGGTTATAAGCTTATAAATTGAGATGTTTTTCAAATCAGGAAGGAAATATGAGCTTTGAATGTTGGAATTAAAATTTAAAGTGAGAAGTTAAAAATGAAATTAACTTGGATTGAGGAAGAGAATTGAATTGAATTGAATTGAATAGATCTGAGTTAAAATAGAAGCTGAATTGGAATTAATATTGAAGTTTGGAAATAAAACTCAAGATATAAAATCAAATTCAACTTGAATTGTTAGTGAAGTAAATAAAATTGAAAATAGCCTTGTAATTAATTAAATGAATTGAGAATGAATTGAATCTGAAAATTTAAAATTTATAATAACTAATCAAATAAATTGTAGTTTGAAATGAGATTTGATTGAAAAGGAATCAAGTAAATTGAAAGGGACATTTATTTGCAAGATGAAAATGATTTTAAGTATAAAATTTGAATAATTTGAAATAAATTAATTTAAGTTAGAAATAAGTGGAAGCTTGGCTACGAATAAGGGTAAAAATCCAATAAATAAAAGCTTGGGTAAATTTAATTCCGTAAATGGTTATTAATATATAATCATGGAATGGTTCAAGCTTAATAAAATGGTGTCAAATGAAATGAAGGCAAATATGGAATGAAACGTAAATGAATGGATTGTGAATAAAATTGAAAAGGAATAAAATTGAAATAGAATGTGTCGAGATAGATAAAATGGTTGTGAACGAATTAAAATAGAAGGAATTAAATAATAAATTGAGTTGGAATCAATTTAAAATGGTTATAAGCTTAAGTAATTGTTATTTTCATGAATAACATCAAATTTGCGCAGAAAATTAGTTATTTTATCGTAAACGAAAGTAGATGTATTAACAGAGGGGAATAGAATTGATTTTTAAATCAATTGAAATAATATGGGTTTGTTTAAAAATTAAAAATGAAGTGAATGTAAACAAGTGGGTTGTAAACCGTTCATATTGAATGAAAATGGTATATGAATTAATTGAAAATAGTTGAATTAGTATTAAAACTATATAAATTGCTTATGGAAAGTGTTTAGTGTGCATTGCTTTTAGAATTCATGTGTTTAACTATTGCAAATAAGTGAAATGTTGTTAAACTTCATATATATGACACTTACATGTTTTAGTTGAGTAAGTACAAGTTCAGGGAAGTCGTTGGGCTGGATTTGATTTCGCTAACTGCTAATTAAATAAGCCGCTTGCTTAAAAATGCTATGTAAAAAGTATGCCTACTCAATAAAAATAGGAAATATGAACTTTTTTGTTTTTCCGACCGGGTGGGTCGATGTATATATATTTATCTCTTGTCAAATTGCAAAAGCTCCTCCGTACAAAGGAGGCTCTGCCAAAATTTTCCGAAAATTTTGGGAGTTAGAAATTTTTTCGAAAGTTTTTGGGAAAATTTTTGTTAGCGACAAAACAACTTCAAATTTGAAATTGAAGTAAATTAGTGAATGAAACTAATTTAAAATAACACTATGAATCAGTTATAAATGGAAGATAAAATTCAATATTCAGAATTGAAAATTAATTGAATCCATATGGAAATGGGAGAATCAATTTGAATAGAAATAGATATAAACTAAAGTGGTAAAGTGAAAATAAATATAAGAAGCGTATAAAATAGTTATACTGAACTTAAGAAGAAATGGTAAAATTCTTAAGTAATATGGGTGCCGGGAAAATATATTGAATAAGCGTTGGAGCGAAGATCTTATAAAATGTTTTTGAATGCTATGATTGGATATTATTGCTAAGTAGGATATGCAGGTATTATAAGGGAAAGAAAAAATGGTTTTGATTTCACATGATAAATTTGAATTGCTCGACAAAAAAGTATGTGTTTAAGTTTCTGTATGAAATTTGATTGGGTTTTTGATCTAGCCACTTGGCGTTTTGTTTTCTTTTGGAATTTGGGAGCCCGTAGAGGCATTTTGTAGTTGTACCGAGCTAGCCGCGCAAAGGAGACGCTGGTGAAATTTTTCAAAAAATTAGAGGGTTAGAGAGTTTTTGAAAATTTAAAACTTGTTTTTTAATTATAATTTGAATGGTTGAATAAGTAAAGTTGTTTGGGAACTATGGAAAAATTTGGAAAGTTAGTTAGATGGACAGGGTGTCTTTAATGAAGATTGTTTGGTTATTATTAAAAAATGTTTGGTTTTGGGGAAATAGTAAATGGGTATTGGACCATTCTTCCTAACTAGTAATTTCGGGGACGAAATTCTTTTAGAGGGGAGGAATGTGACGACCCGGAATTTTGGATATTTAAAATAGAATATTTAATTGGTTTTAAATATTTAAAAGAGTAAATTTAACTTGAATTTCAAATATCACCATTTCTTGGATAATTTAATTTTAAATTTAATAATTGAAAATTGGGTAAAATATTGAATCTCCAGTTTTAAGATTGTTAAAAATAATTTGAAGGCTTGTAAAATTTATATCGATAGCGTTGAGGATAGTATAGGTGTTGAAATTGAATTTGGAAGTGTTTTGTTCAGTTTTGAAAATTTTATCGTCTAAATCAATATTTACAAATAGCCTTCCGAGGCACAGTCTCGAATTTCGACGAAATCAGTTCCATTGGATCCGTAATATTTTGTTGTTATCGGATTTCAGTTTTCGTAGTGATTGGAGTTGTTGTGTGAGCATTCGATATACAAACGCGCTTAAATCTATATCGGAAATCTAATATAGTGACTGAATCCTAAAAGCTATCTTCTCCATACGATCGAATTAAGGCTCGAAACCTTTTCCCTTTTCGTTCGAAATAGGAGTATAACATTAGGGATGCCAGGCGGCATGCCTTGATAGGAGTTCGAAATTTATAGTTATTACAATACGAGATATTTTATTTATAAAATAAAATATAAAAAAATAATAATAAATCAAATCAACATTTCAAGCCGACCTAACCTATCTTCGCCACCCTATCATCTGACCATGGCCGTCTTCTAACTTTCTTTACATCGTTCCTGTCTTTCGTTAGTTCAAATCAGATCCCTTTGAGAGAAAAAATGGCGACTTCCTCCCCAATATATTAGCAGTCGAATCGATAGGCAGGGGATATAGTCGTGCCTCTCAGCACCGAAATCTGATGGTTTCAATTCAAATTCTTTCTCGTCTTCATCCATAATGAAGTCGATTTCGTTTTTTTAAAAAGGGGGTCAAACAAATCTCGAATTCGATTCGAGCACGAAGTCGTTTCCTCTTGAAGTTCAAACGGCAAGGGTCGATGATTGTTTCAGTCACGAGTTCGAGAGGGAATCAGTTTGGAAAGCGGGGTTGTGTCGAACTCGGGGCAGGCGGCGGCAGCGACATGTTGCGTGAGGAAGTTGTCGTCGTCTGGAGGATGAGAGCGTGAGTTCGTGGCCTTGAGCACGAGCGCAGATCAAAGGTCACGACATCGCATGGTGGATGCTCGCGTGGGGCAGATCGAGGTGGTTCGCGGCAGAAGAAGGCGCAGTTCGATGTCGAAGTGGGTAGCTGGGGTTTCGATCGTCTAAAGGTATGGGGTTGTTTGTTTTAATTGATTTTTTTAATAATAATAATAATAATATATTCCTCTTATTTTAAATTTAATTTTATATAAGGTTAAACAGAGTGTTAGTCCGTGAAATGATGGTTTTGATAACAACAACCTTAGAATAGTTTATAAAATATAAATACTAACATTATAAGTTTAGATATATATGTATATGCAGGATTTAACCATGCAGGTACTAAGAAAGAAGACTGTACAGTATGGAGATTTAAGATATCAAGATAGAAGACTCATGAGTATCAAGATTATCATGAGTTCAAGATTTTAAGGTTAAGTATTTTCTATTATTAGGAATTTTGTTAAAACTCATAGAAAAGCACTGGAATCATAAAATAAAATTTATTCATGGAATAGAATCCACTTCAAGCCAGTTAAAGGGGTGGAACCCTAAGTAGGATGTAACCTACGAAAAATCTAGTGGAACATTGTTTTGCATCCGCTAACTTTTTATTCAAAATGATTTTTCAAAATTATATCCTGTTTTCAAAATGTTTTCAAAACTTTCCTTTTAATAGATTCAAAACGCTCTATCCTAATTTTAAATAATTTTAGCCTCAAAATTATCTTTAATTTCAAAGTCAAATTACTCTTGATTTTAAACTATCTTTTAATATAATATATTTAACTTTTAAATATTTATACTTAGATTTAAAATATAAAATTAGAGTTAAGTTCTATTTATATTATTCTCTATATTTACTTATGAATTTTAACTATATTCAAGTATATTTATAAAGTTTAAATTAGTTTTAAATATAAGATAAAAGTTATTTTCAAAGAAAATCAAAACATCAAAAAAATGCTTTGAGATGTCGACTGCCTATATACCCCATGTCGACATGGTGTCAATTGAGTTCAAAATTTAAATTTCAAAAGAAGTGTCTATTTGCCATAACTCTTCACGAATGGACATGGTTGTTGTTCTTCTACAAATAGGGGTTAGTTTCGACGAATTTAACATTAGATTTTATGGTTTTTCACTCCTCTTCTTCTTCCACTTTTCTTAATACATATTCTTATCATTACTCTGGCGAAATCAACATTGAATCAAACTCGATTACTTCTAGTTTGATTCTCTATCACTCTCTCTACAAGATTCTCAGTGCTATCTAGAGTTATAGACTTCTTTGTAATCTATTAAGCGAGAAAAGGTGTGATTGTAGCCTTGAAAATCAATCAAGAAAGAAAAGGTGTGATTGTAGCCTTGGTAAATCAATTGGGTAAACCCGTGGCCCAAAAATCAAGTATCTCTACCCAGAGGATCAAAATTCTAGAGGGTGTACCTCGTACCCTTGAAACCGAGGGTGTAATTGCACAATTGCTTTTGAAAGGAAATCTATACTTGTGTTGCGGGACTGGATGTAGGGTAACTCCGAACCAGTATAAAATCTGGTGTGTTCTTTCCTTTGCTGCCTTTATTTTATTTCTGCATCTGTGTTTGTTTCTATGATCATATCTGTGTCTGTATATTGCATACATTGGTGTCTAAATTAACATAAATCGAAAAAGATTTATTAATTCTTTATTAACACTATTTAACCCCCTCTAGTGTAAATCCTAGCCTTAAGATCCGTAATCCGCATTTCTCACACAGAGAAATGAAGTTACTATTCTTTTTACAAAATATATTTATATATAGCCAGGGTGAAAAGTTTTTTTGCAGCAAAATAAATCACTAATTATATGTTTAATTGGAAAAGAAACAGTTTTAAATATCAATATTAATTATTTTATAGAGATAAGAGTTGAAAATAAAAAGGAATTTTTATAATGTCGTAGAGTTTATAAAAATGTATATAGCTAGTTCTCTAGTATATGTAGTTTAAATATATATATACTTATTTTCATTTACATATTTTAATTTGCTAATAGTTTTTTTATATAATGGTTTTGGTGTACAAATTGTTAAGGTGACTTATTTAATTATTCTAGTTACTAAAAAGATTTTAAAGGAAAAATTTATTAGTTTAAATTCAAATAACTAGTTAAAAATAAAATTTATAGGTTAACTAAACTTATCAAATACGAAAATTAATTTGTTCAACAAATTCGATTATTAATAAAACCTTATAATGTTTGTTACGAGGTTTAAAAATCGCGAAATCAAGCTGGAATGGAAATGGATTGCAAAACAAAAATCAAAGGTGAGTAAATCCCACTCACCTGGTTATAATTTAAAATTAAATGGTTAAATTTAAACAATTGGATGATTGATTGAATTTTTTGATGTGCAATATTATATATAGTAGTATATAATATATCTTGGAATGATTGATTTCCCACATTTTATAGCGGATGAGACCCTATACGCAGCATAATAGCGGATGATATTATATTTAAAACTCATATGCCACGATATTACACCTCGAAGTGGAATTGGTATTTTATATTGTGCTAATATCTGTGGATGCAGGAAAACAGGTTGGAGGGATCCAACTGGATTCCTCAAAATTATTTATATTGTTAAATATTCTCTGTTATGAATACTCGATATTCCGTGATGAATATTATTGGTAATTGGAACATTGAATGCTATGGTTTACTTGAATATATTTCGGTACACTAAGATATCAAAATATATAGAATTGGATTTTTTGAAAATAAAAGGAAGAGAATTTGTAAGTGAAATAATTATAGAGAATTTAAATAAACTAAGAATGAACCGGATAAGAATAATAGTGGTTTTAAAATTCTAATAAATAAATTCCATGTATGAAAAGGGGATTTTGAATAATTAGGAAGATAATGAATTTTAAACTTCAGCGTTATTATTTAAAAGAATAAAGCATTCATTTTATAATTTAAGATTTAAATCATTGAAAAGAATAAAGAAGAAATTTGGAAAATCTGAAATTGGTATGTTTCAGTTAAAAGATTTAAAATCAAAACGAAAGGAAAAAAGGTAAATAAATAAAGTCTATAATTAATGGATTTTGAAATGAATTGAGTAAGTAAAGAAATTTATTTCAAAATGAAGTAGATTAGAAATCAATTTGAAAATTGATTTAAGTGGTTAAAGTTGGAACTTTAAAAGAATGAGATATTTTGTTTAAAAATAAATAGTGATTTATTTTTAAAAGGATGTGAAGAGAAGTATATTTCCCTTGAATAGCCATGTACGTTTCAAAGTAAAGTTTTAAAAAGGTTTTATTGTCGTTTAAAAGTATGTTTTAGAAAATTTATTATTCCTAAATGTTTAAATTTTGAAGTAAGTATTTTTCAAATCTATTATAGTTGTAATTATTTGAAGGTGACTTGATATTTTGTTTTAATAGAGAAAATCTAATTTTATATTTTATAAAGTAGCCTCAGTTTAGATATTCCTATAGTATATATTTTTAATAAAGTATTAAAGTAATTTTTAATTTAAATGTTTTAAAGGATAATTTATAATAAAGTGTTCTAAATTAATTTAAAAATCTAAAGTTTTGTGCTTGGTTGTTTTCAATGGAAATAAATATTTGGAAATTTATCTTATGAGAAAAGTATGGTTTGCAAACTATTTTCAAAGGGGTTGAAAGTGAAAATGTATCTTGCAAAGAAATTTTGAGATAAATAAATAATTTGGTGAAATTATTTAAATTGGATGGATGTTTGTGAATGATAATTGATAGTTAAATAACTGATTATCAATATTGGACAATGCGCTGATCGTTTCGAAGAGACAGGGATCGGGATTAATTTCTCGAAAACCACTTCAATCTGGTTTGTACGTTTTCGTGGAAAGAACGAGTTCGGAGTCGAAGATGGAGCAGTGAAGTGCAAGGGCTAGTCGCTACTAATCCTGAGGATATTTCCAAAATGGACGTAGTAGGAATAGTGCCTTCGGTTCCGTTCAAACCCGAGACGGACTTGTATGGATGAATGCTTTCAGAACATCGTCAGGTGGGCAATGGGCATTCTAAGGGATATGCTCTAAAAGGGTAACGCTTAGCCTCAAGCCTCATCAACCGAGAATGACTGAAAATTAGGGGTTATGCAGCAAGGTTTGGTGGGTAGTACCCATTTTCGGTGAAGTCATCCCTGTCTAGATGTCCCTTTTATTTCGGCTTAGTGGTGCGGTTGCCGATCCCAACCGTGGGGTGACCTTACTCGGGATTATCCAGTAAGGGTAGTCCGAGTCTTGTGTTGCAGGGGGTCGGGAGTGATCCTTGGTATGCTAATCGAGACTAGGTACCGTGACAGGTGGTTCTCCAGTGCCTAGTCATTAGCTGGAAATCCATTTTCCCTACACGCCCGTACGGTTTTGGTTGTGTCCAACTGTTGCTGAAACGTGAGATGCAAGCATTTCAGTTAGATTCTATTTTACTTTCTATAGACACTATTATAATATCAAAGAATTTTAATAAAAAGTGTTTTAGCTATCGTAAGGTAAAAACCCGACATGTTTATTTGTGGCGTGGTCTTACGAGATGCTTTTGTTTTCAAGGGATTGTTGAAACTTTAATAATCAATTTGAGTGTGATATCTCACGCTGGTATTCCAGACCGACTCGGGTGTTATTTAACTATAATTCTCGGGTTAGAACGAGTATTATAGAATACAAGATATGATGCTATGGAGTTCAGGAGACGAGCTGGATGGCGATACGTACTTCCGTACTTGATTTATATTCCGTTGTGTATACAGTTGCGTGAGGACAATGTTATGATTACTGTCCAATTGTGTGTTATGTGATTGATGTACTCTGATGATGTAATATATAAACAGATATTTTTTTTTGTGTAAAGATCATTTATTATCTACTATATTTTATCCCGCTGCGATGGTTAGATTCTGCTGTTGTTTTCTACTTTCTTCTTCTACCTCTTCTTCTTTAACCCAAATGGTTCGTATTTCCGTTCATCTTGAGTTGATTAATGTAGAATAGGGTTAACTCAAAAGGGAATGGATTTATGGGTCGTTACAAATTAACTGCATGCTTTTATTTCCAGGTTTGGAATTAATTTGATCACTTTACATGCTTCAGATTTGTTTAAAGTTTCCAGACTTTGAACTAGAAGCCGGAACTTGATTCTAGTTGAACTGATTTCTATTGATCTCAGGTTTTTGTTTGAATTGATTTTCATTGTTTTCTAGGTTGATGTTTGAGATGAATGGAAGAAAACATGCAGCCTGGTTTCTTTCTTTTGATATTCACTTACATCTTAAAATAAATAAATAAACATCTTTTGTCACTTGTAATTACAAGCCATACAAAGTTAACAAGTGTTAATGCATATGGTTACTTATTTTACAAATGTCCATTATTGTTAAATTTTTGTTTAAATCCCTCTTTTGAATAACTTTTAAAAAATTTGTTTTAACCCTTTATGCATATATATTTTCATATCTCATTTTATAACTTTACATATGTTTATGTAATGCATTTTCTACTTAGTTTAAATATATACACAAATAAATTCATTTCAAAAAGAAGAGTGTTTTAAACTTTTATTTTATTTAATTATGTAATCTATTTTGTTTCCTTATTTAGTTTTTTTTCCAAATATATATATATACACATTAATTCCAAAATATAACTTTCATATATATCATATATTCAAATAAAATTCAAATTCAAATCATTTTATAAAATCTATTTATAAAACACATTTTTATTGTTTCGGAGAAACTCAAATAAATTTACCAATTAATCTCACAATTTTATTCAAAATTTTATATTAATTACCAAATATTTCAAAAATTAATCCCAAAGATTAAATTACTTTCAAATTAATCTTAGCTAAATTCCAGGAATGTTACAGATTCGCCCCCTTAGAAAATTTCGTCCTCGAAATTTGGAAGTAGGGAGACAACAAAGGAATATAGAAAGATAAAGAGATAGTTTTCCAGATCAAACTGAATATCAATTCTGCATTTGGTTTACCAAATCAGAATATCAACAATAGATACAAGAACGAATCTATTTAACACTTCACAAGGTACTCGGGGTCATCCAGATCTACAAAATATACATGGGCATTGGTTAGTTTGAAGAGTAACTAACCATTCGTAGAACATATCGGGATCCCAAAGAATAGACTGATATATTGATAAAAACTTTTTAGTTTAAACAACCAAAATATACCTATCAACCATAGAATCAAAAGCAACCAATTCATCCAAACAAACAATTCTGACCCATTTGGAGTTTATGTCCCATGTAAATATATCAAAGCTTCTTCCTGGAGCTGACACGAAGACATCAGAGAATTTGAAATCGAATCAAAGGAGATTGAGAGAGGAAATTGTCTCCGTTGTTGAAGGGTATTGACCATAGCGGTATTTTCCTGTTCCCTATCTCGTCCTCTTCTTGCACTCATACTCACTACCATTGGATAGTAAGAGAATTTACTGAGGCACACGGACAAATATCTTAGGGATATTCTCATTCTAGGGTATTTATAACCCTATCTCTAATGCGTTACCTAATGTGTTATACTCCTGAGCTAAAGTTTCAACCTTCAGCTCTGATACCAAGATGTCATGTTCCAAATTTCAGCATTCAAAAATCGACACCGTACTTCACTTGTACTCGAATGTCGCAGATTCAACCGTTGAAATTTTACTCATGCCGGAGCTTATAACACATTAAATATAACAGCACAGCGGAAGAAAAAGAAATGAATATCATTACAACTCCAATGAATACAATATCCAATGATATACAACAATGATATCAATGCGATACAAGAATATCAGAGACAATAAACAACAGGGGAAAACAAATAGCAAAAGAGATAACTCCAATATCAAACTACAACTCCAATCCAACGCTCCAAAGCCAAAACTCCAAACCACTAGCTCGAACACCCATCAAGGTTGCACAAAGCTAAGCAAGTACAGCCCATGCACTCCAAAGACTCCAAAGAATACCAAACCGAAAGCTGAAGGCTACCAAATCGATATCTACTATCTGACTATCTGAAAAACCAAACTCTAGACTGCCGTGTGGAAAATTATGGGCACCCTGAGTTTAGGAAGGGAACAATAAACTCCTGGTCAGTCGTGGGACTGGTATGAGAAAACAAAAACAGTTTATTTCAAAAAAACAAAAGAATTTAAATTGAAATCCGCAATGCTTTTTGGAAAATGAAACTACCATAAGACCTCCCACACACACACCATGCAATCGCACACTGGGGGAGGGGGGAGATTTCTCCTTATGATAGTCAAACATGCTTACTACGCAAAATCCTTTTTGATATTATTATTAGTGCATAGTGGAAAACATTTTGAAATTATAATGTTAATCTTAGCCAGCATAGGTACCATTATACTATGCCTACTATAGCTACCACCAGAGGTGGCAGGTAATACAACTGCAATCGTAAAGGGCTCGTATTGTTTGATTGGATTTCCAACAAATGGTCAGGCTAAGGAACTTCCTATTTCCACATGGGTACGCCTCTGGAGGGACGCCCCGAGAACCTACCCGACTCTCTGCCAACACAAGGCCGGTCTACCCCCTTCCTAGTGGTAAAACCATAGATATGCCACCCCCGGTCGTTTTCGACCTTTATCCGAGGATCCTCTACTCCAACAACATCACACAGTAATAAATATATAGTGTCCACATGAGTAAGTATCTGGTCTCCATACCATGATACCACCCTTTTCCAGAAGGAATGGACATACCCTAGGGGCGCTACTCCTAAAACCTTACCGCATCTTTCCTGTTTCGACCATTATCGGGTTGTGAGGCTCGATGAGGTCTCATCCACAAAGCTACACTTCTTCACAAAGTCATGCTTTGATCAACAAATGATCAGCAGCACTTCGTATGCCACATTACCAAATTGAGAATGTATCACTAGTAACCATCAACTACATAACCTCTGAGCTCGTACGTCTCAGAGAATGGTGTTAAGCTAAGAGAATAAATCTCCGTCACCAAACAAAAATATATTTGATAGAAACCAGCTTTACATCTCAAGGTGCAATGTCAGACACACATCCATACAAGTCTGTTCCGATTCGAACAGAACTAAAGGCACTTTCGAAGAATCCCTTGCAAATCCAGATAATCCCTAATCACGTCCGGACTTCCTATCACATATGGAGTCTCTATATCGGGGACCAGTCGATGCAGAGACATCCGACGAGTTATCCTTTCGCTTTCGAAAATGTCCGGTCTTCACCACCGGTCTTCAAATGCTATCCATAATGTCGTACAATTATTCGGAATGGGTTATATGACACAAGGTCCTCTCTCGGCTAAATCGAATAATGAGCGCAATATTTAAAAACATATGGATATGGGTCTCAATTAAGTCACAATTTAAAACCCAAACTTTTCTTTCAAATGGTTTAAAACAAATTACCATTTTAAAATCTTTAAACAAAAAGATTCACTTCACAAAGTTCACCCAGATTTCACAAAGATTCATTCATAGCTTTTCAAAACAATTCCCGTTTCAATTTAGATTAACTCATTCAATCTTTAAATCGAAGATTTAATAGCTTTCAAACTCATTTCCAATTCATATCTTTTATATAAAAGATACACCATTTAAATTCCCTTTCGATTTCAAAACAAGGTTTAATAATCTTTCACAAAGGTTCATTCATAGCTTTCAAAAAACAATTCACAATTTTATTTTAAACTTGAAATTTTTCAACACAAATTGGGAATCCTTTCCTTAAATGAAAGCTTTTATTATTGGAAAACAAATAGTTTTCGTTTTTGGGAAAAACTGATTACATTTACATAAGTTAAAGCCATTCAAGTATAAAACTTGGGTTTAAATTTAAATTCCCAAAACAATAATTTTTTAAATGGTTAAAACCCTTTTAAACACCTTTATAACTTGTATAATCTTTTTAAACCAAAATTTCCAAATCATTGAATTCTATTTCAAATATTGAATTCAAATTCAAATCAAATTATTTAAATTTTAAAACTTTATTAAGTTATTCGAAATAACTTTTTATCCTTGAAATCCCTTTCCAAAAACTTTTTATATTTAACCCAAATTCGTTTCCAAAACTATTTGAATTCAAAAATTAAATTTAAAAAAAAAATTATTTTCTAAAATCTATGACTTAACCGATTTCCTTATGCAATCGATATTTGTGTGTGTATGGTGTTGTCTAGGGGTTTTACCCAATAGTGCAACAACATCAATCATTATAGAATAAAACACATCAATATTGATAAGCGGTATAATCTATAGCGCTTATCTTTCATTCACAGATTTACAGATAATTGTATTACAGATAAACAAATAAAATGAATTTCACACAGCTCAATTCATAGAACATAATATTACAGTCCAGAGATAACAATCAATTCAAGATATTTCATATAATACAAACATCCATAAGCAACCCAAGCATTCGATTATCATTTATAAACATGACTAATTAATCTTTTAATCCTAAATTAATTACTCATGAATTAATTTCTCAATCCTGATAAATTAATTAAAAATCATTTAGTCTTAATTAATTAATTAATTAATTAATCCTTAATTATCCATCTTGATTAATTACCCTCAATTAACTAATTAGTCCTTAATTAATCACATTAATCAAATTAACTTTTAAGTTAATTACATAATTAATTAACCCTTAATTAGAAATAAATCAACTTTAATTAATAAATTAATCAATCCCTAATCATTAAATTATTAACCCTTAATTATTTACTCTTAATTAATTACCATTTAATTAATTATCCTTAGTTAATCATCATTCCTTAATTACCTTCATTAATTAATTAATCTTTAATTAACTAATTATTCTCCAATTACCTTGATTAATTTATCACATAAATTAATTACCTTTAATTGATTCCAATAAGTGATCATTCTTAATCACTTAATCATCTTTAACCATTAATTATTCACCCTTAATTACTTATATTAAGTAATTATTTTTAAGCAATTAATTATCCTTTAAATCAATTATTCTTTAATTACTGGATCAATTAAACTTAAATTATTAATAAAATTACCTTAATTTCTTTATTTACTAATTAATTTTAAGTAATTCATTTCCTTTAGCAATTAAATTAACTTAATCTTTTAAGCAAATTAACTTTTTTTAAGAACATTTTTGTCTTTCTTAATTAACAACTTAATTGCATTATTAAGTTTATTGAAAACAAACTTTTCAAAAAATATAGTTATACGTATATATTAAAACACTTTCAAACTTAGTTTATTTTTGAAAAGAAATCTTTTAACCAATTAAAAACTTGGGCAAACATTTATTATTTACAAAAGAATCGTTTTACAAAAAATTGTTTGAATATATAACTTGATTTGGTTTTAAAAAATAAAAATTGTTTTTATGTAAAATACCAAACCCAGAGACAACCCCGAGTTAAACCCGAAGTGAGCCCAAGCTTCGCTTCGAGCCTTCCCCCAAACCAACTCGTACTCTCTTTTTGAAACTTATATTTTGTTTTAAGTTTTAAATACCCTGTACACACGTGAAATTCCCTGAGTATTTTTGCGAATTCCTCAAGTCGAACCCTGAGCTAACCTCATCTCCCCCAATCTCCAACAATCGCCTGACACCGATGATACGCGTACTCATGCACGCGAGCTCCGATCGGTTTCGATCAACGTCGCGACCTTTAGTGGTTGCCTACGACTACTGCAACTACTCTGACCACCCAGATCAGCAATATCTTCCCTAATTTAAAATCGAGCCAATCGAATTTTCCTTGGAACCCACCCCATCAACCTAAAATTGCCTCGCTCCGACGAACTCGTCAATCAAAACTCATGTTGACCAGTCTACAGATACTTCATGCCTCCCTACTCCGATTCCCCTCAGACTGGTGAACTCCGATGCCACGTTGATGATGCAGTAACCAAGAAAACCAAATTGACCGAAACTTGCTTCGAAACCCTACTTCGACGACGTCCACCCACCACAATAAAAATTAAAACCTCTCGCCATTTTTCCCACGTCAGCCACCTCTTCAACCTCCTCTGACCTTAAACCCGACACCCAGAAACCCCGCGATTGCCAGATATTGATGAAATCTCATCCTCCGTTCAACCCTTAATGACTCAATAAATACGACTCAAGAAATTTCGATTCCATTTTTTAAATTCATAGTTTATGAACACGAACAAGTTGATGTAGGTAAGTCAACGAAACACGATACTTGAATTTTAACATGTTTTTAAGTTTACTGCTAATCTTCTTCCCAGGCCAAATTATCTTCATATTTAACTTAAAAATATTTTTAGAATTAGATATTGATTTCATAAACATATTTTGTTTATATATTTAAGCCTGAAAAGGATCAGAGGAAAAGCTTTTGAATTTTGAAACAGATTTTGAAGCTTGGAAACCAAGAACAGAGGCAAATTGCCTATTCTCAGACATGTATAGTCATATTTACGTACATATGTACATGAAATCATAATTTTTATACGTTCATCAATGATCATTACATACAGATCAAAATATATACAGATTTAAGATCTTAAAGGGTAGTTTACTCACAGCATCAACAGATAAATGGTTTTAAAAAAAATTAAATTAGGAGTTTGCTCACTTGAGGGATGAAAGCAAAGAACAGAGAGGTTCTGAACAACAATATGGAAACTGGAAATGCTAATCACTTTGGTTCTGAGGCTTTGTGTTGATTTGAACAGATCTGAACTTGGTTGTTTATTGTTGAATTAGCTAACTTTGCTTCAAAATCGAATTTGTTTGATCTGGATTCATAGCTTCAGGTTGAAGTTGAAGCCTTGCTTGCTTTTAGATCTTGGTTTCATATTTTTTTAAACTATTTTAAAAAACAAATTTATGTTATTACAGTCATTTTCATTAAGAAATCAAAGCCTAAAATCAATTATAGGAGGAGTAGTTGGAATTTTGTTTTGGTGGCTTCAAGCCTGTTAAACAATAGAACAGTATATATGTGCATACATACTTACACACAGACAGGTTTACACACATGCAACATATTCCACCAGCATACATTCAATACTTGATCATATACAAAACAATACAGATATAGGTTCAAAATTTGCTCACATGGAATTGAAGTTTTTGAACAGAGAGGCAGAGAACAATCCTGGATAGTTTGAAAACTGGAGATTTGCATTTTGATTCAAAGCTGAAATTGATCTTGTTTTGCTTTATACTTTCTGGGTTTGTTTCAGGTTGCCTGAACTTTGCATTTGAACTTGAATCCAATTTGCTTTCTGATCTGTTTTGATGTTGCATTTTTGAAACAACAACTTGTTTCTAAAACTGGAAAATGGTTCTGGTTTTATTTTGATTTTTTTTCATTTGATCTGAGACTTTGTTTGATTGATCAGCAGTTTACTTGGGTTTCCAGGCTTTCATTTCTGGTGTGAGATGCTTTGCTGGTTTATTTTGAATCTGAGTCTTGCTTTAGATTTTGATTTTCTATTGCATGGCTTCGGGTTTTGAAACAAATTTTTTTTGAAGTTGTTTGCTTTTGAACTTTCTGGTTTCCAGATTTTGAAGAATTGAAAACATAGTTTGATTTTTTTTAAACTGAAGTATTGTTTTCAGGTTTGTGTTTTTCTTTTGTTTTAACTTTTCTTTCCTGGTTTCAGATTTGAGAAGTTTTTTTTACTGAGAAAGTTTGCTTTCTTTTTAATTCTTATTTGTAAAATTTAATTTCAAAGGAAGAAATGAAGTTGCCACTTGTATATTATGTTGACACTTGTTATGCTGATGATATTATAAATTTTCAATTGTCAAAGCAATAACTTTTGTGTTTATATCCCTAATTTACATTATTTTGTAATTTTTATTTTAAACCTAGTGTTGGTATAAATTATGTATCATGTTCTTATAAATATACATATGTTTTTATGTTCTTTTTTTATACAAACTTAGTTCAAGCAAATTTATGTTTAACTCCTTGCTTAATTTAATTTATAAATTTTATTTTAAACCCTTTTCATTTTAAAATTTGGTGAATCAATTCATCCCTTATGTTTTATAACTTAAGATATGTATTATGTTTTTAAATTTATAAATATACAACTATATTTGTTCATTCTAAAAGAAAATGTATTTTAAATCTTTTTATCAAATCTAATAAATATTTATATATATATATAACTTTAAAGAATGTGATTTTAAAATAAATCAGAAACTCTTTAAATAGCTTTTAGAAATTTATTATGTTAAATTTAAGTCATAACTTATCAATCAAAAAGCCTATTTATATTTCAATATATTTATATTTGAATTTCAAATCTAAATTCCTTTAGAAAATCATCATATTAATTTCAAGGTATAACTTCCAAATCACAATAGATATACACACATATATATTAGAAAACAATCATTTTATTAATTTTAAAATATAGAGTTTTAAATCCAATTTTATTTCCAATATATTAATTAAATTTCAAAACCACATTTTATTTATTATGGAATTTTTTTCCAATTAAGTTATCATTTAACTAAAATTTAAAATTAGTTACCAATAAGTTTCATAATTTAATTCCAAAAATTAAATTTATTCTCAAATTAATTCTGACTAAAATCCGAGAATGTTACAGATTCCCCCCTTAAGAAAATTTTGTCCTCGAAATTTGCCAAGGAGACAACAGAGAATGGATACACAAAGATAGGGAAATAGTTTTTCAGGTCAAACTAAATATCTATTCTGGATTTGGTTTGCCAAATTATAATATCAATAACATGAGAACAAACTTATTCAATATTACACAAGATACCCGGGTCACCAGTTCTACGAAATATGCAAGGGCATCGGTTAGTTTGAAGTTATAACTAACCACTCATAGAATGTATTTGGACCCCAAAGAACAAAAAATAAATTCAATCTTCCACAGTTCTCAAACACTTGGTATGGATTCCAAATTCAAGTTGGAGTACTCCAAAGTTTACACCAACTTGTCCCTCATCAGACTTTGATCCACACAAGAAATCACGATAGAATTTCAAATTTGGGTTTTAACCGAAATAGTTTTATCCATACAAATATTTATACTTTATTTATCAATTTATTTTAAATGGACTTTTAAATTCATTAAAGTTTGAAATGAAAAGCTGATAGAAATTTGATGAAGAGAATAGGAAATAGGAGTTTTCCACAATGATCCGCAAGGCCATCATCACGCCAAAGCTTCTCACTCGAGTTGCCGCAGAGCCTTCAAATAATTTGAAATCGGATCAAAGGGGATTGACAGAGAAATGATTGCTTCCTGTTGTTGCAGGGTATTGACCATTGGAAGTGGTATTTCCCTGTCCCCTATCTCGTCCTCTTCTTGCACTCATACTCACTATCAGTGGATAGTAAGAGAATTTACTGAGGCGTTCTAACGGATATCTTAGGCATATACTCATTCTAGGGCATTTATAACCCTATCTCTAATGAGCTACCTAATGTGTTATACTCCTGAGCTAAAGTTTCAACCTTCAGCTCTGATACCAATTATAACGATCCTGACTCGACCTTCGAAAATCGGCACCGACTATATCAACTATATTCATATGCCATAGATTCAAACGTCGAATCTTGTTCGCCGAAGCTTATAACACATTAAGTATAGCAACATAGCAGAAGAAAAAGAATAATATATCATTGATACAACAATAAATACAATATCTGAAACAATATGATACAACAATATCAGAGACAATTATACACAGTGGAATATGATAAAAACGGAAGAGAGACTCCAAAAGAGAACTCCAACATCGAACGGCAACTGCAACTCCATAGCTAAAGCACCCAAAAACTCCAAAGCTAGATCCACACACATGCTTTCCAAACGCGAAGCTATAAACCCTCAATCACGTTGTATTAAGTAAGGTCAGCCCGAATGCTGAAAAGAAGAAAATGCGATCGCCAAATCCCAAGGCTGGATGCTATCGAATTCTACACCTATTATTTGATTATCTGAACCAACTCTAGACTGCCATGTGGAAAATTATGGGCACCCAGAGTTTAGGAAGAAAACAATAAACTCTAGATCAGTCATGGTACCGGTATGAGCAAATAAAAACTGTTTTATCTTTAAAACAAACAACAAAGAATTTAAAATTGAAATCCGCAATGCTTTTTGGAAAATGAAACTACCATAAGGCCTTCCACCACACACACAATACAAATGCAGAATTCGAGGAGATTTCTCATTATGATAGTCAAACATGCTTGATACGCAAAATCCTTTTTGATATTATTATTAGTGCATAGTGCAGAAAAATCTTTCGAAAGTATAATATTAATCTTAGCCAGCATACAACCATTATTGTATGCCTACTATTGCTACCATGTTCAATAGTAGGTTACCGCCACATTCCATGACAGGTTATACAACTAAAACCGTACAGGGCTCTTATTGTTTTGTTTGGATTTCCAACAAATGGTCAGGCAAAGGAAATTCCCACACAAAATGGAACGCCTCTAGAGAGATGTCCCCAAGAACCTAACCGGATCTCCCCTACACAAGGCCGGGTTACCTCTGTAACGAGGTAACTACTGACACGAGTATGCCACCCCCAGTTTTTACCAACCTTTATCCGAGGCGTCTATCAACCAACAACCACAAAGAAATAAGTTTGCAGCATCCACATAGGTAAATATCTGGGCTCCATACCATGATACTACCTTTGATCCAGAAGGAAATGACATACCCACAGGGGGTGCTACCCCAAATAACCTTCCTGCCACGATTCCTGTTTCGACCATAACCGGGTTGTGAGGCTCGACGAAGTCTCGTCCACAAAGTTACACTTTTTTCACAAAGCCATACTTTGATCAACAAATGATCAGAAGCACTTCGTATGCCATATTACCAAATTGGCAATGTATCACTAGTAACCACCAAGTACATAACATATGAGCTCGTACGTCTCAGAGAAGAGTGTTAAGCTAAGAGAATAAATTCTCCACCACCTAACAGAAATGTATAGAAACTGGTTTTACATCTCAAAGTGTAATGTCAGATACACATCCATACAAGTCTGTTCCTGGTTCGAACAGAACCGAAGGCACTTCAAAAGAAGCCCTTGCAAATCCGGGCATCCTCAATCCCGATCGGACTCCCCATCACATACGGAGATCTCTATACCAGAGCCACTTAGTGCAGAGTCATTCGACAGGCTATCCTATCGTTCTCGAAGACACACGGTCTTCACCACCGGTCTTCAAATACTATCTATATCGTCATATCACTATTCAGAATGGGTTATATGGCACAAAATCCTCTCTCGGCTAAACTAAATAGTGAGCGCTATATTTTAAAACATATGGATAATGGGATTTCAGTTAAATCACAACCTAAAACTTTTCTTTCAAATGGTTTAAAATAAATTACCATTTTCAATCTTTTAAACAAAAAGAAGAAAAGAGAAAGAATAAGAAACAGAAACAAAACACAGATTCTCACATTCGCAGCGGATAAATTATAATATCAGATAAAATAACAGTTATACAAAGAAAGCTGTAATTGTTATTTTACATTTTTAATACATCAGAGTTATAACATTTCACAATCACTGGACCGTTAAAATTGCATGTCCCAGTTATACAACAACATATCATAGTGGAATATACTCCATACGTTCCTGCCATCCAGCTCGCCTCCTGAGCTCTAGAATGTCCTTTCTTGAAAATCTGTAATACTCGGTCTGACACGAGCATTACATCAAAGTGACACCCGGATCGGGCTGGAAACCAACGTGAGTAAAACCATTTAACAAGGAATACTAATGCATAAAATATACTTAAAACCCGGGTAAGTCATATCAATTTACCAATTCACAATTTGTTATAGACAACAACTATTTCACACATCCTTTCCTAATTACCAAAACTTAGGTTAAATGGTCCAATTCACTTAATTGATTCCATTCCAGCCTATTGATTTCACATATCTAAAGAATCGAAGTGGTTTCGGGTATTTACTAATACCCAACTCCGGTCTCTTTGAATCTCATGTCATCTTATAACAAGTGTTTGAGTTTTTAAACAATTCCCTTTATCCAGAATTATATATTTACACTACCGTTCATCATAGATAGACAACCAGATTATCACAGTTTAATCGAAATATCATAGCACATAACATCTCATATCAGAGATATTATAACGACCCTGACTCGACCTTCGAAAATCGACACCCGTACTTCACTGGTAGTCGAATGCCACATATTCAAAGCCGAATCTGGTTCGCCGGAGCTTATAACACATTAAGTACAACAACACAGCGGAAGAAAAATGAATAATATTATTGATACACAACAGATACAATATCTGATACAACAATTTGATACAACTGACTATCAATATATCAAAGATAGATACAAGACAATAACAAAGGAAACAGCAGCGAAAAGACAATATCTTCAATGCCAAACTCTAAAAAACTCCAAAAAATTTCATATCCAAATCCAAAAGCTTAAAGAACTCCAATCCAACAAGCTCGATTCAACAACAATGCTGAGGTGAAACAACTCGATCCATATGCAAGTACCAATATCCAAAAGATGGAATGAAATCGAAACTACCCCTACTATTGGATTATGTGAAAAACCCAACTCTAGACTGTCCGTGTGGAAAATTGTGGGAACTCTGAGTTTAGGAAGGAAACAATAAACTCCGGGTCAGTCATAGAACTGGTATGAGCAAACAAAACAATTTTTATCTTTAAAACAAACAACAAAAGATTTTAAAATTGAAATCCGCAATGCTTTTTGGAAAACGAAATTGCCATAAGGCCTCCCGCTACACACACAACGCAAGCGCACACTTGGAGGAGATTTCTTCTTATGATAGTAAAAAATGCTTGATACGTGAAAACCATTTTGAAAACACTTCGAAAGTATAATATTAATCTTAGCCAGCATACCACATTTCGTCGTATGCCTACTATAGCTACCATGTTCAATAGCAAGCTACTACCATATTCCATGGCAGGTTATACAACTAAAACCGTACAGGACGCGTATTGTTTCTTTGGATTTCCAATAAATGGTCAAGCAAAGGAACTTCCCACACAAAATGGAACGCCTCTGGAGGGACGTCCCCAAGAACCTAACTGGATCTCTGCTACAGAAGGCCGAGTTACCCCTGCCCGGAAGTAACTACTGACACGAGTATGCCATCCCCCGGTCGTTACCGACCTTTATCCGAGGCCTCGACACCAACAACCATACAGTAAAATATCTGGGCTCCATACCATGATATCACTTTCAAAATCAACAAAAGTAGATATATGGGCTCCATACCATGATACTACTTTTTATCCAGAAGGAAATGGTCATACCCTCAGGGGGAGCTCCCCCTAAATAACCTTGCTGCCACGATTCCTGTTTCGACCATTATCGGGTTGTGAGGCTCGATGAAGTCACGTCCACAAAGCTACACTTTTTCACAAAGTCATGCTTTGATTAACAAATGATCAGCAACACTTCGTATGTCACATTACCAAATTGAGAATGTATCACTAGTAACCATCAACTACATAACCTCTGAGCTCGTACGTCTCAGAGAAGGGTGTTAAGCTAAGAGAATAAATTCTCCGCTACCAAACAGAAATGTATTTGATAGAAACCAGCTTTACATCTCAATGTGTAATGTCAGACACACATCCATACAAGTCTGTTTCGGGTTCGAACAAAACCAAAGGCATTTCCAAAGAAGCCCATGCAAATCCGAATAATCCCTAATCACGTCCGGACTTCCCATCACATATGGAGATCTCCATACCGGGGATCAGCCGGTGCAGAGACATTCGACGAGTTATGCTTTCGTTTTCGAAAATATCCGGTCTTCACAACCAGTATTCAAATGCTATCCATAATGTCGTATCATTATTTGGAATGGGTTATATGACATATGGTCCTCTTCCGGCTAAACCGAATAATGAGCGCAGTTGTGACGCCCCACCTCTATAACCACTCTAGCCAAGGACACTACGATGTAATGCCGTCAACTAGCGTGGAGAATAAGGCTGTTGAGGAGCGACCATGTGTGTAATTGCTTTGTGCGAGCACCGATATGTCAGATAGTACAACATGCATTTGGTTTCAGGAGGAAATCCGATATACCGATACAAACTCAAAGCTACTACATAGTGGCTATATATATTCTTAGAAAACAAATATAGAAATAAACATAACACAAAACAGTCACAGACATCCATATCACAAAGGCGAAAATAGATATGAATATAACACTTAAAAGTGTGTATAAAAGTAGTGGTCAAACAAGATCCACAACATCACAAAAGAACAGCTACAAGTGCTAGACAAAAGAATATGGATACATCAATGAGTCTATATCTCAAATGTATACAACAAAAACTACTAATCTAAGTAGTTAGCAAAAAGTCAGGGTGATAATCCCAGATGTGAAGTCAAGCAAAAGCACCTGTAACATCTCGATCTGACCTGAGTATTATTTAATAAGAAAATAATAAAGGGATCAGTCTAACTATAAATATCAGATGAAATGATATAGAATAAGAGATATGACAAAAACATATGATAACCATAAAACCATACTGTGATAAGTATGTAATTGAAAATCAACAAGAGATAAATCAATATCAGAAGAATCATCTCAAAGATCAAAAAGAATGTCATACTCTTTATTTTTATTCACTAAAACCATAAGTATTGATCATTATATCAATGTCAATCACAAAAGTTAATGACACACAAATTCACCAATGCACAAATATTGATAAGACCTATCAATGTAAATCATGAAAATTGGTGAAACACAAGTTCTAGAAATCACCAATGGAAATCCAGAAATCACAAAAAGGGAGGAGGCCTATGACAAAACGGGAGCATGAAAACTCACCAACACGTGTATCACAAAATGGAACGCTATTCCATGGTTGTTAACCATTAATTTTGAGCCGAAGCTCCACAAAACGGCCCGAAGACCATGGGTCGCTACCCTACCAAATTGAGTCGAAGCTCCACAGAAACGGGGTTTAGTCTCCCTCGTAGACAAAGAGACATCGCACATTTGCTAGTATAAATCACAAAAATGATCATCAACGATCATCAAGAAGTGTCAATTACAGTAAGCTAGTAAATATATGAGCTTAGCCTCATGTTCCATAACCACTAGCTTAACTTAAATATTTACGAACAAATTGTAAGTTTCCACTAGAAAATTGTCACAAGAGATTCAATCGAACAAGTCCAAGAATTAATCAACGAAGTAAACTCAAGCGTTTCATACCACTTGTTTTACTAAGTAGTTTAATTAGATTTCTCATACGAGTGAGGTAAAGGTTTGTATATACTAGTAGATTGGAAAACGGTTTAAGAAACGAGCTTTGTAATAAAATAGGGTTGAAACCATTTTGATGAAAGAGTTTTGATATTTACTACTAGTATTGAAACCTTTATATTTTTAAAGTGACGAATCATAAAAATGATTGTAGAAACAATAAACCACAAAAATTCACATTCGAAGACGTGAATAAAATCCAAAGAATTTGATTCCAAATCCATCAAAGTGGAAATAACCTTGCGAATTAACAGCCACGACTTACGACTTAACATAATTCAACACAAGAAATCAGCGGCCCAACACATGCGACACCACGGCATACGACCTAAGAGATCAGCGACTTAAGAAATAACATGTGGCCTAACAGAGCAACTTAACATGGCGCGACCTATAGCATGGAGCGACCTAAGTTGGTGCGAGATATAGCAGCAGGCCGAGCGACCTAAATGGTGTGACCTAAACCATGACGCCACCCATAGCAGCAGGCCGAGCGACCTAAGTGATGCGACCTAAGGAGCTAGCGGCATACGACATAAGGGATCAACAGCAAAGCAGGTGCGACTTAAAGTAGGTGCGACTTAAAACAGGTCGAGCGACCTAAATGGTTGCGAGATAAAGCAGGCAGGGCGTCCTAGTGGTTGCGACCTAACATGGCACGACTTAGCAGCAGGCCGACTAGAAGCAGGTGCGACTTAAAGCTGGTAGAGCGACCTAAATGGTTGTGAGATAAAGCAGGCCGAGCGACCTAAGTTGGTACAACCTATAGCGGCAGGCCGAGCGACCTAAATGGTTGCGACTTAAGAAAGCCGAGCGACTCAAGGAGGTGAGACCTAACAGACCGACCCATTAGCAAGGCGAGCGACCTAAGGAGCGTGACATAATAGGCCGAGCGACCTAGGTGGTGCGAATTATATGCAGGTGAGACCCAAGGTATGGCGCGACCCATAACAGGTGTGACTAAACAGGCCGAGCGACCTAGGGTACTGGGGCAAGCCGAGCGACCTAAGCAACAGAAATGCAAAAACTCTCTCAATTTGCAACCGGCGAGCACAAACGCTAGGGGATTACGCCCATCGGCTACCCGGTCGTATTGGCTCCTCGATGCATCACCAAAAATGTGCTCAAACATCAAAGTTAGGATTTTTAAAGATTTGAACTAAAAGCACTAAAAATTGGGATTTTCACCAATTCAATGCAAACCAAAAGCAAATGCACATGAATAAGTGTTAGGAATTCATACCCAACAATCAAAGATAGTTATAGACAAAGATGTGAGATAAAAATCTCACCTTTTCACAAAATCAGTGAAGAAGAAGCTTAAAAACAAAGGAAGAGTCAACCACACTTCAATCTCGACAAAAGAAGCTTGAATCAGTGGCTTCTCTTTGGATTTGAAGTTAGATGTAGGATTTGCAAATGAACTAGGGCTTGGAGTTTTAATTTTCCATTCCTCTCTCCATTTTTGATGAAGCTTGAGTGTTAGGAAATGAAAGTGAAGTAATGAAAGGAAGAGCGGGTTGAGCTAGAGTTAATAGTTTAGGCTAATGGGCTAAACCAAACCCAAAGCCCAAAGTGGAAAAGTGGAAAAATTCCACTAACTCTAAACGTATCAAATTTTATACTCAAAAAGATCGCAAACGGCGTTTTGAACTCAATGGAAGTAGTCCCGAGTCCTAATTCGACCGTATGCAAAAAGTAACTTTTTGGACTATAATCCGACTAACGATAAAATATTTACATATTCAATCGTAAAACATGTGGGTTGTTACAGACTCCCCTCCTTAAAGAAACTGCGTCCGTGCAATATTTAAGAAGAAAGTATAAGGTAACAACCATGAAAGCATATCAACACAAAAGAAATTTGAAATAAGAAATTCACCTCAAAGAGCACGGGAAAGTAAGTCCGGATGTGTTCGCTCGATGATCTCTCTAGATTCCCAAGCGCAATCCTTAGGATTTGAGGACCATTGAACTTTAACAAGCGGAACATCTTTATTTCGAAGGCGCTGGACCTCCGAAGCAATAATACGAATAGGATGTTGCTCATAAGTTAAACTAGGTGAAACTTCAATTTCTTCCACAACACCGGGCTCAAGAATAGAATCGGAATCTCGAAGGCATTTCCGTAATTGAGAAACGTGAAACATGTCATGAATAGCAGAAAACTGAGCCGGTAATAAAAGGCGACAAGCCACGGAACCAATACGTTCGGTGATGGGAAATGGACCAATATATCGAGGTGCTAATTTTTCCGATCGACTGAAACGTACAACACCCTTCATAGGTGAAACACGAATAAACACAAGATCTCCCACAGAAAATTCTAATTTCCTTCTCTGGTTATCGGCATAGGATTTTTGTCTACTCTGGGCTTCTTTCATCCTTTGACAAATAAGGTCAATCTTCTTTTTGGAATCACGAATAAAATCTGGACCTAAAACCAGCTTCTCACCGGCCTCAAGCCAACAAGAAGGAGATCGGCATGGTCTTCCATAGAGTGCCTCGAAAGGTGCCATACCAATACTAGATTGGAAGCTATTATTATAGGAAAATTCAACAAGAGGAATATGATCTTCCCAACTTCCACCAAATTCAAGAACACATGCACGAAGAAGATCTTCAAGAGTTTGATACACACGCTCAGTTTGTCCATCGGACTGGGGATGATAAGCGGTGCTAAAATTAAGCTTCGTTCCCAAAGCTTTTTGAAGACTCTTCCAAAATCCACTAGTAAAAAATGGATCACGATCACTAACAATAGAATAAGGAATTCCATGCAATTTTACAATTTCTTTAATAAAGAGTTTGGCCAAGAGAGGAACGGTTCGATTGGACCGAACAGGAATAAAATAGGCGGATTTAGTAAGTTTATCGACTATCAGCCATAAGCTTTCATGACCCGAACGAGAACGGGGAAGGCCGTCTATAAAATCCATGGAAATTTGGTCCCACTTCCAAATTGGAATTTCTAAAGGTTGCAATAACCTACCGGGCCTTTGATGCTCGGCCTTAATGAGTTGGCAAGTCATGCAACACTTAACAAAATTAGCCATATCAGATTTCATTCCCTCCCAGTAATAAAGTCGCTTCATATCCGCGTACATTTTACTACTACCGGGATGAATGGTAAATTTAGAACGATGAGAATTTTCTAAAATGTCTTTACGAAGATCACTAATATTTGGCACGATAAGTCTACCAAATTTTCGAATACCGCCACGACAATATCAAAGTCTTTCAAACCTTCAATATCCATTGTATCCCTAGAATTTTGTCCAAGAAGAGCCAATTCGGGATCTAGCTTTTGAGCTTCAAGAATGCGGTCTATAAGAGAAGGATGAGCCTCAAGGCTACATAAAACAAGAGATGAACACAAATTGGATGCATGATCTTGAATCTCACAAGTGGATAAAATCTCGAGATCGCTCCATTTAGATATCATCATAGAAACAACCGCTTGTTGCTTACGACTAAGTGCGTCCGCAACACGATTTCCCTTTCAAGGAGTATAAAGAATATCATGATCATAAGCTGCAAGAAATTCGAGCCAACGTTGTTGACGCAAATTAAGTTCCTTTTAAGAAAATAGATACTTCAAAGATTTATGATCGGTTTAAAGAATAAATTTTTCTCCCAAAAGGTAATGACGCCAAATACGAAGGGCGAAAACAATAACCGCGAGCTCTAAATCATGAGTGGCATATCTAGTCTCGGCTGGCTTCAATTGCCTAGAAGCATAAGCAATAACACGTTCTCTTTGCATAAGAATGGCACCCAACCAATGCGACTAGCATTGGTATAAACAATGAAATTTTGATTCCCCTCGGGAATAACAAGAATAGGAGCATTAGAAAGGAGTTCTTTTAATTTCTGGAAAGAAGCTTTACATTTGTCCGACCAAAAGTATTTAACTCCCTTCTTTGTCAAACTAGTTAGAGGCATGGAAATTTTGGAAAAGTCTTTTATAAAACGACGGTAATAGCCTGCCAATCCAAGGAAGCTACAGATTTCCGTCACACTTTGAAGGATCCACGGAAATTCTGGATTCAAAAATAATATGACCAAGAAACTTCACACGAGATTGCCAAAAGTGGCATTTAGAAAAAATTTCTTTTAATTGATTACTCCTAAGAGTTTCCAACACAATCCGAAGATGCTTTTCATGCTCCTCCCCGGTTTTTGAATACACAAGAATATCATCAATGAAGATGAGAACAAATCGATCGAGGAAATTTTTGAAAACTCGATTCATAAGGTCAACGAAATAAGCCGGAGCATTCGTTAAACCAAATGGAATAACAAGCCATTCACAAAATCCATAACGAGTACGGAACGATGTCAAAGGAATGCTATCCTCTGCAATACGAAGCTGATGAAAACCGGTAGCTAGGTCTAACTGTGAAAAGACTCTAGCACCACTAAGTTGATCGAATAGATTATCAATTCGAGGTAAAGGATATTTATTCTTGATAGTAAGATCATTAAGCTTGCGGTAGTTAACGCAAAGCCTAAGTGTACCATCGAATTTCTTCACAAAAATAGCCGAAGCTTCCCAAGGAGAGGAACTAGAGCGAATAAATTGCTTCGTCTCCAATTTGGATAATTGTTTGCGCATCTCCTCATTTTCTTTATTGGACATACGATAAGGAGGACGAGTAATAGGTTGAGCTCCAGGGATGAGATTAATTTTGAACTCAATTGCTCGCTTAGGTGGTAATCCTAAAACGGGCTCAAATATGTTGGAAAATTCACGAACAACGTGAATAAGAGAAATAATATCTTCCTCATCATCATTATCGTCATCATGAGGATTTAAAGAATATAAAGATGCAACCAAGCTGGAATCCGAATCTTTAAGGTCCACAGAAATCTTCTTAACAGATTGAGGATGTCGAAGATGAATAGTCCGCTCAGAACATAGGATTTGGGCCACATATCGGTTAAGCCAATCCATTACCAAAATCAATCCAAAGCCTAAGTAGCGCATAACATGCAAATCGGCTCAGAAAGAAAAATCACAAAAATAACCTCGACATCTTTACAAAGCAAACTAATTGTTGTGGATCCACCAACCAGATTCGCAATTCTCAAAGAAGTCATTAAAGCGACAACACTCAAAGAAAAAGTATCAACAAGTTCTTTTGATATAAAAGAATGGGACGCACCCATATCAAAAAGAACTCGAATAGGGTGATCACGAAATAAAATAATGCCATCAAGGATAGAATGGGAAATACCTTGACCACGAGATGTGTTGCCAGGGGCTTGAGCAACGTTAAGCTTTCCCTCCTTCTTGTCTTGAAGTTTGGGACAAGAAGATATATAATGGTCTGGGCTTTTGCAATAGCGACAAGCACGGGGCTTTGAACACTTATTCGCATAATGGTCCTTAGAACCACAGTTGTAGCATTGCCCACCACTTGAGGTAGAAGTCTTAGTTGCCGGAGAGGCTTGCTTCCCTTTCTTATTGGGATAAGGACCTTTGAACTTATTAGGCCTTTTCTTGTTGTTGAAGTTTGGTTTGGCATCCATAACCTCAACATCACTCTCCCTATCTGCCTCTTCAAGACGAAGAACGATATCAATGAGTTGATCAAAAGAAACTTCTAACTTTAGAAGTAATGGATTCTTGAGATTTTTGTTCAAGCCATAGACAAATCTTTGGTTCTTCTTCAATGGGGTGTTTATATATTCGACCCCGTACTTAGAAAGTGACTCGAAGGATGCGATATAGTCTGCCACAGAGGATTTACCTTGAACAAGGTCTATAAAATGACGAGCCAATGTCACCTTCTCAGCTTCTGGCACAAATTTTAATTCAAAGCATTCCCGGAATTTTTCCCAAGTAAGATCCGCTTCAACTATTTAAGAAATAAGAAGCTCAAACCAATCTAATGCCCTTTCTTCGAGCATACTACAGGCCACCTGAACACGGTGAAGATCAATAAGATTCATGCGAGAAAAGATTCGATCGCACATTCTCAGCCAAGCCTGGACTTCAATAATAGTTTCAGAACCTTTGAATGTCTTCCCACCCAAATTGGTATAATCGTTGCACAAACGTGCAAATCCAGACTTAGGATGAGTAGACTCCAGATTTGAACCGGCTGCCTGAGCATTCTTTACGAGATCAAGAAGCTGCTGGGCAGGCATAAATACTCCATCTTGGGGAGTAGCTCTAGATTGACCGGCGCTGGGACGGCCTGGTCTAACCATTTCTCTTCCTTAAGAAGGAAGAAGAAAGAAGAAAATGGTTGTTCACAAATTGAATATCAAACGTTAACGATTGTTAAAACAAGGAATCACAAAAGAAAATAGGATAGAATGGTTCGAAGACCCAAATAAAGTCCTGAGGCAAGACTCCTAAGATGGATTTAGGACGATGATCCTTGTTAAATTATTCTACATTCTTCCGAAGTTTCACTCTGATACCAAGCTGTGACCCCCACCTCTATGCCCACTCTAGCCAAGTACACTACGGTGTAATGCCATCAACTAGCACGGAGAATAAGGCTGTTGAGGAGCGACCATCCGTGTAATTGCTTTGTGCGAGCACCGATATGTTAGATAGTACAACATGCATTTGGTTTCAGGAGGAAATCTGACATACCGATACAAACTCAAAGCTACTACACAGTGGCTATATATGTTCTTCGAAAACAAATATAGAAATAAACATAACACAAATCAGTCACAGACATCCATATCACAAAGGCAGAAATAGATATGAATATAACACTTAAAAGTGTGTATCAAAGTAGTGGTCAAACAAGATCCACAATATCACAAAAGAATAGCTACAAGTGCTAGACAAAAGAATATGGATACATCAATGAGTCTATATCTCAAATGTATACAACAAAAACTACTAATCTAAGTAGTTATCCAAAAGTCAGGGTAATAATCCCAGATGTGAAGTCAAGCAGAAGCACCTGTAACATCTCGGTCTGACCTGAGTATTATTTAATAAGAAAATAATAAAGGGATCAGTCTAACTATAAATATCGGATGAAATGATATAGAATAAGAGATATGACAAAAACGTATGATAACCATAAAACCATACTGTGATAAGTTTGTAATTGAAAATCAACAAGAGATTAATCAATATTACAAGAATCATCTCAAAGATCAAAAAGAATGCCATACTCTTTATTTTTATTCACTAAAACCATAAGTATTGATCATTATATCAATGCCAATCACAAAAGTTAATGACACACAAATTCACCAATGCACAAATATTGATAAGACTTATCAATGTAAATCACGAAAATTGGTGAAACACAAGTTCTAGAAATCAACAATGGAAATCCAGAAATCACAAAAAGTGGGGAGGCCTATGACAAAACGGGAGCATGAAAACTCACCAACACATGTATCACAAAATGGAACGCTATTCCATGGTTGTTAACCATTAATTTTGAGCCGAAGCTCCACAAAACGGCCCGAAGACCATGGGTCGCTACCCCACCAAATTGAGTCGAAGCTCCACAGAAACGGGGTTTAGTCTCCCTCGTAGACAAAGAGACATCGCACATTTGCTAGTCTAAATCACAAAAATGATCATCAACGATCATCAAGATGTGTCAATTACAGTAAGCTAGTAAATATATGAGCTTAGCCTCATGTCCCATAACCACTAGCTTAACTTAAATATTTACGAACAAATTGTAAGTTTCCACTAGAAAATTGTCACAAGAGATTCAATCGAACAAGTCCAAGAATTAATCAACGAAGTAAACTCAAGCGTTTCATACCACTTGTTTTACTAAGTCGTTTAATTAGATTTCTCATACGAGTGAGGTAAAGGTTTGTATATACTAGTAGATTGGAAAACGGTTTAAGAAACGAGCTTTGTAATAAAATAGGGTTGAAATCATTTTGATGAAAGAGTTTTGATATTTACTACTAGTATTGAAACCTTTATATTTTTAAAGTGACGAATCACAAAAATGATTGTAGAAACAATAAATCACAAAATTCATATTCGAAGACGTGAATAAAATCCAAAGAATTCGATTCCAAATCCATCAAAGTGGAAATACCCTTGCGACTTAACAATCACGACTTACGACTTTACATAATTCAACACAAGAAATCAGCGGCTCAACACATGCGACTCCACGGCACACGACCTAAGAGATCAGCGACTTAAGAAATAGCAAGCGGCCTTACAGATCAACTTAACATGGCACGACCTATAGCATGGCGCGAACTAAGTTGGTGCGAGATGTAGAAGCAGGCCGAGCGACCTAAATGGTTGCGACCTAAATGGTTGCGACCTAAACCATGATGCGACCCATAGCAGCAGGCCGAGCGACCTAAGTGATGCGACCTAAGGAGCTAGTGGCATACGACATAAGGGATCAGCAATAAAGCAAGTGCGACTTAAAGCAGGTCGAGCAACCTAAATGGTTGCGAGATAAAGCAGGCCGGGCGTCCAAGTGGTTGCGACTTAACATGGCGCGACTTAGCAGCAGGCCGACTAGAAGCAGGTGCGACTAGAAGCAGGTGCGACTTAAAGCAGGTCGAGCGACCTAAATGGTTGCGAGATAAAGCAGGCCGAGCGACCTAAGTTGGTACAACCTATAGCGGCAGGCCGAGCGACCTAAATGGTTGCGACTTAAGCAAGCCGAGCGACTTAAGGAGGTGAGACCTAACAGACCGACTCATTAGCAAGGCGAGCGACCTAAGGAGCGTAACATAACAGGCCGAGCGACCTAGGTGGTGCGACTTATATGCAGGTGCGACCCAAGGTATGGCGCGACCCATAACATGTGCGACTTGATAGGCCGAGCGACCTAAGGTACTGGGGCAAGCCGAGAGACCTAAGCAACAGAAATGCAAAAACTCTCTAAATTTGCAACCGGCCGAGCATGGACGCTAGGGGATTACGCCCATCGGCTACCCGGTCCTATTGGCTTCTCGATGCATCACCAAAAACGTGTTCAAACATCAAAGTTAGGATTTTTAAAGATTTGAACAAAAACACTAAAAATTGGGATTTTCACCAATTCAATCCAAACCAAAAGCAAATGCACATGAATAAGTGTTAGTAATTCATACCCAGCAATCAAAGATAGTTATAGACAAAGATGTGAGATAAAAATCTCACCTTTTCACAAAATCAATGAAGAAGAAGCTTAAAAGCAAAGGAAGAATCAACCACACTTCAATCTCAACACAAGAAGCTTGAATCAATGGCTTCTCTTTGGATTTGGAGTTAGATGTTGGATTCGCAAACGAACTAGAGCTTGGAGTTTTAATTTCCCATTCCTCTCTCCATTTTTGATGAAGCTTGAGTGTTAGGAAATGAAAGTGAAGTAATGAAGGGAAGAGGGGGTTGAGCTAGAGTTAATAGTTTAGGCTAATGAGCTAAACCAAACCCAAAGCCCAAAGTGAAAAAGTGGCAAAATTCCACTAACTCCAAACATATCAAAGTTTATACTCAAAAAGATTGCAAACGGCGTTTTGAACTCAGCGGAAGTGGTCCCGAGTCCTAATTCGACCTTATGCAAAAAGTAACTTTTCGGACTATAATCAGACCAACGATAAAATATTTAAATAAAATATTTAGATATTCAATCGTAAAATATGCGGGTTGTTACAACAGTATTTATAAACATATGTATATTGGGATTACAGTTAAGTCACAACTTATTACCCAAAACTTTTCTTTCAAATTATTAAACAAATTACCATTTTAATATTTTAAACAAAAAGATTCACTTCATAAAGTTCATTAACCTTTCACAAAGATTCATTTACGGCTTTCAAAACAATTTCCTTTTCAAATTGGATTAACTTATCCAATCATTAAATCAAAGACTCAAACCATAGTTTTCAAAACCATTTCTAGAGATTTATTCATAACTTTCAAAACAATTCCCATTTCAAATCTTTTATGTAAAAGATACACAATTTAAAATTCTCTTCAGTTTTAAAACAAGGTTCAACCATTTTTCACAAAAATTTATTCCTAGCTTTCAAAACAATTCTATTTCAAATTTGAAATCTTTCCGACATAAATTGGAAATCCTTTCTTTATATGGAAGTTATTATTATTTGAAAACCAATAGTTTTCGTTTCGGAAAAATCCGATTTCATTTGCACGAGTTAAAGCCCTTAAATCTTGGGTTAAATTTAAATTTCCAAAAACAATACTTTTAAATGGTTTAAAACCCATATAAACACATTTATAACTTGCAAAACATTTTTAAACCATAATTTTCAAATATAAAGTTCAATTTAAAATTTTTGAATTTAAATTCAAATCAAACTATTTTAAATTTCAAAACTTTATTTATTCAAAATAATTTTTATCTTTAAAACTCCTTTTCAAAAGCTTTTCATATTTAACCCAATTCCATTTCAAAACCATTTGAATTAAAAATTTAATCTCAAAACCATTTCAAAAATCTGTGACTTGACTAATTTCCTCGTGCGATCCATATTTGTGTGTGTATAGTGTAGTCCAAGGGTTTCACACAACAGTGCAACATCATCAATATCGATAAATGGTATAATCTATAACGCTTATCTTCCATACACATATTCACAAATAAATAATATGCATTTATCACAGATAAATAAATTATATTCATCACAGCTTGAATTAAAACAATTCATATCACAAATTATCACACAACAGAGATATCAAACAATTCACAGCATTTCATATAATTCAAACACTCATAAGTAAGGTTAATTAATTATCTGATTAATTTAAATCAGATAAATCACTAATCCAGGTTGATTAACATTAGTTAATCACAATTCAGCTTAATTATTTATCCTTAAATTATTTATTAATTAATCTTAATTAATGAATTAATCAACCTTTAATTATTAATTAATCAACCATAATAAATAAATCAACTTTTAATCATTAAATAATTAAACTTTAATTATTTAATTATCCTTTAATTAATTATCTATGATTATCCCTAATCACTTAAATAAATCACAAATTAATTATCACTTGATTAACTAATCATTAATCATTAATTCAATTACTTATAATTAAGCAATTATCTTTTAATTATAAATTAATGATCTTTTATCAATGTAATTAATTAACCTTAATTAATCTTTGATTAAGAAATTTTTCCTTAAAATAATTATCCTTTAATCACCTTCATTAATCAATTCTTCCTTAATCATCTTCATCAATAATTCATAAATATAATTAAAAAATTAATTATTCCTTAATTTCATTTAGTAATAACCTTTAAAATGAATTAACAAAATCATAATATTTAACTTAAACTCTCTAAATTCAATTAAAGATTAAAACACCTCATCCTTTTTAATCATTTACTAAATTAAAATATTAAGTTTATTTTCAAAAAAAAAAAGCATATATAAATAGAATAAAACTCTTTTTAAACTTAGTTAAAATGAAAAGAATATTTTAAAACCTTTAATTAATTTCTAACCTAAATAAAACAAGTTTAATTGAAAAGCATTGATTAGAAAATTATTTAACTAAATTAAATTTAAGTTTTCAAACCAGTTAGATTTTAAACTTAAAACCCTATCATCATTTTTAGAAACCTGGGCCAAATCCCGTTTTTGTAACGACCCGTATTTTTACGGATCGAAAGATTGTAAAACTGTCGACATTAAGTCGTTGATGTTGTTAAGTCGTTTAGAGTATGAGTCGACCAAAGCTTAAGTCGTTTAGAGTATGAGTCGACCAAAGCTTAAGTCGTTTGGAGTTTGAGTCGTGTAGTGCTTAGGCCGGTAGAGCGACCTATAGAAGGTGGCGACTTAAGAGGTTAGGTCGAATGGGAGTTAGGTCGTGTGGAAGATAGATCGGGTGGAAGTTAGGTCATTTGAGCGACCTAAGGTAGAGGCGACTTATAGAATTTAAGCGACCTAAGGAGTTAAGGTGTTTAGCGACTTATAGTATTGAGCGACCAATAGGATTGGGCCGACCTCGGCGAGTTAGCGACTTAAGGAAGCTAGGTCGTTCGAGCGACTTAAGGAAATAGAATAAGTTGTTGTAGTCTAGGTCGTGAGCGACCTATGGTGTAGTTAGGTCGTGTGCGACCTATATCTGGTTGCTATATGTTAGGTCGCCCACGTGTGTTATGGCTTAGGTCGTATATCTGTTAGGTCGCGGCAATTGCTAAGTCGTAAGCCGTGTAAGTGTTAAGCCGTTAGGTCGCGCAGTCGCGTTGAGTGTTAGGTCGCGTGAGTAGTTAGGTCGCGCATCTCTACTGCGTGTTTTATTTAGGTCGTTGGGTCGGTAGGTCGTAAATGTGCATATGCGTTAGGTCGTTGGACCGTTAGGTCGCGCATGTCGTTATGTGTTGAATTGTTAGGTTGGTGAGTCGTGTAGAGGCTTAAGTCGTAGGTCGAGATAGTTAGGTCGTGGACGACCTAAGGGGGGAGGGGCAGACGACCTAAGGATTCAGCCTATAAATAGAGGGCTTTGGTTCACTTTTTGGCACTGGATTTTGAAGCGACGAAGTGCTGCTATTTTGAGAGCTCAACTACAACACTTCTTCACTTCTTTCCTTCACTCTAATCTAGTGCTTACATCCATCCAAGATCAAAGATCAAGATCGAAGATCCAAGAGCCAAAGTTGAAGATCTTCATCCAACAAAGAGAGATTTCATCATTTGAAGCGAGATTTTGCCGGATCAAGCTTAGTTCTTCGCTGTCCAGATCTGAAGTTGTTATCTTTTGAGGTGTTTAGGTGTTTTGATGAGTGGTGGTTATCTCTCACACGGACCCAAAGGAGTATATTGGATCGGTGGTTTGTTTATGTGTTAAAGAGAGTAATTTCGTGCATTTTTCTCAAGTCTGCATGTAGATCTATGGTTCATGATGATTTGACATCTATTTTACTACATGTTCACTTATGCAAGTTTATTCATCAAGTTGTAGAGATATTTGCTCATAATTCCTGCTTGTTAGAATGCATGTTAGATTTGGACTCTTTATTTACGAAATTGCCATTATTGTTGTAATTGTTTATTTAGATCTTGTTTGAATGATTGATTACTTGGATTAATGTTTGATTTGATTGATTAGTTGATTGATAACTTGATTTGGACAATTTGGTCGAAGATGATTCAAAAGCTAAGTGGAAAGGCTTTTGAATAAGGAAAGCTGCTTGTGGCATATGAAGCGGATGTTGAAGCTCATATGGATAGATTTGATGATGATGTTGAGATGGGACTTTGCCATGATGCGATGAGGCAAACCATGATGTTGAGATGGGACTTTGCTATGATGCGATGTAGAAAAGCATGATGTGAGAAAGCCTTGGTTTAATCCAGACGGGATCATCCCAAGCATGTTGATAACTCGGTGATGTGGTCCGGGTTTGTGGATAATGGTTAGCTTGAGAGGCGCTTGAGCTAGTATGGGAATAGTCGTCGAGGAGGATGACTAGAAGGCTGAGATTTCATCGTTGTTGAAGGTTCTAGCATGCTCAAAGCAAGAGTACGTTGGGACGGGTCACGATGACGTTCCAAGCACGGGTCACGATGACGTGCTAGTACTCTGGGCAGATGCGATAGTCCTAGGCACGGGTCACGACGACGTGCGGAGCTATGTCTAGAACCGGGGTTACCATTAGCCCTTGGCAGGTGGTCATTCAACTAACGGGGAAATCAAGGCAATGATAACAGTTATAGCCAGAGTCATGGATGTTTGGATGTTTGGTTGTATCGTCACTTGGGTCAAGAGCGATGTTTTCAGGGTGCTTATCTGATCTTGGTTTAGGCTTTGGGGGTTTGTACTTGGAAAACGCCGACCTTGACTCGAGTGATAATTACTTTGCTTTGAATGTCTGAATTGCTATGTTTACTTCTGCTTAGTATGTCCGGGGGCTATCACTGTAGAAAGAGGTGGAGTGGGATGGTTGGGTTCCTATTCCTTTTACCCTTTATGCTCTTTTGGTATGTTTGATAGTTGATTTACTGCTCACTAAGACTGTTGTCTGACTAAAGGTTTTATGTTCAACTCTTATTACCTTGGGTTGTTCATCCATGTTGGGATGGGCAGACTAGGTAGCAGGTGACAGGTGCCGTTCTTAGTGATTGACGCTGTTGATGACGAAGACGAGCTGGAGGCTTTTGCATATTGTTTTCCTACTATATGCACTGGATGTTCCGTTGTTTGTTTGATACTCTGAGTGTTATGTAGTGAGGCTTGATGTATTGACTATTTAGATGATTGTATAAAGCTATTAGAGTTTATATGATGAGATTCTGTTATATGGAGCTTCACCATGTATATTTTCTATTGTATTTTGTCCATGCGCTGTGAGTAATACGATAGAGTTTTCTGTTTTATCTTACCCTGACTATCGTCCATGGCTGTCTGGCACACCTTTCAGCGCACCATTTCCCTGTTTTAGTGCGGGAGTCATGGGCGGTCGTCACATTTGGTATCAGAGCTTTGGTTAATCGATTTTAGCCAACGCTCGTTGACGTAACTACGTATGAGAGACGTAATTGTAATTTTGATGGATGATTACTATATATAATATAGTAGCTTAGAAGAATTTGAACTTCTTATGCAGTTGTTTCTCAGGGTATATTAATCATTTCTTTTAGATATTAGGAATGAGTCGAAGAGGGAAACCAGCTGCTAGGGAAGGCCGTGCTGTTGAGGGGGCTGCTGATTATGCTCCTATGTTCGAGGCTATGATGACTTCGATCATGAGGAGGATGCCAGCTCCGGGGCCATCAGTAGATGTTGAGTTCAGGTTCAAGCTCCAAAACCAGTGGATTTTACTAAGCTTTGCAAGGACTATACTGCTCTTGGAGGAAAGGTTTTTTTGGGAACAGAGTCAACCATTGAAGTCCAGAGGTGGATAGATGCTTGTAGAAGGATCTTTGGTGATTTGGGAATTGAGGATGCGACCAAAAGGAAGCTCACATCAAGACAGCTTCAAGGGAGAGCTTCGGATTGGTGGAATTCTATCACCATTGATACTCCAGAGGAAGATATCACTTGGGAGCAATTCCAAGCTAGATTTGAAGCTAAGTTTATTTCTACGGCTCAGAAATCTTTTTTGTTTAAGAAGTTTGTGGAACTCAAGCAAGGTGGAAGATCAGTTCTTGAGTATGTTTCTGAGTTTGAAGCTTTGTCCAAGTATGCTCGGTCATATATTGAATCTTCATATCAGAAGAATGAGAAGTTGTGACAGGCTTGGACATTTATCTTGGGAGGCAGTTGGTGGATCATCTTGATGATCCATTTGAGAAGCTTGTGGAGAAAGCTCTCAGGCATGAGAATCTGTTTCCTAAGGAAGGATCTGTTGTTGCTGTGGCCAAGGAGCAAGGTGGAAACAAGGAGAGAAAGCAGCAGTAGCAGAAGGGTAAGGATGGCCAGAAGAAGCCGAAGGGCGAAGTGATCTGCTACAATTGTCGGCAGAAGGGTCATCTCTCCAGGGATTGCAAGAATCCGAAGGTGCCGGTGAAGTGCCACAACTGTGACAAGCTGGGGAATATTAAGAGGAATTGTCCGGAACCGAGGAAGGATAAGCAGATTGTGCAAGCTTATGCTTTGGGGGCTATGCCATCGTCTTCGAAAGCTCCTACTGCAGATGAGAAAGGGAAGAGCATGGTGGTTCAAGGTACTCTTTCCATTTGTGGTGTTCCAGTTCGAGTGTTATTTGATACTGGGGAGTCGCATTCCTTTGTTTGTAATGAACTTGTAGGCCGGTTGGGTTTGGAACCGGATATTGTTGATAGACCATTGGTTGTGACTAATCCAGTTGGGGGTTCATCTTGTTTGTGTATGGTATGCCGTGGTCTGGTTGTGTCGAGTCATGATTGCTCTTTTGTTTGTGATTGTTTTGTTCTGAACTTTGCGGGGTTCGGAATTATTTTGGGAATGGACTGGCTTAGGAAGTATGCGGCAAGGGTTGATTGTAAGAGGCTGGAGGTGACAGTCGAGAATGTGGAGGGGCGAAAGGTTGTGATACGATGTAAGCATGAAGAAGGCGTCTTCATGAGCTTCATGTATTCGCTGGTTGCTCCACGGGATGGACTGTCATCGGTGCCTGTCGTGAATGGATTTGAGGATGTCTTTGACGAGGTCAAAGGGTTACCGCCGCATAGAGAGATCGAGTTTCGTATCGATCTAGTTGAAGGAGCCAGACCTGTTGTGATGCCGCTTAGGCGAATGGCGCCTAGGGAACAGCAAGAGTTGAAGGTGAAAGTTGATGACCTTTTACAGAAAGGATTCATTCGGCGTAGTGTGTCCGAATGGGGTGCACCAGTTGTATTCGCAACCAAAGCGGATGGATCGTTGAGGTTGTGTGTGGATTATCGTGAGCTGAATAAAGTGACTAAGAAGAACAAGTATCCGTTGCCGAGAATAGATGACTTATTTGATCAGCTTCACGAAGCTAAGGTGTTTTCTCAGATGGATTTGGCAACGGGGTTTCACCAGTTAAGAGTGGCTAAGGATAGTGTGCCGAAGACTACTTTTAGGACACCATCCGGTTTCTTTGAGTGGCTGGTAATGCCGTTTGGATTGACCAATGCACCAGCATATTTTGTGGATCTTATGAATAGAGTGTTCAGAGATCAGTTGAACAAGTTCGTACTTGTGTTCGTGGATGATATTCTGATTTATTCTAGAACGGAAGAAGAACACAAGACGCACTTGTGTATTGTTTTGGAAATCTTGCGGAAACATTAGCTGAAGGCTAAGTTTTCGAAGTGTCACTTCTGGAAGAATGAAGTGAGGTTCTTAGGCCATGTTATCTCTGAAAATGGAATAGCGGTTGATCCCGCCAAGGTGGCAGCGATCCAAGATTGGGTTAGACCTAAGAATGCATCTGATGTGAGAAGTTTTCTTGGATTAGCAGGATATTATCGTCGGTTTATCAAAGACTTTTCCAAGATAGCTGCACCGTTAACAGGATTGACGAAAAATAACCAAGTGTTCAGATGGGATGATAAGTGTGAGCAAGCTTTCGGAATCCTGAAAGAGCGACTGACAAGTGCTCCTGTTTTGACTATTCCAAGTGGGAATGATGAGATGGTGGTTTACACCGATGCATGTGGTACTGGACTTGGAGCAGTGCTAATGCAGAAGGATAAAGTTGTTGCATATGCAAGTCGACAACTAAAGCCGCATGAAAGGAATTATCCGACTCATGATTTGGAGCTAGCGGCGATTGTATTTGCTCTAATGATGTGGAGACATTATCTATTGGGAGTTCGATTTGAGTTGTTTACAGATCATAAGTCGTTGAAGTATCTGTTCTCCCAAAAGGATTTGAATCTTCGGCAGCAACGATGGCTAGAGCTTTTAGCATCATATAATTTTGGTATAGCCTATACTCCGGGAAAAGGTAACGCAGTGGCTGATGCGTTAAGTAGAAGACATGCAGGATTGGGAGCCATGTTTTCAGAATGGAAGAGTCTCGAGTATTTGGCTGGATTTGACTTCAGGCCCAGATGTGAATTGGAACCTGAGATGTTGGCAAACTTATCGATAAGACCTACTCTAGTGGAAAGAATTGGCGAGAGCCAAAAGCGAGACGATAATCTTGTCAAGATTATCCGTGATTTGGAATATGGATTGGACCCAGAAAAGGATAAAGGATTCGAGGTCGATCGAGAGGGTTGGCTTCGGAAACAAGGACGACTAGTTGTTCCCGATATAGATGAATTGAGAGATGAAGTTCTAAAGGAAAGTCATCATTCGAAGCCGACAATTCATCCAGGTGGAAATAAGATGTATCGGGATATGAAGAGAACCTATTACTGGGAAGGTATGAAGAAGGATGTTGGAAATTTTATTTCCAAATGTATGAAATGCCAGTTGGTAAAAGCTGAACAGAAGAAGCCAAGTGGATTGCTTCAACCGTTAGAAGTTCCTACATGGAAGTGGGAGCAAATATCAATAGATTTTATCGATGGGTTACCTAGAACCAGAGCAGGAAATGAAGGGATTTGGGTCATCGTAGATCGATTGACTAAGAGTGCAAGATTTATTCCTGTTCGATCAACTAGGACTGCGTCGAAATTGGCTGAGTTGTATGTTAAGTGGATAGTTCGATTCCATGGTATTCCAAAGAGTATAGTGAGCGATCGAGACCCATTGTTCACTAGTGGATTTTGGAAGAGCTTCCAGGAAGTTTTGGGAACCGAGTTATGTTTGAGTACAGCTTATCACCCTCAAACAGATGGTCAGACCGAGAGAGTCAACCGAGTTTTGGAAGATCTCCTTAGAGCATGTGTTTTGGATTTCGGAGGATCATGGGAAGACCATCTTCATTTGGTGGAATTTGCGTATAATAACAGTTACCAGTCAAGTATTGGTATGGCACCATATGAGGCACTGTATGGAAGACCGTGTAACTCTCCGACATGTTGGTTGGAAACTGGAGAAAAGTTGATACTTGGGCCAGAAATGATTCGACAGACTTCGGACTGTATAGAGATCATTGGCGACGAATGAAGGCTCGCATATAAATTGGAGTTACCAGAAAAGATGGCGGGTGTGCACAATGATTTTCATATATCGTATCTACGGAAGTATGTGCACGACTCAAGTACAGTGGTTTCTGCTGATAGCTGTGAAGATTTAGAGGTTGATCCAGTTGTTACGAGACCCCGTAAGTCGCTTCGTGTTGTGGAAACCGACACGAAACAGCTTAGGAGGAAGACGATTACGTTGCTCAAGGTACAATGGAGTGATGATGTTAACGGTTGTACATGGGAGGAGGAAGAGAGGATGAAAGCAGCTCATCCCGAACTCTTCGAGGTATGGCCCTAAGGTGTCGTGACATCTCATGAATTTGTAACTTGTTCTAGTCTTAGAATTCTGCATGCTAGGCTAGTAATTGGATGCATGGTTTGTTGATTGCTATGGATGGTAGGCATGCAAAATAGTTTTGGTTGCTCTTGTTTGTTTGGAATTTCGGGGGCGAAATTCCTAAGGGGGAGAGAATGTAACGACCCGTATTTTTACGGATCGAAAAATTGTAAAAATGTCGACATTAAGTCGTTGATGTTGTTAAGTCGTTTAGAGTATGAGTCGACCAAAGCTTAAGTCGTTTTGAGTTTGAGTCGTGTAGTGCTTAGGCCGGTGGAGCGACCTATAGAAGGTGGCGACTTAAGAGGTTAGGTCGAATGGGAGTTAGGTCGTGTGGAAGATAGATCGAGTGGAAGTTAGGTCATTTGAGCGACCTAAGGTAGAGGCGACTTATAGAATTTAAGCGACCTAAGGAGTTAAGGTGTTTAGCGACTTAAAAATAAGAGCGACATATAGTATTGAGCGACCTGTAGGATTGGGCCGACCTAGGCGAGTTAGCGACTTAAGGAAGCTAGGTCGTTCGAGCGACTTAAGGAAATAGAATAAGTTGTTGTAGTCTAGGTCGTGAGCGACCTATGGTGTAGTTAGGTCGTGAGCGACCTATATCTGATTGCTATATGTTAGGTCGCGCACGTGTGTTATGGCTTAGGTCGTATATCTGTTAGGTCGCGGCAATTGCTAAGTCGTAAGCCGTGTAAGTGTTAAGCCGTGTAAGTGTTAAGCCGTTAGGTCGCGCAGTTGCGTTGAGTGTTAGGTTGCGTGAGTAGTTAGGTCGCGCATCTCTACTGCGTGTTTTATTTAGGTCGTTGGGTCGGTAGGTCGTAGATGTGCATATGCGTTAGGTCGTTGGACCGTTAGGTCGCGCATGCCGTTATGTGTTGAGTCGTTAGGTTGGTGAGTCGTGTAGAGGCTTAAGTCGTAGGTCGAGATAGTTAGGTCGTGGATGACCTAAGGGGGGAGGGGCAGACGACCTAAGGATTCAGCCTATAAATAGAGGGCTTTGGTTCACTTTTTGGCACCGGATTTTGAAGCGACGAAGTGCTGCTATTTTGAGAGCTCGACTACAACACTTCTTCACTTCTTTCCTTCACTCTAATCTAGTGCTTACATCCATCCAAGATCAAAGATCAAGATCGAAGATCCAAGAGCCAAAGTTGAAGACCTTCATCCAACAAAGAGAGATTTCATCATTTGAAGCGAGATTTTGTCGGATCAAGCTTAGTTCTTCGCTGTCCAGATCTGAAGTTGTTATCTTTTGAGGTGTTTAGGTGTTTTGGTGAGTGGTGGTTATCTCTCACACGGACCCAAAGGAGTATATTGGATCGGTGGCTTGTTTATGTGTTAAAGAGAGTAATTTCGTGCATTTTTCTCAAGTCTGCATGTAGATCTATGGTTCATGATGATTTGACATCTATTTTACTACATGTTCACTTATGCAAGTTTATTCATCAAGTTGTAGAGATATTTGCTCATAATTCCTGCTTGTTAGAATGCATGTTAGATTTGGACTCTTTATTTACGAAATTGCCATTATTGTTGTAATTGTTTATTTAGATCTTGTTTGAATGATTGATTACTTGGATTAATGTTTGATTTGATTGATTAGTTGATTGATAACTTGATTTGGACAATTTGGTCAAAGATGATTCAAAAGCTAAGTGGAAAGGCTTTTGAATAAGGAAAGCTGCTTGTGGCATATGAAGCGGATGTTGAAGCTCATATGGATAGATTTGATGATGATGTTGAGATGGGACTTTGCCATGATGCGATGAGGCAAACCATGATGTTGAGATGGGACTTTGCTATGATGCGATGTAGAAAAGCATGATGTGAGAAAGCCTTGGTTTAATCCAGACGGGATCATCCCAAGCATATTGATAACTCGGTGATGTGGTCCGGGTTTGTGGATAATGGTTAGCTTGAGAGGCGCTTGAGCTAGTATGGGAATAGTCATCGAGGAGGATGACTAGAAGGCTGAGATTTCATCGTTGTTGAAGGTTCTAGCATGCTCAAAGCAAGAGTACGTTGGGACGGGTCACGATGACGTTCCAAGCACGGGTCACGATGACGTGCTAGTACTCTGGGCAGATGCGATAGTCCTAGGCACGGGTCACGACGACGTGCGGAGCTATGTCTAGAACCGGGGTTACCATTAGCCCTTGGCAGGCGGTCATTCAACTAACGGGGAAATCAAGGCAATGATAACAGTTATAGCCAGAGTCATGGATGTTTGGATGTTTGGTTGTATCGTCACTTGGGTCAAGAGCGATGTTTTCAGGGTGCTTATCTGATCTTGGTTTAGGCCTTGGGGGTTTGTACTTGGAAAACGCCGACCTTGACTCGAGTGATAATTACTTTGCTTTGAATGTCTGAATTGCTATGTTTACTTCTGCTTAGTGTATCCGGGGGCCATCACTGTAGAAAGAGGTGGAGTGGGATGGTTGGGTTCCTATTCCTTTTACCCTTTATGCTCTTTTAGTATGTTTGATAGTTGATTTACTGCTCACTAAGACTGTTGTCTAACTCAAGGTTTTATGTTCAACTCTTATTACCTTGGGCTGTTCATCCATGTTGGGATGGGCAGACTAGGTAGCAGGTGACATGTGCCGTTCTTAGTGATTGACGCTGTTGATGACGAAGACGAGCTGGAGGCTTTTGCATATTGTTTTCCTACTATATGCACTGGATGTTCCGTTGTTTGTTTGATACTCTGAGTGTTATGTAGTGAGGCTTGATGTATTGACTATTCAGATGATTGTATAAAGCTATTAGAGTTTATATGATGAGATTCTGTTATATGGAGCTTCACTATGTATATTTTCTATTGTATTTTGTCCATGCGCTGTGAGTAATACGATAGAGTTTTCTGTTTTATCTTACCCTGACTATCGTCCATGGCTGCTTGGCACACCTTTCAGCGCACCATTTCCCTGTTTTAGTGCGGGAGTCACGGGCGGTCGTCACAGTTTTACTCGAGCAACTGCACAAGCCAGATTATCGAAATCCCGAGCAAACCTTTTTTTACCTGCTTCGAGTCTATTCCTTTTTCTCACGCACTGGAACCCGAGTCCCCCTCTTCTTCCCCAATCCACATCAACTTCCAGACACACGAGTAATACTCGTGTACGTGCACAACCAAACGCCATCGTTCTGGCCACCGGCACTGTTGCTAAACTATCGACGACAGCCCATACACACTTCTTGACCACCCAGTTCAACGTGATCACCAGTAGAACAAAATCGAACAACCTGATCGAATCTGGAACCAATCACAGTCGATGAGAACCGCCACTTTCCATCACCTCCGGACATCAGCACCGCCGCCGACTCACCTAGTTCCTCGTCACTGTTCCACGAATCAATCCTCCCACCTGCAATCAACCCAAACACCTTACAAAGTCGTAATCTCCTCAAAAACTCCATCATTCAAAAGTGCCTATCGAACCCTAGATTGACGTCGTATCACCGCTAGAGCCTCCAAGAAAATTAGCGACTATTTTTCTGATGATCAGTATCCTCTAAACTACATTCTCCATTAATCCCGATTCATAATTCATCGTTGGTTATCAGAATTTTACAAAAATGCATTTTCCGTTCAATTCGAATGATCTCAATGTTCCCAAACTCAAAAAACATGAATTTATTACCTAAAATCATCGTTTACTACTACGAATTCTTTAAAATACTCAAAACATGGAATTAAAATGATTGATTCTTGACCTTAATTTATTTTCCACTGCAATTTCCCATTCTTGAAATATTTACTAATTTTGAATACTTGAAACTATTTTTACAATTTAGATGATAACCTTACCATAAATTTTCATTTATAAATTGTAGCCTGAAATCAATTGCATGAAGAGATACTGAATTTATATTAGAGATTTCAAACCTGTTATTCAATAGAGGATCAAACACAAACATGCACAGATATATTCAAACATACAAGCATATCATATAACACTCCCAGAACATACTTTAAGCATCAACACCATATCAAAGAATATAGGCATATATAAGTGGGTTTGCTCACCTGAGTGTTGAACAGAGCAGTATCTTATTAAAATCTGGAACTTGATGATTATTTGATCTTTAATTTGCCTGAAGCTGTTGCTTGTTCCAAGTTGCATTTGTTGTTGTGGTTTGATTGCTTTAACTTTAAGTTGCTTCTTAATCTTGCTTTGATTCAGCTTTTGATCTGAATTGAATCTCTGAAGCTTTGCTTAGTCTTTGATTTGAAAACTTTATGTTGAAACAGTTTGAATTTGATCCTGAGTTTGCTGCATGCCTCAATGCAGGTTGATCATGAATTATATTTGAGATGAATTCAGGTTTGTTTTATTTTACTAGTTTGAGTTACTTTGAATTTGAGATGATTTTGTTTTTGATCTTCTTTTCAGATTTGAGGTTTTATTTTCTTTGTTTTGTTCAGGCTTGTTTTGAAGAGAAAGAAAAATGAGTAGCCTGTTTTATTCTTTTGATATTTATTTAGAAAAAAAATAAGGTTGCCACTTGGACAATTAAGTTTAACACTTGTTAATCTCAAATTTCTAATATTCTACAAATGTCAAAACAATCATTTTTATGTTTAAGTCCTCCTTTAAATAATTTTATAATTTTTTTAAACCCTTATATTTAAATAAATTACTTAATATATATACAAATTATTTTATGTTAAACCCTTGTTTTATTTTAATTTATAAACATGTTTTATATTAATATGTTTATTACAAAAAAAGTATATTCATCTTCAATTATATAAGAGGAAAGCATTTTAAATATTTAATTAAATCTCACTTATATTTTATATACTTTTATACTTAAATTATTTTTTTCAAATTAAATTTCTATTTATATCATATTATATTTACAATTTCATATATATAACTTTTCAAAATATAACTTCTAAATCTAATTCATCTATTCAATCAAATTTTTATTTATAAGATTTTTATCCTTGAACTTTAAACCAAAATCCCATTTATAATTTTATTCTTAAATTTCCAATCCAAAAATTAATATACAGTCAATTTGTATTTTTAAATAAACAAATATTTTAATTCATTTATTCCTGGAAATTTCAAATTAAATTACCAATTAATTCTAAATAAAATTTAAAAATCAAATTAATCACTAAATCAATTTGTCTTAAAAATCAGGAATGTTACAGATTTCCCTCCTTAAGAAAATTTCATCCTCGAAATATGCAAGGGAGACAACAAAGAACAGATGAAAGATAAAGAAATATCTTTCCAGATCAAACCGAACATCTAATTTGCATTTGGCTTACCAAATCAGAATATCATTAATAATTATGAGAACAAACTCATGCAGGATACTCGGGTCACCAGATCTACGAAATAGACAGGGACATTGATTAGTTCGAAGGGATAAATAATCGTTTGTAGAATATACCGAGACCCAGACAATAGATAAATGGATTTAATCCTCCATAATTTTCAAGCACTGAGTGTGAATTCCGAACTTAGGTCGGAAAACCCCAAAGTTTACACCAACTTGTCCCTCTTCGGACTTTTTTCTTCATAAGAAATCAAAATAAAAATTTCAAATTAGGTTTTAATCGAAATCGTTTTATCGATAAATCAAATTTAACTTCATATTTTAGTTAACCAATTTATTTCAATTTAAATTTATCAAAGTTAAAAAACGAAAAACTGATAGAAAACCAACGAAGAGAATACGATATAGAAACTTATCTATAAGGATTCGTAGGTCCACCATCACACTGAAGCTTCTTCCTCGAGCTACCATGAAGAGATCAAAGTATTTGAAATTGGATGATCAACAAAGGTGATTTATAGAGAAAGGTTATTTCCGTTGTTGTTACAGGTATTGACCATTTGTAGTGGTACTTCCCTGTCCCTTATCTCGTCCTCTTCTTGCACCCATACTCACTATCAGTGGATAGTAAGAGAATTTACCGAGGCATTCAGACGGATATGTTAGGGATACTCATTCTAGGGCGTACTTCCCCCTATCTTTAATGAGTTACTTAATGTGTTATACCCCTGAGCTAAAGTTTAAACCTTCAGCTTTGATACCAATTATAATGACCCTGACTCGACCTTCGAAAATCGGTACCCATACTTCACTTGTACTCGAATGCCATAGATTCAAACGCCGAATCTGGTTCGCCGGAGCTTTTAACACATTAAGCACAACAACAAAGCGGAAGAAAAGTGAATAATATTATTGATACACAACAGTTACAATATCTGATACAAAAATTTGATACAACTGACCATCAATATATCAAATATAGATACAAGACAATAATAGAGACAACATCAGCGGAAAGACAATGTCTTCAATGCCAAACTCTAGAAAACTCCAGAAACTTTCATGTCCAAATCCAAAAGCTTAAAGAACTCCAATCCAACAAGCTCAATCCAACAACAATGCTGAGGTGAAACAACTCGATCCAGATGCGAGTACCAACATCCAAAGATGGAATGCTATCGAAACTACCCCTACAATTGGATTATCTGAAAAACCCAACTCTAGACTGCCCGTGTGGAAAATTGTGGGCACCCAGAGTTTAGGAAGGGAACAATAAACTCCGGGTCAGTCATTTGACTGGTATGAGCAAATAAAACAGTTTTTACCTTTAAAACAAACAACAAAAGATTTTAAAATTGAAATCCGCAATGCTTTTTGGAAAATGAAACTGCCATAAGGCCTTCCGCCACAAACATAATGCAAGCGCACACTTGGAGGAAATTTCTCCTTATGACAGTCAAAAATGCTTGATACGCAAAAACCATTTCCATATTATTATTAGTGCATAGTGGAAAACACTTTGAAAGTATATATTAATCTTAGCCAGTATACAACATTTCATTGTATGCCTACTATAGCTACCATATTCAATAGCAGGTTACCACCACATTCCATGGCTTGTTATACAACTAAAACCGTACAGGGCGTGTATTGTTTCTTTGGATTTCCAACAAATAGTCAGGCGAAGGAACTTCCCACACAAAATGGAACGCCTCTGGAGGGACGTCCCCGAGAGCCTAACCGGATCTCTGCTACACAAGGCTAGGTTACCCCTGCCCGGAAGTAAATACTGACACGAGTATGCCATCCCCCGGTCGTTACCGACCTTTATCCAAGGCCTCGACACCGACAACCACGCAGTAAAGTATTTGGGCTCCATACCATGATACCACATTCAAAATCAACATAACTAGATATCTGGGCTCTATATCATGATACTACTTTTTATCCAGAAGGAAATGGTCATACCCTCACGGGGAGCTACCCCCAAATAACCTTGCTGCCACGGTTCATGTTTCAACCATTACCGAGTTGTGAGATTCGACGAAGTCACATCCACAAAGCTACACTTTTTCACAAAGTCATGCTTTAATCAACAAATAATCAACAGCACATAGTATGCCACATTACCAAATTAGGAATGTATCACTAGTAACCATCAGTTGCATAACCTTTGAGCTCGTACGTATCAGAGAAGGGTGTTAAGCTAAGAGAATAAATTCTTCGCCACCAAACAGAAATGTATTTGATAGAAACCAGCTTTACATCTCAAAGTGTAATGTCAGACACACATCCATACAAGTCTGTTCCGGGCTCGAATAGAACCGAAGGCACTTCCAAAGAAGCCCTTGCAAATTCGGATAATCCCTAATCACGTCCGGACTTTCCATCACATCTGGAGATCTCTATACCGGGGATCAGCCGGTGTAGAGACATTCGACGAGTTATCATTCATTTTTGAAAATATCCGGTCTTCACCACTTGTCTTCAAATGAAATCCATAACGTCGTATCATTATTCGAAATGGGTTGTATGACACAAGGTCTTCTCCCAGTTAAACCAAATAATGAGCGCAATATTTAAAAACATATGGATATTTGGATTCCAGTTAAGTCACAATTTATTACCCAAAACTTTTCTTTCAAATGGTTTAACAAATTACCATTTTAATCTTTTAAACAAAAAGATTCACTTCACAAAGTTCACTAATCTTTCACAAAGATTCATTTACGGCTTTCAAAACATTTTCCTTTTCAAATTGGATTAACTTATCCAATCATTAAATCAAAGACTCAAACCATAATTTTCAAAACCATTTCCAGAGATTTATTAATAACTTTCAAAACAATTCTCATTTCAAATCTTTTATATGAAAGACACACCATTTAAAATTCTCTTCAATTTTAAAACAAGGTTCAACCATTTTTCACAAAGATTTATTCCTAGCTTTCAAAACAATTCTATTTCAAATTTGAAATCTTTCCGACATAAATTGGAAATCCTTTCTTTATATGGAAGTTATTATTATTTGAAACCCAATAGTTTTCGTTTCGGAAAAATCCGATTTCATTTGCACGAGTTAAAGCCCTTAAATCTTGGGTTAAATTTAAATTTCCAAAAACAATACTTTTAAATGGTTTAAAACCCATATAAACACATTTATAACTTGCAAAACCTTTTTAAACCATAATTTTCAAATATAGAGTTCAATTTTAATTTTTTGAATTTAAATTCAAATCAAACTATTTTAAATTTCAAAACTTTATTTATTCAAAATAATTTTTATCTTTAAAACTTCTTTTCAAAAGCTTTTCATATTTAACCCAATTCCATTTCAAAACCATTTGAATTAAAAATTTAATCTCAAAACCATTTCAAAAATCTGTGACTTGACTAATTTCCTCGTGCGATCCATATTTGTGTGTGTATAGTGTAGTCCAAGGGTTTCACACAATAGTGCAACATCATCAATATCGATAAGTGGTATAATCTATAACGCTTATCTTCCATACACATATTCACAAATAAATAATATGAATTTATCACAGAGAAATAAATTATATTCATCACAGCTTGAATTAAAACAATTCATATCACAAATTATCACACAACAAAGATATCAAACAATTCACAGCATTTCATATAATTCAAACACCAATAAGCAAGGTTAATTAATTATCCGATTAATTTAAATCAGATAAATCACTAATCCAGGTTGATTAACATTAGTTAATCACAATTCAGCTTAATTAATTATCCTTAAATTATTTATTAATTAATCTTAATTAATGAATTAATCAACCTTTAATTATTAATTAATCAACAATAATAAATAAATCAACTATAATAAATAATTCAACTTTTAATCATTAATCCTTTAATTATCCTTTAATTAATTATCTATGATTATCCCTAATCACTTAAATAAATCACAAATTAATTATCACTTGATTAACTAATCATTAATCATTAATTCAATTACTTACAATTAAGTAATTATCTTTTAATTATAAATTAATGATATTTTATTCAATGTAATTAATTAACCTTAATTAATCTTTGATTAAGAAATTTTTCCGTAAAATAATTATCCTTTAATCACCTTCATTAATCAATTCTTCCTTAATCATCTTCATCAATTATTCATAAATATAATTAAAAAATTAATTATTCCTTAATTTCATTTAGTAATAACCTTTAAAATGAATTAACAAAATCATAATATTTAACTTAAACTCTCTAAATTCAATTAAAGATTAAAACACCTCATCCTTTTTAATCATTTACTAAATCAAAATATTAAGTTTATTTTCAAAAAAAAAGCTTATATAAATAGAATAAAACTTTTTTCAAACTTAGTTAAAATGAAAAGAATATTTTAAAACCTTTAATTAATTTCTAACCTAAATAAAACATAAATTGGAAATCCTTTCTTTATATGAAAGCTATTATTATTTGAAACCCAATAGTTTTCATTTCGGAAAAATCCGATTTCATTTGCACGAGTTGAACCCCTTAAATCTTGGGTTAAATTTAAATATCCAAAAACAATACTTTTAAATGGTTTAAAACCCATATAAACACATTTAAATCATGCAAAACCTTTTTAAACCATAATTTCCAAATATAGAGTTCAATTTCAAAATATTGAATTTAGATTCAAATCAAACTATTTTAAATTTCAAAACTTTATTTATTCGAAGTAACTTTTATCTTTAAAACTCCTTTTCAAAAGCTTTTCATATTTAACCCAATTCTATTTCAAAACCATTTGAATTAAAAATTTAATCTCAAAACCATTTCAAAAATCTGTGACTTAACCAATTTCCTCGTGCGATCCATATTTGTGTGAATAGTGTAGTCTAGGGGTTTCACATAATAGTGCAACATCATCAATCATCACAGATCCAACATATCAATATCGATAAGCGGTATAATCTATAACGCTTATCTTCCATACACATATTCGCAAATAAATAATATGCATTTATCACAGATAAATAAATTACGTTCATCACAGTTTGAATTAAAACAATTCATATCACAAATTATCACATAGCAGAGATATTAAACAATTCACCGCATTTCATATAATTCAAACACCCATAAGTAAGGTTAATTAATTATCTGATTAATTTAAATTAGATAAATCACTAATCCAAGTTGATTGACATTAGTTAATCATAATTCATGTTAATTAATTATCCTTGAATTATTTATTAATCAACCTTAATTAACGAATTAATCAACCTTTAATTATTAATTAATCAACCATAATAAATAAATCAACTTTTAATCAATAAATAATTAACCTTTAATTATTTAATTATCCTTTAATTAATTATCTGTGATTATCCCTAATCACTTAAATAAATCACAAATTAATTATCACTTGATTAACCAATCATTAATCAGTAATCATTAATTCAATTACTTATAACTAAGTAATTATCTTTTAGTTATAAATTAATAATCTTTTATTCAATTTAATTAATTAACCTTAATTAATCTTTGATTAAGAAATTTTTCCTTAAAATAATTATCCTTTAATCACCTTGATTAATCAATTCTTCCTTAATCATTTTCATCAATAATTCATAAATATAATTACACAAAATAATTATCCCTTAATTTCATTTAGTAATGACCTTTAAAATGAATTAACAAAATCACAAAATTTAACTTAAACTCTCTAAGTTCAATTAAAGATTAAAACACCTCATCCTTTTTAATCATTTACTAAATGAAAATATTAAGTTTATTTTCAAGAAAAAGGTTATATAAATAGAATAAAACTCTTTTTAAACTTAGTTAAAATTAAAATAATATTTTAAAACATTTAATTAATATCTAACTTAAATAAAATAAGTTTAATTGAAAAGCATTGATTAGAAAATTATTTAACTAAATTAAATTTAAGACTTTTAAAACTAGTTAGATTTTAAACTTAAAACCCTATCATCATTTTCAGAAACCCGGGCCAAATCCCATTTTACTCGAGCAACTGCACGAGCTAGATTATCGAAATCCCGAGCAAACCTATTTTTATTTTCTGCTTCGAGTCTATTCCTTTTTCTTACGCACTCGAACCCGAGTCCCCATCTTCTTCCCCAATCCATATCAACTTCCAGACACACGAGTGATAATCGTGTACGTGCACAAGCAAACGCCACCGTTCTGGCCACCAGCCCTATTGCCAAACTATCGACGACAACCCATGCACATTTCCCGACCACCTAGTTCAACATGATCACCGGTAGAAAAAAATCGAACAACCTGATCGAATCTGGAACCAATCACAGTCGACGAAAACCGCCACTTGCCATCACCTCCGGCCGTCAGCACCGCCGCCGACTCATCCAGTTCCTCGTCACTGTTCCACGAATCAATCCCCCTACCTATGATCAACCCAAACACCTTGACGATGCCGTAATCTCCCCAAAAACTCCATCAGTCAAAAGTGCCTATCGAACCCTAAATTGACATCGCATCACCGCTATAGCCTCCAAGAAAATCAGCGACTATTTTTCTGATGATCAGTATCCTCTAAACTACCTTCTCCATTAATCCTGATTCATAATTCATCGTTGGTTATCGAAATTTTACAAAAATGCATTTTCCATTAAATTCGAATTATCCCAATGTTCCCAAATTCAAAAATCATGACCTAAAATCATCATTTACTACTACGAATTCTTTAAAATACTCAAAACATGGAATTAAAATGATTGATTCTTGACCTTAATTTAATTTCCACTGCAATTTCCCATTCTTGAAATATTTACTAATTTTGAATACTTGAAACTATTTTTACAATTTAGATGATAACCTTACCATAAATTTTCATTTATAAATTGTTGCTTGAAATCAATTGCATGAAGAGATATTGAAGTTATATTAGGGATTTCAAACCTCTTATTCAACAGAGGATTAAATACAAACATGCATAGATATATTCAAGCATACAGGCATACCAGATAACATCCCCAGAACATACTTTAAGCATCAACACCACATCAAAGAATATAGGAAAATATAAGTGGGTTTGATCACCTGAGTGTTGAACAGAGCAGTATCTTATTAAAATCTAGAACTTGATGATTATTTGATCTTTAATTTTCCTGAAGCTTTTGCTTGTTCCAGGTTGCATTTGTTGTCGTGGTTTGATTGCTTTAACTTTTAGTTGCTTCTTAATCTAGCTTTGATTCAGCTTTTGATCTGAATTAAATCTCTGAAGCTTTGCTTAGTCTTTGATTTGAAAACTTTATGTTGAAATAGTTTGAATTTGATCCTGAGGTTGCTGCATGCCTCAATTCAGGTTGATCTTGAATTATGTTTGAGATGAATTCGGGTTTGTTTTATTTTACTAGTTTGAGTTTTACTTTGAATTTGAGATGATTTTGTTTTTGATTTTCTTTTCAGATTTGAGGTTTTACTTTCTTTGTTTTGTTTAGGCTTGTTTTGAAGAGAAAGAAAAATGAGCAGCCTATTTTATTCTTTTGATATTTATTTATAAAAAATAAGGTTGCCACTTGGACAATTAAGTTTAACACTTGTTAATCTCAAATTTCTAATATTCTATAAATGTCAATACAATCATTTTTATGTTTAAGTCCTCCTTTAAATAATTTTATAAAATTTTATTTTAAGCCCTTATGTTTAAATAAATTACTTAATATATATACAAACTATTTTATGTTAAACCCTTGTTTTATTTTAATTTATAAACATGTTTTATATTAATATGTTTATTACAAAAAAAGTATATTAATAACAAAGACTTTATATTTATTCTAACTATATTCATCTTCAATTATACAAGTGGAAAGCATTTTAAATCTTTAATTAAATCTCACTTATATTTTATATACTATTATACTTAAATTTTTATTTCAAATTAAATTTCTATTTATATCATATTATGTTTACAATTTCATATATATAACTTTTCAAAATTTAACTTCTAAATCTAATTCATCTATTAAATCAAATTTTTATTTATAAGATTTTTATCCTTGAATTTTAAAACAAAATCCTATTTCTAATTTTATTCTTAAATTTCCAATCCAAAAATTAATATACAATCAATTTGTATTTTTAAATAAACAAACAAATATTTTACTTCATTTATTCCTGGAAATTCCAAATTAAATTGCCAATTAATTCTAAATCGAATTCATAAGTCAAATTAATCACTAAATTAATTTGTCTTAAAAATCGAGAATGTTACAGATATCAAATCGAAGCATTCAATATCATTCAATCATCCATAAACAAGATTTATTAATCATTCCATTCTACTTAATTTAATAAATTAAATTAATTACTTCTACCACCCTTTAAACCATGCTCACTTAATCATTAATTGATTACAAACATTAATTAATCATCCATTCAATATCCATAATTACTTCCTTTAAGTAATTATGTCATTGGTTAATAATCCTCATTTAATTAACTTTATTTATTAATTAAGTAATCCTTTCTAGATTTATCCTTTAATTTTAAGTAATTAATCTCTAATTACTAAATTACTTTATTCTTAATTATGAATAAATAAATCTCTAATTAATTAACTCAATTGTGTAATTAATCTCTAATAATAAATTACTTAACTACTGGAATCGTCAATTCCTGATGATCAAAGTGAAATCGAGCTTCGACTTGGAATCTGAAGGAAGATGAAGTGTTGTAGATTGAAGGAAAAATCAAATGTGACGAACCGTACTCGATGCCCAACAAACGACATCGAAATCCATATCACAGGAGCTTGCAACAACATTGGATGAAAAACAACATAGCGGAAACAAAAGATAATTGCACTGATACAATAATAGATACAATGTGATATACATCATGATACAACAACCCAACACCATTAGAGAATGATACAATACAACACCACAGCGAAATATCGACATGAACAAAGTCTTTAAGAGAATCCAATATTGCGACTCCAAACCAAAACTCCAAAGCCAAAGCTCAAACTTTAAGCTCGAACCACCATCAAGCTGAACTTGTAGCAAATGCTATCCCAAATGCGATTGCCAAACCAAAACTTCAAAGATCCAAAAGCTAAAGAAGATCTCCAAATGCTACCAAACCAAAGACTTCAAAGGCTATCGAATCTATACCTATTATTGGACTATTTGAAAAACCCAACTCTAGACTGCCCGTGTGAAAAATTATGGGCACCCAAAGTTTAGGAAGGGAACAATAAACTCTGGCTCAGTCATGGGACCGGTGTGAGCAAACAAAAACAGTTTATCTTTAAAAACAAACAGCAAAAGAATTTTAAAACAATAAAATCCGCAATGCCTTTTAGAAAATGAAACTACCATAAGGCCTCCCACCGCAACACCATGCAAACGCAGAATTGGAGGAGATTTCTCCTTATGATAGTAAAAAATGCTTGATACACGAAAACCATTTTGGTATTATTATTAGTGCATAGTGCAGAAAACATTTCGAAAGTATAATATTAATCTTAGCCAGCATACAACCATTATTGTTTGCCTACTATAGCTACCATGTTCAATAGCATCTTACCACCACATTCCATGGCAGGTTATACAACTAAAATCGTACAGGGCGCTTATTGTTTCTTTGGATTTTTCAACAAATGGTCAGGCCAAGGACCTTCCCATTGCCACATGGGTACGCCTCTGGAGGGATGGCCCGAGAACCTACCGGAATCTCTGCCAACACAAGGCCGGTTTACTCCCTTTCTAGGAGTAAAATCTAAGATTTTCCACATTACCAAATTGGGAATATATCACTAGTAACCATCAACTACATAACCTCTGATCTCGTACATCTCAGAGAAGGGTGTTAAGCTAAGAGAATAAATCTCCGCCACCAAACGGAAATATATTTGATAGAAACTGGTTTTACATCTCAAAGTGTAATGTTAGACACACATCCATACAAGTCTGCTCTGGGTTCGAACAGAACCTAAGGCACTTCCAAAGAAGCCCTTGCAATCCGGGTATTCTCAATCCCGATCAGACTCATCATCACATATGGAGATATCTATACCGTAGCTACTCAGTGTAGAGTCATTCGATGAGTTATCCTTTCGTTTTTGAAAATACCCGGTCTTCAAATCCATGAACTCCTGGTACATTCTGGAAATACCAGCAGACATGTGAGTAGTCGAGGGATTCAGGTTAGCTTTGACGAATTCTAGAGGAGCAATGGAGCAGGAGGCTTCAGCGTTTGTAGATATCTAGGTGGTGTCGTTGTGTTGAGATGAGTCATATGTTTGAGTTGTAACAACTAGACAGGTGTTTATAACTGTCTAGAATGTGATGTATTATATGTGTAACTCTGATTAATGTTGTATACTATGTAATATTTATGGGATTAATATAATTTATTCGTTCTGCTATTGAGATTCTAATGTTGTTTCTTTCTTTCTTCTCTATCTTTTCTCCTCTCTATCCCTTTCTTTCTTAATCATGATGCGTCTTTCTGGATAGTGGAAGACGAGTTATGACAGTTGGTATATGATTAATTAAAAGTAAATCTTTTTAACTAAGGAAAGTAATTAATTAATGAAATTAATTTAGGGTAATTAATTACTAAGAAACATATATATAATAATCACTTAATTAAAAGTAATTAATAATTAAAGTTGATTAATCAAGTAATTAAGGAATAATTAATTAAAGGATAAATAAATTATGTGATTAATTAATTAAGGTAATTAAATTAAGGATAATTAATTAATTAGAGTGATGAATTAAGGGTTAATTAACCAAAGTGATTTATTAATTAATTAGATAAAGGTTGATAAATTAATTAATGATTATTAATTTGAGATAACAAATTTATGATTAAGGGTTGACTAATTAATAATTTAATTTAAAATTTTTATGAAAGAACCTGAACAGGTAATCTAGATAGTTAGAGAAAAGAAGAAAAGAGATAGAAGAAACAGAAACAAGACACAGAATCTCACATTCGCAGCGGATAAAATATAATCTCAATAATATTAGTTTACAAAGGAAAACTAAACTTATCAAATTACACTTTAAATACATCAGAGTTACAACCATTACACAACACTGGACAGTTTAAACAACATGTCATAGATATACAACAACATAACAGCGGATAAACTCCATACGTTCCTGCCATCCAGCTCGCATCTTGAACTCCAGAATGTCCTTACTTGAAAATCTGTAATACTCGGTCGGACCCGAGCATTACATCAAAGTAACACCTGGGTCAGGCTAGAAACCATCATGAGTAAACCCATCTAACATGATTGACAAAAGCATACAACTTATATATATATATATATATATATATATATATATATATATATATAACCCGGGTAACTCGTATCAATTACAAATTCACAAATTGTTATAGACATAACTTATTTCACTCACAAATTTCTAAGTGCCAAACCTAGATTAAATAGTCCAATTCGCTTAAATCATTCCATTCCAGCTTATTGATTTCACATATCAATCTATAAAGAATCGAAGTGGTTTCGGGTATTTACTAATACCCGACTCCGGTCTCTTCGAATCCAATGTCACCGAAACCCAAATTATTCAATTAAGTACAATTCAACTTAAATTACCGGATAACACTTTTACACAACAATTCATAATTGATAGACAATCACATTATCACTGTCCATCCAACATATCATATCACAAAGCAATTCATATCATAGATGTCAACCAATCCAAAGCACTTATCATCATTCAATCATTCATAAGCAAGATTGATCACTTCTAAAATTAATTTAATTTATCTCTAATTAAATTAATTACTAATCTTTAATGTCTTATATTACCTTTCCTTAACATTAATTAATTACCAGTCAATTAATTAATCATCCTTTAATCACCCATCTTATTAATCACCCTTGATTAATTATCCTTTAATTATATTAAGTAATTGACTCTTAATTAGTTACCCAAATTAATCAACCTTCACCCATCACATTAAATAATCCCTTAATTACTCTTATAAAGTAATTAACAATGATTTATTACATTAATCCTTAATTAATTACTCAAATTAATTGTCCTATATCACTTACATTGATTAATTATCTTTTAATTAATCACATTTATCAACCTTAAATTTCTATCATAAATTAATTGACTATAATTAATTACATTTATCCTTAATTAACTAACCCAGTTAATAAAATTAATTATATTAATTAATCATCTTAGTTAACTAAATAATTATACTTTAATTACTTCTATGAATAAAACTTAATAAATTAAGACAAACCATTAACCTTGATTAAACACTTATCATTTATATTTATTTAAAATAGATGCTTGAAGAAAAACAATTCATACATAACATTTGAGAACTCTTTGATTTATTAAAGTTAATATTCTTAAAATCTCATCTTAATTACTTCATTTAGTAATATCAGAAAGGCATCTTAGAAATTTATTCATGTAATCACCCTAACATATTATTACTTAAAACAAAACAAATCTTAAACATTTTAAATCCTTACTTGTTTAAAACATTTACTATTATAAAACTTTATATATATATATTTTAAATTTTTCTATAAAAACCTGGAATGAACTTTGAAACCAGGGAAGCTTGCAAACAGATTAAACTTGAAAACTTTTTTTTGCTTGAAACTGGAATACTTTAACGCCAGCCTCTCGAGTCGCAACTAACCCCTTAATGCCTTATACTACCTTAAGAGACATGTAGGGGTAAAAGTCTCCCGTTCGCCACCTAACGCAAAGTGAGAATCCCCTATCATGCTGTAATGTAGCAAACCCGATGTACCAATGTAAGACACGGCGGGCTGGGATGGTTGAAAAGCCTACCAGTCGAGAGTGGCCGCTATTGATGGTTGAAAAGCCTAGACCGTTACATTTGGTATCAGAGCTGAAGGTTAAGCGAGAACTTTGGCTCTGGTGGGGATTACTCAACAGAGTCCGTAAGCACTCTATAATGAGTTTGAGTGTATTAATAGATATGAGCGCGTATTTGTTAGTACATATAAAAATTATTTTTATATTGTGTTGATTTATCGGTTGAGTGTTTATGGATTCTAGTCTATATGTGGGAGGCCATGTCATCGATAGGGATTTCTAAACTCTTAAAAAAGGTAAACCGACACAGTATTGTTTAAAAATAGGGTAAATGAAATTATTTTACCCAAAATATTTTTGTATATAAAGGACATAATTTTCCATAAATTATTATAGATATATGGTTGCTTGGTTTTTAGGAGATGATAATATTAAATTATTATCATTGTTAAGTGGGAGTTGAATAAAGGATTAAAATTTTAACCAAAGTTAAGGAAATAGATTCAAATAATAGAATGGAATTTGTAAATGAGAATTATAAATGTGATTTATAATAAAATAAAATTCCAGAGTAGTATTTGAATATGAATTAAAAGGATTTGGAATTGAAAATTTGAAAATTTAATTACTTTGAGTTTGTAAATGGTTTTCAAAAGTTCTGGAGGAATAACAATGATATTATTACGGAAATACTGTGAATTGGATTTGGATTCTGATAAGATTTAGAGTTTAAAAATATTTGAAATGTTTTTAAAGGGATAAAAGCATTTAACTCTCTACGGTCGTTGGAAAATAATTTCGATGACGACTACAACATCATCGATGTTTATTTTCGAATTTCCAAGGGAGAAATTGTTGCGGGATGTTTTGGAATATGGATTTGTTTGCGAAACTGGTTTTGTTTTTGAATATACGAAGGAATAGTTTTATTTGGATATAAATGATTTCAAAGGTGATTTTGAAATGCTTATGAAATGGTTCAAACTCTAGAAGTTTAATTTAAAATGATTGCGGAATATAAATAAGTTTGATAACTTATAAAAATTTGAAATTTGTTTAAAATAAAATTTAACTTTAGAAAAGTTAAATTAAAACGAGTATGAAAATGAAATAAGTTGGAATGGTAAACCCATTAAATAAAGAAAATTGATAGAACTGAAAATTTAAATTGAAGATTGAAATCAATTAAAATTATGTTAAGTAAATTAAAATTATAGAATTTGTTCGAGAGAACTACAACAAGTAAAAGTTTAGAAATAAACTTTTTATTGAAATTTGAAATTTGCGGAATAAGATTCAACTTAAAGGGTCAAATAAAGGTAAGCGTGGCTAGAGAATAAAGTTAGAAGGATAAGTAATTAAAGCCAGTTGGTAAATAGAAGGGAAATAAAATTGTGAATATATAAGTCAATAAAATTTGGAACTGAATATTGGGAATTAATTTGAATTGTGTGTAATGAAAGATAGTCAGGATTTGACTAAATAAAATAAAGAACTGGAATAGAATTAGTGAGTAAACTAATTCTATCAAGTAGGTAAGCAAATGAATTGGAATTGTGTATTGGATGATATTTAATTTAAATGTGTAAAATAAAGTGAAGTTATAAAAATAATTCGAAGTGAGCTAAAATAATAAAAGTTTGGGAATAAGAAATTGTTTGAGATTTAAAATAAATAAGTAAGTGGAACTAATTTAAAATAAATGATATGAGCTAGTTGTGAATGGAAGGCAATTGATAAAATTCAATTCAGAATTTGAAGATGATTGAATTCAAGTAGAATTGAAAATGAGAATATGAATGAAAATTTGGCAAAGATATTGAGATTAATTAGTAAATTAATGCAAATTGAATCTATATGGAATTGGAATCCAAAATTGATTAAATTTAGATAAAAACCAAGTGACAATGTGAAGTTGAAAGATTTATTCGTAATAGACTAAAAATAATTGAAGTTTGGAAATAAATCCATTTGGATTTAAATAACTAGTAGTGAGACAAATTAAAGAAATAAATAGGTTAAATGAAATCATTAATTTAAATTTAGGGAGAAATAAATAGTTCGATTAATTCAAATATTAATAAATCATCTAATGTTTTACAAGGTCTGAAATCGTGGAACCAAGTCGAGTTTGAGGTGGATGACAATCTTAGGCCAAAGGTGAGTTAACCTCACTCATCTGGATCATTTAAATTTAAACAGTTAAATTTAAATATTTGGTTGAATGATCAAATTGATTGGATGTGGTATATTGTATAGTAGTATATAGTATATATTGGAGTGATTGATTTCCCGCATTATATAGCAGACGAGACCCTATGCGCCGCAAAGTAGCGGATGATATTATTTAAAACCATATACCATGATATTCCATATCGAAGTGGAGTTGGTATTTTCCATTATGCTAACATCCGTGGATGCAGGGAAACAGGTTGGAGGGATCCAACTGGGTTCCTCAAAGTAGTGTAATTTATTTTTATAGTCTATGCTCTATTTGATAATCTGTGATAGGGTATTGATTATATTGGGAATTGGAATATTGGATGTTATGAATGGATTGAATGTATTTGGTATTGAGTTATCAAAATATAAAGATTGGATTTTTGAAAGGAAATAAAAGGAGAGCATTTTTAAGAAAAATAATTTTGGAGAAATTGGGATAATTAAAGAATGAATTGGAAAAAAAAGTTGATTTTAAATTCAAATAAATAATTCTGGATATGGGAAAGGAGATTTATGGATAAATAGGAATAAAGGAATTCTTAAACCTAAATGGTATTATTTAAGGGAATAAAGAATTTATTCTAAAAATTCAAGGTTTAAAATTTGTTTGGAAGAATAAAGAATAGATCTGGAAAAAGTATGAAAATGGATATTCAGTTTAAAAAGATTTAAACTATAATAAAGAAATTAAATCTAAAATTTATGGGTTTTGAAATGAGTTGGGGTAAGTAAAAAAATTTATTTTAATGAAGAAAATTTTGGAAATCAATTTGGAGATTGATTTAGTATTTGAAACTGCATTTTGAAAGAAGGGTGAGAATATGGAATTTATAAACCGGGTTTATAAAGTGAAATAAGATATCAGTGGATATTTGAAAGTATAAATTCACGGTGGGAATTTACAAAGGAATGTGTATTTTGTTTTAAAAAGAAACAGTGATTTATTTTTAAAAAGTGTGAAAGGAAAGTGTATTTCCCTTAAAAGCCAAGTACACTTTCGAAGCAGATTTTTTTAGTATAAGTTAAAAGTTTTAAAGTTGTTTAAAAGAAATGTTTTTAAGTAATTACTATTTAAGTTGTTAAAATTTGAAAAGTTAATATTTATTAAAATTAATTATTAATATCTAAATTTTATAAAGTAGTTTTATTTTAAAGATAACTTGGTTAAAGATTTATTTAAAAACTTTTATGGGATTTCGTAATCTCTTATTTTAAATTTAGTTTGGCTTAGCTTTTATTTTAAAAATTAGTTTTATATTTTATAAAGTAGTTTTATTTTAAATATTCTTAAAGTATATATATTTTGAATAAAGTATTTAAGTAGTTTTTGATTTAAATTTGTTTAAGTATATTTTATAATAAAATGTTTAAAATTATTTTAATATCTAAAGTATTTGTACTTGGTGATTACAGTGGGAATAGAAAATATTTGGGTAATTTAATCTGTGAGAGAAAGATGGTTTGAAAACTGTTTTCAAAGGGTTGAAAAGTGGAAACATATCTTGCAAAGATATTTTGAGGTTAATAAATAATTGGGAGAAATTATTATGCTTGATGATTGTTTGTGAATGTTATTTGATAGTTAAATAACCGACTATCAATATTGGCCAATGCGTTGATCGTTTCGAAGAGATCAGGATCGAGATTTATTTTTCGAAAACCACTTTGATCTGGTCTGAACGTTTTCGTGAGGGAGACAAGAGCTTAGAGTCGAAGATGGAGCAGTGAACTACAAGGGCTAATCGCTACTAATCCTGAGGGTGATTCCAAAACAGATGCAGTCGGACTAGTGCCTTCGGTTCCGTTCAAACCCGGAACGGACTTGCATGGACAAATGCTTTCAGAACATCGTCAGAAAGATGATGAGCGTTCTAAGTGATTATGTGCTAAAAAGGTAACGAATAGCCTCGAGCCTCGTCAACCGGGAATGGCTAAAACAGGGGAGGTGCACACAAGGCTAAGTGGCTAGCAACCAATTAGGGTAAGGATCACCCCTGTCTAGATGTCCCTTTATATTTCGGCTGTGTGGCGGTTGTTGATCCCAACTGCGGGTGAACTTTTTTGAACTATCCAGTAAGGGGTAGCTTTGGCTTTGTGTTGCAGGGGATTTATGGTGGATGCTCGGTATGGTGATCTAGACCACGTACTGTGACGGGCGGTGCCCCAATAGCCCTGCCATTGATGGAAATCCATTTTCCCTATGTGCCTTTACAATATTTGTTTATTGAACCCGCTTTGTGGTTAGTATGCTGCAATTTAATGAATGTAACAATTTCGTCCATTTGAATAAGTATTTTTATATAGACACTACTATAATATCAAAGGATTTTGTAAGAAATGTTTTGGTTATCGCGAGGTAAAAACCTAACATGTTTATTTATGGCGTGGTCTTACGAGATACCTTTGATTTCAAAGGATTTTGAAACATTAATAGTCGAATTGAGTTTGTTTTCTCATGCTGGAATTACAGACTGACTCGGGTGTTATTTAACTATAATGATTGGGTCAGACCGAGTATTATAGAGTACAGATTCCGGATGGACTGCTGTGGAGCTCAAGAGATAAGTTGGATGGCGAGACGTATCCGACGTATTTGATATATATTCCTCCGTGTATTCAATTTTGGAAGGACAAGATATTATTACCATCCTGAGTTGTGTTGTTGATTGCATTGAAATCTGATGCTGTATTCTGATGATGTATGTATAAAACAGATATGATTTCTTTTGTGTAAAGATCTGTTATCATCCATTATATTTTATTCCATTGCATCAGTAAGATTCTGATATTGTTTCTATATCTTCTTCTACCTTCTTCTTCTTAAACTCTAATGGTTCGATTTTTCGGGCGTCGAAAAATCGGGTCATTACATTTATAGATAGATCATCAGAGTATCTCAAAACAAACAACAATTACCAGCCTGGCAGTTATAATTGTCTGCCTCACAGCTTTCTGCAAACACAAGGCCGGGTTACCTCTGTAACTAGGTAACTACTACACGAGTATGCCATCCCCCGGTCGTTTGCGACCTTTGTCCAAGGATCCTCAACCACAAAGTATAATAAATTTGCAGCAACCACATAGGTTAAATATCTAGGCTCCATACTATGATACCACCCTTTTCCAAAAGGAAATGACATACCCTAAAGGGCCGACCCTCATAACCTTGCCGCATTCTTCATATTTCGATCATTACCGGGGTGTGAGGTACGATGAAGCCTCGTCCATAAAGCTACACTTTTCACAAAGTCATGCTTCGATCAATAAATGATCAGCAGCACTTCGTATGCCACATTACCAAATTTGGGAATATATCACTAGTAACCATCAACTACACAACCTCTGAGCTCGTATGTCTCAGAGAAGGGTGTTAAGCTAAGAGAATAAATTCTCCGCCACCAACAGAAATGTATTTGGTAGAAACCAGCTTTACATCTTAAAGTGTAATGTCTGACAAACATCCATACAAGTCCGTTCCGGGATCGAATAGAACCGAAGTTACTTCAAAGAAGTCCTTGCAAATTCAGATATTCATTAATCACATTCGGAATCCCATCACAAAGGGTGATAAAATCTCTATACCGGAGCAACCCAGTGCAGAGACATTCGACAGGTAAACCTTTCGTTTTCGAAAATACCTAGTCTTCAACACTGTCTTCAAATGCAATCCCATTTCGTCGTATCATTATTCGGAATGGCTTTTATGACACAAAGTCCTCTCCCGGTTAATCCGAATAATGAGCACTTATTTTTAAAAATAAGTGCTCATTCAGATTTCAAACAAATCATAACAATTTCCACTTTGATCTTTTAAACAAAAGATCCATCACAATCACAAATGTTCGATGTGGTTTTCGAATATCCATTTGGAATCTGACCCCCGGTCGCATCAAAATTCAAATGCCATTTAAAAAGCAAATATTGATAGAACTATCAATCATCATTACAACAATCACCGGATTTCAAATAATTTTTCCCCAATTAATATTTTCAAAATATCTTCGCAAGATATAATTTTAACACTTCAACCATTCGAAACAAATTTTAAATCAATTTCTACATTTCAATCCTTTGAAAATAATTTTCAAATAATTTTCCTTGCGCAGAATATATATCCACATATTTATTGTTTTCCCACTGAAATTCTGCCGAGTTCAAATACTTTAAAATAAGTTAAATCACTTATCCAAAATATTTTGGGAGACATTTAAAATAAAACTACCTTTACTTAAATATTAGTTATGAAAATATTATACTAATTATCACAAATATAAGACTTCAAGTCCAAACTAATTTTAAAATAAAATTAGTAGATAGAGTATAAATATTTAAATAACTATTTTCTAAATCAAATATCAATTTAATCTTTAAAATAATCCCTTCTATACATAATTAAATAAATCTTTACTTTAAAGATTTAAATCAATTCCCAAAAATAATTTCTTCAACAATGTTCTTTTAAAACCAAATCTAGAACTTTTAAATTTATTTCAAAAACTATTTTAAAAATATACTCGGCTTTCCAAGGAATGTACACCTTTCATTCTAAAATGGTTCATTCAAATCAATTAATAAATCTTTCTGGATTTATTTTAAATTTATGTTTCAAATCCGTAAATTCCTTTCCACAATTTTAAAAATAAAACAATATCTATTTTTAAAACAAATTTCCCTTTCCCTTTTGAATTCCATTGTGAATTCAAATCCCCAAATATCCACTGATATTCGATTTTTCAAATAGATTTCCAAATATTCGCTGTAACGACCCGCTATTTTGACCATTCAAATCGACAATAAAACCATACATGTCCGACTTGAATAATCCAAAATACCGAATTGTTAATTTAATTTGGCAAACTTAAAATATACAGTAAATAAATCAAACACAGATCACAGACACAGAGTAATATAATGCAGCGGAATAGAAAAAATAGTAGTTCATGAAGCTACTATATACATCAGAGTTTAAAATGAATACATCAGAATCTCTTGAATACAGAAAAGTCTTCAGTACGAGCCGATGACTTCTCTGAACCAGTCAACTAGAAAACTGAAAGCTGAAACGATAGTTGGATCTCCAAATGAAGCTCCAATCTCCAAAGGTGAGTCTCTAATGCTGTATTACTCAGTCTGACCCGAGCGTAAAGCAAAACACAAAACACTCGAGTCAGGATTAACATTCTTATATCAATAAATTCAACTCAAATGAAATATCCACTGAAATACAATATAACTTAAAGGATGTTTGGGATGTCCATCCTCTAAGGGTCCATAGAACTATCTACAGGGTAGAAATATACACTATTACACCATGGTCTTTCACTTAATTTATACTTCAAACCAAATGTCAAATTTCACTTCAATAATTATATTTCCCAAAATAGTATTTATGTATATTAAATGCTGTATATGGTAAAGCACTTTCAATTTCCTTAACTTAACAAATCGTTCACGTCAAACCGACCTTCCCATTCAAATTAAATTCAATCTCATTTTATCAATTTAAATTTTCCTAAAATAACCACTTAAATTTTATAATTCCCAAATTTTGATTTGATACCCCAAATTCCCCCTTTTCCAATATGTTTCCATATTTAAGCATTCCATATTTCAACTAAATTTTCCCAATCTAGTTTTCTAAATAAAATTTCCAATCTGGTTCATCCTCAATTTATATCTAATTCCATTCGTTATCTAAATAACAAATTCAACTATCTTGGTTTCAAATACATATCCAAATCTCTAAACCATTTAATTACAATATAGTTCATAGCTTAAAATATACAATTTAAATTTCACAGTTCCATATAGATTCTTGATTTTTACATCATTATTATTCGTCTTGATCCCTTCCTTATTTGATTCAATATCATTTCAGTGACCCTAAATTACATTTTACTCAATATTTCTTAATTGTTCAATATTATTGCAAGATTTTATCCGGAATAAATTTACATAAATATTTATCATAATTTATGTATTAGATCAAATCTTGATTAAACTAGATATAATTAACTCTATAATTATCATTACCCTTTATATATGTATTTAAGAATTTACATTTTATAAGACCACATATTTCTTATCATATAGTCAATTGTTACGGATATTATCATTTCAATCCGTACACTAAATGTATACGGAGAATAGCATTTCAACCCGTAACCCCAATTTGATTAAATGGAACCGCTTGGGTCTATTATTTCACCCATTTCAATTCAAAATCAAACATAACAAAGGGACTTGCAGTGTGATGACATGGATGGTGTCAAAATAAATAAACAAGCAATAACGGCAATCAATCAATTCAATAAATAAATTAAATAACCCCGAAATAATCGTATTGATTCACATTGCTATTGTATAATTACTTCTAGAATCTACACTATCATTTCATGTAGATTAAGAATATTACATTTCAGTTTTTCACTTGTCGTTCCATTTCAATTTCAGTTTAATACGACAACAATTAATCCAAACTACGTTCAAAGATTTAAAGTAGAATTTATCAATTTCTACGACAATCAATGGGTCAAATTCAACTAATCAAATTTACATATGGCGGGGTCAGGTTTTTTTTTTTTATAAATCGAGGTCCGTCATATAAAATCCGTTTAATTTGTAAACTATACTACCCCAAATTAAACTAGCAACTAGTTATCACTTAACAATAATGATTAACATCCAATTTAAACAACAATCAATCAAACAATCAATTATCAACCAATCGGTATTATTATCATATAAATAGTTAACCGATACTGGTGTTAGGTGTCATAGGTGAACAGATACAGATAAAAGCAGTCATAACAGTAAAACAACTAACAACAGCATATTTCAATTGTCGTTTCAATTGAAATCAAATTTAATAAATAAAAGAACGTTAATCGTGAGTGATTGCTCACCTTTCGAGGCTAGAGGAGTTTTGTCAAGGAAATAGGCTACGAATTCAGGCACGAATCTCAACGAACAAGGTTTGCACGAACCGGACAACCAAGCTGAAAATCGAAATCGATAAAACCAATCAAAATCAACTTGATATAAACAGAAATTATATTTTTGTCTTATAAATATCAATGTTTAGTTTAAAACACTTTTTATATTTTAAAAATAAATATTATAAACGAACATAAACTCATATGCTCTCAAATATATACACACATACTATAAGTTATTCAATATACATACGGCCCAAAAAAAAAAAATCAATATACAAATGCAGACATCACTCAACACCTATATTACACATGTAGTAACATATAACTATGGATATAAAACTTTTTTTTATCCTAAACTTAACCATATGTATATATGAAATTCATAAACTGACCTATACTGTAAAATATATCCAGGTCTATAAACTTATAAAATCACAACTAAACTCATAACTTGTATACTCTTCTTAAAGTATGTAAACTGTACCACAGCACTATACACTGCAGCATAATATACTACATATTCGCACTCAAACTAACTTCAGTAAATCCATATACTTGGCTGTAACTTATACTTTAAAATTCAAACTTTATATAATACATAACTTTTACCAATAAACATAAATTATCATGTTATGTTTTGAAATGTTACCAACTTTACACGGCTGTAAACGATAAAACCAATATATATAACACATAGACAAAGCTTTTATATGTATATATACTATACGTAAACCTATTTATATAAACTGACTTATATACGTATAACTGACATAGATTTAAATATACAATATACATATATAAATTAGTAAATATACATATACTTTTTAAATTATTGACCGTAAGAAAACAAAGATTTTAACTTCATATACTTAGATATTGATAAGCTAGCAAAACACATGCAGGCTATTCATACTACATGCTTTCCACTGTCGAAAGTAAAATAACCACATATACTATACATGACAAAACAAAACTCAATGGAAAAATATGTACTAGCTTATAAGTAAAGCATATATATATTCGCACCTGAAAGAACAAAACAAAAGAAAAGATGAGGCTCGGCTATCCAGTGAGTAGCCGCGATAAAGGGTGATGGCTGCACGTCGACAGGGCAGATCTGAGCACTAGGCTAAAGGTCGGAACAGATCACGAGGGGAGGCCGAAGGGTAAAGGAAAGGCACGGTGATGATACATGAGAGAGAGAGGATGACCAAAGTGAAATAAGGGACAGGATAAGACAAGGTATGACGGGTGTTGGATCCAGTGGCAAGCTCGGGTTTGGTTGTGGATTTTCTGGCAGTGGCGGGCCGAGCAAAGGAAGGTGACTCGTTGAGTGGTGATGGGAAGGTGGTTGTGGTGTGTTAAACTTGAAGGGTGGTGGCTCCATTACAAGGGGCGAAGATTGGATCTGTCAACGCAGGTAGTGGGGAAGAGTGGATGCGGCCATGTGAGGGTGGAAGGCTGGCGAATGGGTGGTGTTCGGCTAGCAGGTTGGGACCAGGGCGGCTGTCGTGGGCCAGTGCTGACGCGGCATAGGGGATGGTTGCGGCTTTGGATTAAGGAGGAGCTCATGTCTTGGTCGAGCAGAGGCTAGAGCCGGTGGCGGTCAGAGGAGTCTCGGAGGCGGAGGTTGGCAGAGAGAGGCGAAGGAGGTCGGGATGCAGTCATGGCTCGGCTACAGGTTGTATATATGTAAATTTTTGGCAGACGAAAATTTGAGAGAGGAAAGAAACAGTGGAAGAGAAGTAATTTGAGAGGAAGCAGAACGATAAGTCAAGGCAACGAAAAGTTGCAAGCCAATTTATAATAGGGAAAAGTGGACAGACTTGAAAGATGAAACGTACATGAATAACGTAATAGTGAATTTAATTGGGACCGCCCTTTGATTTAGCTGAATCAATAAATTATCACTCGTTTTGAAGTGCCCAGAGAAAGGACCGTGGTTGCAGAGAACACTCAAGATATACATGTTTATAATAAAATTTCAACAGTGTCAATAGAGAAGAGAACCGGACCAGAGAAAAATAAATTGAATTTATGGAGATGTAACAGCTGACTATTTAATATTTACGTTTTGGTGGACAGTTTCTTTCTTTTACAAAGCCAGAGAGAGAAAGAATAGAGAATGGCAACAGGTAAATCAATGAAAGTAATATAATGGCAGTAATGGTCACCCATTTATTAAGTTGACTAATATTAAAGCAATTTGATTTATACGAATTTAAATTTGAAACGCAAAGGAAAAGATAAGTCACGGTTTTTGGGTACCGTTACAACGAACAATTTATTTCCTCCGTTGTACACCGGATCCCGAAATACAGGAATAAATATATCGTTGAGATCAGCACGACGAGACGATTAAAACAGTATACAGATATCGGTGGTACGCTCATCCGATCAAAAGTCGATTATCGTCACCAAAAGTGCTGTAAATTTGTCAGAAATAAGGTAAACGGAGCAGTAAACGTCCGAATTTGGAAAACCGAAGGATGACGTCTTACTCAGAATAGGATTTAGAAATTTTCCATAGAAAAATATTCAGGCCCGGAAATAAATTTATTACCAGCAATTGTTGGCTAGCTTGAAATTAAACAGAATTTCATAATAAAAATTTTCATAAAATATATTGAAATTTTAAAATCTGCTATGTTTAAATCGGACGTAATCCAAATGTTAACTTTTTATTTGTAAATAAATTTATTTAAAACTTCACAAAAATCCAATTAAATACGTAAATGAAACAATTAAATTTATTAAAATCTTACGGGTCGTTACATTCTCCCCCACTCAAAACTTTTCGTCCCCGAAAAGGAAGGAGGTAGGAGAATAGAACAACCAGGGATAAAGCGAATTGAAAGTGTAGATAACTTATTTAAACTATATAAATTTTCCTCGAAATATTCATTTGCACTTCATTTGCAATTTTAAATTTTATTTTAATATGTAATACTTTTCAAACTTCTTTCGAAACAATTATTTACATTACTATTTATATTTACAAAGGCCATTTGGAAACATTTAATCCTTAATTCATAAATTTATCTCAAAATACCTTTCAACATTATTAATAAATCAATAATTATTTACTTTAAATATGTTTTTATTAAATTACTACTTCTAAAATATTTATAACACTTATATTTTCTATTAAACCATGTAGTATGTCAATATTTAAAGATAAATCCAACAAGGAAGGAAGGTAGCTTGGGAAAACAGAATCAAGGTGAATGACTAAACTTAGCAGATAAGGTAGATTCCAAAAGAAAGAATCGGGCACGAATTGTTAATTCACCAAAGGAATTTAAATCCAAAGATTAATACCAATTTCTTTGTAGGGAAAAAAAAAATATTTTAAAATAAATACCTTTATAATAATACTTTTATAATAATACTTTTAAAATAAGATACTACTATATCAAAGTAAATTTCTTTCGAAAATACTTTTATAACTCGATGTTTCAACAAGTTTATCATCGTTCTTGCAGACTCTGGCCATGCGTTGATCAGGCGCAAAGCTAGAATTCTTCAAGTACTAAGTAGACTTGTTTCAACACCCAGTGAAAATACTTGAAAAACCTTTTAAAACAGATATGGAAAGTACGATCCAATCAAATCAACAAAACAAAACCTTTGTCCGATCATGGTTCGCAGATACACAATGGTTACGCCTGGTTCCCCCAGGAAACAATCCGTACCCCCAGGCAAGACTCAGCCAGGCACTTGCGCTACTATTCGCGACCTACACAGATTGCAGGATACACAATGGTTACGCCTGGTTCCCCCAGGAAACAATCCGTACCCCTAGGCAAGACTCAGCCAGGCAATTTCGCTGTGCATTCACGAGAGAAAAAGAAACCGCGGGTTACGCCACGGTGGGAACACTCGAGTATTACATCCGGAAAACCAAAAATCAGAGAGAATAATATCGATAGAATAAATCCACGATGTGGCCACAAAGCGGATATCAAGCAGAAGGCACTTTCCATATCTTTACTTGGAAAATATATATCATATAGTACCTTTTCAAATACTTTCAAATATCGTACTTATATAAAGTCCATAATATATAGGATTCCTTTCTAAAACGAATACTTTCCAAATCAACAGTATATCAAATCACACTTATATAGACTTTGATTATATACAATTCTCTTTCCAAATTGAGTACCTTTCAAATCAATAGATTTCAAATCACTTCCATACTTATACAAATCCATTTTATATAAGTCCGACCACTTCCCAAATCAAGTGCTTAATTATACAAGGTTCTCAATTTCAAATTATTCAATATCAAATTTTGTTCCAAAGTCATATATGAATTCACCAAATTTCTTCCAACTTAGATATCCTAACTTCAAAGTTCCCCAAAATAGTAGGTTTAGAAAATTATCCCAGTTTCCAGATTAAAATAATTCAAGTCAAACAAATTCATTTCCAAAATCATCATATAAGTACTGGTTTTAATTTTCAATTAAATTTCAAAACCCAATATTTTCTCACAATCCATTATCCTCAAAATGGTTTCCAACTTTATACCTATCCCTTCTAAACCTTTAAACTATCCATTTCTATGTGAAATATCCAATTTACCTTTTTGAAAACCATTATTCAACTATTTTTCCAAAACATTTCAAAACTAAATTTATATTCTTAATTAGACATTTTATACTCTTCGAAATTTCTTAGTTTTGAAAATTTAATCTCGATTTGGAAGTGTTCGAACATTTAAAATAGTTAGGGAAATCAAATTTTCAATTCAAGAGTTGAAAATCAACAATAAATCAATTATTAAATCTGGAACTCGAGGACCGAACACCAGTCTCATTTTATATTGTTTCACATATATACTTATATCTTTCTGAAATATCAAAAAATAGAATTTGAAATCAAAAACCGCTTTACAAATCACTCGCATAGCGAAGCTATTAAAGTGGCCTCTCTCCCACTCTGAAACTCGAAAATCAATGTCGATGATGCGTGCACTCATCACCGAAATTATTCTCCAGCGACATAAGTGAGTTCTGGACTTCTATTTTTCTTGAAAACTTCTTTGAAATTTCTTCAAATTATTGGAATTCATTTGAACTCATTTGAAACATTTCTTATTTGGAAAAATACTTTTAAATCGTATTATTTATATATATTTTCCAAAATCTTAAAACCAATTCCAAAACACCGGAATTCAATCCTCGAATTTCAATTTTAACAATTTAGTTATAAATCATTTTTTTTTTTATAGATCAGATTCTTATATTTTTCAAAATTTCAATTCTTTCAAAACCCTCTTATATAGAATGACATATCTTATTTGCTTTATACATATAGGTATATCATCCTTATTGAAAACATTCTCTTTTTATATATAGAAAAATCATAGTTTTCCAAATAATAATTTCGATATATAAAACAATTTTCAAAAATACAAACATACCCGATTTCCCAAGGTGATTTACGAATGGATTTCAAAACAAAGATAGAGATTCAAATTAGAGGAACTCTAATCAAATAAAATTCTGATTCGAAGATAGGCTCAATAAAGTTGAGAAATCAAATTACAAAATAGAAGATGGATATACTTCTATAAATCTCGGGCGACCTTAACCGGGTCAACCGTGACTTCAGGGATATAATTGATGCGGAATTTTAAAGCAAATCGACATCCGATCGCCCGATACAGAATTCGGCATAACTAGATATAGTAGCATCATAAACCGAGGATTCAGAATCTCCGGTGAATCAATGCCGATTGTAAAGGAGTTCTCACCCCCTTTACAAAACATTCAGTGGAGTTATGGGATACTCCAGAATCAAACGAATATAAATAGGGAGAGACAGAATATATTTTGGAACCAAGGGACATTCCAAAATTCAAAGGAAATCGAGTCAAAAAGAAGAGATTCAACTCGAGCGAAAGTGATTCTGTAAATAAATTTACCATATATGTTAAGTTTTGCCTAGAGCCAAAGCTCTGATACCAGCTGTAACGACCCGCTATTTTGACCATTCAAATCGACAATAAAACCATACATGTCCGACTTGAATAATCCAAAATACCGAATTGTTAATTTAATTTGGCAAACTTAAAATATACAGTAAATAAATCAAACACAGATCACAGACACAGAGTAATATAATGCAGCGGAATAGAAAAAATAGTAGTTCATGAAGCTACTATATACATCAGAGTTTAAAATGAATACATCAGAATCTCTTGAATACAGAAAAGTCTTCAGTACGAGCCGATGACTTCTCTGAACCAGTCAACTAGAAAACTGAAAGCTGAAACGATAGTTGGATCTCCAAATGAAGCTCCAATCTCCAAAGGTGAGTCTCTAATGCTGTATTACTCAGTCTGACCCGAGCGTAAAGCAAAACACAAAACACTCGAGTCAGGATTAACATTCTTATATCAATAAATTCAACTCAAATGAAATATCCACTGAAATACAATATAACTTAAAGGATGTTTGGGATGTCCATCCTCTAAGGGTCCATAGAACTATCTACAGGGTAGAAATATACACTATTACACCATGGTCTTTCACTTAATTTATACTTCAAACCAAATGTCAAATTTCACTTCAATAATTATATTTCCCAAAATAGTATTTATGTATATTAAATGCTGTATATGGTAAAGCACTTTCAATTTCCTTAACTTAACAAATCGTTCACGTCAAACCGACCTTCCCATTCAAATTAAATTCAATCTCATTTTATCAATTTAAATTTTCCTAAAATAACCACTTAAATTTTATAATTCCCAAATTTTGATTTGATACCCCAAATTCCCCCTTTTCCAATATGTTTCCATATTTAAGCATTCCATATTTCAACTAAATTTTCCCAATCTAGTTTTCTAAATAAAATTTCCAATCTGGTTCATCCTCAATTTATATCTAATTCCATTCGTTATCTAAATAACAAATTCAACTATCTTGGTTTCAAATACATATCCAAATCTCTAAACCATTTAATTACAATATAGTTCATAGCTTAAAATATACAATTTAAATTTCACAGTTCTATATAGATTCTTGATTTTTACATCATTATTATTCGTCTTGATCCCTTCCTTATTTGATTCAATATCATTTCAGTGACCCTAAATTACATTTTACTCAATATTTCTTAATTGTTCAATATTATTGCAAGATTTTATCCGGAATAAATTTACATAAATATTTATCATAATTTATGTATTAGATCAAATCTTGATTAAACTAGATATAATTAACTCTATAATTATCATTACCCTTTATATATGTATTTAAGAATTTACATTTTATAAGACCACATATTTCTTATCATATAGTCAATTGTTACGGATATTATCATTTCAATCCGTACACTAAATGTATACGGAGAATAGCATTTCAACCCGTAACCCCAATTTGATTAAATGGAACCGCTTGGGTCTATTATTTCACCCATTTCAATTCAAAATCAAACATAACAAAGGGACTTGCAGTGTGATGACATGGATGGTGTCAAAATAAATAAACAAGCAATAACGGCAATCAATCAATTCAATAAATAAATTAAATAACCCCGAAATAATCGTATTGATTCACATTGCTATTGTATAATTACTTCTAGAATCTACACTATCATTTCATGTAGATTAAGAATATTACATTTCAGTTTTTCACTTGTCGTTCCATTTCAATTTCAGTTTAATACGACAACAATTAATCCAAACTACGTTCAAAGATTTAAAGTAGAATTTATCAATTTCTACGACAATCAATGGGTCAAATTCAACTAATCAAATTTACATATGGCGGGGTCAGGTTTTTTTTTTTTATAAATCGAGGTCCGTCATATAAAATCCGTTTAATTTGTAAACTATACTACCCCAAATTAAACTAGCAACTAGTTATCACTTAACAATAATGATTAACATCCAATTTAAACAACAATCAATCAAACAATCAATTATCAACCAATCGGTATTATTATCATATAAATAGTTAACCGATACTGGTGTTAGGTGTCATAGGTGAACAGATACAGATAAAAGCAGTCATAACAGTAAAACAACTAACAACAGCATATTTCAATTGTCGTTTCAATTGAAATCAAATTTAATAAATAAAAGAACGTTAATCGTGAGTGATTGCTCACCTTTCGAGGCTAGAGGAGTTTTGTCAAGGAAATAGGCTACGAATTCAGGCACGAATCTCAACGAACAAGGTTTGCACGAACCGGACAACCAAGCTGAAAATCGAAATCGATAAAACCAATCAAAATCAACTTGATATAAACAGAAATTATATTTTTGTCTTATAAATATCAATGTTTAGTTTAAAACACTTTTTATATTTTAAAAATAAATATTATAAACGAACATAAACTCATATGCTCTCAAATATATACACACACACTATAAGTTATTCAATATACATACGGCCCAAAAAAAAAAAATCAATATACAAATGCAGACATCACTCAACACCTATATTACACATGTAGTAACATATAACTATGGATATAAAACTTTTTTTTTATCCTAAACTTAACCATATGTATATATGAAATTCATAAACTGACCTATACTGTAAAATATATCCAGGTCTATAAACTTATAAAATCACAACTAAACTCATAACTTGTATACTCTTCTTAAAGTATGTAAACTGTACCACAGCACTATACACTGCAGCATAATATACTACATATTCGCACTCAAACTAACTTCAGTAAATCCATATACTTGGCTGTAACTTATACTTTAAAATTCAAACTTTATATAATACATAACTTTTACCAATAAACATAAATTATCATGTTATGTTTTGAAATGTTACCAACTTTACACGGCTGTAAACGATAAAACCAATATATATAACACATAGACAAAGCTTTTATATGTATATATACTATACGTAAACCTATTTATATAAACTGACTTATATACGTATAACTGACATAGATTTAAATATACAATATACATATATAAATTAGTAAATATACATATACTTTTTAAATTATTGACCGTAAGAAAACAAAGATTTTAACTTCATATACTTAGATATTGATAAGCTAGCAAAACACATGCAGGCTATTCATACTACATGCTTTCCACTGTCGAAAGTAAAATAACCACATATACTATACATGACAAAACAAAACTCAATGGAAAAATATGTACTAGCTTATAAGTAAAGCATATATATATTCGCACCTGAAAGAACAAAACAAAAGAAAAGATGAGGCTCGGCTATCCAGTGAGTAGCCGCGATAAAGGGTGATGGCTGCACGTCGACAGGGCAGATCTGAGCACTAGGCTAAAGGTCGGAACAGATCACGAGGGGAGGCCGAAGGGTAAAGGAAAGGCACGGTGATGATACATGAGAGAGAGAGGATGACCAAAGTGAAATAAGGGACAGGATAAGACAAGGTATGACGGGTGTTGGATCCAGTGGCAAGCTCGGGTTTGGTTGTGGATTTTCTGGCAGTGGCGGGCCGAGCAAAGGAAGGTGACTCGTTGAGTGGTGATGGGAAGGTGGTTGTGGTGTGTTAAACTTGAAGGGTGGTGGCTCCATTACAAGGGGCGAAGATTGGATCTGTCAACGCAGGTAGTGGGGAAGAGTGGATGCGGCCATGTGAGGGTGGAAGGCTGGCGAATGGGTGGTGTTCGGCTAGCAGGTTGGGACCAGGGCGGCTGTCGTGGGCCAGTGCTGACGCGGCATAGGGGATGGTTGCGGCTTTGGATTAAGGAGGAGCTCATGTCTTGGTCGAGCAGAGGCTAGAGCCGGTGGCGGTCAGAGGAGTCTCGGAGGCGGAGGTTGGCAGAGAGAGGCGAAGGAGGTCGGGATGCAGTCATGGCTCGGCTACAGGTTGTATATATGTAAATTTTTGGCAGACGAAAATTTGAGAGAGGAAAGAAACAGTGGAAGAGAAGTAATTTGAGAGGAAGCAGAACGATAAGTCAAGGCAACGAAAAGTTGCAAGCCAATTTATAATAGGGAAAAGTGGACAGACTTGAAAGATGAAACGTACATGAATAACGTAATAGTGAATTTAATTGGGACCGCCCTTTGATTTAGCTGAATCAATAAATTATCACTCGTTTTGAAGTGCCCAGAGAAAGGACCGTGGTTGCAGAGAACACTCAAGATATACATGTTTATAATAAAATTTCAACAGTGTCAATAGAGAAGAGAACCGGACCAGAGAAAAATAAATTGAATTTATGGAGATGTAACAGCTGACTATTTAATATTTACGTTTTGGTGGACAGTTTCTTTCTTTTACAAAGCCAGAGAGAGAAAGAATAGAGAATGGCAACAGGTAAATCAATGAAAGTAATATAATGGCAGTAATGGTCACCCATTTATTAAGTTGACTAATATTAAAGCAATTTGATTTATACGAATTTAAATTTGAAACGCAAAGGAAAAGATAAGTCACGGTTTTTGGGTACCGTTACAACGAACAATTTATTTCCTCCGTTGTACACCGGATCCCGAAATACAGGAATAAATATATCGTTGAGATCAGCACGACGAGACGATTAAAACAGTATACAGATATCGGTGGTACGCTCATCCGATCAAAGTCGATTATCGTCACCAAAAGTGCTGTAAATTTGTCAGAAATAAGGTAAACGGAGCAGTAAACGTCCGAATTTGGAAAACCGAAGAATGACGTCTTACTCAGAATAGGATTTAGAAATTTTCCATAGAAAAATATTCAGGCCCGGAAATAAATTTATTACCAGCAATTGTTGGCTAGCTTGAAATTAAACAGAATTTCATAATAAAAATTTTCATAAAATATATTGAAATTTTAAAATCTGCTATGTTTAAATCGGACGTAATCCAAATGTTAACTTTTTATTTGTAAATAAATTTATTTAAAACTTCACAAAAATCCAATTAAATACGTAAATGAAACAATTAAATTTATTAAAATCTTACGGGTCGTTACATTCACTTTTAACATCAAATCAAATTCCAAATTGATTTTCCAAACATTTATTCCAAACACCAAGTCGATTTCCAAATCAACTCCCCAATGATTTACTTTAAGCACCAAATCAATTTCAAATCGATTTCCCAATTTATTTTCAAAACACCAAGTTAAATTTCAAATCGTTTTTCAAAAGATTTATTTTCAAACACCAAAAAAATTTTTAAAATTGATTTCCCAAATTTATTTATTTTTAAAATAAATTTTTTTGTTTCTTCCAAACTATTTAAAATCCGAATTTTAAATAATTTCTTCAATTATTGAATAATATCACCCGAAATCCATTCGTTAAGCCTTTTTCCCATATTTTGGAATTTTATTCAATAGGATTCAAAAATAAAAATTTATTCTTTTAAAATTCCTTCTTTTAAATTTTATGTAATTATCAAAAATAAATTTTTCTATAAATTTTCAACTTGAATTTTTAAAATCCAATTTTTATTTATTTTCATTATCCTATGCCAAAAATAAATTCGGCTAAACTATAGCCTTCAACGATTTCAAACACAATATGTTCACACACAAATTATAAACAAATCAACACACAATTATTGAAACAAATTCAATCATTTGTGGAATCCAGTTGGATTCCTTCAACTTGTTTCCCTGCATCCACAGACGTTAGCACAACAATTAATTACCAATTCCACTTCGAGGTGGAGTCATTCGCTATTATGCGGCGCATAGGGTCTCATCCTCTATATAATGCGGGAAATCAATCACTCCAAATACATATATAATACCAATTCCACATCGTGGTGGAATATCGTGGTATATGGGTTTAATATAATATCATCCGCTATTATGCGGCGCATAGGGTCTAATTCAATACAACTGATAACAATCATCATCCAAGCAAACAACCAATAATTTAAATTAACTATTTAAATTAAATCGGGTATTCGATTGAGCGAGAAGATCTCATCTTTGCTTTTATTTTACAATCCATTTCCATTCCATCTTGTTTTCTCCATAGTTTTAAACCTTGTATAAATATTTATACAATTTGTTAACATTCGAAATAAATCGAACAATCACTTATTTTTATTAAATTATTTAATTGACTAATAAATTTTATTTAAACCAATAATTTCCCTTATAAAAAAAATATTTTTGTAAATTAAATGATTCAACTCACGATGAGTTGGACGTGTAGTCAATGGTGAAGGTGGTACGGGCATCGATGGTCATCAGAAAAATAATCGAAGAATTTATAATTCGCCGTGACAAATGATCGACGATGATTTTATATTTTTAACCTAGTTTTGATTGACGTTGAAAGGTGGATTGCTGAAGATTCCATGGTGCATCGGGATTGTCTAGTGGTGGTGGGATCGGAGCTTGGGACTATAGCACGGCTTCAGGTGAAATCGTGTAGGCTCTGATGATCGAAATCAGGTGATGTAGGAGGTTTGTTGTCTAGGTTTTGTTGCAGGCAGTGATCGTCTTCGTTCGATTTTGATTCAGATAGTAGATGAAGGCTTTGGATGGTCAGAGGTTTAGAGGAGGTTGTTTCCGACTTGGGGATGGTCGGAGTTAGGGTTAGAAGGGGTCCGGTCGCCTGTGCATGTGCACGGCGTCGTGATTGTGTCAGTGAAATGGGTTTTGTGAAGATTTGGGGAAGAAGGCTTGTACCCGAGTTTTGCTTCGGGAATGAGATGGGTTTGACCCGGAATTGTGTGGATTTCGAATCGCTCGAGAGATGATAAGGACTTTTGCTTGGTTTACTCAAGTTTATCTCGGGTTGTATTTGTTATAGTAACTAAATTTGAAAATTTTAAAGGAAAAGAAGATTTTATCAATTATTTTTCAAAAAAAATATATGAATGTAGTTTTCGAAGCAATTGTAAAGAAATTTTCCAATGTTAATATTAACAAGCTTTTAAACAGAATTGCCAAGATTTAAAAATGTTGAAATTAAAATGCTTAAAAATTGTTTTGTTCAAAAGTAACTTTATAATAGGTTAATTTCTAAATATTTTCAAAGTGATTTAATGATGAAATTAATTACTTAATGTAATTGATTAAATATAATTACAAAATGGAAGTAACTAAGGTAATCAATTTGAGGATGATAATTAATTTAATGGTAATTAATTAAGGGTTAATTAAAAGTTAATTAATTAAGAATAATTAATTAAAGAATAATTAGACAATTAAAGGTTAATTATTTAATAATTAAGAATTGATTTATTTAAGATTGATTAAAGGTTATTTAATAAATTATTAAGGGATAAATAATTTATGTGATCAATTAAAGTAATTAATTTGAGGGTAATTAATTAATTAAAAGTTAATTAATTAATAAAAATGATTAAGGGAAAATTAATTAATAATTAAGGATCAATTAATTTATTAATTAAGGATAATTAATTAAATAATGAATTAGTTAAGGGTTAATTAATTTGATCAATTAAGGATAATTTGTTAAATAATTAATTAATTAATGGTTAATTTATTTGTGTAATTTACCTAAAGGTAAATTTTAATTAATGTGATTAATTAAGGACTAATTAACTAATTGTTTGCACAAAAAATGGGCAAACACCTCCAAGTCCTATGATTTAGTTGATTATACGTTGTTCTTAGTGATTTGGGTGATTTATGCAAATATATAAAATAAATGGACTAAACTGTAAAAGACACACAGGTTTATAGTGGTTCGGCCAGAATGTGCCTACGTCCACTTTATATGTTATTCTCCTTTTCTTTTCAGGTTACAAGTACAAAGCTTTGATTACAAGTATCTGAAAGTTGTTTGAAAGTTCTATCCGTGCTTGAGCTCTCAAACTTGTCTGCCATTGTTGTACCCCTGCCCCTCTACTTATAGAGTGAGGCTGGGGGTAGGGGTCTTGGATGTATATAGCTGCTGGTGGGCCTGGGCTGATGTAGTCTGGCCTGGCAGTGTTGGTCTGGTACGCCTTGGTCCGGCTGTGAGTGGATGGAGTTTGGTTCGGTGGGACTTGGTCCGGTGGTGGGTGGTCCGGTAGTGGTTGGAGCGGTGAGGCCTTGGATCGATGGAGGTTGATTCGGTGGAGGCTGGTCCGGTGAGGTTGGTCCGGTGGATATTGGTCCGGTGAGGCTTGTCCGGTGGAGGCTGGTCCGGTGAGGCTGGTCCGGTGGATCTTGGTCCGGTGAGGCTGGTCCGGTGGAGCTTGGTCCGGTGCAGCAGGGGAAGTGTGTTTGAACTGGTAGTTGGTGGGAATATGATTGGTTCGGCTATGCAGGGAATTGGGGTTGGTTAGGTAGCAGGTGGAAACATGCCAAACACTTGCCCCCCAAAGTAGGGCATATGCCTGTATATGGCGTGCTTTGTTTTAAGTCATTCATCTTGAGCGCTCTTATCCGGCCTCTAATGCCGAACCAATTGGTCCGGTCGTTGATATTTGCTTATAAGTATAGGCCTTATGCTTCCTTCATTCCTTACCTTTTGAAATAGCCGGACCAAATTCTCGACTGCCGAATTGATTATAGTGCCGAACCAATTCCGATTGCCGAATCGTTTGAAGTGTCGAATCAGTTCTGTTTGCCGAATCGTTTGAAGTGCCGAATCAGTTCTGTTTGCCGAACCATTTGAAGTGCCGAATCAGATGAGACATTCTCTTGCCGAATGGCTTTTTTGACTTTGATTTACCGAATGAGGTCGGGAACCTTAAGTACCGAATGAACCCGATGATTTTGATTTACCGAATGAGTTCAGGGACCTCATGTATCGAATGAACTTGATGACTTTGATCTTGAGGAGTATAATGCCGAATGACCTTTTTGCCCTTGAACTACCGAATGTTCTTTTATGTTTTGAATTACGAGTGAAATTACAGGCTACATACACTTGCATGTTTATATCTTCTGGTCTAACGACATTCTTTTTTGTGTTTGCAGATAAATGTCTCATAAAGTGGAAACTCGAACAGATAAAAAAAATCTATGGACAGAAGAGAGCCCCCCGTCGTGCCCCAGTTCAGCCGGAATCAGGGCGACATGGGCCCACACCGAGATCACTAGTGGATGGATATGGCCCTCAGGAGGTCTTGAACTCTCCTCCTGACTGCTTTCCTAGCTCCCTCAAAGAGGAGCAGCTTGATGTTATCTCTCGCTCCTTTGGGATTGATAGAGTGTGTATGCTGTTGCCGGGGGAAGGAGTGATGCCGTACAACCCCCCTGAAGGATATTTCGCTTATAGTAGGTACCATTGTATGTGTGGGGCCATTCCCCCGATCAACGCTTGGATAATCAGCTTCATCACCTACCTAAAGGTGGCCCCTTTCCAGCTTCAGCCCAACTCTTACGCTATCCTGGTGAGCCTATTCATCATTTTCCAGATAAAATACGAGCGTCCCTCTTCCAACCGGGAGATCCAATATTTGTACAACTTGAGAGGCTACAAGAAGGGGTCTCCATACATCAGCTTGGAATCGGCCGTGTCCTTCAAGCCGGTCCTGGATTTATATTCGAAGTTCAGCATGTTCAAGAAAGAATGGTTTTTTGTCAAGGATGACTCTGTTTCTATCCGTCGCTTCACCTCCGGCTGTAAGTTGAAGTTTATTTATAACTTCCGTTCTGATTTCAATGCTTCCTCTTATGTGTTTTTATTTCTTGCTAGCAACAGGTGGCTTTGCGGTCATGGAGAACGATCGTCTGGTTCAGATGGCTGCGGAAATAGAAGTCATTTCGAGAAGGGAGATGTCAGCTTCTTACCTGATCAGGAATGCTACTTTTCTGCAGCACAACTTGATTCTACCACGTCAGTCTGTGGTCAAGGAGAGAGATACATCCGAGGAGAGGGCTGCGAAAGCTAAAGGAGGGGCCACGACGAAGAGCAGCAAGAGGAAACCCTTCTCGATACCTCCAGTCGTCGGGGGAAAGAAGACCAAGAAATCCGATGGACCCTCCCCTAACACATGTCCAGATGTTACGGAGAAGGAAAATGTAGAGGAGGAAAGAGGCGAGGAGGAGAGTGGAGGTGATGGAGAAGGTGATGGTGGTGATGGTGGCGAAGGACAGAGCGATGATGGCGCCGGGGCTTTGTCTTCTGGGCAAGCAGGGGAGATCCAAGAGAGAACAGATGATGCTTTCCGCCAGGCTTTTGAGGGGTTGGAGGAAGGATCGGCCTTGGTGGAGAAAACGAAGGAAGCTGACAAGGCCGAAACTGGTGTCGATCCATCTTCTAAGAGCGTTTCAGCCAGGGAAACTCTGGCGATTCAAGGTGAATTTTTGACTCCTGCCGACCCCATTTATGATAAGTATTTAGGAATATTTCATGGCCAGCTCCCGTCTCTTTTCACTTGATATATTTCTTGAATTATGATTCAATGCATGCTCATAACACTTGGTTTTTATTCCAGGAGCGGGTAAGGTGGCCAAGACATCAGACATTCGACACCGTCTCGAACAATTCAAACTCCTCAAAGCTTCCGCTAAGCCAAAGCCTCCGGCCAGCCGTTCCGGGGACGTAGTCGGCTACCGTCCTCTTCTCGGAGTTATTGAAGAGGATATTCAAAAGAAAAGGAGGAGGCGCTCCATGTTTAAACCTTCACCTGGACCTCAGCCCCCAATCCAGTCTATTCACGATATCACAGGGAGGATACTGAGTTCATACCCTCTCCGCATCCATCAGAGAATCCTACCGTTACTTATATTGATCGTCCCCGCTTGGCTCGTAATCCATTTGCGGGTCATCCAGATCTGGACCTGGGTTCTCATGATATTTCCTTTGATAAGGTTACTGGTGAGCACCTTCTCCCTCGCAATCCTACTGTAAGGGTGCTTGATGAGGCCAAGTCTCTGGACCTTGATTTGCTTACTACTCGGATTGTAATTATGGGGGATGAAGCCAAGGCAAATATCGACCGGATTGCTGAGGAGACAAGGAAGTTGATGGGGCATCACGCCCGAATCGTCAAGGCCGGGAAGGAAATTGGAAGTGCCAACATAAGATTACGGCTAGTGGTTGCCGACCAGGCCAAGCAACTCGCCGATCAGGCCATCCAGATCTCTCAGCACGAGGCTGCCTTCAGACGGCTAAAGAAAACTATGGAAGAGGCTAGTAGAGCCGAGCTGCGGAAAATGGAGGCCATCTGCAAGGAACAGATCGATATGGCCATTGCAACGGTGGACGAGGTTCGGAAAGCGGATCTCGAGCGGGTAGAGGAGTTATCTGGGAAGCTTGAAGCCGCGGAGCTTGCTCAAGCCAAGCTGAAGGAGGAGATGGAGGCGACGAGGAAGTCCCTTCAGGATGACCGCTCGCGATACCGATCAGAGAGGGATGTTGCCTTGCAAAGCTGTCGGCTTCTGAGGTCCGAATGAGGGAGTTTGAGGAGAACGAGGGGATGATGGATGAGATGCTCCAGGATATGTATTTCCGTACTTGGAAGCAGGGCAACTTATCCTGGATGGATGAATACCCCCAGATCATGGCCAGGATTTATCTCCGGGCTCTGGAGGAGGCCAAGGCTGATGCAGATAAGGAGGGTGGCATGGTCTTCAGAATGGATGTGGTCATGGCCCAATTCTCTAAGGAGGAGAAAGTGGCGGTGAAGGAGGGCATACGGCTGCTTGCTGCTGAGGAGGTAGGCGTGCAGTTGGGGGATGATGATCAAGGAACAGATGCTGGTAAGTCTTCTCTTTTAGCCTTTTCATAGCTCGATTACTTATTGTTCATTCAATGAATTCTTCTCCTGAATTGGACAGGCGGGACCTCTGAAGCGCCAACTACCTCTGGTCAGCATGCTGAGAGTTCTGATCCGGTGGTTAAGTAGACCTCGGAGGGCCAGCAGGATAGGGGCGAAGCCCCGATGCAGTCGGTTCCTTGGCTTGATCCGAATATTTTTCAGTTTACTTGACATCGCTGTCTATGTTAGTTTTAGAACATTAATGTAATTTTCAAGCTGTGATTATGTAACGAACAACTTGATTTTTGGCATGTAACTTTATAACATAAGCTGATTTTGTCATATTTGAATGTTGTCGTTATTTCTATGTGTTGCATAAAATATAGCTGTGCATGTGTTAGTAATTCAATTGTGTTTGACGCTAAGTTCTTGCTTAAAATACAATTCCATGTCTTGCAATGTTAGTGTGATGTGTGAATAAATTATAGATACATATTTATGTACAAGAGAAGAAAGTACCGCCTTTCAAGTTTTAGCTGTAGATGGTAGCTTTGAATGCCTTGTGTAATCGAATGTGGAATGCAGCTGAGTGACCTGCCATCCAGCTGTGAGTTCTTATTCCCATTAGCGAGTGTCTCCCATTTTGTGTCCTGTACTTTAGCGACCGTTATAGAGGATAGGAGGAAAGTTTTTATAAATAAAATGGAAATATAAGAAATAGTAAAACTTCCAATCACGGAAGGCCTTCGGCGCGCTTAAGTTCGTGGCAAACGGGCTTTGTAGTCACTTTCCCTAGCTGTGGGTCTTGGAGACATTTGTCACCCATCTTACGCCTTCGTGGGGATTTTTCTTTTTTACCACAGCCATACTTAAGACACATCGGAGCCGAGATCGCGCACGGTAATTACCTGGGCCATTATGGCCCGTAATCGTGGGTATTATTCGATTTACCGTGGCCGGCTAGCACGGGTGCCGATCGTCAACTGTGAACTGCCTCTGGCTGGCCACACCTTATGTTGGCGCTTATAATCGGTTCACAGTTGCTGGCGAGCCGAACGCCGTAATGAGCTGCCTAGGCTATTTTCGGCCTCCTCGGTGGCTTATAATCGGCTCATTACAGTTGGCTTTGAGGGCCGTCGCGAGCAATGAGTTAACCCGTAGCAGAGGGATGCTGGAGCAAAAGTGTCTCATTGGCGAGGGCATAGATTCATATAGTACCTGTTAGATCTTGTCCAGGTGAGGTTGCATCGTGAAGTGTCTAGAATGGAAATGCCATTACACAGGATTTTGTTCAACAGAAAAGGATAAAGCTTAACAAGCAGCCAAGATATAAAGGAACAAGTTAAAAAGAGACAAGATTTTTAAAGTGGTTCGGCACGAAAATGCCTACGTCCACTGATTCTCTTTGTTAATCCACTTTATATGGGCAATACAAGTTAAGAAAAGTATCGACGAAGGTGTTGGATGTTCCATGCCCTTTGGAACACCTCTCCGTCCACTGTTGACAAAATATAAGCTCCATTGTGGAGATCTTTATGAATTACATATGGTCCGTCCCAGATGGGATCTAGCGCTCTAGGGCGCGGGAAGATTTGCTTGAGGACAAGATCTCCTTCTTGTAAACTGCGATGCTTGACTTTGGAGTTGTACTGTGCTGCCACTTTTTTCTTGTGAGCTGCCGCTTTGAGTGCTACATCATTTCTTCTTTCTTCGATTAGATCCAAAGACATGTGGAGGAGTTCTTCCTTCTCTTCTGGGTTGTAGTGGATCCTACGGTGGGATGGCACTACAATTTCAACTGGGAGCATGGCCTCCGATCTGTATGCCAAAGAGAAAGGAGTATGCCCTGTTGATGTTCTGAAAGACGTGCGGTAGGCCCAAAGTGCCGTAGGAAGTTCATCCACCCAAGTGCCTTTTGACTTTTCAAGCTTCTTCTTGATTAGAATTTTAAGAATTTTATGGACAGCTTCGACTTGTCCATTTGCCTGAGAATAAGCCACAGATGGGAAGCTTTTGTGAATTCCGTGCTCTTGGCACCAGTCGACGAACTCCTCGCTGTCAAACTGAAGTCCATTGTCCGACATGATTTTGAGTGGAACCCCGTACCTGCATAGAACATTTTTGATCAAGAAGTTAATAACTTTTGCCGAAGATATTTTATTTAGAGGTTCCGCTTCCACCCATTTGGTGAAATAGTCGACTGCCACTATAGTATATTTGGCTCTGCCTCGGCCCATCGGCAGTTCGCCAATCAAGTCAATTCCCCATACTGCAAAGGGCCAAGGGATGGTCATTTGAGTAATCTCATTTGTTGGTAGTCGAGGAATCTTAGCAAATTTCTGACATCTGTCGCATCTTTTGATGAAGTCTAAGACGTCTTTGTTTAAAGTGGGCCAGTAGTATCCAAATTGGAGCGTCTTCTTCGCCAGAGTCTGCCCACCAGTGTGATCTCTGCAGCTCCCTTGATGGATGTTGGATAAAATTTTCTTGGCTTCCCTTCCAGCAACACACCTTAATAAGGGGTTAGAGAAGCCGCGCCGATAGAGGTTGCCTTCTTGCATTGTGTAGCGGGAAGCTCTCCTCAAGATTTTCCAGACTTCGTTACGCTCGTTGCGTAATGTGCCATCTTGTAAGTATTTCCGGATAGGAGTCATCCAGGTTTCTTCTTCGGTTGCAGCTATTAGATCTTCTTGTTTGAAACTTGGGGCTAGTTGTTTCGAGATGGCTAATGTTCCGGAAATGGTGCTGTTCTTCATGCTAGCTTGCTTTGCCAGCTCGTCGGCCTCTCGATTCTCTTCACGGGGAATGTGTTTGATTAAATAGAGATCCAATTGATCGAGCAACAGCTTGATCTTCTTTAGATATGCTGCGAGTCGTTCTCCTCGAGTCTGAAACTCTCCTAGTACTTGGTTTACGATAAGTTGAGAATCACTATGAAGACATAAAGAACTGACTCCAATTTCTAAGGCAAGTTCTAATCCTGCTATTATTGCTTCATATTCTGCATCGTTGTTGGTGGCGGCGAATTCCAACCTTAGGGCATAGTGCAGCTTCCTTCCCCTGGGGGTGATTATCACAATACCTGCCCCCGAGCCCTGTTCATTTGATGCTCCATCTACAAAGAGATTCCACTTGATATCTCCTGTTATTTCAGATTTCTCCTTACCTTCATTGGTAGTGAATTCGGCAATGAAATCGGTCATGGCTTGTCCCTTGATGGCGGTGCGAGGATGGTAAGTGATATCATATTGACTCAGTTCAATGCACAATTTAAGTAGTCGTCCAGAAGTGTCGGGACGATCGAGTACCTGCCTTAGCGGTTGATCGGTTAAAACTCTGATGGAATGAGATTGGAAATAGTGTCGCAGTTTCCATGACGTGATTAGCAAACAGTATGCTAGCTTCTCAAGTTTAGGGTATCTGGCTTCTGCTCCCGTAAATCTCTTGCTTAAAAAGTATACGGGCCGCTGCGCGCGGTTGTCTTCTCTCACCAAAGCGGCGCTTAGGGCATGGGACGATACAGCAAGGTATAGGTATAGTTCTTCGCCTTCATTTGGAGTTGAGAGTACTGGTGTTCTCTGGAGGTGTTCGATTAAGTTAAGGAAGGTTGTTAATCATTCGTCAGTCCATTCGAACTTTCCTTTGTCTTTCTTTAGAGCTTCAAAGAAAGGGATGCATTTGTCGGTTGCTTTAGAGATGAATCTGCTTAGGGCGGCCACCTTCCCGTTTAGGCTTTGCATCTCTCTTCGAGTGGATGGTATCTTGATATCTTGTAAAGCCCGGACTTGTTCGGGGTTTGCTTCTATCCCCCTGGCATGGACGATGAATCTCAAGAACTTTCCCGACGATACTCCGAAGGAGCACTTTAGAGGATTCAGCTTCATTCCATATTGGCGAAGTACTTGAAACATCTCGTCCATGTGGTTTATATGATCATTGGCTTTCCTCGATTTTACCAGCATGTCATCCACATAAACTTCCATAGTTCGTCCTATTAGTTCTGCAAACTCTTGTTGACGAGGCGCTGATAAGTAGCTCCGGCGTTTTTAAGTCCAAAAGGCATTACTCTATAGCAGTACAATCCCCGGTCAGTGATGAAACTAGTATGGTCTTGATCGGGGGTGTGCATTGGAATCTGCTTATATCCTGAGTATGCGTCCATAAAAGATAAGAGTTCGTGCCCGGCCGCGCTGTCCACGAGTTGATCAATTCGGGGGAGTGGGAAACAATCCGTCGGGCAAGCGTCATTTAAGTTGGAGAAGTCAATGTCTATTCCCCACTTCCCATTAGCCTTCTTTACCAGTACAGGGTTGGCGATCTATCTGGGTAGATGGCTTCTCATATGAAGTTATTGGCAAGTAGGTTCTTTACTTCTTCCACGAGGGCTGCTGATCGTTCTGCCCTCATACTTCTCTTTTTCTGCTTCACTGGCACCTTGGAGGGATCGATGTTCAGTGCATGGCACGCTACGTCTGGGGAGATTCCAGTCATGTCAGTGTGCGTCCATGCAAATACATCCAAGTTGTGGCCAAGAAAATCGACAAGTTGATCCTTCAACTCTGCTCTTAACTGAGACCCGATTCTCAGCAGTCTACTTGGGTCGTGTTTGTCTACAGATACAAATTCCATGGCCTCTGCAGGCTCGACGGTGGCCTCCTCCTCTTTGTCCCTGGGGTCTAATTCATTGAAAGGATCACTACTATATCAAAGAGGAGGGGATTTCTTTAGTTGCTATGCTTCCAAATTTTTCTTGCAGAGAGTAGTCTCTGCATCCTTCCCTTTATCCTTCCTGCGGTTATTGCGAAGTTCAGTTACATAGCAGTCTCGAGCAGCGTCTTGATCTCCCTCTACTTCTCCTATTCCATTGTCTGTTGGGAATTTCATCTTTAGGCATCACGGGGCCAAGACAATTTGGAAGTCGGACAAGGCTGGTCTTCCCAAGAAGGCGTTGTAGGCCGAGTGGTTATCTATCGGCACAAATGTTTGTTTCCGCACAGCGGAGCGGGGATGACTTTCTATTTTGACAAAGAGGTCCAATTGCCCGAGGGGCATCTTCGCATCTCCAGTGAAACCGTGTAGTGGTTTTTTGCGAGGAGACAAATCCTTCATTGACAGCTTCATTTTGTCGAAAGAATGCTTGAATAGAATGTTTACGGAGCTTCCAGTATCTACCAGAATTCGAAAAACTTCGGCTGGGCCGAACCAGGCAGAGATAACGATGGGTTCCATGTGAGGGTACTGCCTTCCTTCTAGGTCTCGCCTACTGAATGTGATGTCATTATCCTCTTTCCGCTTCGGGCGGCGTTCTTCCACGACGGAATTGATGCAGTCTACATTGTTTCTAAGTGACTTTCCATATCTTTCCATTTCTGTCCAGTTTCTATCAGCGATGTGTGGTCCTCCCGATATTGTATGGACCACTATCTTCTCTTGACTGGAACCGCTGGTGTTGTGATTTCTTCTGCCTGTCTCTGGGTGGAGTTGCCCTGGGTTCTCCTTGGCAGGAACTGGAGTCCTGTCCTGACCCTTTACATAATGTTCCAATCTCTTCCTTCTGATGTGTTCTTCAATCAGGTCCCGGAGATGACGACATTCATTGGTATCATGCCCATGGGATTCGTGGAAACGGCAGAACTTCCCAGACTTGATTGCATGATCTGATTCCTTCTTATACAGGGGGCGTTTGTATTTAAGCTCGTCTTGGGTGGCCAGGAAGATGTTTTCGACTGTTTCATTCAAAGGAGTGTAAGCGTCAAATCTTGGTCCTGGCCGATATAGGCGTTTTTCTCCCTTCTTTCCCCCAACACTATCTCTGGAATCATTTCTTCGAACATCCTTTGCTACTGCGGGTGCGTTGCCATGAGCTGCCTTAGCTTGTTGCCCTGTCTGCCTTTCAATGGCAGCGTCTTCAGGTCTCATATATTTTACGGCTACATGGAAGAAGTCGGGTAAGGTAGCTGGTTTTTCTTTCGTTAATCTTCTAGCAAACTTGGTATCCGGATGTACGCCACTACAAAGAGCCATTAGGATAAGTTTCTCATCGGTATCTTGGACTGTGGTCGCTGCGGCGTTGAATCGGGTTAGATATTGTTGCACTGTCTCTCCGGGCTTTTGTTTGATATTAGATAGGGAATAAGCGTCCTTGTGTTGCTCCACATGAATGCGGAACTGGCTGGTGAACTTTTCTTTCAACATTTCCCACGAGCTGATGGATCCTTGGGGTAGATGGCAGAACCAGGAGGTAGCTAGGTTTGCCAAGAATAGTGGGAAGCATTTACACAACACTCCCTCTGTTGCTCCGCTCATGAGCATATGCTGTGTGTATCTCTGCAAGTGTACAACAGGGTCAGAGGTTCCCTTGTAAGGTTCCATTGTTGGCATTCTCCATTTTGGGGGGGTGATGGCGGTTTCGATATTGCGGGTGAAGGGGCTGGTTACCCTAGCGCCTATCCCCCGATCCCTTTGATCCCGTTGGACACACTCTCTGAACAATCGCGCCATCCTTTCATCAGAATTTGGGGCGGATAGAAATGAGTTTGGTTCTTCTCTGCGGGATTGATTCCGTCTGGATGACCTGTAGGGATGGTATCGTCTATCACTCCTAACATTTTACGGTGGCTGTTTCCGGTCTTCTGGGAGCATGCTGGGGTCAGCCACAGTTGGCCCTTGTCTCGATCTTCCCCCGCTGGGCTTTGTTCTAAGCATTCCCTCAGGATCAACTTCAGGCTGGACTCCAGCTCGGCCCAGTCCATTGGTGTTCCCATGGTTAGGTAGCATGACAGGCTCAGCCATATCCTAACCCTTCCCGGTACCTCCACCGTTGGGTTCGGTTCCAAGTGTTTCCTCGGGTCGGAATTCAGGCTGAGTCTGGCCTCGTCTCCTACCATTGTTGTTTCTGTTGTTAGCCTCCTCGAAGAAGAAAGATCTTTGTCGCCTCCCAGATCCTCCAGGCTGGGACTCACCCCATGACTTGGTGTTGCGGTTGGATTCTTCAGTATCCCTTAAGCGTGATATGAGCTGGTCCACCAAGGCTTCTTGTTGAGATGCGAAGCGGTTAGTTACTTCAGCCACAACCCTGTCCAGATCTGCTCTAGTAATTGGTTGTTCCGTGGAAGGGGCTGTCGGATTTGCCTGATTTTCATTTGCTGTTGGAACAGGACGATTCTCTTGATCTCTGATTGCTGGATCTGGGATACTGCTAGTTGCGATGTTCTTTCCTTTGCTAGCATTCTTCCTCTGCCTGGGAGGCATGTTTTCCAAGCAATGAGCGAAGCTGTTAGGAAGAAGGTTGAGGGGGTGAAGCTGAAGCTTGTAGCTCGAGCTCTCAGTGAAAGTACCAAAAATGTTTGCACAAAAAATGGACAAACACCTCCAAGTCATATGATTTAGTTGATTATACGTTGTTCTTAGTGATTTGGGTGATTTATGCAAATATATAAAATAGATGGACTAAACTGTAAAAGACACATAGGTTTATAGTGGTTCAGCCAGAATGTGCATACGTCCACTTTATATGTTATTCTCCTTTTCTTTTCAGGTTATAAGTACAAAGCTTTGATTACAAGTATCTGAAAGTTGTTTGAAAGTTCTATCCGTACTTGAGCTCACAAACTTGTCTGCATTATTGTACCACTGCCCCTCTATTTATAGAGTGAGGCTGGGGGTAGGGGTCTTGGATGTATGTAGCTGCTGGTGGGCCTGGGCTGATGTAGTCTGGCCTGGCAGTGTTGCTCTGGTACGCCTTGGTCCGGCTGTGAGTGGATGGAGTTTGGTTCGGTGGGACTTGGTCCGGTGGTGTGTGGTTGGAGCGGTGAGGCCTTGGATCGGTGGAGGTTGATTCGGTGGAGGCTGGTCCGGTGAGGTTGGTCCGGTGAGGCTGGTCCGGTGGAGGCTGGTCCGGTGAGGTTGGTCCGGTGGAGCTTGGTTCGATGAGGCTGGTCCGGTGGAGCTTGGTCCGGCGAGGTTGGTTCGGTGGAGCAGGGGTAGTGTGTTTGAACTAGTAGTTGGTGGGAATGTGATTGGTTCGGCTATGCAGGGAATTGGGGTTGGTTAGGTAGCAGGTGGAAACATGCCCAACATTAATTAATGGTAATTAATTAAGATGGATAATTAAGGATTAATTTATTAATTAATACTAAATGATTTATAATTAATTTATCAGGATTGAGAAATTAATTCATGAGTAATTACTTTAGGATTAATTGATCCTGTTTGTAAATGATCATTGAATGCTTGGATTGCTTATGTATGTTTGTATTGTATGGAATGCCTTGAATTGATTGTTATCCCTGGACTATAATATTCTGTTCTGTGAATTGAGCTATATGTAATTTATTTATTTATTTTTTTCTGTAATACATTTATCTGTGAATCTGCGAACGAAGGTAAGCGTTATAGGAATATACCGCTTATCTATATTGCTGTGTTTGAATCTGTGATGATTAATGATGTTGCACTACTGTGTATAACCCCTAGACTACACTATACACACACAAATATGGATTACACGAGGAAATTGGTTAAGTCACAGATTTTTAATGATTTTAAAGATTGAATTTTTGAATCCAAATGGTTTTGAAAATGGAAAAGCTTTCGATAAGGAATTTTAAAAATGAAAGTTATTTTGAATAACTTGATTAAGTTTTGAAATTTAAACAATTTGATTTAAATTTGAATTCAAAATTTGAAATTTGAAATTGAATTCTATGTTTGGAATCTATGGTTTAAAGATGTTATACAAGTTATATATGGGTTAAACCATTTTAAAGGTATTGATTTGGGAATTTGAATTTAACTCAAGGGCTTTAACTCATGCAAATATCATCCGCTATTATGCGACACATAGCGTCTAATTCAACACAACGGATAATAATTAATATTCCAAGCACACAATCAACAATTTTAAATTTAATTATCACAATTCAACAATCAACCAACAATAGAAATTTTCAATTTTTAAAATTTTAGTGAGAAGATCTCACCTTTTGCCTACGCACGCAACCCATTTCCATCTTGCCTATTTCTCCACAAATTTTGGACCTTGTATAAACAATCCACGATTTATCACAATTTGAATTAACCGCACAATTTATTACCATTTAACAAATTAAGACTTTGGTTTTAAACTAATAATTTAGTTTTAAACTAATTTCATTTTAATAAATTTTTTAGTGACTAAAATAAATTAAATAAGTTAATTTAACAAATTAACCTTCACAATACCCTACATTTAAAATAAATTAGTAGATTTAAATATGTATCTATATTTAATATATTTTTCATTTTTCATTTTTCAAGCTGTTTACAAAAATAATAAATATCCTTTCGAATGAAAATACGTATATATATCTATACTTATTCCCTTATTCCTTCATTTATATATACAAATACATATATATACATCTTAAACTGAAACATTTTTACTATTATTGAAACTGGAATATAAATTTGAATTTTTAAAACCTATAACCTTAAAAATAAAATTTAAAAAATGATAATAAATCGTATATACCTTACAGACATCGCAATGACCCCTCACTATTATCACATCGCGACGGTAAGCAAAAGAAACCCCAAGTCGAGAACATCCTCACGAGACTCCCCTCCTCACCCTTAATTGCCACGGTCCTCGCGACTTCCAATCACTCACCTAACCTCCGTCTCTCCACAAATGCCCATGCGCAGTCACTTCAATAGGTCGATCTCAGCCGTGTCGAGCTCAACGGCCCTGATTTCAAGCGAAATTGTGCTTGCAAGATGCCTCGCTCGCGAACTCGCTGGAGCCACTCACGAACCCCCAATTGAACATGAGATTAATATCGTGAATTTAAATCTCCCTCAATGCCGTGCACGCGAATTTCCCTAAGTCACGCGCACCATTGACGAATGAATTTGATTTTCGTTCTTCGTTCATTTGTTTTTTATTTGTGGAAGAGGGCTTCGGCCGTTGATCTTAGGGTACCAGTGACCCTATCCTTATTGAGTAATCCCACCAGAGCCAAGGTTCTCGCTTAACCTTCAGCTCTGATACCAAAATGTAACAACTCGGAATTTTGGATCCCGAAAATTCCAGATAGTTAGGAAAAGAAGAAGAGAGATAGAAAAAGAAACAGAAACAAAACACAGATTCTCATTTTTGTAGCGGATCAAAATATAATATCAAATAATATCATTTATACAGAGGAAGCTGTATCAGTAAATTTAATTTTTAATACATCAGAGTTACAACATTTCACAATCACTGTACTGTTAAAATAACCTGTCCCAGATATACAACAATATATCACAACGGATACACTCCATACGTTTCTGCCATCCAGCTCGCCTCCTAAACTCCAGAATGTCATTACCCGAAAATCTATAATACTCGGTCTTACCCGATCATTACATCAAAGTAACACCTGGGTCAGGATGGAAACCAGCGTGAGTAAACCCATAACTTGAAACACTAAGTTATAACATACTTAAATTTCAGGTAACTCGTACTTCAATATGAGTTCTTAACTTGTTATTAGTCAACACTTATATCACAAATCAATCTCTAAGTACCCATACTTAGTTTCAATAGTCCAGTTCATTTAGACTATTTCTTTCCAGCCTATTGATTATACATATCAAGTCTATAAAGAATTATGGTAGATTACAAATCGAAGTGGGTTTGGGTATTTACTGATACCCGATCCCGGTCTCTTCGAATTCGATACCATCTAAACCTTAGTTATTCAAGTGAATTACAATTCAAACTTCAAATACAGGGTATCACCTCTACACAATAATTCATTATTGAAAGACAACCATATTATCACCAAACATATCATCTCACAAAGCAATACAAATCACATATCCGAGATGTCAACTAATCTAAGGCATATAATATTTTCCAATTATTCGTAAGCAAGATTAATTTGTTATATCATTGCTAATTAATTTCAAATAAATTAAATTAATCACCTTAATTATATTTAAATCCTGCTTACTTGGCAGTAATTGATTACAAAACATTACTTAATCATCTCTTGATTATCTTTTCCAATCAAATTAAGTAATTAGCCTTAAATAATTACAATTTAACTTCTACCCATTCACATTGATTACATTATCCATAATTAATTTAATAATAACTATCTTAATTAGTCAACCCAATTAATTATCTTAAATTAATTGTCCTTTATTAATTAACTTTAATTACTTTCCTTGATTGATTAATCTTTAATTATTAATCCATTAATAAATTTATTAACCTTTAATTACCCAAATCTTAAATTAAAAAAACATTGTCTTAATTCATTTATTAATTATCATAAGAATTTAATAAACTTTTGAATTAATAATCATTAACTTGCAAGTTAAAATAAGTCCTTATGTTTAGTTAATGATATAACATTTCATCCTTTAAATTCTTCTTAATTATATATTTAAGTTTTAAATAAACTTAAGATTTAACTTAATAAATCTAAGTTAAAATAAATTACCTACCTTTACTTAGCCAAGCTTCTAAAATAAACAATTGTTATTCGAACGGATTAGTTTAAAAATTCAGTTTAAAACTTGATTTTCATTAGACTTTAAAACTTGTTAGCCTCAAACATTTCAACTATGTCAAATCCAGGCATTCCCTAACTAAAACCCGAGCCAACCATTTTTTTCTTCTTAAACTTAGCTTAGATATTAAACTGTTCAGACACAAACACTAACGCAAGCACACTTGAATACAACTCCGAGACAACCTTCCATTACCCCGAGATCAACCTCGAGGCGCACGCTACATCTCTAATTAAAACATTGATGCAGAGGAATCACCTTGCGTACATGCACCGATCAACAGTGAAATTCCGACTCCACTGACTACCTTTAACAAGACATTGGTCGACTTCTCTTCCAATTCGAACGCCCAGATTTCATCAGATGCTCGAAATTCGAAAATGAGCTTACCAGCTCAATCTGGAACAAGCACCTCTGATCCAAAATCAACTTGCCCAGGCAATGCTGAGGACCAGCGAACCCAATCCTCCATCCCAAGCCTGGCCATGATCTCAGGTTCCAATCCCTTACCGAATCATCCAACTCGATGCTATGACAAGGTCGCGGCGGCGCAAAAATCTACCTCGACAAAAAAAACTAAACAAAGCCCTAGACCGCAGATTTCCCATCGTCACGTTGGTCGTAAAATCCAACAACCAATTTTACCGACATTCCCAACCCCTTTCTTGTTTCAGCACCGACCCCGAGGCGACATGTTGTCGCGATCATCAGAAATTGACAGTTTTCCAATTTCTGATCAACCCCTAAATTCCCTTCAAATTCGAGCTTAAAAATTTATAATTTTCCTTTAAAAATCATCTTTTCCAATATTGAATCAGATCATATAAACAAAACTTGAGTTTAAAATATTTTAATTTTTGACTTCGAAGCATTTTCTCTGTAATTTTTTCTGAGTAAATCAGTGTACTAATTTTGCTTAAGTACATTTTTAAAAATAAAATATTGTTAGTTCTAACATATTCATTGAGAGATCAAATACTACAGAGATTGAGAAGGAGTTTTGAGGAATTTCAAAACCAGTTGAGTCTGTTTTTAAACTAACGCAAAGAAAGATCCAACATATAGACATTCTCAAATATATACACAGATATCCAACTATATTCTAAACAAAAATTCACCCATGCAAATTATATTCACAACATAACAACAGTTCTTTATCACATGCATTAGTATGTGAACATAGATTTAAACTTTTCTAAAGTAATTGTTACTCACCTTGTCTTGGAATAGAGGCCTGAAAAATAATTCTTACTTTTGAACAGGAATTTAATCCTTAAATTTATAACCTGACTTGCTTGATTATTGAGGTGATCAAATCTTCTTTTGCAACAAGAATTTTTGAACTGAATTTGCTTTAAAACTGAGTCTGATACTAAATTTGCTTTTGATGTTAATCTGGATTGGATTTCCTGATTTGATTCTTGCTTTTGTTCAGATTTTGAATTTGTGAAGAAATCTCCTTTTTGATTTACTTACTGTTTTTTTAAGTTACAGATTTTGTTTTTTGATGAATTCCTTTATCTTTTATTTGAACTGATTCAAGAAGAAAGATGGAGTAGGAAAAATGATGATATATCTTCTTGATTATAATTTTTATAAAAATAAATAAAAATCGAGACACTTGTTAAATTGTAGAGTAAATTAACTACACTTATTATTAGCTAAATTTTAGGCTTACATTTCTAATTGTACAAAGAAAATTTGTTTACATTTGTAAATCCATGTTTTCATATGTTTTTTTGTTGAATTTTACAATAATTTAAATTTATTTATATATGTTTATTTTTCACTTTCTTTTATTTACATGTATATATAACTCAATTAAACGATATAAACTTATTTATATTCTTATGTTTAATATCTGTATATACACATTCAATATATATATTTAGAAAAAGTATGATCCTTCATTAAATCCTATTTTAAATCTTTAAGCATAATACTTTAAATATAAATAAATATAGATACTATTCTAAGTGTTAAAAATATAGAATCCAACTTCAAATACCTCTTGAAAATTATTAAAAACATAATTTGCAATTCAATATATATATATACACACCTATATATTATATATTATGATTAGGAAATCATTCTTATTAATTTTGAAAAGATAAAATTTTCCTAATTAAATAGTTATAAAGAAGATTATTAAACTATTATTGTCAAACTTCAATAATTATATTAGGAGATTATCAATTAAATATTTATTCAGATATTTAAAATTTAGTATTTATTTTAGTTCAATTCATCTATATACATCCAGATATCCTTATTTATCACATTTCATTTGTTTAATAAAATGAAATCAGTATCTCAATATTTAAAATCAGTTAATTATAAAATTAACAGAAGTTCAAAAATACGGGTTATCACGTTCCTCCCCACTTTGAGTCTTTTCGTCCTCGGAAAGGAATGAAGCCAGAATTTATTAAAATTCTTAAAACCAGATAATTTATTCTTTAATCATTTTTAAAACATTTTAAAATCTATATAATATTTTCAAATAGTTTTATAAAATAATCATTTTTTTATAACTTGATGTTCCAACAAGTCCATCCTTGTTCTTACAGAATTTCGGTCATACGCTGATCAGGCGTGGGACTGAAAATCTGTAAGTACTTGGCAAACCCATTTTCAACACCCAGTGAAAATACTTGAAAATTATTTTGTTAAAAATATAGAAAATATTTTTGAAAATAGAGGAAACATATTTGGTGAGAATGCTCTGGAAATCATCACCCCCATCCATGGTCGTAGTTAACCTTACGTTACCATCCCGGCAAAATCCATAGATAACTGTAGGCACTCTACGCCCCTCGATTACGCCATGGAACCTGCTACAGATCGTAGTTACATCCAGGGTTACGTTGCCATCGCAGCAAAAGTCCATGTAATTGTAGGCATCAACGTCCTCGAATTTCGCTGCCAAAAGAATGATACTTCTCCCCTCCCACATAGGTCGCAGGCTACATCAGTGAAGTCCCAATGTAGCCTTAGGCTCTCACGGCCTCTCGATTTCCGCTATGTCTTTATAGGTCGCACTCTACCGATATAAAATCAAAAGTAGACTGTTGGCTCTTAGCAGCACCCACAACTTTTGCTATACTACCATAGGTCGCAGTCTACCGATGTTAAATCAAACGTATACTGTTGCTCTCAGCAGCATACATGACTTTCACTATGGTCTACAGTAGATTGCAGTGACATCGAGTTAAATTGTCATCACAGCATAACCCAAATGCCTCTGTGGGCATCAGCGTCCTCGACTTATGCTACATACAACACATAGTCCTCAGGAACAAGTTTGTCCGGACTCCTCATAGGATCAACTTTACAACCCCCTTAAGATTCAAGGAAGTACCACCCTGTGGTACTCCTGAGAAGTTCATTTCAAGGGAGAGCCTTTTTCTCCAGAGCCATTTTCAAAACAATTTATACTATACACATATAGTATTTTCCCAATCATACACCTAGTATGAATCCCATATAAATCTCCTTTCTCAAAATCGATTATCCCAAAATCGATAATTCTCAAGCTAGGGTTTCCAAATCCAATATTGATTTTACCCAAAAATCAAAAGCCTTTCCAAATCCAAAGGTTCCAAACCTTTTCCCAAAATCATTCTCATAAAATCCTTTATATATATATATAACCTTGAGAAATCTTTGGATCATTTCAAACTTGTATAAATCCCCTTTTATACTTTAAACACTTTCAAAAATTCTTTTCTTCTGGCTATAGATTCAACAAGGGAAGATTTATCTTATATAACAAAGATATATAAATTCTTTTATTCCAAATCAAATAAATTTGGTTACTCTATAAGTGACTTACCAAAATACTTACTTCCATAAAGTAAATTTCTTGCATAGTAATATCCAATTTCCACTTTACTTCATCATATATTTCACAAATATAATTTTCATTTCAAAAACCATTTTATAGTTCTTATCCACAAATCTTCAATATCAATTTTATTTAAACCCATACGATGTACACATATCATCCATACGCTATACCAATCTGATCGCTCACTCGATCACATAATTTCACTTCCAAACTAGTATTGTCCACCCGACTTTCTAGTGCAGACTCAGATCTGGTTTCTTGATCAGAAACCGTTATTCTCCTTGCATAGCCATAACTATGATAGAGAATATCCAAAACCAGTCAACAATCCATATCCAGGTTCGCCATCGAAAATCGAGTGAAAAATCCCAACTCGAATTGATAAACTATATCGAAATTCTATGCTCGAATCCGAATCAAGTCACTATGCGAATAGAATAATATACGTACATCCTACGTATTTATCTTTATTGGTTATTAACCAAATCAATCTCCTTTTCTATTCATATTTCCTTTAATTCTATTCACTTACCCACAATTGTTTCAATTCCATTTGGATTATCACTTTAATCCTTATCACAATGGGTATTTAATTATAAATAGTTTGCACTTTGACCATCTTAAAAGCGGAAAATAGCTTGAAAAATTAAAAATAGATAAGTAGTTGAAAAATAATTATTAGTTTGTAAAATAGCTGTAAAATAGTTAAGTAGTTATAAAATAGTTGGAAAATAGTCAAATAGTTATAGAAGTTATAAATAATTGCAAAATAGTTGTAAAATTATAATTAGTTATAAAGTAGTTGAAAAACAGTAATTAGTTTATAAAACAGTTGAAAAACTGTTAAATAATTCCAAATATAATTGTAAAACGAGTATAAGATAGTTTGGCTTTAAAAAGAAAGATTGTATAGTAAGTAGCTTGGAAAAATAGATTTATATTAAAACCATTTATTTTGAAAATAGTCCAGAGCCAAACTGTTCAATTCCCGATCCCCAATCCCATTAATTCAATTTAAATTTCCACTTTCATTTAAATTGACTCAATTCCAATTTAAATAACTTCAATTTCCATTGAAATTGATTTAATCCCAATTCAAGTTGATTTAATCCTCAATTTCTTTCCTAAATTCAAATCAAATTCCATTTGAATTTACTTATTCAACTTTAATCACAATTTCAATTAATTCAAATAAATTTCAAATTGAACCAATTTCAATTCATATCAATTCCAGTTTGAATTAATCCCAATTCCCATTTGAACATGAAGTCATTCAACTTCAATTTCATTTCAAATTAATCCAATTCAAATTTTCCATTTGAATTTATAAACTTATCCATCTTCAATCACAATTCCAATTAATTCAAATCAAATCTAATTTTAACAAATTCAATTTAAATCTCAACTTTAAACCATTTCAAATTATAATTTCGAGTTAAATTTTAAATGTTGATTTAATCCCTTTAATCAAATTAACTTTTATTTTTAAATCAACAATCTAAATCTTTAAACAATTTAATTCTGAGTGAGAATTTCAAAATTCCATTTTAAATTATCTCTACTTAACTTATTTTAAAGTTCAAATAAGAATTCAAAAACAATTTTATCTTCAGAATCTAATTTTATTACTGAATTTTAACTTCAAAACCAATTCTCAGTTTCATAGATTATTTATATTATCCGGATAAATAAATATCCAAATTTATCCAAACACCAATTTACAGTATCCATTTTCAATTTCCAGATCTTAAACCCAATTTGAGATCACTCATAACTCCCATTTTAAACCAACTATTTAACTTCCTAAGTTAAATCCTAATTTCATCTTGAAATTTCCAATTCAAGTTGCTTGTTAAATAACTTTACTTTCCTAAAGGTAAATTCAATTCATTCATTCAGGCAACCTTACTCAAATTTGAATTCCCACTTCAAATTTTCAAATTTCTAATAATATTCTTTCTTACCTATAAGTTCAGAACTTATATCACTTTGGGTTTTCACATCACATTCCAAGGAAAATTCAAAACTCAACCTTAGAGTTTATTTCAAATATACGTATTTATTTTCTTTACACACCAAATTACTTTAAATTTTAAACCACCTTTGGTTTGAAATTCAAAACAAATTCCTATAAATTTTCAAACAACTCTTGTTTGAATCAAGCTCTTTTATTCAAATAACACTATTTATTATTTCTTTTAAACACTTGGAATAAATTCCCAAATTTTCTGGACTTAGATTAAATACTTCACCATTTCGACCCTTTTTCAATTTCAATTCATAAGTCATACTCACCTAAATGTTTACTTCCTTAAACATTTTATTATTGCTAAATCATTAACAAACATTTCATCATTTTAGGAAAATAACCAAGGTTATTACAACTGGAAACAAATTCCTATTATCTTATTCTGAAAATTCTTCTTAGAATTCAAGATTTTAATTTCAGTTTGAATCCATTTCAAACTAATCTTTATTCAAATTTCAGTTTAGTTGTATTTTTGTTACCACTTAATTTAATTCCAATAATTTAACAACCAATTACCTTAATATTTATTAGAAAGATATATTTCATTATATATCAAAGTATATTCTTATATAAAATCATTTAAAATCTTTATATAACAAAATAACAAGTAAGCTCTCATACACACACACACACACACACTCACTCATCCTAGGGTACCATTGAACCTATCCTTAATGAGTAAATCCAATAGAGCCAAGGTTCTCGCTTAACCTTCAGCTCTGATACCAAAATGTAACGATCTGGAATTTTCGATCCCGAAAATTCCAAATAGTTAGGAAAAGAAGAAGAGAGATAGAAGAAGAAACAGAAACAAAACATAGATTCTCACATTCGTAGCGGATCAAAATATAATATCAAACAATATCATTTATACACAGAAAGCTGTATCAGTAAATTTACATTTTTAATACATCAGAGTTACAACATTTCACAATCACTGGACAGTTAAAATAACCTATCCCAGATATACAACAATATATCACAGCAGATGCACTCCATACGTTCCTGCCATCTAGCTCGCCTCCTAAGCTCTAGAACGTCCTTACCTGAAAATCTGTAATACTCGGTCTGAACCGAGCATTACATCAAAGTAACACCCGGGTCAGGCTGGAAACCAGCGTGAGTAAACCCATAACTTGAAACACTAAGTTATAACATACTTAAATTCCGGGTAACTCGTACTTCAATATGAGTTCTTAACTTGTTATTAGTCAACACTTATATCACAAATCAATCACTAAGTACCCTTACTTAGTTTCAATAGTCCAGTTCATTTAGACTATTTCTTTCCAGCCTATTGATTATACATATCAAGTCTATAAAGAATTGTGGTAGATTACAAATCGAAGTGGGTTCAGGTATTTACTGATACCCGATCCTGGTTTTTTCGAATTCAATGCCATCTAAACCCTAGTTATTCAAGTGAATTACAATTCAAACTTCAAATGCAGGGTGTTACCTCTACACAATAATTCATTATTGAAAGACAACCATATTATCACTAAACATATCATCTCACAAAGCATTGCAAATCACATATCTGAGATGTCAAATAATCTATGGCATATAATATTTTCCAATCATTTATAAGCAAGATTAATTTGTTATATCATTTCTAATTAATTTGAAATAAATTATATTAATTACCTCAGTTATATTTAAATCCTGCTTACTTGGCAGTAATTGATTACAAAACATTATCATCTCTTGGTTATCTTTTCCAATCACATTAAGTAATTGGCTTTAAATTAATTACCCAAATTAATTTAACTTCCACCCATTCACATTAATTACATTATCCACAATTAATTTAGTAATAACTATCCTTAATTAATTAACCCAATTAATTATCTTAAATTAATTTTCCTTAAATAGTTAACTTTAATTACTTTGCTTGATTGATTAATCTTTAATTATTAATTCATTAATAAATTTATTAACCTTTAATTACCCAAATTTTAAATTTAAAAAAAAACGTTGTCTTAATTCGTTTCTTGGATTATCATAAGAATTTAATATAAACTTTGGAATTAATAATCATTAACTTGCAAGTTAACATAAGTCCTTATGTTTAGTTAATGATATAACATTTCATCTTTAAATTCTTCTTAATTATTTATTTAAGTTTTAAATAAACTTAAGATTTAACTTAATTAATCTAAGTTAAAATAAATTACCTACCTTTACGTAGCCAAGCTTCTGAAATAAACAATTATTAGTTGAACGGATTAGTTTAAAAATTTAGTTTAAAAATTGATTTTCATTAGACTTTAAAACTTGTTAGCCTCAAACATTTCAACCGTGGCATACCCAGGCTTACCCTAACTAAAACCCGAGCCAACCATTATTCAGACACAAATACTAACGCAAGCACACTCGAAGACAACTCTGAGACAACCTTCCATTACCCCGAGATCAACCCCGAGGCTCACCCTGCATCTCCAATTCAAACACTGATGCACAGGAATCACCTCGTGTACATGCTCCGATCAATGGTGAAATTTCGGCTCCACTGACTACCTTCAACTAGACATTGGTCGACTTCTCTTCCGATCCCAACACCTAGATTTCATCAGATGCTCGAAATTCAAAAACGAGCTTACCAGCTCAATCTGGAACAAACACCTCTGGTCCAAAATCACCTCGCCCAGGCAATGCTGACCCCCAGTGAACCCAATCCTCCATCCCTAGCTTGACCATGATCTCAGGTTCCAATTCCTCACCGAACCATCCAACTCAATGCTCTGATAAAGTCGCAGCGGCGCAAAAATCTACCTCGACAAAAAAAAACTAAACAAAACCCTAGACCGCCGATTTCCCATTGCCACGTTGGTCGTAAAATCCAACAACCAATCTTGCCGACATTCCCGACCCCCCTTCTTGCTTCAACATCGACCTTGAGGCGACATGTTGTCATGAACATCGAAAATTGACATTTTTCCAATTTCTGATCAACCCCTAAATTCCCTTCAAATTCGAGCTTAAAAATTTAGAATTTTCCTTTAAAAATCATCTTTCCAATATTGAATCAGATCATATAAACAAAAGTTGAGTTAAAAATGTTTTAATTTTTGACTTAGAAAGATTTCTCTGTTATTTTTTTCCCTAGTAAACCTGTGTACTAATTTTCCTTAAGCACATTTTTAAAAATCAAATATTGTTAATACTAACATATTCATTAAGAGATCAAATACTACAGAGATTGAGAAGGAGTTTTGAGGAATTTCAAAACTAGCTGAGTCTGTTTTAAACAAAAATAGAGCAAGATTCAACATATAGACATTCTCAAATATATACACAGATATCCAACTATATTCTAAAAAACATTCATCCATGCAAATTATATTCACAACATAACAACAGTTATTTATCACATGCATTAGTATGTGAACACAGATTTAATTTTTTCTAAACTAATTGTTACTCACCTTGTCCTGGAACAGAGGCCTGAAAAATAATTCTTGCTTTTGAACAAGAATTTAATCCTTGAATTTATAGCCTGACTTGCTTGATTATTGAGGTGATCAAATCTTCTTTTGTAACATGAATTTTTGAATGAATTTACTTTAAAACTAAGTCTGAAACTTAATTTGCTTTTGATGTTAATTTGGATTGGATTTCCTGAGTTGAGTCTTGCTTTTGTTCAGATTTTGAATTCGTGAAGAAATTTCCTTTTTGATTTACTTACTGTTTTATTAAAGTTACAGATTTTGTTTGTTGATGAATTCCTTTATCTTTTATTTGAACCGATCCAAGAAGAAAGATGGAGTAGAAAAATTGATGATATATATTCTTGATTAAAATTTTTATAAAAATATAAGAAAAGCAAATAAAAATTAAAACACTTGTAAAATTGTAGAGTAAATTAACTACACTTGTCATTAGCTAAATTTTAGGCTCACATTTGTAATTATACAAAGAAAATTCGTTTAAATTTGTGAATCCATGTTTTTATGTGTTTTTATATGTTTTACAATAATTTAAATTTACTTATATATCTTTATCTTTTCACTTTCTTTTATTTACATGTATATATAACTCAATTAAACGGTATAAACTTATTTATATTTTTATATTTAATATCTATATATACACATTCAACATATATATTTAGAAAAGTATGATCCTTCATTAAATCCTATATTAAATCTTTAATCTATAATACTTTAAAAATAAATAAATATAGATACTATTCTAAGTGTTAAAAATATAGAATTCAACTTCAAATACCTCTTGAAAATTATTAAAAACATAACTTCCAATTCAATATATATATATATATATACACACACACCTATATACTATAATTTATGATTAAAAAATCATTCTTATTAATTTTGAAAAGATAAAAATTTGCCCAATTAAGTAATTATAAAGAAGATTATTAAACTAATATTGTCAAACTTCAACAATTATATTAGGAGATTATCAATTAAATATTTATTCAGATGTTTAAAATTTAGTATTTATTTTAGTTCAATTCATCTATATACTTCCAAATATCCTTATTTATTAAATTTCATTTGTTTAATCAAATGAAATCAGTATCTCAATAGTTTAAAATCAGTTAATTATAAAATTAACAGAAGTTCAAAAATCCGGGTTATCACATTTTCAATTCATCTATATACATCCTGATATCCTGATTTGACCTTCGAAAATCGGCACCGAATACATAACCTATATTCAAACGCCGTAGATTCAAAGGTCGAATCTGGTTCACCGTAGCTTACTACACATCAAGTATAACAACACAGCAGAAGAAAAAGAATAATATATCATTGATACAACAATGAATACAATATCTGATACAATATGACACAACAATATCAGACACAAATATACACAGCGGAATATGATAACAACGGAAGAGAGATTCCAAAAGAGAACTCCAACATCAAAATGCAACTGCAACTTCATAGCTAGAGCTCCCAAAAACTCCAAAAGCTAGATCCACAAACATGATTTCCAAACGCGAAGCGAGAAACTCACAATCGTGTTGTATTAAGTAAGGTCAGCCCGAATGCGGAAAAGGAACAAATGCGATCGCCAAATCCCAAGGCTGGATGCTATCGAATTCAACACGTAATATTTGATTATCTGAAAAACCCAACTCTAGACTGCCCGTGTGGAAGTATTGTGGGTACCCAGAGTTTAGGAAGGGAACAATAGACTCCAGGTCAGTCATGGGACTGGTATGAGCAAACAAAAACAATTTTATCTTTAAAACAAACAACAAAGAATTTTAAATTGAAATCCGCAATGCTTTTTGAAAAATGAAACTACCATAAGGGCTCCCACCGTACACACAACGCAAACGCAGAATTGGAGGAGATTTCTTCTTATGATAGTCAAACATGCTTGATAAGAAAAATCCTTTTTGATATTATTATTAGTGCATAGTGCAGAAAAATCTTTCAAAAGTATAATATTAATCTTAGCCAGCATACAACCATTATTGTATGCCTACTATTGCTACCATGTTCAATAGCAGGTTACCGCCACATTCCATGGCAGGTTATACAACTAAAACCGTACAGGGCTCGTATTGTTTTGTTTGGATTTCCAACAAATGGTCAGGCAAAGTATCTTCCCACACAAAATGGAACGCCTGGAGGGACGTCCCCGAGAACCTAACCGGATGTCTGCTACACAAGGCCGGGTTACCTCTATAACTAGGTAACTACTGATACGAGTATCACCCCTCGGTCATTATCAACCTTTATTCGAGGCGCCTATCAACCATCAACCATAAAGCAATAAGTTTGCAGCATCCATATAGGTAAATATCCGGTCTCCATACCACAATGCCATCTTTGATCCAAAAGGAAATGACATACCCTCAGGGGGCGCTACTCCTAAATAACCTTGCTGCCACGGTTCCTGTTTCGACCATAACCGGGTTGTGAGGCTCGACGAAGTCTCGTCCACAAAGCTACACTTTTTTCACAAATCCATGCTTTGATCAACAAATGGTCAGCAGCACTTCATATGCCATATTACCAAATTGGGAATGTAACACTAGTAACCATCAACTACATAACCTCTGAGCTCGTACATCTCAAAGAAGGGTGTTGAGCTAAGAGAATAAATTCTCTACCACCAAATAGAAATGTATTTGATAGAAACTGGTTTTACATCTCAAAGTGTAATGTCAAACACGCATCCATACAAGTCTATTCCGAGTTTGAACAGAACCGAAGGCACTTCAAAAGAAGCCCTTGCAAATCTGGGCATTCTCAATCTCGATCGGATTCTCCATCGCATATGGATATCTCTATACCGGAGCAACTCAGTGCAGAGTCATTCGATAGGTTATCCTATCATTCTCGAAGACACCTGGTCTTTACCACCGGTCTTCAAATACTATCCATATCGTCATATCGCTATTCGGAATGGGTTATATGACATAAAGTCCTCTTCCGGCTAAACTGAATAGTGAGCGCAATATTTTAAAACATATGGATAATAGGATTTCATTTAAGTCACAACCTAAAACTTTTCTTTCAAATGGTTTAAAATAAGCTACCATTTTCAATCTTTTAAACAAAAAGATTTACTTCACAAAGTTCACCAATATTTCACATACATTCATTCACGGCTTTTCAAAACAAATTTCCTTTCCAAATTGGATTATCTCATCCAATTTTTAAACCAAAGACTCAATAATAGCTTTGAAAACTATTTCCAAAAATCCATTCATAACTTTTAAAACAATTCACCTTTCAAACCTTTTATATATAAAAGATACACCATTAAATTCTCTTCGATTTTAGAACAACGTTTAACAATCTTTCACAAAGATTCATTTATAGCTTTCAAAACAATTTCATTTCAAACTTGAAATCCTTTCAAACAAATTAGAAATCCCTTCATTATGTGAAAGCTATTATTATTTGGAAAACAAAGGTTTTCGTTTCGGAAAAATTCTATTTCATTTATACGAGTTGAACCCTTGGGTTAAATTCAAAACAATACTTTTAAAATTGGTTTAAACCCATATAAATACATTTAAACCATAATTTCCAAACATAGAATTCAATTTCAAATCTTGAATTCAGATTTAAATCAAATTATTTAATTTCAAAACTTCATTAAGTTATTCAGAATAACTTTTATATTTAAAAACCCTTTTTCAAAAGTTTTTCATATTTAACCCAATTCCATTCCCAAAACCGTTTGGATTCGAAATTCAACTTTTAAATCATTTCAAAAATATGTGACTTAACCAATTTCCTCGTGCAATCCATATTTGTGTGTATATGGTGTAGTCCAGGGGTTTTACACAGTAGTGCAACAACATCAATCATCACAGATTCAATCATATCAATATCGATAAGCGGTATATTCCTACAACGCTTATCTTCATTCACAGATTCATAGATAAATAATACACATTCATCACAGATAAACTAAATTACATCCATCGCAGCTTGAATTAAAACCATTCATATCACAAAGCATCACACAATAGAGATAACAAACAATTCACAGCAGTTCAATTGAATACAGTCATTTATAAGGAAGTTTAATTGATTATCTGATTAATTGAAACCAGATTAATCACTAACCCAAGTTAATTAATCAATTATAAATTAATTAACTTTAAATTATTAATTGATCAATCTTAATTAATAATTAAATAAATTTTTCATTATTAAATAATTAACCCATAATTATTTAATTATTCTTTAATTAATTATCCTTAATTAATTATATAAATTAATTAACCATTAATTAATTACTTTAATTGATTAACCCTTAATTAATTATTATTTAATTAATTACAATAAGTGATTATCCTTAATCACTTAATCAACATTAACCATTAATTAATTACTTTTAATTAAGTAATTATCTTTAAGTAATTAATTACTCTTCAATCAATTAAGTAAATATCTTTTAATTATAAGTTAATGAGCCTTTAATCAAGTTAATTAATTAACCTTTAATAAATTAATTAACCTTTAATTATTAATTAATAAATATTAATTAATAAATAAAATAACCTTTAATCATTAAATAATTAACCTCTAATTATTTAATTATTCTCCAATTAATATTCTTAATTGCATTAATTAATTAACCTCACTTTCTTTTATTTAGTAATTATCTCTAAGTAATTATATTAACAAATCATTAATTACTTAAAAGATAAACCATTTTATCTTTATTAATTTCTTAAATTATCATTCGAACCTTGTTTAATAAATCTTGCAATTAATTATCATTGAAGACTTAACTTAAACCTCTAAGCTAAATTAAGAACTTAAACACTTCATCCTTTAATCATTTACTTTATCACAATATTAAATTTATTTTAGAAATAAAATAAAAAAATTCTTTCAAAACAAGGATTATATATATTAAAACATTTTTAAACTCAAAATATTTACTTCTAAAACCTTTAAACATATTCCAAACTTAATTAGATATTCATTATATAAAAACAAAAGTTAAGAAAATTGCTTTGAATTAAAACTTTTGATCTGTTTTAAAATTAAATCTTGCCATTTCAAATACTTCGGGACTAACCGGAGAACAACCCTAATACGAACCCGAGCTCCTGCGTACCCCCTTCCTCTTCGATAAAATCACGAAGTCCCTTAGTTACAACTCGAGCAATTTCCTTTCTTCCCCAAATCTCAATTATCATCAGACGTTGATGATATCGCGTGCATATGCACGAGAGGCCAGGCCACCTCTGACCAACATTGCCGCTGCCCTCAGGTCATCAACGACCGTCCAAATCCAACCGACCACCCAGATCATCAAAACACACCGTAAATCCAAATCGAACTATCCAGCCTCAACCTAGAACCCACCCATCACCATAAAATCATCACGCACCACCGCGACAAGCTACCGGAGACCACGAGATTCCGACCAAAGAAACTTCACCATCCCATGCTACTCCTTCCCCCGGCCTGGTGCAACTCGATGCAACAGCGATGACGAAATTGTCGAATCTATATCATCGAATAAAACCAGGTCAAAACCCTATTTCGACTTCGACTTGCCACTGTGACGATTTATAAATCATTCAATATTTTTCTGAGATCGCCAGATAACCTACTGCCTTCAGTCACGAGCGTGACACTCCAACACTTCCAATCACCGAGAAATTGACTTAAGTTCGATTCCCGTTCATCTTTCGAATTCACGATATTTACAAACCTAAAATTCTTAATTTTTATGTCAAAATTCCTCACCTTGTAATTCGAATCTATTTATAATATCAAAACACAAATTCAAGATACTCAATTTTTTCATTCATATTGAATTATTGCTATAATGTATTAATTTTGGAATAAACACTCGATATATTTTTTTTAACTATTTTTAAAAACAAATTTATGTTATTACAGTCATTTTTCATTAAGAAATCAAAGCCTAAAATCAATTATAGGAGGAGCAGTTGAAATTTTTTCTTGGTGGCTTCAAGCCTGTTAAACAACAAAATAGTATATATGTGCATACATACTTACACACAGACAGGTTTACAAACATGCAACATATTCGACCAGCATACATTCAATACTTGATCATATGCATCAAAATTTGCTCATCTGGAATTGAAGTTTTGAATAGAGAGGCAGAGAACAAGCTTGGATTGTTTGAAAACTGGAGATTTGCATTTTGATTCAAAGTTGAAATTGATCTTGTTTTGCTTTAATACCTTCTGGGTTTGTTTCAGGTTGCCTGAACTTTGCATTTGAACTTTAGTCCAATTTGCTTTCTGATATATTTTGATGTTGCATTTTTGAAACAGCAACCTGTTTCTAAAACTGGAAAATGGTTCTGGCTTTATTTTGATTTTTTTTTTCATTTGATCTTAGACTTTGTTTGATTGATCAACAGTTTACTTTGGTTTCCAGGCTTTCATTTCTGGTTTGAGATGCTTTGCTGGTTTGCTTTGGATCTGAGTCTTGCTTCAGATTTTGATTTTCTATTGCATGGCTTCAGGTTTTGAAACAAGTTTTTGTTGAAGTTATTTGCTTTTGAACTTTCTGGTTTCCAGATTTTAAAAAATTGAAAATAGATTTTGATTTTTTGAACTGAAGTATTATTTTCAGGTTTGTGTTTTGCTTTTGTTTTAACTTTTCTTTCCTGGTTTCAGATTTGAGAATTTTTTTTATTGAGAAAGTTTGCTTTCTTTTTAATTCATATTTGTAAAATTTAATTTCAAAGGAAGAAATGAAGTTGCCACTTGTATATTGTGTTGACACTTGTTCTGCTCATGATATTATAAATTACAATTGTCAAAACACTAACTTTTATGTTTATATCCCTAATTTACATTATTTTGTAATTTTTATTTTAAACCTTGTGTTAGTATAAATTATATATCATGTTCTTATAAATATAAATATGTTTTTATGTTTTTTTATACAAACTTAGTTCAAGAAAATTAATGTTTAACCCCTTGCTTAATTTAATTTATAAATTTTATTTTAAACCCTTTTCATTTTAAATTTTGTGAATCAATTCATCCCTTATGTTTTGTAACTTAAGATATGTATTATGTTTTTAAATTTATAAATATACAACTATATTTATTCATTCTAAAAGAAAATGTATTTTAAACCTTTTTATCAATTCTTATAAATATTTATATGTGTATATATATAAATTAAAGAATTGATTTTAAAATAAATCAGACATAAATAAATAAATATGTAATATATATTTGAATTTTAACTCTCTATATAGCTTTTAGAAATTTATTATATTAAATTTTAGTCATAACTTCTAAATAAAAATGCCTATTTATATTTCAATATATTTATATTTAAATTTCAAATCTAAATTCCTTTAGAAAATCATTATATTAATTTCAAGATATAACTTCCAAATCACAATAGATATATACAAATATATATTAGAAAACAATCATTTTATTTATTTTAAAATATAGAGTTTTAAATCCAATTTTATTTCCAATATATTAATTAAATTTCAAAATCACATTTCATTAATCATGGAATTTTTTTCCAATTAATTTATCATTTAACCAAAAACTAAAATTAGTTACCAATAAATTTCATAATTTAATTCCAAAAATTGAATTTATTCTCAAATTAATTCGGACTAAAATCCGGGATTGTTACACCTAAGTTGAAGATAAAGAGAAGCAGAAACAAGCCCCACTTTTTGATGCTAGGCCTACTATATTTGTAGGTGAAGGCTACCACCAATGTTTCTAAAATTTTGGCTATAGGACCTTTCTATCCATATAGGCCCACCATAGGGGTCGCTAGGCTCAACTCCCAATAAGAAGGAATTGGTACCGATCCATTCATTGGGTGGTTTTTGGGTAGTGATTCCTATAGTGGCTTACATATATAAAAATATGTTTAACCTCCAATTTTCATGTCATTTGGATCAACAGAGCTCGAGTTATTGATTGTTGAATGCAAGAATACACTTGGACATCGATGTATGTCGAACCATATTCAATGAAGTTTGTCGATCCATATCTATCAATAAAGCATGTCACAAGCCGATCCCTCCTTTACGAGCTAAAATATGTCAATCCCTCTATGTTGAGCATGCCAGTCCTACCTTTATGAAGTACACCAATCCCTCCTCCATGAAGCAAGCCGATCCCTCCTTTTTATAATGAAGTAGACCGAACCCTCTATAGCACCCAACCAATGTCGATCCCTTCCAAGTTCCTAAGCGATTGAAGTAAACCGTTCCCTCTTAGATGTAGCACGCCGACCCCTCTGAATTGAAGCCGATCCCACCTTGACTTATGTGATCGATCCATATATATTTATATGTTTTGTCACAGATGAATTCATCGATCGCTTACCTTGTACAATACTACTAATCTCTCAAGCCTTTTCGAACTCTCTCAAGGAGCACATCCATACCGATCCCTTCCAATTTTCCATATTATGCTAAACCCTTCCATCCGTTGAACCATACTCCATACTTTGAAAATTCTATCTTGCATATCTTTGAACACCATTCAATCACAACTTCATGTAATCGTCTGTACCTGATTTTTGGGCCCTATAATCATCGCTCTATACTCATCGACCTTGATAATCATGAAGTCTATTGGGTTAAATCCGTTCGTATACTGCCTTTGCAGGTTAATAGCATGCATAAACATCAAGGATAAAATATCCATAGATTGTACTTCACTAATATACTAAGACATTTTATAAAGCTTCATGAATTAAAGTTAAACTATGTTCATTCACAACAAAACATCAATGTAATAACAACCATCAAAATAAGTGCATAGAAATTCACAATCATATATGCAAGCGAAAGACAAACACTTCGTAATTCAATAATCATCGACGTGTACTTCGCATATAATTAATTAAGATCTTCGCCAGTCGACTATAAGATAAGCACTTCGCAAGTCACCACAAGGGATGAGCACTTCGCAGGTCATAACTAACTGCTAGCCTAATAGACAAGCACTTCGCAAGTCAATACAAGAGACATGCACTTCACGTGCCAACACAAGAGCTGGGTACTTCACAAGTCATAACTCGTTCGTAAACGACTATCCCAAGGTGGGCCTGAAATCCCATTTAATCCATCTAAAATAGCTCACCCAAAGGATGAGTATTAAAACTCGACAAAATAAGTTTTATGTACTTCCTAGTAGTCATCATTCGATAACGACCGTGTATCCCATACCACATAGGTTTGCTTGAATGTTTAACATAATTTAGTAAACTCTACTCGATAAGTGTAATATACTTTCAATTAGTAACTAAATGAGTATCATGTAGTGTCCCATTCCACTTAATGATACTTAAATAATTACTAAGCGATGGTAAATTCCCACTTGTGCAAATAAATGTTCATTCGAACAAGTCCAAGAACTAACCGATGAAGTAAACTCAAGCATTTCATATTACTTGGTTTATTTAGACCGTTAAATTTAATTTCTCATTCAAGTGAGATAGTGTATTTGTATAGGAAAGTAGTTTGGAAGACCTTTTTAAAAGATTTGCTTTGGAAAAGGATAATAACAACGTGAAATCAATTTTATACATAATAATAATAAAAAATTTATATGATACTTATTTGAAATATATATTTGAAACCAAATCAGTAAGATCGTATGATTTGAAAATAATAATTTCAAAAGTATTTTTATAAACCATTGTAGACACTATAAATATATTCATGTTGTACACAAGAATTTTAAACCATAATTCATCACAAGCGAAACCCAATATTTGGATCAAAGTATATGCAATGGATAGCATTTGGAAATGTCAAGAACATCAAAACAATACAAGAAAGATTGGAGAAAGAAGTGCAAGCAAAAAGGAAACTCAAATGGATAGGAATGTAGCTGTAGAGAGCACATAGTGCTATAGGTACCAGGTTAGCCGAATGATCCCATAGGTTTAGTCGACTAGACGTATTTCCTGGAGCTATAAGCTCCAAGTCTTCTTGTTTAGTCGACTGAATGTGAAATCCTGAGCTGTACGCTCTAGATTTCTGCTTAATTTCGATGGCCATAGGAAATTCCGATGATGAGCATAATTCTGGCAATATTATATGATAAATAACAAACAATTACTTATATGCAATACCATACAGAAGTAAGCTATAGTGATTTCTAATTATTTCAAACAAGAACAACAAGAAATTTTATTGAATTTAACCGAAATTTTCCATTTTTGGCAATTCCAAACATATAACTATCAAAATCTGAGATTAGCAAGCATCCGAAACTAAACTTATGGATATATTTTGTGAGGTTTTACTCTCCTTTCTTCCTTTATTTAGGTAGAAAAACGATAATAGCAGCTTATTAGTGCCTCATCTAGAAACCCTAGAAGTGATTATTCAAAATAACAAGAGAAACTCAATTCACTACTGTAAATTTGAAACAATTCTTTAAAAAAGTGAATAAGTTTTAGATTCCTTTACCTGAATTTAATTGCTTTCAAATGATTGAACTTGTAAGAAGCTAGATTTAATTAGGAGGATTGGGACTTTAGGTTTATAAAAGGGTAAAGATATAGAGTTTTGTTTAACTGTAACAAAATATGAAATGAAAGCAATGTACAAAACTCAATATGTGAGAAATTTTCTCATCTCCTATTTGTTTCATATGTTTTGGGCTATAAGGATTAAATTACAACCTAAAATGAGTTAAATGTTTATTTCATTTATTCCTACTAATGAATGGCTTTATTAAACAATTAACTAAATGTTTAAACCATATATCAAAGTGAATCAAAATAAACATCTCGAATGCTTTTAAATTATGAATCTATTTACTTTAAATAGGAGTTTATTAATTCCAAATCTTCTTTTAATAACAAAATAAAAGATATGGAATAAATTAAAGTTTTCTTTTCAACTCTACTTCTAAATTCCTTTAACATCAAACTTTAAAGTATTTAACTATCTTCTCCAAAATAATGCAAGTTCTTTATTTTTATTATAACATGGATTTATTAGTAAACTCAGCAAGGTTCACTTCATATATTAATTTTCCTATGTCATCTAGATTTAGAATTCACATTCTAAAGAATCCATTGTCTTTTATAAAAATCAAATTTCACATTTAAATTTACAATTTAAATCATTATTTTATTTTTATTTAAACAATTAAAAATTCAGGGTTGTCACAGACTCCCCCTTTAAGAAATTGCGTTCTCATATTTTTTTATTAGAGAAAGTCTATAATGTTTTTATTAATATTTTAGTAATATTCTTTAACTAAACTTAAAGTTCAAACATTACACAATCGTATAAAAATCATCCTAGTACATAATCAACCATGCTATTGTAATAAACATTATGTATTCCATCAAAATTTGCTATCAACATCCAAAATGATGTCAAAAAATGTTCCGTAAATTCCCTTTTTCATTATTAAATTAATAAAATAAAATGCCTGTTTAGCTTATGAATTGTGAACTTCAATTTCCTAAATTGAAAATCTTCCAATTTTAGGTCTTCCTTACATATTAGTGATTATCTCATAGCATTTAACGTAATTTGGAAAAACTTAGAAAACAATAATTCTTTCTACTCCAAAAAGATTCACTAAGAATGTATTTAGCCATCAAAAGATATGGCATTTTACTTTAGCGCTTTTTAAACAAAATTTTCAACAAAATATTTTTATTTGGAACTTTTTAATTAGTCCCAAATTAAATTTAAGAATACAAGTCCTCTTAATTAAAATTCTTAAACTAAATTGTATACTTCAAAATCTCTTTTCCAGAAAGCCAAAGGTTATGAAATTAAATTTTCATTAATAGCTTCTTATAAAGAAATAAAAGAGTACACAAGGAAAAATGATTCATATAAAATTAGTTGTTCTTAATAAAACGATTATAGGAAATTGTCATATTATTCAAATTCACTTTAATTTCCATCTCAAGCTAATTTATCCATGTTTCCAATGCATGCTTTAAGCATCATAATATATTCTAAAATTTCCCCTTAAATTATTTTTAATTAACTAAAGCATTTCATTCAAATCATTAAAACATTGATAGACCCTTATTTGTTGCGTTATAAAATAATATACACTTATATAAATAAAAATAAGAGGATAACCAAAGTATTTTGGTTGCTAATAACAAATGAGTTATGTAAGTATGATTTCAAGATATAAATATTTTAATGTAAGATTGTAACGCCGCACCTTTATAACCATATTATCCAAGAATATTACAAATAATTTTGTCAAGTACTACGGAGAATAAGGCTGGATATGAGTAATGTAACAACCATGGATTTTGGTCATATAATTTTGAATATTTAATTTATTTTAATTCTTAAAATATTGGTTTAAAAGCTTTAAAACTTGAATTAAATTATAAAGATTATTCAAAATCTTTGAATTGTGAATAAATACTTGAATAGCGATTTAAATATCTAGATTTTTAAATGAATATTCATTTAATCTGTTTAATGGACTTATTTAACTCCTTTAAAAAATATAAATGCCATCAGTAAATTCAAATCTGTAAATTTATTTACAGTCATAATTGGTTCAAATGAATAAGCAGTAAATTTATTCTTACTTTTATGACTCAATTTTTGTTGACGGATTTTTAATCTATTTTATTAGATTTTTTCTCATAATTTTTGCTTTGGGAAATATTTAAATTGTCGTTCGACGATTTTTTGGCAAACAATAGTGTTTTTGTGATTTTACAGAATTCAATAACTAGCGTATATTATTATAGTTTTGGGGTCGCGTCGTTGTTCTGAGCGCGTCCATATTTTTAGTTTGTCAACTCGGGGTTCGTATGAGAACAGGACTTTGTGTAGTGTTGCATTGGAATTTTAATGTAAAGAAAACATCAATACACACACGTACAATACACAGACAGCATGCAAACATGTTATTGTCCACTATCGCCTCTTCTACTTGTTCCAAGTAAACAAAACCATACCATTGTTTGCCCAGTAAATAAAAAGAAAGCATGGTCGTATCTTATTGAAAATCAAAATCTAATTTTCCCTTAAGCTAAAAATCACAAAAAAATATACATTTGAAATTGTGAAAGCTAGATCTTCGATTGGGTATGCATATTATTGGTTGCGACCGAGTTTGGGTTGTTCGACATTAGTCAGTCGATGCTAGGGTTCGGGATAACCATGGATTTAGGAAATGATAACCGTTGGCGCTTGTTTCATTAATCTTCGCTTGCCGAAGAGCATCATTGGACATCAGCTACTTGTGCGTCTGTTTGGAGTCTGTTTGGAGTCAACTACTGGCAAGCGATAATAGGGTAGATGTCGGGTCTGAGCGGGTGGTCCTAACTCTTTTGAACGGAGCTTAAGGAAATTTGTCGGCATTGTGAATTTGGAGTCCTATTGCCTATCCAGTTTATGTTGATTATCGTAGTCAGATGCCTCCGGCGTGGGGTGTTCATTGGTGACATCGGCTTGCTATCTCTACATTGGTCGTGTAGAATCAACCTTTCAACTCAAATGTCTCGTCGGCTTTGGCGGTAGAGTATCATCCTATTCTGTTGACTTTACTTACAAGTTTAGGGTCCTTTCGTGCCTAGTGTGGTCGACGACTCTCATCCTTGCTTTAGAATTAGTTGCAGACTATTAATTGATTTTTATTTATAATTTTACAATTGATATATGTTAGTGTCATCCCACGTGTCCTCGGGATTGATTTATTACATAAATATATCAAGCTATTTGTGTTAAAATTGATTTTGACATGAAGTAATTACATTCAGAAGGTTAGTAATCGAATTACTTCTGTTTTGAGAGGTCCTCATCGTTCAAAGTTATTCCCAATTACTAAGGTTTAGAGAGTAATTTAGGGGATGTGGCAGTCCAAAAATACTCATCACATCCTCCAGAGACCCTCTAGCGACGATGTCAAAAGTCAGCCGGGAGCGCTCATTATTTGTCTGGGTTTTCTCCCAGTATAGTGCACTCGGTTTCTTCTCACAATATGTTGGCTTGTATCATGAATAGGTTTTAAACTTGTGAACTTGAGGTCATGATTCCAATGTGGCATTACCAAGCTGAGTGGTAGTGTATGTGTATAATCAAGGGGTGAGGTGGTGCTATGCCCCCCAAGTATTTTTTTTATCGAATTTAGCTTATCTTACAAAGGTTAGTCATATCTTTTCCCTGAGTGTTTATCAGGTTCTGTAATTGTGCTCAGCTTTGGGAGAATCCTTACGATTTCTTAAGCGAAATTGGCTGGAAGGGATACTCCCATTCTTTTGGCAAAGTTGGATTGATGCTTTGATATCTCTGACAGAGTTTAGTCGATGCTTCGTTTCCTCTAGTGGAGTAGAAGCGAAGGAATATCCTGCTGTGATTGGCAGAGTGGAATTCATATTCCTACTATCTGTATGTAATGCCACAAGACTAAAAGAATTGTTAGAAGTTTCTAGTTTAAGTACAACAAAGTATATTCTCCGTCAAGAGAGTCCTTAAAAACTTAAGATTCGTGGCACGTAAGTTACTCGCCATGATTGTGGATTTTGGTATCATATGGTTTGTCAGCCTAACTTATGCTCTAAGGGAGTGCAACTTTTACGACTGTCGTACTAAATATTTAGTGCTAGGATTCGCATACAGTAACTACCCCGGCCATTTTGGCCTGTGTCGTGAGTATTATTCGATTTACTATGGCCTGGCTTGCATGGGCATCGATCGTCAACTACAAACTATGCCTGGCGGCAGTCATGCCTTGATTGTGGAATTTATTATTTGTTCGCAGTTGCCAGCGAGCCGTACGCAAATGATAAATTTCCTAGGCTATAATCGTGCCTAATCCATGGCTTATAGTCGGTTTATCATTGCTGGCTAGAGGGCCAATCGTCAATAGTGAATTACCCAGGCTATTTTCATGCCCTTAGTCATAGTTATTTTGCTTTCACTGCTGCTGGTGAGTGCATGCGATTGATCGCAATAGGAAAAAAAATATAAGACAAACAATCGAGCAAAAGATCAATTTTTACACCGGTTTGGCCAGAATATGCCTACGCCCATTGTCTTTCATTTATTGTTTCAGGTGATATACCCTTTTTACAAGCTGAGAGAAGTAATTGCGGAGATGCTGGAGATTCCTTCCTTTCCTAAACACCTTTTTCGTCAACTGTCGACGGAATGTAAGCTCCATTGTGGAGATGCTTATGAACAATGAATAATCCTTTCCAAACTGGATCTAGTGCGCTGGGATGGGGAACGACTTGCTTGAGAATAATATATCCCTCCTGTAACTCTTAGGGCGTCACCATAGATTTGTATTGCTTTGCCACTTTCCGTCTATGTGCGACGGTCTTGAGAGAGGGGTGATTCCTTCTCTCCACAACATGTCTGGCCCGTATGCTTAGAGAAAATAGAGTATGTCTTACTGCTATTTTGTGGGAGGCTTAGTAAGCCCGCAATGCCGTGGGTAGTTCGTCAGACCACACTCCTTTGGATTTATTTAGTTTTTTCTTAATTAGCCGTTTCAAGACTTTGTTGACAGATTCAACCTACTCATTGGCTTGGGGTATCTCCAGTTATGAGTCAATCCATGCTAGGCTTCGAATGCATTTATTATTAGAGTTACTCAAGCTAGATTTGTGCATGTTTGCCCGAATGGTATGTCATTGCCGGAGAAAGGGGTGGTCGTCAGCAGTGAACTGCCCAGGTTAGTGCTCTTAGTCATGGCCATCTTATTTTCCCTGCTGCTAACACATGCTTTTGATCAGGTTGTGTAGTATGCCTGGTTTAAGATGTTCTCTTGGATAGGAATTCTCGCTTGGTATTTTTGTAAGATTTTGTGGAACCTAGGAGACGATGGCATTGTCCTGAAATGACAACAACCGAGTTAGATAAAAACAAAAGAAAAGGTTTCTTATGGTACTTCCTTTGCAGGACCATCTGATGTCATGCATATGACATGTTTATGCGAGCATATTGTGTGATCAGAGAGTTCCTCATAAGGGTTTTCTACAAGTACTCTATTCGATAATAGGGGTTTTACTAGGCCAAGATTGCTAAGATTCTTGTTTGGCGTTTTAGTGCTACCTCACAGTAGTCATTAGTCTAGTCATTTTATCAGGTTGACTCTGGCTGGCTTGGTGGATTTATAGTAAATGTCCCCAGTATGCATCATGCTACCCTTAGTTCTTAATCAATTTGAATTGTGTTTTTTGATTAATTGATCATGATGGAGTGATGAAGCTAGTATCTTAATTGGTGACTGCAATGTCCTAGTGGTTTATTATATATATTGTTGATTCGGGTTGAATTGTGACATGATAAGTAGTGGTGGCTCGAGATATCTCTTGCCTTTTTGTTGTGGGCCAAATATGTCGGAATTGTTGGAGCTCGGTCTTTCAAAGCCTTTCTGTATAAACTATTATGTTATCCAAGTTCTTGACAGATGTCGTTTCCATCACGTCCTCTTCCTTACCCTTTGAGGTAATACCATACTCAAATGGATGGCTTCTCTTTGATCATTGATCATTCGGTCTTTGAAGGCAGAGAGTTGTATCTCTTACATTTTGCTATAGAATTTGTACTGCAAGCTATGCTAGCTTCCCAGGATGACCATCTATCTGAACTCTTGACAGTAATTTTTTCTCATCTTTATGTGCCTTGCTGACCCAATAGAGAGGTCATGCATATTTGTACGGGCTAGTTTGATTTTTTGTCTTTACTTCATGTAGTGTGTGATTACCCTCAGGTCGATCAGCATATCTAGCAGATTTACGAATCATTCCTTCACCTTTCTCCAAGGATGGTAGGGCCTTGCAATAGCTTAAGGTTGATTATAATGAAAGAAAAGTTATTATATAGTACCTTCTTTGTGCCCCCCGCTTATTAGCAAGTGTGGAGATCTTGGCAAGTGCCTAGGGGCCGGGTTAGCCCTTTTTAAAGTTTTGTACTAGGCACTCAATTTTTTTTTGTTTTCTTGGAGGGTGGACTAATAACTCTTGTTCTTATCTCCTTCTCTACTCATATTTGTTGAACATGTCCCTAAGTAAGGAGAACTATATTATTTGGGTCCTGTCTAGTATGCGTTTGATTGGTGATGCCTTCGGCATGATGAGCGTGATGAAGTGTCGAGCTTGACATATCTAGACTTTGAGTATCAATCACCATGACTCCGTCTTCAAGTTGTTATATATCGATCATGAGTGGGATCTCGATTGTATTATTTTGATTAGATGTTGGATGGATGAGGGTTGTGCTTGGGGTTCATATGGTTAGGAGGAATGCCCCATATGTTCCCTAGACTAGGTCCTTCCTTGTAATGTTAAGATTGAATACTTTTATTTATCTTAAGCGTGTCAAGAGTTTATCGACCAAAGTTATATATTAAGCAACGAAGTGTTTACTGATTTAAACCACAACTATTTTGAAGTTATGTCCAATAATTTTAGCACGGATGGGTTGTTAGTCTAATCTTCCATCCTTCCACTTCTAGATTAGGTGTACTAATAGCAGTTATATTCTTTGTAGCAGAGTTCCTTCGCTTAGGAGACATGTTGGAAAGTTGTTTTTCTGTGCTTTCTTGAAGAGCCTGTAATTTTCAAGGAACAATAATTAAAGTTTCAGAAAGAAAGAGGAGGTTTTGTAGTTTCGAAGGATCGATAGCCTAACTCTTAAAAGAAAGCGAGAATCTCTAAAAATGAAATAGAGTTTCTCAAAACAGCGATCTCGGATCTGGAAAGAGGATAATGTTTCCTTGGGTGATGGAAATAATGATCTGATCAGTAATGGTAAAGTGAGTTTGAATAACTTCAGACTTGAAAAGCGAACACAATTAAGAATGTTTTAGATTTGAAGGGGAAAGAGATATGGTTTCTTATTTCCAAGACATAGTGATTGCAGATGCGGATAACAGACAAGAATTTTCTCAAAGTGACTTTTCTTAGATAAGAGAAGGGAAATGGAGCTCCTTATTTCAAGGATATTGGTTGTAGGTCAGAAAAGAGAGGAGGATTTTCTTATGTTAGAGAAATAAGGATCTGGATCTGAAGTGGAACCAGAGTTTCTTATGTCAAGGAAATACTTTTGGAAGAAAAGTGAATAAGATGTACAATGATTTTGAAAAATGAACAAAAGTTTCTTTTGGTAAAAAAAAAACTTTTTGAAATGATAAAAAGGAGATGTGACGATTTCTGATCTAAGAAATGTAAATGTTTACCTTTTTGGTAAAGAAACTGTATTCGCACGTATAAAATAAGAGAAAAAAGTTAGAATGATTTTAGATATATGAAATAAATTAACGTTTCTTTTTTATTAAGAAACCATGTTTGTAGAGAGAAAAAATAGAATTATTTTAGATCATAAGAAATAGATAAATGTTTCTATTTTCTTAAGAAACAATGTATGTAGATATATGAAATAAGAGGGAAAAAAGAATGATTTCAGATCTTAAGAAATAAATAAAAGTTTCTTTTTTCTTAAGAAATAGTGTTTGTAGATCTGAAATAAGAGAAAAAAGTTGGAATGATTTCAGATCTTAAGAAATAAATAAATGTTTCTTTTTTGTTAAGGAGAAAGTGTTTGTAGATCTAAAATAATAGAAAGGTTGGAATGATTTCAGATCTTAAAGAAGAAATAAATGTTCCTCTTTTCTTAAGAAACAGTGTTTATAAATCAAAAATAAGAGAAAAAAGATAATTTTTCGGACCTATGAAATAAATAAATATTTCTTTTTTGAATGAAATTGTTGCAATAGATCTAAACCGCTAGAAATACTAATATAACATTGGGTTGCATAGTCCCACATTGTGAAATAATTTCAACCCCTTGCTCCAAGGCATGTATATAAAGTAGGTTATGTAATATGAATTGTGTGCTTCCTTTCAATGTGATTAGTTGGTGTAGTTGGATTTATTAACTTGGAAGGATAAATTCCAATAATCTAACTATTCCTTTAGTTGGTTGTACCATTTCTATTGCTGATCTTGATGTTTTTGTCCATCATGTTGTTGGATTTATCGGCTTGGAAGGTTAAATTTCAACAATTGGATGTCAGAGTATTTCTACGCATCAGTATCACTAGATTTATCAACTTGTAAGGATATCTCCTAACAATATGATGTTAGAGCATCAGGGTTGGCATGTAGAAAGGTGTTGGAAATAATGAAATATTTCACCATATCTATTTCTAATCTTGATGTTTCTATCTATCAGTGTCGTTGGATTTATCAACTTGGAAGGATAAATTTCAACAATCTAATGTTAGAGTTTTTCTATGCATCACTGTCGCTAGATTTATCAAATTAGAAGGATAGATTCTAACAATCTGATGTCAGAGCATTAAGGTTGGTGTAAAAAATGGTGTATGGAAGGTATGAAAGGAGAAGGATGGTTTCTTTTTTTATAGAAACGCCAATTTAGACCTAAAAGAGAGATCGTTTCCTTTTCTCATAGAAACAATCATTTCAGATCTTGAACAATAAAAAGATAGCTTTTTTAAAACAATGAATTTGATCTGGAAAAGAAAACGAGGTTGATTTTTTTCTCACAGAAACAATTATTTCAGATCTTGAATAGGAAAAAGATAGTTTCTTTTAAAATGATTTAGATTTGAAAAGACGGAGATTGTTTCTTTTTCTCATTGAAACAATTATTTCACATCTTGAACAATAAAGAGATAACTTTTGTCTTTTTAGAACAATGATTGTAGATTTGAAAATTTGAAAGATTAAAAGATTGATACTATATTCTTTTTCTAATAAAGATGATTCAAAGAGAGCTAAAGAAGGAAAAGAATGTTTTTTTAATGAAAATGGTGATGGTAAATCTGAAAGGAGAAACATTTTTCAGATATGCAAAGATTAGGAAGAGAGTTTCGCATGACAAGAAATGATAATCTCTAGTATAAAGACTAGAAGCAATAGCGTTTCTAATTTAAGAGAAACAGTAGTATAAGGCTTAAAAAGATGAACGTCAAACTCCAAAAGAGAGCACTTTAAAGTTTCAAATTAAAAAAGAAAAATAAGAAAGAGAGAATTTTCCTTTGAAAAAGGAAGTTCATTTCTCAGTGAAAATACCAAAAATGTTTGCACAAAAAATGCGCAAACACTTCCAAGTCATAGTTGTAGAGCTACGAATACGGTTTTCAGTATAGAGCATTGTTTGATGAATTTTTGTGACGACCTGACTTTTTCTCCGCAGAAAGTCGTATCATCTTTAAGAAAGAAAGGGATAGAAAAGAGAAAAGAAAGAAGAGAAAGAAGAAACAACACCAGAATCTCAACAGCGAAACGAATAAATTATATTAATAACATAAATATTACATAATATACAACATTTATCATAGTTACACAGCGTACACAACACATACTAGACAGTTATAAACACCTGTCTAGTTGTTACAACTCAATACAACTCAACAAAGAGATACCAACACAAAGAACACACAGCGGAAACTATATATCTACGACGCAGAAGCCTCCTTCTCCATTGCTCCTCCACAATTCGTCAAAGCTAACCCGAATCCCTTGGCTACTCATAAAAATTTGAGTACCCAAGAGTTTAAGAAATAGAAGATAAACTTCGGGTCAGACATGGGTCTGGTGTGAGTAACAGGTTAAAGTTGCTTAACTTTAAAAAAATCTTTGAAAAGAAAAGGTATCGCGTAAGACTTCCCACACATAAACATGGAAAAGTTTTTACCTTACACTAACCAAAACATTTGATAGGAAATCCGGTGATATTATAATAGTGTCTAGGGTTTTCGAGTAAAATACAGAAATAGCTGGAATGCTTACCTCTCACGTTCCAATATAGTTGGGCACATCTAAAATGTACGGCACTTATTGGAGATTGGATTCCATACAATGGCAGGGCTACTGGGGTACCGCCCGTCACAGTATGTGGCCTAGATCACCGTACCGAGGAGCCACCCTAACTCCCCTGCAACACAAGGCTGGAACCATCCCTTACTGGACAGTCCCGAACAAGACAACCCCGGCAGTTGTTGCAATCAACTGCCCCACACAGCCGAATATAAAAGGACTTCTAGACAGGGGTAAATCTCGTCCTACTTGGGCATGACCCACTTAACCTTGCTGCACCTTCCCTATTTTAGCCATTCCCGGTTGATGAGGCTAGCGGCTACGATTACCTTTAGAGAACACATCTCTTAGAATGCTCATCATCCACCTGACGATGTTCTGAAATCATTCAATCCATACAAGTCCGTTCCAGGTTCGAACGAAACCGAAGGCATCATCTCGTTACACTCATTTTGGAATCACCCTCAGAGTTAACGACGATAACCCTTGCACTCTGAATCTTCATCTTCACTTGAGATTTACGACCCATCGTTAATTTGGATCGATGTGGTTTTCGAATATCCAAATATGGAAACCTGATCCCGGTCTCATCGAAATCCAAAACGCCATCTTTTAGGTCCAAGTTATTTTAAAGTTTTAAAAAAATTCAATTCTATTATCTATATACACACAGATAGACAATTCACATATCACAATAGATAATCAACATTATCATCATAAACAGATAATCCATATTATCATCATAAACAGATAATTCATATTATCAACTCAAATGCAACCAAAGCATCCATATCACACAACATCACTTATCTCATATCTGAGATCTCAACTATTCAGGGCAATCAATATCAATCAACATTCATAAGCAATGGCTTATTAATCACCATCCTATAGTTAACTTAAAATGAATTAAATTAATTACTTCTACCCTAATTAATGTAAAATAAATTAAATTAATTACTTAATCCATATAAATCTTGCTTACATATCCAATAATTAATTAAAAATAAATGAATTAATTACCCTTAAATAAATCACGTTAATTAATCACCCTTGATTAATTATCCTTTAATTACATTCAAGTAATTAACCTCTAATTAATTTCACAAATTAATTATTCTAAACCAAATTCAGTAATTAACCTGTAATTACTTCATTAATTAATTAACTACAATTAATTACATTAATCCTTAATTAATTACATTAATTAATTCCTTCATTGATTAATTGTTCTTATTAATCAATCCTTAATTACATCATTAATCATATAAATTGATGATCCCTAATTATTTTATTTATATTTACTGTATTTAAATTAATTACATTAAGTAATTAATCATCAATTAAACCATATTGATTAATCACTCTTGATTAATTACATTCATTAATTAACTACCTTTAATTACTTCATTAGATAAATTAATTACTCTCTAATTAATTATCTTTAATATTTAATTAATTATATTTATTAATCACCCTAGATTAATCACATTAAGTAATTACTTATCCTTAATTAATTACATCTCTTAATTATCTCCAAATAACTTTATTAATCAACTCTAAATTAATAACACTAAGTAATTAATTATTAATTACTTCCTCTTAGTAATTATTCTGCATACTAATTACATATTAATTACACAAAGTAATTAATTTCCAAAACTCATTCATTACCCAATTATCCTTTAATTTAATTACATCCAGTAATTATCTTCTTAATTACTTCACTAAGTAATTATTCTTTATTAATTACATTGAGTAATTATTTCCTAAATTATCTAGTGATTATTTTAAATTAGTTAAACTTAATTAATTAATCCTAACTTAATCAAAATAAACTTAATTAATTACAATTAGTAATTGATTTCTTAATTACTTCCAACTAAGTAATTACTTAAACAATTCACAAATGATTATCTTTAAATTAATTTATCTAATTAATCACATTAATTAATCATTGAATAATCCTAAGTTAATGACCTTCATTAACCATTAACAAATCTATAATTACTTCTCTAAAGTAATTATCTAAGATTAATTATTATTAATTACAAATTGAATTATCTATAAAACCCATTAATTAATCTCAAATTATTTAATTAATCAAGTGTTAATCTATAACTTAATTAATTGTTAATTACTTGATTAATAAATTTCAAATCATTAATTTAAAATCATATCTTATCTAATTAATGATTTCTTAATTACAAATCAAATAATTTTAATTAACTTACTTAATCATTAAATTAATTTAAATTAAACCCTTAATTACTTGATTAATTAACCAGCCATTAATCTATTAAATTAATTAATTACAAATCTTAAGTACCTTAATCATTTTAATGAATTATAAATCATTAAATCCTAATTAATTTTAAGATAAACCTTAATCTTATTCATGATTTAATTATCATTATTAAAGTATTTTAAAAAACAATTTTCTTTTAAATTTCTATTAAATTCCATTTTAAATTCAAGATTTAAAATGAAAACAATTTTTAACTTTAACAAAACTTTTAGAACAATTCAAAAACCTTTGTATTACATGTTAAAGAATTACTTATTTTATAAAAGAAATTTATAAGAAATTTAAACCAAATTCATTTTCAACTTCAAACCATATTTAAAACATTCAAAGTTTATTTTAAAACTTTTAAGTCCAAAGTCTTTATTTACTTCAAACTAGAATTCAAATCAAGCTTTGAATTCAGATTCAAACTTAAACTTAAAATCCTGTTTAGATCTTATATTTCAGATTTTAAAAACATGTTATAAAATACTTTAACATTCAAACTTAATTACAACATTTGAATTTATAAGCTTTATTTTCTTTTCAAAACCTAAGATTCAAATTCAATTTGAATTCATATTTTTAAATTCAGATTTAAACTTAAATTTAAAATCTTGTTTAAATCTTATTTTCAGATTTTAAAAACATATTATAAAATACTTTAACGTTTTAAAGTGGTTAAAACATTTCATTTTTATAAAATTTATTTATTTTAAAAAAGTAGAATTCAAACTCATTTGAATTCAGATTTAAACTTATTTTAAAACTTTTTATTACAACATGCTCTGCGTCTTTATTTTTAAATTTAGTTTAAATTTCAAAACAGAAAAACTGTCGGGTTTCTAAAACAACACCTGAAACTAAACTTACCCGAGCCCATTCATATTTACTCCGAGTCCTACCCTAAATTCCTTCGAGTAAATACTCGAATTACTCGAGTGAAACGTGAGAACATCTGCACCAATACTAACCCACTTCACCAGAAAAATAAAAGCGCACGGTGCACGTGCACCGTGACGCTGATCAACTCCGGCCATTCACCATGGCTTCATCTCATCGGCAACCACCCACTCATCGTCCCACGATTATTAGAACTTCACCATCCACCTGAAATCAAAATTGAGACTCCACAACCCAAACCTGGAACACAGAACCTCCCTCAAACCCAAACCTATCAACGCCACAACCTCTATCCTCCGGCCACCATAAACGTTGCAGCTTCGACCATGTCCTTGTCATCGACCCAGCTACCAACTCTCAAAGCCCCATCTCACTCGTTCAATCCTAGAGACCGAAATGATCAACTTTCCTAACTTGATTAAAACTAGGGTTAAAATCAAAAATTGGCCGCCGCAGCCACCACAACTCATAGGTCATCATCCTAACAATTTTGCTTATCCCTTCGATCTTTGTTCTACCTTCAAAAAGAACTCTGACACTTCAGATCAACTGGATCGCCAGAGGCCACCCAGAACTTCTAAATTGAACAAACAGGAACTGCTCATTCACTACTTAACTAAAAATCATAATTTCATTCTTAAAATTCATGTCTAGGGTTAAGGATTTAGTTTATGTTCCTAAATTGATGAATTAACATGTTTGAATTTTCACATATATCAATCTTGCTCTGTTGTTTTGTACCCAATGCCATTACAAGTATATTTTGACTTAAGTAGAAATTTTAAATTATAATCTATGATGGAACAATCTGATTTTGTTTAAGTCTCAAATCCAAACCTAAATTAAATCAAGAGATAATGATTTTAAATCAGACAGAAGCTTGAAAATTAAAGATACATGAAGGCTACAGGAAACAAACATGTACACTTTCTACCCACATAAACAGATAATTCATTTATATAAAATCACACAAAACATACTCATTGTCTAGAATTAACATGCGACAGATGATATATGCTTAATTTTAAAAGGTGATGTTACTCACCAGTTATTCAAAAGAACAGATCACTCCATACTTTAAAACTTGGAGTTGCCTGCGTTTGTCTTTTGATTTTAAAGCTGCAGTTGTATGCTAATAAAACTGAAATGCTTTTTTGCTTCCTATCCAAAACTACATGCATGTAGGCTTGAAAATGCTGGCATGGTGATGATTTTCCAGAGGAAGAAATGCAGGGTTGATTTCTTTGGGTTTTGAAAATGCAGACATTTGATTTTTGCAGGAATTTATTTCAGGTTTGATAGAAAATGCAGGTTTGAATTTGAAAATCTTGTTACAGGCTCTTGATTTGAATTATAATTTGAGGAGTGAAATTTCAGATTTGGAGAGTGATGTTTTCAGTTTTTTTTGTGATTTATTATTTTTGGTTTGAGGAGATGATTTTCAGATATGTTTTTTTGAGGTGGCTTTGAGTTTTTCTCTTTTAAGATTTTCTTAAGTTTTTCTTAGCTTAGAATAAAAGATAGGAAAAAGAGAGTGAAGGAGAAGAAAACATGGTTTATAAAGGCTGAAATTAATTATAACAAAATAATAAAAAGAAAATAGTAATTAAATGACACTTGTCATAAACCTTTGTTCATTAATTAACACATGTATTTGATTGCTTAATATGTTAACACATGTCTTCTTTAAAATTTAATTTTATTTTAAATGTTAATAAAGGTTTTACTTAATTTATTTATACTTATATAAATATATATATGAATTTCTTATGTAAAGAAAATGTAATAAAAACAAATTATAAATTAAAGCTTGTCCAAATATTTTAAGAATCTATTATTTTTGAATTTCAAAATAAATTCCAAATTCGAAATAAATTTTTGAAATCCAAATTAAAGTCAACTTATTCAATTTAAAATGATAATTTCATTTTTCTTATTTTAATTCTTTTTATATTTATATGGAAAAATAATAAATTATTAATATGGCTTGAAAATAAAAAATTTAAATTTTTTGAATGATTTATAAAGGAGATTATAAATCACTTCTATTATAAAATGAATTAAAACCATATGCCATATTGTATTTTAAACCTCTTTTCCAAATCAAATAATATTAAGAAATAAATCAAACTTTTTTATTTAAATTTAAAAATTAAGCTAAGATATAATTTTAAACAATTTAACATTTACTTTAAGTATTTACAAACCATACAGTTATTAATTAAATAATCTTTGAAAAACTTAATATTAATTTAAATCATAATTTCCAAATTATTAAATATATTATTAGAATTTGAAAACAAAACTTTATTTATTTATTAATCTCCAAATCAAAGATTATCTATAATATATATACACATTATAGATAAAACATTTATTTAACTTTTAAAAGATAAAGTCACTAATTAAATATTTATTTAATTAGATTATTAAACCAATTCATATTTTATTAAACAATATTATCAAATCAATTTAATTTTAAATAAAGATTATTAAATTGACATTGCCAAAAATTTCGGGATATCATATATATATATATATATATATATATAAATAGTAATGTGCCAACCCTATAATATTGAAAATTTTAAGTATATATATTTTAAGCATTGATTGGATATAATATGTTAAATTAAACTAGTATGATTTTCTTATGTGTGTAAGTAGATTTTCTTTTTTTATTTATTATATGTATATAAAATAAGTGGAAAGTTTAAACATTTAATATAAAGATATTTACAAATATAGAAACTAAATTTAAGATATAGTATAAATATTTCTATATCAAAACATATTACATAAAAATTCCACATCTAAGTAAATATTTACAATTTAAAAAATGTAAGATAAATAACAAATGCAAATGACAAGTGTAATGATTTTAGCATAAATTTTAACAAGTGTCAACCTTCATTATTTCTTTCAAAATTAAATTATAAAATAAACATTTAAGAAAACTGATTTTTTCTAATTTACTTTTAGATCAAAACATTTTTTTTCTTTCTTTCAATCTTCTTTCATCTTAAAATTTAACTAAAAAAAAGATTCAAATGCAATTCAGTTTTAAATCAAGCTTTTCAAACTCGAGTACAACTTAGATCAAAGGCAAGCCAAGCAACCAAGCTCAGATCAGTTACAAATTCAAATGCAACACAAATAAAGGGCAAATCAAAAACCTGGATCAAAAATATTTCAGTTACAATCAATTCCATATGATAGGCCTCTGTTCATGTCAAACAGGTGAGTAAAACATGAAAATCTGATATATTGTGAACTAGCAAGCGATGATCATTTAGGTATAACTTGTATTATGCTGTGTATGTTATTTTAAAGATGATTTCAAGTATATATATTTTTGTTAATATTTGTATGCAATGTATGGAATAAGAAAGGCAAGCCTCTGTTCAAAATAACAGGATTTTAAACCTGAATCAAAAATTCAAATCCTCTCATCTAACTGATATTTGGATTTGATCTTTAAATAGAAAGGGATTATAAACATGCAATTCAAATTTTAAAAATAGTTACAAGTATATTTACTGAGTATATATTTGAAAATAGAAAATTACAGTGAAAATCAAAACTTGAGTAAAATCAATCATTTAAATTTTCTGTTTTGATCGTCACAACTAATTCGTGATGATGAATGATGAATTTTAATGGTAATATTTTGATTTTTAGTTTGATAATTATTAGGAATTTTTGAATTGAACGAATTTGGGTATTTTGTCTATAGTCGGTGATCAATGATGATTAAGAGATCGTGGTTGTTGCCGAAGATGGTCTTGAGGGCGATAGTTGCAGGAAAAATAGATGGAGATTCTTCTGGTGATTGTAGAGATCAATCAGAGGTGATATAGGGTTTGTGTGGTGGTTTTGATCGTGTTGATGGTCATGATTTTTGGTTGTCGTTGTTGCTTCGAGTTCGATCGCAAGGGTAGGGTTAGTGGCATGGTGAGGCAGGGCTGCTATGCATATGGTGGCAGGAATTCTGGTGGTTCGGTTCGTCGCCGGCAAGGAGCTGTGACGTAGGGGCTGGTTCGAAATTTCGATCGAAGAGTTCGTTTTTGTCTCGCTGAAGGTTTCTTCGTTCTGTAAGGTTGGGAAGGGTGGCATAGCGATCGTCGACTTGCTGGATGCCACGACAAGGGTGGAAGAAGGTCCGGTGATCGGAGAAGGTGCACAGGGTACACGATGTATCAGGAGAATCAAAGTTTGTTTGGGGAAGAAGCTTCAATTGGGATGAACTCGAGTGGGATTGGCATGATGTCTCGAAGTTATGCGGGTTCGCGAGTGACACGAGACAGTGTCGAGAAATTTTGTGAAGGGCTCGGGTTTGATTTGATTAAGTAGCTGGTTTTCAAAATTTTGTAACAAGGGAAATAAAGCTCAAGGATCAAAGAAATATGAAAAACTAGTTTTTTTTTCAAGATAAATATTATATAATTCCAAATCAAAGTGGTTAAACAAGTTTTAAAGTTATTATAATAATTAATTGGTTTTCAAAAGAAATGTTTAACCAAGTTAAGTACATTAAAAATTGAATTTTTTTTAAAAGAGTAGATAATTAAGTTCATAAAAATAAGAATTTATTTATTAAATAAATTCGAACAAGTCTCCAATGATTTTTAATAATAAAATTTAATGTTTAAATTATTATTTTTTAAGTAAATAAGTATAAGTAATTGGTGGATTGTTAATGATTGTAATTGATATAAAGATCATTAACTAGTAATTATGACGATTAATTAAGATAGTCAATTTAAGATAATTAATTTGTAAATTAATTATGGATTATCACTAAAGGAAATTTATTAAGTATATTACTTAATTAATAGAGTGTAATTACATAGAGTAAGTAATAAATGGTTGAGTGTAATTAAATAAAGAGAAATTACTTTGTGGAAGTAACTAGTTGGTAATTACTTAATGGAAGTAATTAAGGATTAATTACTTAGTGTGATTAATTAAGGATTGATTGATTAAGGAAACTAATCAAGGGTTAGTTAATTAATGAGTGTGATTAATTAAGGGATAATTAATCAATGTAAATGATTACAAGATAATTAATTTGAATAATTAAGGATCAATGTAATAAATATGGATGGGTAAAGAATGATTAATTTGTGTAATTAATTAAGAGTTAATTTCTTATGGTAATTAAAGAATAATTAATCAAGGATGATTAATTAAGCTGGATAATAAAAAGATGATTAATTAATTGATTTGTAATTAATTAATGTTAAGTAAAGGTAATTCAAGTGATTAAAGTTAGTGATTAATTTAATTAGAGATAAATTAAATTAATTTTGGAAGTGATCAATCTTGCTTATGAATAATTGAATGATGTAAATGCCTTGAATTGGTTGATATCTCTGATATGAAATGTTTTCTAATACGATACGTTTGAGTAGACAGTGATAGTATAGTTATCTATTAATGATGAATTGCTGTGTATAAAAGTGACATCCTCTATTTAAAATTTAATTATATTCACTTGAATAACTTGGGTTAAAATGACATTGAATTCGAAGAGACCGGAGTCGGGTATTAGTCAATACCCGAAACCACTTCGATTCTTTATAGGTTGATATGTGAAATCAATAGGCTGGAATGGAATGATTGAAGTGAATTGGACCATTTAATCTAAGTTTTTGGCACTTAGAAATTTATGTGTGATGTCTATATCAAATTGTGAATCTGTAAATTGATACAAGTTACCCCGGGTTTTAAAATGATTAGATATTTGAAATTTCATGTTTGATGAGTTTACTCACGCTGGTTTCCAGCCTGACCCGGGTGTTACTTTGATGTAATGCTCGGGTCAAACCGAGTATTACAGATTTCCAGGTAAGGACGTTTTGGAGCTTAGGAGGCGAGCTGGATGTCAGGGACGTATGGAGTGTTACTGTTATCATTATTTATCTGCGACAAGTTATATTTAACTGACCAATGTTTGTGTAAATGTTATAACTCTGATGTATAAATGTAAATTGACAGATACAGTTTTCTTTGTATAACTGTTTATATGTGATATTATATTTTGTTCCGCTGCGAATGTGAGGTTTCTGTGACTTGTTTCTGTTTCTTCTTCTTTCTCTTTTCTTCCCTAACTATCTGGAATTTTCGGGATCGAAATTTCCGGGTCGTTACAATTATATGTTATAAATAGAAAATATTTTGATTAGCTTTTGAAAAATAAATTTTAGCAATTTAAAATTGGTAAGATTTTTTTTTTCAAAAGCTAATCAAAATATCTAAAGAAGACATGTGTTAACATATTAAGCAATCAAATACATGTGTTAATTAATGAACAAAGGTTTATGACAAGTGTCATTTAATTCCTATTTTCTTTTTATTTTAAATGTTAATAAAAGTTTTACTTAATTTATTTATACTTATATAAATATATATGTGAATTTCTTATGTAAAGAAAATGTAATAAAAACAAATTATAAATTAAAGCTTGTCCAAATATTTTAAGAATCTATTATTTTTGAATTTCAAAATAAATTCCAAATTCAAATTAAATTTTTGAAATCCAAATTAAAGTCAACTTATTCAATTTAAAATGATAATTTCATTTTCTTATTCTAATTCTTTTTATATTTATATGGAAAAATAATACTTATTAATATGGCTTGAAAATTACATATTTAACAATTTTAAATGATTTATAAAAGTGATTATAAATCACTTCTATTATTAAATGAATTAAAACCATACGCCATATTGTATTTTAAACTTCTTTTTCAAATCAAGTAATATTTAAAAGAAATAAAACAAACTTTTTTATTTAAATTTAAAAATTAAGCTAAGATATAATTTTAAACAATTTAACATTTATTTTAAGTATTTACAAACCATATAGTTATTAATTAAATAACCTTTGAAAAACTTAATATTAGTTTAAATCATAATTTCCAAATTATTAAATATATTATTAGAATTTGAAAACAAAATTTTATTTATTTATTAATTTCCAAATCAAAGATTATCTATAATATATATACAAAAATATATATATATATATATATATATGCATTATAGATAAAAACATTTATTTAACTTTTAAAAGATAAAATCACTAATTAAATATTTATTTAATTAGATTATTAAACCAATTCATATTTTATTAACCAATATTATCAAATCAATTTAATTTTAAATAAAGATTATTAAATTGATATTACCAAAAATTTCGGGATATCACAATTTTAGTTGCGGATGATTGAGATAGAAAATTAAGAATGTGTAAAAAGAATAAGTAAAGGACTTAAATGTAAAAGGACATAGATTTTATAGTGGTTTGGCCTGAATGTGCCTACGTCTACTGTTCCTTTTTTATTATCTCTTTCATTTCTGATTACAAGTACAAGCTTTGAATATGAGTAAACATGCTATTGGAACTAAGGTTTTTCTCTCTAAAGTTGTCCGCTATTGTTGATGAGAGCTTCACTCTTTTCCAACCTCCTTTCTTATAATGCCATGTGCCTGGTATTTATAGAGTGAGGTTATGATAGGAGTGGCATCTGAGTACATAGCCTTTGAGATTTGGTTCAACCTTCCTTCTTATGGGATTTGGTCTGGGATTTGGTTCAACCTTCCTCCATGTGAGATTTGGTTCAACCTTCCTTCCTCTGCTATTTGGTTCAACCTTCCTTCCCTTTGGATTTGATTCAACCTTCCTTTATATAAGATTTGGTTCAACTTTCCGTTCTTCGGGATTTGGTTCAGCCTTCCTTCCATTGGAAATGGTTGGATGTTTAGTAGTTTGATTCCCTATTGGACCATTACTCGTGCTTCATGAAAATAAGTGCATGCCAAGACTTGAACCCGGGTGGGTTGGATAAAAGGCACAAGTCTTTACCATTGTGCTACACATGTTATTATGCCATAACCCCTTCAATCCAGGTCAGAATTGAATAAGACTTGAATTGGTAGCTGTGTATCGCTAAGTAGAGTATTCCAATGCCCCTGAATGTTCCATGTGAGAAAGAAAATTAGTACTTCTCCAAAGTGGGACCCATATAACTTAGACAACGGGCTAATGTTAAGATGTTCATATCTTTCAAACTGTTACTCGGATTGAGATGCGGTTTCGACTTGGGTCCATATCTTGATCTCGAGAATACTTCTAAACTAGTTTAGGTCCATTCTAAGACAATGATAATTTTACCCCTGACTCTTCATATTCACCATGTAGTGGGCGGAAACATCCACAATATTGATTGTTGTTGCACTCTGATGGAAGTATGTATATAACAGTTCTCTTTTCTACAAATCATTGATATTATATTATATGTTGTTCCGCTGCAATTGTGAGATTCTACGTTGTTTTTAGTTTCTTTTCTCTTCTTCCTTTCTTCTTTTCTTCTTCTTTCTTCCCCATAACTATCCGTCTTTCTATTCGATTTGGGTTGGATATGTATGGTTTATGTCAGCTTGAATGGTATGGAAAAACGAGTCATTACAAGCGACCACCATGTCTATTCCTTAGGCTAATACCTTCATGTTATTCTTTACCTTATATCATCATATATAGATTTGAATAGTCTCGGCACAAAGCAATAGGCACGTTGGTTGAAATAAGGCAGAACTATATACAACATAGAATCATAAATCATATAGATAAATAAAATACAAATATATCACATAACATAAAGTGGGTCAATAAAGAGGTGTGCTAGGCTCACACACACACACATATATGCAAACTAAGGCTTGTCTCAAAAATATAAAATGAGCCTACATCCATACATAAGACAACATCCCAAAATGAACCCGTATCATATATATAAACTAACATAAACTTGTACCCAAGCTAGCCCATGTCCAAAGCCATAAGTCCCAGCACCTGTCAAGTCTTGGTTTGACCCGAGTATTATAAAAATAATAAATAGGTTAGACTATCTCCAATTATCATAAAAAGGTAAGTCCATAATAATAATAATAAGCTTGCGTAAACATCAAGTATAAAATGTCCACAAATTTTACTTCACTAATATACTAAGACATCATATAAAGCTTCATAACTTAAAGTTAAACAATGTTCATTCATAGAAAAACATCAAAGTTATAAAAACTATTAAAATAAGAGCACAGAAATTCACAATCATATACGTAAACAAGAGATAAGCACTTCGCAAGTCAATAATCATCGACGTGCAATTAACACGTTAAATTAGCACTTCGCCAATCGACTATAAGACAAGCTTCATAAGTCACCATAAAAGACGAGAACGTCATAAGTCATAAGTAATAGCTAGCATAATAGACAAGCACATTACAAGTCAATGCAAGAGACATGCACTTCACACGTCAACATAAGATGTGAGTACTTTGCAAGTCATAACTTTGTCATAAACGAGTATCCCAAGATATGCCTGAAACCCTATTTTATCTGCCTAAAATGGATCGCCCAAGGACGAGTATGAAAACTCAACAAAATAAGTGTTATATACTTCCTAATATTAATCATTCGAGTAAGGACCATCTATCCATACCGCACGGGTTTACTTGAATATTTACTACATTTTAGTGAACTCCACTCTATAAGTGTAAATACTTTCAATTAGTAACTAAATGAGTATCATGCAATGTCACATAACCAATTAGCGATACTTGAATATTTACTATGTGATGGTAGATACGCACTTGTGCAAATAAATTTCCATTCGAACAAGTCCAAAAATTAACCGGTAAAGTAAACTCAAGCGTTTCATACCACTTGTTCTACTAGACCGCTCAATTCAATTTCTCATTCAAGTATGATTGTATATTTATATAGGGAACTAGTTTGGAAGGCCTTTTTAAAACATTTGCTTTGGAACATGATATTGATAACTTGAAATCGCTTTTATACATAATAATAAATAACTTAGAAGACATATATTTGAAATATATATATATTTGAAACCAAATCAGTAAGATCATATTATTCGAAAATAATAGTTATCAAAACTATTTTTATGAATCATAGAAAACACTATAAACATATTCAAGCTATACATAATAATTTTAAACCATATTTCATCACAAATGAAACCCAATATGTGAATCAAAGTATATGCAATGGATATCATTTGGAAATGTAAAGAACACCAAAACAATACAAGAAAGACTATAGAAAGTAATATAAACAAAATGGAAACTCAAATGGACGGAAATGCAGTTGCCTGGAGCACACAGCCCTCCAGGTGCCAGGTTAGTTGACTGTACACGTAGGTTCAGTCAAATGGATGTATGTCCTAGAGCTATAAGCTCCAAGTCGTCTCATTTAGTCGATTGAACCAATGGTTCAGTCTATTGAATGCGGGTTCCTAAAGCTGTACGCTCTAGGTTTTTGCTTCCAGTTGAGAGCCAGAGAAAACTCCAACGATGATTTCGAACCTGTCAACTACTTGCATGCAATACCAGAACAACCACATAAAAGAAAACTATAGTGATTTCTGATGATTTCGAATAAGAACGGCGAGCAATTTTGTTCAATTTCAGAGGTAGTTATCATTCTTTGCAATTCCAAACATATAACTATCAAAATCTGAGATTAGCAAGCATCAAGCATTTGAAATTGAACTTACATATAGATCTTGTGAGGTTTCACTCACCTTTCCTCCTTTAATTAGGCAACAAAATGACTAGCGGCTTATTAATGCCTTAACTAGAAACCATAGAAGTGATTAATCAAAACAACAAGAGAGACTCAATTCACTACGGTAAAATTGAAGAAATTATTTAATGAAAAGTGAATAGTTTTTAGTTTCCGTTATTGAAATTAAATTGCTTTCGAAATGATATAATTTGCAAGGGAAGCTAGATTAAATTCGGAGGATTGGGTATTTAGGTTTATAAAAATGAAAGAATATTGAGTTTGGTTTTACTACAAACAAAATATGAAATGAAAAAAAACGTACAACACTCAGTATACGAGAAATTTTCTCGTCTCCTATTAGTTTAATAGGTTTTGGGCCATAGGGATTAAACTAAAACCCAAAATGACTTAAATGTTTATTTCATTTATTCTTACTAATGAATGGATTTATGAAACAATGAACTAAATGTTTAAACCAAAAATCAAAGTGAATCAAAATATAACTTCTCGAATACTTTAAAATTTTCAATCACTATTTACTTTAAAACGAAGTTTATTAATTTCAAATCTTCTTTTATTAAGAAAATAAAAGGTATGGAATAAATTAAGATTTTCTTTTCAACTATACTTATAAATTCCTTTAATTCCAAACTTTATAGTGTTTAGTTATCTTTTCCAAAATAATGCAAATTCTCTATTTTTCATATAACATGGATTTATTGGTAAACTCAGTAAGGTTCACTTCGTATATTAATTCTCCCATGTCATCTAGATTTAGAATTCAAATTTTAGATAATTCATTGTCTTTTATAAAAATCAAATTTCTCATTTAAATTTACAATTTAAATCATTATTTTATTTTTATTTAGACAACTAAAAATTCAGGGTCGTTACAACAACATTCGTTGGGCATTGTGGATCGACCGTGTTAGGGCTAGATATACTGATTGCATATGCATACGGAATTAAATAACATAATCATACCATACAACATTCATCATTTAAGCTTTGTTTCTAATTTATATATGGAAACTAGTCGTTTTTCCAAACTCGCTATCACTGTCAATCCTTCTTCTTCTCCGACCATCACTTCCAGTTGACAAAGTAAATTTTAAAAATTTTAAATCCAAAAATATATAAGTAAATATAAATTAGTTTTAAATAACTAAGTATATAGAACAACTATTTTGTATACATATTAAATACCATATATTATATCAAATTGTTAAAACCATACAAAATTCATTTTTAAAATTCAAAAAAATATATTTTATATTCGTATGTTTGGTAAAAATTATATAGATATTGTAATTATGTTTTTAAGTTTTTATTTAGATAATTAGGAATGTATGTATATTTATTTAAAATATTAAACAACAAACATACTTATAAATTCATTATACTATTTGGAATCGAAACAACACAGATGTAATAATCAACATATGTGATAAAATAGTAATGAAACCAATTATTACCAAATCATGTAACCTATGAGAAGCATCTCGAATGACAAACAAAATTCCTTAGATTTGATCAAATCACCCCCAGAAAATGCAACAAACAAGAGATGAACATCATTCCTTTAAATGATTTTGATCTGAATGTACTTTGGAAATTTTTATGGTTATTAGCCTTCTAAATTTCAATAAGGATAAGAAGTAAGAGAGAAAAAATTGAATGAGGGTGAGGCTTTTAAATAAGCATCAAGATGGAGCAAAAGGCGGAGATCCAATCTTCTTTGTTTACCCTTACTTTTCTATAAATTTAAATCAACATTTCAGCATTTAAAACTCCACTCCATTCCTCATTATGGTTGGATAACATAATGGGCCCATAAAAGTTTCCAAACCTATTTGGTATTTAGTTAATTTAAATATTTATCGATATCATATATCAATATCTACGTACATAAAACCTTTATATATGCATTTTATTAAATACTAGTTTCATTCAAATAAATCAAATAAAATTTGATAATTAATATTTCATAACTATTAATTGGTTTATAATAATAATTTAATTAAATCTACGTTATTTTAAATTATTCAACATTAGGGTTGTGCGACTCAAAGGTGTAAATTCAGTCAGCAGTAATATCAAACAATTCGAGTATTGACGTCCACATACCACCTTAACTAGTGGTGTGAAAATTTAACCGAATTTGTCACTTACATGTTTTCAATAAAATATATTTTCATAATTTTAGGCGGTACCCGATAGTATCGATTATTCACACCAATTATAGTGTCGATTATTCATAATAATTCTCTTCGTCCAATTCTCTTTGTCAAAACTAAATCACTTAGGACTTACGAAATTTAGTTTTGGTCAAATTCTAATATCATCCATATTTAACTTGTTTAATCCAAAAATAAAATCCTTGTTTCAATAATAACAATTATTGTACAGCTTAGGCCAGATACTTTTACTTTGAGTTAACTATAGTTGATTGTGATACTAACCATAAGGAGACCAATTTTCTATTGAATAGTGTTTCACATCCAATGCTTCAACTCAAATCCAACTATAGTCATTCGATGGATGTCATGCCATGATTTAACTATAATCAAAGTGGATTGTCTACATTGAAATTCAACAATTCTCTGATAGAGTTAGGGGTATGCTCTAGAGGTAATTATGTAATATGTTAACTATATCTAAGTCGATAACCAATCTTGTTCGTAATAAAAGGTGTTTTCTTTCTATTATATACTTTGATATGATGTGTTATATTAATTAATTAGTTTAGTTAAACATATATCTAATAGAAAATCAATAAATGGTATGTTTTGTGATAGTAGTTACAATGTGCTGTAATCGTGAGTGATTTATTACAATAAAATAAACATACCTTTTTAAATATTCCTAGTCAATATGTATCAAGACTAGATATCAATATATCGTTGAGACTAGAGTGCATAACACTCTTCAAATATTTAGTGGTGTATTACTCATGCATGTTGGGGGCACTAAGGGGTTATGTACTATTAGTTATTGGATAACTATGAAATGACCCACTTGATAGTTTTCTGTTGATTAATATAACTAAGGTCGGATAGAAAATATCGATGTGGCAATACTACACAGTTCTCTTGACTTGAGAATATTGTTGGTCTTTAATATGAAAGCTCCACTTTGATTATAGTTAAATCGTGGCACGACGTCCATCGACGGACTATAATTGGGTCGAGTGGAAGTATTGGAACTGAACACTTCTCAAGAGAGAACTCATCTCCTCAGTTATATGGGGTTAGTATCACGGGCCAACTTAAGTCCACTCAATTTCAAAGTCTTTGCCCAAAGAAGTACGGTTAATAATAAGGGAAATTTAGGCCCACTTCCTTCTATTTTAAAATGATTAGGTCGACTTTCCTCTCATATACAACTTACAAAATACATCCCTCTTTTTAAATAATGAAACAACAAATACCCGCACTACCCTACCCACTTTCATTTTGCATAAAATCTCTTCCAAATCCTTGATATCATTACATTGTCAGTGAAACAACAATAAAACCAAAATCTCTCAATAGAACATCAAATACTTAATTTACAATTAGGTTTCGTTTACACTGCCATTCGAAAGAAGATAGGGAAAACCCAACCACTTACACTATCAATCGAGCAACTATATGAAAGGAAGCACAAATCAATATAAATTCTCTAAATAATGGAAATTATTTGCAAATTTATGGAAAGCGATCTTCAATGTTCGACGATGGCAACCAACGATAACTATTTTGAAGACACATGTTGTTCAGAAGGAAAATCTTGAAAATAAAGAAAAAAGGTAATATATAGTTGAAATTTTGCTGTATATATTGATTACTATATAAAAATAAGTGAAACTTATGGTAAATATTTGACATGCATGATTTTGATTCATGATAGATTAAAATAGATTCCAAAAAGTGTATAATGAAATGACAAATGAAGAATGGAAATTTTTTACATGGCAAATACCATTAGTTATTATTATAAGTAATTGCTTGAAATATTACAATATTTTTACTGTAAGTATTAAAAACATCAAATGTCTGACATATGTAGTCGTAATTGATAATAGACTCTATTGTAGTGTACAATTAAATAATGAAGTGAATATGGCAAATATTTGCATTAAAAAATTATTTTAGAACTAGTTATATATTACAAAAACCTTTAACACAGATATTAAGAATGTCAAATACTTACCATATGTAGCTCTGAATTATTTAAAAATGAAATTAGTGGAAATTTCCACTGAAATTATACTATACAATTAGATGATCAAATGAGGATGGCAAATATTTGCCAAATAATTTAAGCAATAACTTTATGAATTTTGTTTTCTTATTTACAGTAAATAAAATACCAAATATTTGTCAAACAATGTTTAGATATTTGGTAGATTGAAAGTTTAGTACATATACAATTACATAAAAAGTATACAATACAAAATATTTTCCATAAATATAGGAAAGACAAATATTTGGCAGGAAGATATTTATCATGCCCATATTTTCTACTTATATACACGATACTAATTCGATAATTTTAAGACCATTATAGGTACCATGATGAAGATACAAAGTCATGGCAACAAAAAAAAAAGATTATCTCACAAAGTTAAGAAATTTGCAAACTTACCTAGATCTTCTCACAAACCAGAATCTCCTCACAATCCTTAATCCTCAAAATCTGAATCTTCAACAACTCCAATGTCTTCATCTTCAGAATATATAGCATCAGAAGAAGAAGTTGTTCTTTCATCCCTCAAGAGAAAACAACTAGCAATAAGAAGAAGCAATAAATAAACCTGTAAAGAAATAGAAAATAGAAGTGCTGAAAGAGAACTTAGAAAGATATAGATGTAGCTTTAAGTCTTTTAATGCATTGATAGAATATTTGTAACGACCCGCTATTTTGGACCATTCAAATCGATAATAAAACCATACATATCCGACTTGAATAATTCAAAATACCGAATTGTTAATTAAAATTTGGCAAAACTTAAAATATACAGTAAATAAATCAATCATAGATCACAGAGTAATATAATGCAGCCGAATAGATAAAGAATAGTAGTTCATGAAGCTACTATATACATCAGAGTTAGAAAAATACAACCAAATAGTTCAAATGCAGTGAAGTCTCAAATGCAACAAATGACTTCTCTGAACCAATCAACTGGAAAGGCTGGAATCTGAATCGATAGTTGGATTTCCAAATGAAGCTTTGAACTCCAAAGGTGAGTCTCAAATGCTGTATCACTCAGTCTGACCCGAGCGTAAAGCAAAACACAAAACACTCGAGTCAGGATTAACATTCTAATATCAATAAATCCAACTCAAGTGAAATATCAACTGAAATACAAATAACTTAAAGGATGTTTGGGATAACCATCCTCTAAGGGTCCATGGAACTTTCTACAAGGTAGAAATATACACTATAACACCGTGGTCATTTCAGCTTAATTTATACTTCAAAACCAAATCTCATTTTCACTTCAAATATCTCTATGTTTCGCAAAATAGTATTTATATATTTTAAATAATTTATACAGTAAAGTATTTTCAATTTCCTCAACTTAACAAATCGTTCCAACATCAACCCGACCTTCCCATTCAAATTAAATTCAATCTCAATTTATCAATTTAAATTCAACTCAATTTCTAAAATAACCACTTAAATTTTATCGATCTCAAATTCCGATTTATAATCACAAATACCCCTTTATATTTCCATATATTTCAAAACTTTAAGTATTCAATGTTTCATCTAAATTTTCATTCAATTTAGTTTTCTAAATAATAAATTCAAATTTAGTTCAACCTAAATTTTCATTTTAATTCAATTTAGTTGCTAAATAACAAATTCAACTACGTTGATTTCAAATACAGATCCGAATCTTAACATAAACCATTTAAATTCCAATATAATTCAAGGCTTTAATATTTAAATGTTTTATATAACAGTTTCATATAGATCTCGATTTAACCTCATTATTATTTAGTCTTGAAATACTCCCATATTAGCTTCAACATCATTTAAGTAACCTTAAATTATATTTTACTCAATATTTTCTTTAACTTATTTAAACGTGAAATATTCATTAAATCACTTAAATCAAAAATCCAGTTATAAAATCATACCCTTTAAATTTCCCATTCATAAATTTCAAATCGATTTAATTAAATAAATCCTTATTTAAATACCATTTTTATAAACCCAAATTTATCTCCCAATCTTAATTATTCAATTTATTACAAGAGAATCTATTTGAAATATAGATTTACATAAATACTTAACCATATTATATGTATTAAATAAATCTAATTTAAATCAAATATTACTACTAAATCTATATATACAATTTTCATTTATATAATATCTTAAGAATCAAATTTATTAAACCATATATTTCTTTCCAAAATTATAGAAATTATTTTCAAAATATTTATATGGACCAACGGTGTCTGTATATATTTCCTATCATATAGTCAAGTGCTATGGATATTTATCATTTCAATCTGTATACTAAATATATACGGGTGGATATCATTTCAACCCGTAATCCCAAATTCTATTAAATGAAAATCGCTTGGGTTTATCATTTCAACCCATAACGGTTTTCTCCTATTCTAAAGTCTGTTTGGGTATGTATCATTTCAACCCATAGTGATTTCTAAACTACAGGGAACTTGCAGAATGATAACAGAAAATACAATAAAATAACAGACATATATCATCAATAACAACATAATATAAACAACAGGATATGGTGTCATATCCCGCAGGTGAACAGTTACAGATAATAGCATATACAACAAATTTAAATAACTACAGCAGCATATTTCAATTGTCGTTTCAATTGAAATCAAATTTAATGAATAAAAAATGTTAATCATGAGTGATTGCTCACCTTTCAAGGCTAGAGAATATAGAAGGAGACACGGATACGCACACTGATACAGACACTGAAATTAAATTTCAAATCCAAGCAAAGCAAAATCGGCACGAATTCAATGATCAAAGCTGATTTGCTCGAATTGATGAAACAGATCAGATCAGAACTGGAACGATGAAGATAAATGGTATAAGCGAACTTTTATAACCGCCTATAACTATATATACACATATGAAATTTATATTCTAAGTTCAAACATCACAAATTTAATTTACATGTTTTTCAAACATATAAATAAATAAATAAATCAAGCTTACATTTTTTTTAAATCAACATACACTTAAAAAAAATATACTAACACCTTTATACTAAAATTATATAACTAGTATATATATATATTATCAAATAGATAAAATAAATATTTAAATATGAATACCTAAAAGAAAACTTTTATATATATATATATAACTATTTCAATATATATTAAATGTTATATATATAATTTAAATCCATCCATATTTTTACATTCAATAACATATTATATTCAAGCTATATAAATTTCCAAATTATATATGTGTATTAAAATAATTTATAAAGTAGAGTATTTATAGAATCATCATAAATCCTAAATAGTATAAATATAGTACTGTAACAAAATATATACAATCATCAACTAAATAAGTCAGTACCACATAGAAACCCATATGGTAACAAACCGCATAATATACATGTATTAAAGTATTTTATATAGTCTGTAACAAAACAAATATATGACTTACATAAGCGAATAACCATATTATAGGAAACCTGATATCAACAAATAGAAGCTGACCCATATTAAAATATAAAACACAAAATATACATATATTCTTATTAATAATGAAAGATACTTATTTTACAGCATGTTCCCTTCAAAATGTCGCATACATAATTCAAAATATTAACATGACTTATAAGTTGTGAGGAAGATCAAATAGAAACTATATATAAATATACACTTTCATGTTATGAAAATAAACTTTTGAAAAAATAGTATTCAATACTTATATAAATAGTATGTATATCACAACTAACAAAACAAAAAAAAAACAAAAAAAAAACATGTAATTACGAATATAAATCAAAACATATATGTGCTTACATGCCTATACCTCACTGATCAAACAGAAGCAACCGGAAGGCGAGGTGATGGGTTTCATTTGACGAGGAGGTTTGGAAGAAAGGTGAAGTGGCGGATGCAAATAATGGTGACAGCCGCATGCTTCAGTTTGCTTTTTTTAAAAACAAAAGTAGGGAGGGGAACGAACAGATCTAGAGAAAAGAGAAGTGAAAGCGAAAATAAATAGGGATGAACCTTATGTTTTCAGGTAAATATAACGAAAGAAAATGAATAGGCAAACAAATTTTAAGTGAATAAATAAATAAAAGTGATTGTAACGGTCAACCCTTGATTTGGTGAAAATAATTGTAGCAATTAATAAAAGAAATAAATAGCAACGGTCACGTTGCTTGATTCAGCTGACCTATAAAAGCAAATTATTTAAAATTTAAACGGTAGGAAACGTAAAAAAAACGTACCACCATAAAATGAAATTGATAACGTATGTGCATTGATTCTGCAATATTTATTAAAGCAACTGATAAATGCGTGTTTAAATTTGAACGGAAGGAAAGAGAAAAGTCACAATTAAAGGTAAGCTTTAAATTTTTAATAAATACAAAACGTTTCTAAGTTTATACGTTTATAACTTTCCTACTGCAGTGTATGTATATAATGAATGGTCATAAAGAAAGAAGTGGAAACAGGGAGCGTAGGAAATGATAGGTTAGAAAAATAAAATTTTGTTGAGAAATGAATATTTGCATGAGTTATATAGGTTTGATCAGAGAGGTAGCGTGATTTAAAGAGAAGAAAGAACGGGAATAAATCAACTTGCTTTGAAATGGAAAGGAAATTAAACTAGCGTTGATTTTTAATGAGTAGTTATAGGCAAGAAATAAGGTATTGATTTAAAAAAAAAGGCCACGATTTTGATTGAGCGCTGATTTTTCTTATTATACACGATTACTAGATTTTTAACAAATTTTAAGCAAATGGGTTTCAAATTAAAGCAGAAGAAACGGTCAGCTAAGATTAGATTCTGGAATAAGATTTTTAAACAATATTGAATGCGTTTAAAATTTAAAGCTCGCGTTGATGGGAACAATTGCAAGAAATTAAAAAGGCGAACGATTATAAAATTTGTAAATAACGTTCCTATTAAATCAGGAGAGTAAAAGGAAAGTGAATAAAATTAGAATGCGTACAACAGACGCAGTGATTTTTGTCCAAAAAAATGAAAATAACGGATTTAAATTTTATACATTTTCTTGTATGTGTATATACATTATTTATTCCATCAAATAACGCGCCTTTTAAATGCGAAATTAAACAGTTTATTTATACACAAAGTTTTGAAAATTTATTACTTATATAAAAATATGATTTGTTTACACATTTACTAAGAAATTTATATTCAAAATGTATATAAGTAAAATATAAAATATTAAATTTTTAAAAGTATAAAATCAATTTTTTTAAAGAACAAAAGGTGAAATAAACGTTGTTACGAATATATTAAATTAAACCAAAAGATTAAAAATAAAAAATTTAAAGATTTATAACTTCAAAAAAAATGTTAATTTTTAACCAAAATAAGAATTTTAGAATTTTCACACTAATAAAAATCTTGGGTGATTATTTATAATTAAATTTAGACAATCAAATTTTTGAAAAATAAAACCCCAGAGTTATAAATAAAGAATAAAATATTGCTAAAATTTGGGCTGTTACACTCTCCCCCACTCAAAACTTTTCGTCCCCGAAAAGGAAGGAGGTAAGAGAATTAAAACAACCAGAAAGAAAATAAATTAAAAGACAAGATAAACAATAAATTTTAAAATTATATAAATTTTACTCGAAATATTCATTTCAAAACTTCACATGGAAATCTTAAGATACTTTCAACATTATAGATACATCAATAATCATTTTATTTAAACATGTTTTATTAAATTAATAACTTCAAAATATTTATAACACTAAAATTTTCTATTAGACAATGTAGTATACAAATAAGCAATATTTAAAAAGGATATATCCAACAAGAAGGAAGGTAGATTTGGAAAACAAAATCAAGGTGAATAACTAAACTGAGCAGATAAGGTAGATGCAAGGAATAGTATCGGGTACGAATAATTAATCTAGAACCATAAGAATTTAAATTTCAAATATTAATTCAAAATTTCTTTGTTGGGAAAAATACTTTTATAATAAATACCTTTATAATAATACTTTAATAATAAAATACTATTATATCGAAATAGATTTTCCTTTCGAAAATACTTTTATAACTCGATGTTTCAACAAGTTTATCCTTGTTCTTGCAGACTTTGGCCATGCGTTGATCAGACACAAAGCTAGAATTCTTCAAGTACTTAGTAGACTTGTTTCAACACCCAGTGAAAATACTTGAAAAACCTTTAAAACGGTTATGGAAAGTACAATGCAAACAAAACAACCAAACCATGGTTCGCAGATACACAATGGTTACGCCTGGATCCCCCAAGAAACAATCTGTATCCTTAAGCTTTCTCAGCCTGCGAGTTACGCCATGATGACTAGTAGAGTGCAAGATACACAATGGTTACGCCTGGGTCCCCCAGGAAATAATCCCTACCCCTAGGCTGTCTCAGCCAGGCAGTTTCACTACTATTCGCGACCTACACAGATTGAAGGATACACAATGGTTACGCCTGGATCCCCCAGGAAACAATCTGTACCCCTAGGCCAGACTCAGCCAGGAAATTGCGCTATGCAGTCGCGAGAGAAAAAAAAACCATGGGTTACGCCATGGTGGGAACACTCGAGTATTACATCTGAAAAACCAAAAATCAGAGAGAATGATATAGATAGAATGAATCCACGATGTGGCGACAAGCGGATATCAAGCAGAAGGCACTTTCCATATCTTTACTTCGAAAATATATATCATACAGTACCTTTTCAAATCACTTTCAAATATCGTACTTATATAAAGTCCATATATATAGGATTCCATTTTTCCCAAATCGAATACTTTCCAAAATCAATAGTAGATCAAATCATAATTATATAGACTTCGATTATATAAAATCTTTTTCCAAATTAAGTCCTTTCAAATCAATAGATTTCAAATCAACTTCATACTTATACAATTCATTTTATATAAGTTCGACCACTCCCAAATCAAGTGCTTAATAATATAAGGTTCTCAAATTTCAAATCATTTCAATATCAATTCAGTTTCAAAATCATATATGATTTCACCAAATTTTCTTCCAAATTAAATATCTAAATTTCAAAGTTCCCAAAATAGTAGGTTTAGAAAATTATCCCATTTTCCAAATTAAAATAATTCAAGTCAAACAAATTCATTTCCAAAAATCACCATATAAGTACTGGTTTTTAATTCTAATTTAATTTCAAAACCAAATATTTTTCCAAAATCAATTATACTCAAAATGGTTTCCAAATTTATAACTATCCTTTTTTTAAAAACTTTTAAACTATCTATTTCTATGTGAAATATCCAATTTACCTTTCTGAAAACCATTATTCAACTATTTTTTTTTCAAAACATTTCAAAACTAAATTTATATTCTTTATCAAACATTTTATACTCTTCGAAATTTCTTAGCTTTGAAAATTTAATCTCTATTTGGAAGTGTTCGAACATTCAAAATAATTAAGGAAATCAAATTTTCAATTCAAGAGTTGAAAATCAACAATAAATCAATAAATCAATTATTAAATCTGAATCTCGAGGACCGAACACCGGTATCATTTTAAATTGTTTCAAATATATACTTATATCTTTCTAAAATATCAAATTATACTTCGGAATTTGAAATCAAAAACGGTTTTACAAAATCACTTGCACATCGAAGCTATTAAAGTGGCCTCTCCCCCACTCTGAAACTCGAAAATCAATGTCGATGATGCATGCACTCATCACCGAAATTATTTTCCAGCGACATAAGTGAGTTCTATACTTCTGTTTTCTTGAAAACTTCTTTGAAATTTCTTCAAAATTATTGGAATTCATTTGAACTCATATGAAACATTTCTTATTCGGAAAAATACTTTTAAATCGTATTATTTTTATATATTTTCCAAAATCTTAAAACCAATTTCAAAATACCGGAATTCAATTCTCGAATTTCAAATTTAACTCTACAGTTATAAATCATTTTTATATAAATCAATTTCTTATAATTTTTCAAAATTTCAAATCCTTTCAAAACCTTTTTATATAGAATAACATTTCTTATTTGCTTTGTATATATAGGTATATAACCTTATCGAAAACATTTTCACTTTTATATATATAAAAAAAATCATAGTTATCAAAATAAAATTTCGATATAAACAATTTCAAAAATACAAACAAAACCCGATTTTCAAATGATGATTCAAAAATAGATTTCAAAACAAAGATAGCGACTTAATTTAGACGAACTCCAATCAATACAATTCGGATTCGAAGATAGACTCGATCGAAGATGAGATAATTAAATTACAAAATAGAAAATGGATATACTTCTATAAATCGCGGCGACCTTTACTAGTCAACCGTGATTCCAAAATTAGATCGGTGTAGAATTCCGAGGCAATTCGACATTCGATCGCCAGAAATGTAGAATTCGGCATAATAAGATATAGCAGCATCGTAAACCGAGGATACAGAAATCTTCGGTGAGTCAATGCCAATTGAAAAGGAGTTTTCACTCCCTTTACAAATCAATCGGTGGAGTTATGGGATACTCCGGAATCAAATGAATATAAATAGGGAGAGACATAATGAATTTCGAAACCGAGGGACATTCCAAAATTCAAAGGAAATCGAGTCAAAAGGAAGAGATTCAACTCAAGCGAAAGTGATTCTGTAAATAAATTTACCATATATGCTAAGTTTTGCCTAGAGCCAAAGCTCTTATACCAACTGTAACGAGCCGCTATTTTGGACCATTCAAATCGACAATAAAACCATACATATCCGACTTGAATAATTCAAAATACCGAATTGTTAATTAAAATTTGGCAAAACTTAAAATATACAGTAAATAAATCAATCACAGATCACAGAGTAATATGATGCAACGGAATAGATAAAGAATAGTAGTTCATGAAGCTACTATATACATCAGAGTTAGAAAAATACAACCGAATAGTTCAAATGCAGTGAAGTCTCAAATGCAACAGATGACTTCTCTGAACCAATCAAATGGAAAGGCTGGAATGTGAATCGATAGTTGGATTTCCAAATGAAGCTCCGAACTCCAAAGGTGAGTCTCAAATGCTGTATCACTCAGTCTGACCCGAGCGTAAAGAAAAACACAAAACACTCGAGTCAGGATTAACATTCTTATATCAATAAATCCAACTCAAGTGAAATATCAACTGAAATACAAGTAACTTAAAGGATGATTGGGATAACCATCCTCTAAGGGTCCATGGAACTTTCTACAAGGTAGAAATATACACTATAAGACCGTGGTCATTTCAGCTTAATATATACTTGAAAACCAAATCTCATTTTCACTTCAAATATCTATATATTTCCCAAAATAGTATTTATATATTTTAAATAATTATACAGTAAGGTATTTTCAATTTCCTCAACTTAACAAATCGTTCCAACATCAACCCGACCTTCCCATTCAAATTAAATTCAATCTCAATCAATTTAAATTCAACTCAATTTCTAAAATAACCACTTAAATTTATCGATCCCAAATTCGGATTTATAATCACAAATACCACTTTATATTTCCATATATTTCAAAACTTTAAGTATTCAACGTTTCATCTAAATTTTCATTCAATTTAGTTTTCTAAATAATAAATTCAAATTTAGTTCAACCTAAATTTTCATTTTAATTCAATTTAGTTGCTAAATAACAAATTCAACTACGTTGATTTCAAATACAGATCCGAATCGTATCATAAACCATTTAAATTCCAATATAGTTCAAGGCTTTAATATTTAAATGTTCTATATAACAGTTTCATATAGATCTCGATTTAACCTCATTATTATTTAGTCTTGAAATACTCCCTTATTAGATTCAATATCATTTAAGTAACCTTAAATTATATTTTACTCAATATTTTCTTTAATTTATTTAAACGTGAAATATTCATTAAATCACTTAAATCAAAAATCCAGTTATAAAATCATACCCTTTAAATTTCCCATTCAAAAATTTCAAATCAGTTTAATTAAATAAATCCTTATTTAAATACCATTTTTATAAACCCAAATTTATCTCCCAATCTTAATTATTCAATTTATTACAAGAGAATCTATTTGAAATATAGATTTACATAAATACTTAACCATATTATATGTATTAAATCAATCTAATTTAAATCAAATATTACTAATAAATCTATATATACAATTTTCATTTATATAATATCTTAAGAATCAAATTTATTAAACCATATATTTCTTTCCAAAATTATAGAAATTATTTTCAAAATATTTATATGGACCAATGGTGTCTGCTATATTTCCTATCATATAGTCAAGTGCTACGGATATTTATCATTTCAATCCGTATACTAAATATATACGGGTGGATATCATTTAAACCCGTAATCCCAAATCCAGTTAAATGAAAATCGCTTGGGTTTATCATTTCAACCCATAACGATTTTCTCCTATTCTAAAGTCTGTTCGGGTATGTATCATTTCAACCCATAGTGATTTCTAATCTACAGGGAACTCGCAGAGTGATAACAGAAAATACAATAAAATAACAGGCATATATCATCAATAACAATATAATATAAACAACAGGATATGGTGTCATATCCCGCAGGTGAACAGTTACAGATAATAGCATATGTAACAAATTTAAATAACTACAGCAGCATATTTCAATTGTCGTTTCAATTGAAATCAAATTTAATGAATAAAAAAAATGTTAGTCGTGAGTGATTGCTCAACTTTCGAGGCTAGAGAATATAGAAGGAGACACGGATACGCACACTGATACGGACACTGAAATTAAATTTCAAATCCAAGCAAAGCAAAATCGGCACGAATTCAATGATCAAAGCTGATTGCCTCGAATTGATGAAACGGATCAGATCAGAACTGGAACGATGAAGACAAATGGTATAAGCGAACTTTTGTAACCACCTATAACTATATATACACATATGAAATTTATATTCTAAGTTCAAACATCACAAATTTAATTTACATGTTTTTCAAACATATAAATAAATAAATAAATCAAGCTTACATTTTTTTTTTTAAATCAACATACACTTAAATATATATATATATATATATATATATATATATATATATATACATACATACACTAACACCTTTATACTAAACTTATATAACTAGTATATATATATTTTCAAACAGATAAAATAAATGTTTAAATATGAATACCTAAAAGAAAACTTTTTATATATATATATAACTATTTCTATATATATTAAATGTTATATATATATATATATAATTTAAATCCATCCATATTTTTACATTCAATAACATATTATATTCAACCTATATAAATTTCCAAATTATATATGTGTATTAAAATAATTTATAAAGTAGAGTATTTATAGAATCATCATAAATCCAAAATAGTATAAATATAATACTGTAACAAAATATATACAATCATCAACTAAATAAGTCAGTACCACATAGAAATCCATATGGTAACAAACCGCATAATATACATATATTAAAGTATTTTATATAGTCTGTAATAAAACAAATATATGACTTACATAAGCGAATAACCATATTATAGGAAACCTGATATCAACAAATAGAAGCTGACCCATATTAAAATATAAAACACAAAATATACATATATTCTTATTAATAATGAAAGATACTTATTTTACAGCATGTTCCCTTCAAAATGTCGCATACATAATTCAAAATATTAACATGACTTATATGCTGTGAGGAAGATCAAATAGAAACCATATATAAATATATACCGTCATGTTATGACAATAAACTTTTGAAAAAATAGTATTCAATACTTATATAAATAGTATGTATATCACAACTAACAAAACAAAAACAAAAAAAACACAAAACAAAAAAAAACATGTAATTACGAATATAAATCAAGACATATATGTGCTTACATGCCTATACCTCACTAATCAAACAGAAGCAACCGGAAGGCGAGGTGATGGGTTTCATTTGATGAGGAGGTTTGGAAGAAAGGTGAAGTGGGGGATGCAAATAATGGTGACAGCTGCATGCTTCAGTTTGCTTTTTTTTTCAAAGAAAAGTAGGTAGGGGAACGAACAGATCTAGAGAAAAGAGAAGTGAACGCGAAAATAAATAGGGATGAACCGCATGTTTTCAGGCAAATATAACGGAAGAAAATGAATAGGCAAACAAAATTTAAGTGAATAAATAAATAAAAGTGATTGTAACGGTCAACCCATGATTTGGTGAAAATAATTATGGCGACTAATATAAGAAATAAATAGCAACGGTCACGTTGCTTGATTCAGCTGACCCATAAAAGCAAATTATTTAAAATTTAATCGGTAGGAAACGTAAAAAAACGTACCACCATAAAATGAAATTGATAAGTCTGTGCATTGATTCTGCAATATTTGTTAAAACAATTGATAGATGCGTGTTTAAATTTGAACGGAAGGAAAGAGAAATGTCACAATTAAAGGTAAGCTTTAAATTTTTAATAAATACAAAACGTTTCTAAGTTTATACGTTTATAACTTTCCAGCTGTAGTGCATATATATAATGAATGGTCATAAAGAAAGAAGTGGAAACAGGGAGCGTAGGAAAGGATAGGTTAGAAAAATAAAATTTTGTCGAGTAATGAATATTTGCGTGAGTTATATAGGTTTGATCAGAGAGGTAGTGTGATTTAAGGAGAAGAAAGAACGGGAATAAATCAACTTGCTTTGAAATGGAAAGGAAATTAAACTAGCGTTGATTTTTAATGAGCAATTATAGGCAAGAAATAAGATGTTGATTTAAAAAAAAAGGCCACGATTTTGATTGAGCGATGATTTTTCTTGTTACCCACGGTTACTAGATTTTTAACAAATTTTAAGCAAATGGGTTTCGAAATTAAAGCAGAAGAAACGGTCAGCTAAGGTTAGATTCTGGAATAAGATTTTTAAACAATATTGAACGCGTTTAAAATTTAAAGCTCGCGTTGATGGGAACAATTGCAAGAAATTAAAAAGGCGAACGATTATAAAATTTGTAAATAACGTTCCTATTAAATCAGGAGAGTAAAAGGAAAGTGAATAAAATTAGAATGCGTACAACAGACGCAGTGATTTTTGTCCAAAAAAATGAAAATAACGGATTTAAATTTTATACATTTTCTTGTATGTGTATATACATTATTTATTCCATCAAATAACGCGCCTTTTAAACGCGAAATTAAATAGTTTATTTATACACAAAGTTTTGAAAATTTATTACTTATATAAAAATATGATTTGTTTACACATTTACTAAGAAATTTATATTCAAAATTTATATAAGTAAAATATAAAATATTAAATTTTTAAAAGTATAAAATCAATTTTTTTAAAGAACAAAAGGTGAAATAAACGTTGTTACGAATATATTAAATTAAACCAAAAGATTAAAAATAAAAAATTTAAAGATTTATAACTTCAAAAAAAATGTTAAGTTTTAACCAAAATTAGAATTTTAGAATTTTCACACTAATAAAAATCTTAGGTGATTATTTATAATTAAATTTAGACAATCAAATTTTCGAAAAATAAAACCCCAGAGTTATAAATAAAGAATAAAATATTGCTAAAATTTGGGCTGTTACACTCTCCCCCACTCAAAACTTTTCGTCCCCGAAAAGGAAGGAGGTAAGAGAATTAAAACAACCAGAAAGAAAATAGATTGAAAGACAAGATAAACAATAAATTTTAAAATTATATAAATTTTACTCGAAATATTCATTTGAAAACTTCACATGGAAATCTTAAGATACTTTCAACATTATAGATACATCAATATTCATTTTATTTAAACATGTTTTATTAAATTAATAACTCCAAAACATTTATAACACTATAATTTTCTACTAAACAATGTAGTATACAAATAAGCAATATTTAAAAACGATAAATCCAACAAGGAAGGAAGGTAGATTTGGAAAACAAATCATGGTGAATAACTAAACTGAGCAGATAAGGTAGATGCAAGGAATAGTATCGGGCACGAATAATTAATCTAGAACCATAAGAATTTAAATTTCAAATATTAATTCAAAATTTCTTTGTTAGGAAAAATACTTTTATAATAAATACCTTTATAATAATACTTTTATTATAAAATACTATTATATCGAAATAGATTTTCCTTTCGAAAATACTTTTATAACTCGATGTTTCAACAAGTTTATCCTCGTTCTTGCAGACTTTGGCCATGCGTTGATCAGACACAAAGCTAGAATTCTTCAAGTACTTAGTAGACTTGTTTCAACACCCAGTGAAAATACTTGAAAAACCTTTAAAACAGTTATGGAAAGTACAATGCAAACAAAACAACCAAACCAAAACCTTTGTCTGACCATGGTTCGCAGATACACAATGGTTACGCCTGGATCCCCCAGGAAACAATCCGTATCCGTAAGCTTTCTCAGCCTGCGAGTTACGCCATGATGACTAGTAGAGTGCAGGATACACAATGGTTACGCCTGGGTTCCCCAGGAAATAATCCGTACCCCTAGGCTGTCTCAGCCAGGCAGTTTCGCTACTATTCGCGACCTACACAGATTGCAGGATACACAATGGTTACGCCTGGATCCCCCAGGAAACAATCCGTACCCCTAGGCCAGACTCAGACAGGCAATTGCGCTATGCAATCCCGAGAGAAAAAAAGACCATGGGTTACGCCATGGTGGGAACACTCGAGTATTACATCCAAAAAACCAAAAATCAGAGAGAATAATATCGATCGAATGAATCCACGATGTGGGCACAAGCGGATATCAAGCAGAAGGCACTTTCCATATCTTTACTTCGAAAATATATATCATATAGTACATTTTCAAATCATTTTCAAATATCGTACTTATATAAAGTCCATATATATAGGATTCCATTTTTCCCAAATCGAATACTTTCAAAATCAATAGTAGATCAAATCATACTTATATAGACTTCGATTATATAAAATCTCTTTCCAAATTAAGTACCTTTCAAATCAATAGATTTCAAATCAACTTCATACTTATACAATTCATTTTATATAAGTTCGACCACTCCCAAATCAAGTGCTTAGTAATATAAGGTTCTCAAATTTCAAATCATTTCAATATCAATTCAGTTTCAAAATAATATATGATTTCACCAAATTTTCTTCCAAATTAAATATCTAAATTTCAAAGTTCCCAAAATAATAGGTTTAGAAAATTATCCCATTTTCCAAATTAAAATAATTCAAGTCAAACAATTTCATTTCCAAAAATCACCATATAAGTACTGGTTTTTAATTCCAATTTAATTTCAAAACCAAATATTTTCCTAAAATCAATTATACTCAAAATGGTTTCCAAATTTATAACTATCCCTTTTTTAAAAAACTTTTAAACTATCTGTAACTATGTGAAATATCGAATTTACCTTTCTGAAAACCATTATTCAACTATTTTTTTTCCAAAACATTTCAAAACTAAATTTATATTCTTTATCAAACATTTTATACTCTTCGAAATTTCTTAGCTTGGAAAATTTAATCTCTATTTGGAAGTGTCTGAACATTCAAAATAATTAAGGAAATCAAATTTTCAATTCAAGAGATGAAAATCAACAATAAATCAATAAATCAATTATTAAATCCGAAACTCGAGGACTGAACACCGGTCTCATTTTAAATTGTTTCAAATATATACTTATATCTTTCTAAAATATCAAATTATACTTCGGAATTTGAAATCAAAAACGGTTTTACAAAATCACTTGCACATCGAAGCTATTAAAGTGGCCCTCCCCCACTCTGAAACTCGAAAATCAATGTCGATGATGCGTGCACTCATCACCGAAAATATTTTCCAGCGACATAAGTGAGTTTTAGACTTCTATTTTCTTGAAAACTTCTTTGAAATTTCTTCAAAATTATTGGAATTCATTTGAACTCATTTGAAACATTTCTTATTCGGAAAAATATTTTTAAATCGTATTATTTTTATATATTTTCCAAAATCTTAAAACCAATTTCAAAATACCGGAATTCAATTCTCGAATTTCAAATTTAACTCTACAGTTATAAATCATTTTTATATAAATCAATTTCTTATAATTTTTCAAAATTTCAAATCCTTTCAAAACCTTTTTATATAGAATAACATTTCTTATTTGCTTTGTATATATAGGTATATAACCTTATCGAAAACATTTTCACTTTTATATATATAAGAAAAATCATAGTTATCAAAATAAAATTGCGGTATAAACAATTTCAAAAATACAAACAAAACCCGATTTTCAAAGGATGATTCAAGAATGGATTTCAAAACAAAGATAGCGATTTAATTTAGACGAACTCCAATCAATAGAATCCAGATTCGAAGATAGACTCGATCGAAGATGAGATAATTAAATTACAAAATAGAAAATGGATATACTTATATAAATCGCGGGCGACCTTTACCGGTCAACCGTGATTCCAAAATTAGATCGGTGTAGAATTCCGAGGCAATTTGTAACAACTCGCATATTTGGACCATTTAAATTGACAATAATCAACACATGTCAACTTAAATAGTACAAAACACGAATCATTAATGGAGTATAGATATATAAATGAGAATCATCACAGAATCACAGAAAATTCAACATAACAGAATAGTGCAGCAGAAATATAACATAGTCATAAGAGTAGTTCATGAAGCTACCCATAAGTACAACAATGTCTCAAATAAAAGGAAATAAACAACATAGAAGTCTAAATAGTCCAAATGGAAAGAACAAATACTGATAAGATAAGATAGTGAAAGTCTTCAGTCTTCAGCTCCAAATAACAGCAGCAGAAATCCTCAATCTGATCCGAACATATGCACAACAAACACTCGAATCGGGACATATATTCTTATACAGATAATATGGTTCAAATTCAAATAACAATAACTCAAAGATGAATGGAATAACATCTTTAAGGATCCGTTAAACTATTTATACATAATAGTGTACGATACATAGATAATGTCTAACAGTAAAGTAAAATATCAAAATAGTGTTAAGGCGTTACGATTATCCCCCTTAACACATTTTATACAGCATCATAGACTATACAGCACTGTAAACTCCACCGTAAACTAGTGGGATATCAGGGAGTACTCCATAGGTATAATGCAAAACAAAATCGTAGTGGTCACGTATACGAGAATACAAGTATGACAAGGCACATGAGGCAATACCCAAGGTAGTGAAACTACCGTTCGTCTGATCCGGACTGGTGAGAACGCATCGCCGCAACGATCGCAACACCGCGAAACAACACTCCAAATTCAAGGGTGCGCACCAATCAATCACAAAAGTAAATGAGTAGTTTACGAAGAAGTGTGTTCGCTCGAGGTAGCTAACCCCATTTGGCCCGACACGACTCCTGATTTTAGTCATTTCCAATTTGACACAAGTGTCAAGGCTATCCATTATCGTTCACTTTCTTCAGTCGTCGCGTACGTCATTCCAACCACTTCGTTCTGGATCACCACTCCGCGTATAGCTATTAAAGTGGTTTTCGGTTTAGATAGAGAGTATATCCATAACCGACTCCGGTCTCTTTAATAACTTCCGTAATTATTACACCGATTGGTCGTTTAATAAATTTCAAAAACCAAATCAATTCAATTCCAATTAGAATTCGTAAATCGACATTTCGTTTGTCTTTCTAAATCAATTTCTAACATTACGTTTCATAACTTCATAACTTTCTTTCAAAATTTCTATAATTAAATTACAAAGTTCAATTTTAAACAATTCAACATTCATTTAATTTCATGTATAAGTTCATTCCAAAATTATTTAACTAAATTTAACGTTCAAAACGATTTAAACCCCATTATCGATTTCATTCGATATTCATTAAATTAATTTATCATTTAACAATTTCAATTCAAATCTTCAATTCATTACATTACTTTCATAAGTTCGACTTCATTATCAAAGCTTAAATATTTATTCAATTTGAATGGTCGGATCCAATTCTTAAAATTACAAACATTTCATTTGTTTCGATAAAGCGCGTTCTATTTCTTATTAAAGAAATTCAATTTCATATACTTATTTCCTTCCAAAACTCAATTAAAGAAACTTAGTTCCACTTATACAAAAATTCAATTTCACTTAAATAAGAATATTCACTTTAATTCAATTATAAATAATTCCACCTCATCAACTTATCACAATTTCAAATCTTAATTATTATCATTTCAAACTCATTGATTAATAATTCCAAGCTTAATTATTAATTTTAAAACCAAATTATTAATAATTTCAAAACTTAATTTATTAATAATTTCAAAACTTAATTAATTAATAATTTCAGAACTTCGTTATTAATAACTTCAAACTTCATTATTAATAAATTTCAAAACTTCGTTATTAATAACTTTAAAATCAATTATCAAATAATCATACATTTAATCATTAAATAATTAAATTTTAAAACAATGTTCTTTTGTCTATCACGACGTTAATATTTGTTTCAAATTCAATATTCACATTTACGTTCATTCAGATTTAAATTCCAATTTTATTCAAAACCTTGTTATTAGTCAAAAATCTTATTTCATTTTAAATCAAAACATTGACCAATCGGTTTTATTTAATTTTCTATCATAAGTCAAGTTCATTTGGGTATTTATCATTTCAACCCGATTCCATTTCAATTCAAAGTCAAAGCATACAAAGGGAATTTGCAGTGTGATAGCTAGGACGTTGTCAAAGTAAATAAACAAGCAATAGCATCCATTCACAACAATTTAACAATTTATTAAATAATCCCGAAATAATCGTATTAATTTGCATTTGTTATTTATGCAAATTAATATAATTATTTCTAGAATCTACACTATCATTTCATATAGATTAAAGATTACTACATTACAGTTTCACTTTGTCGTTCAATTACAATTTCAATTTAAATACTACGACCATTAAACAAATCTACGTTCACAGGTCCAAGGGTCCTTATCAAATTCTACGTCAAATATAAATTAAGGGATCAAGTTCGACTAATCTAATTTAACATATGAAAGGGGTCAGGTTTACAAATCAAATTCGACAAATATAATCCGTTTTAATTTATTATCTATCCTTTGTCAAATTACTTGCAATTTAATATCACTTAGCACAAATAACATCCAAATCATATCACATAGCAATCAACTAGCATAAGAATATATATCGTGAAAATTTATTTCACCTTTCGTGGATAAAGAAGTTGGCGGCGAAGCAAGAAAAAGCACGAATAGAAGTCGGTATAATGCAAACAATGAACACTGTAAATATCGACAAATGAAATGATATTAATACAATGAACGCTTATATATAATTTATCAATTTATATAAATACGCTTACCGACGATGGAGAAAAGAACAAAAGCTGAGAGATTGGTGCTGCTGCAACAAGAAATCAGTCGGTTGCTTTTGCGCACAACGAAAAGAAAAGTTGGTTACTATTTGGCAACCAAAATAGATACTTGCGTAAATTACTCTACCGCAATACCCAACTCAATTTACTAATCTCAGTTTCATCAAAAAAAAATTTAAAAAAAAAAACAACACGCACGCATATACACCAACACACTCTAATTTCCATTTATACGCACACAGCACATGCATGCACAACACACGTTTTTTTTTTCTTTTTTTTTTATAAGACACGCACATAAAAAAAACTCAGCACTCTCACACACAAAAAACACAGAGCACGCACACCCTCAACATAATACGCATGCATGCATATACTTTCAACACTTCTTCCCAGCGTGTTGCACAACCACACCCCACCATCCATGTACACAGCTCCCCTCACACGCACGCAACATGTTCCAGTTTTCTTTTCTTTTTTTCTTTTTTTACAATACAAGCCGAGACTAAACATACACATGAAAAAAAAAAATCCAAGTTTCATGAAAATAAACTCACGCATGCACCCCTACTGAGTAAAGTACCTATGCCACTTATATTTGCATGCTTTAGACCCCTTACAACGTACACATCACACTTCTTTTTTTTTTATATATATATATATAACATGGCCTACACTAAATACATACACACGGTGCATGCACGCTTCACTTCATCCCCCCTTTTCTCCTACAGCACTACACGCACGCCACAAACAACTATACACAACTTCAACCACTCTTCCTTTTATATGTCACACCTGGATGAAATACGCATGCAAGCATACCCCCGTATGCATGCATGGACACAACCCAGTTTACACGCGGCCCAGTTTTCCTTTTTTTTTTTTTACCTACAAAAATGAGAAGGAGAAGAGGAAGGAGAGCGGTTACCTGATCTTGCAAAATGAGATTTAGGAATTTGTGGAAAATGAAATGTTGCTTTAACTAGTACCGTGAATGCCTTTTGGGTCCCCAACGTTTCATTATTCCCAAATGCAACCCTTCACCCTTCATCTCCCTATTAAATGCTAATTCAGCTGAAATATTTCTTTCAATTTCTCTTGTAACGGGTAGAAGATTTTGGGCTGCAACGTGTTTAACCGGTCCGTTTCAAAACGATTTAATTAACGCGACAAATTATGTCAGACTCCGATTCGTGCAAATAAATATGCCGTTATGATCAGTGCGACAATGCGCTTTCAACGGTACACAGATTATTGCGATACGATGGTTTTATAAAAGTCGCATTTACGCCGCTAAAATTGTACGTTTTGCAAAACAATTTAAACGGAGCAGGCGATGACCGTTTTTGACGAAACGAATTTCATAATCATGATCAGAATAATTTTTACAACATAACTGTGTAAAAATATTTGGATTTGAAAGATAAATTTTACGCAGCTTTATATGGACTGATATACAGTAAAACGCGAACGAAGTTTACTGTAATATTTTGCGACGAAACTTTTTCCATGCTCATATCTAACTAGACGTATGTCATAAATAAAGTTTGGACGCAAATTGAAATCGTTTATAAATTTTCAAATTTTTTTACATTAAAACGATGAATTTACAAATTTTATATCGGGTAGGAAATTCAGGGTTGTTACAATCTCCCCCACTCAAAACTTTTCGTCCTCGAAAAGGAAAGGGATGAGTGAAGTAGGAATGAAATAAGCAGAAAATCAAGATAGATTATAAGAAATTTGAATTATACCTGAAATTAGTAATTCGGGGTTTGAATCCCGAATACTATCCTCAGTTTCCCATGTGCAATCCCGCTCATCTGCACTCCACTGGACTTTGAAGAGATTTACCGACTTCCTTCTGAGTTTCTTGGTCTCACGATCGACTATCTGAAATGGCTTTCGCTCAATAGTCAAATCAGGCTCGATAACTATCTCTTCCAACTGAGTAGTAGGAATAGTCATAGATGGATCGTGCACCACTTTGCGCAGGTGTGAGACGTGGAACACGTTGTGCACACCGGCGAACTTCTCTGGTAATGCAACTCTATATGCCAATGTTCCGACCTTTTCTGTAATCACAAACGGACCAACAAATCTCGGAGCTAGTTTCCCTTTCCTTCCAAATCGAACAATATTCTTCAAAGGCGACACCTTCAGAAATACTTTGTCTCCTACGCTGAATTCGAGATCTCTTCTCCTTTTGTCAGCGTAGCTCTTCTGTCTATCCTGTGCCGTCTTTATTTTCTTTCTGATTTCTTCGACCTTTTCAGAAGCTTCCATAATCATTTCTGGACCAAGCACAAGTCTATCTCCAAACTCGATCCAACAAGCTGGCGATTTGCAAGGCCATCCATATAAGGCTTCGAACGATGCCATACCAATGCTTGCCTGGTTTATTACAGATGATCAATTCAAATTCAAATATACTTATTCAAATTTGAAATTCAATTCCTTTACCTGGTAACAATTATTATAAGTGAATTCGACCAAGTGAAGATGGTCTTCCCAGGATCCACCAAAGTCAATAATACAAGCTCGGAGAAGGTCTTCTAAAATCTGATTCACCCTCTCAGTTTGGCCATCTGTCTGAGGATGATAAGCTGTCCTCAGATTCAGTTTGGTGCCCAAAGTATCCTGAAATGCTTTCCAAAATTTACTAGTGAAAATAGGATCTCGATCGCACACGATACTAGATGGTACACCATGAAGTTTAACAACCTCTCTCATATATATCTCGGCCAAATTCGAAGCTGTACGAGTGGACTTGACTGGAATAAAGTGAGCGGATTTCGTCAATCTATCGACAATCACCCAGATGCTTTCGTTACCCTTTCTAGTCCTTGGCAGCCTATCAATAAAATCCATAGAAATCTGCTCCCACTTCCATCCTGGAATCTCTAGTGGCTGAAGCAAACCTGCTGTCTTTCTATGATCAGCTTTAACTTGCTGGCAAGTTGTGCACTTGCTAACATATGTAGAAATATCACGCTTCATCCCACTCCACCAATATAACTTCTTCATATTCTGGTACATTTTAGTAACACCGGGATGAAATGAAAGTGAAGAGTTGTGGTTTTCTCTTAGCACTTCATGCCTTAGACCATCAACATTGGGAACACATATGCGATTATCAATCCTCAAGATTCCGTTACTATCCACATGTGCACCCAATTTATTGTCAGCATTTCCAACTCTACCGAGAACTATTTCTTTGATGCGATAAAGCAAAGTGTCCTCGTATTGCTTGGCTATAATACGATCCATAAGAGCTGGGGAGACGGAAAGTTGGAATAACATCCCTTCAACAAGATTTCAACATGCCATCGCTTGATTTCTGCTCAAAGCATCGGCTACGACATTTGCTTTCCCTGGAGTGTAATTAATATCAAGATCATATGCGGCTAGAAATTCGAGCCATCGGACTTGTCTCTGATTCAAATCCTTTTGTGAGAAGATATATCTCAATGACTTGTGGTCAGTGAATAACTCGAATTTGGTTCCCAATAAATAGTGCCTCCATAGCTTAAGACCAAATACCACCGCAAGAAGTTCTAGGTCATGAGTTGCGTAGTTTGCTTCATGGGTCTTTAACTGTCGACCCGCATAGGCAATAACCTTTCCTTTCTGCATTAAGACGGCTCCAAGACCATCGCGACAGGCATCTGTATAGACTGTCAATCCTTCGCTACCATCAATAACGGTAAGAACTGGGGCAGAGGTCAACTTTCGCTTCATCTCATTGAAAGCTGCTTCGCACTTTTCATTCCAAATAAATTTCACATTCTTTCTGGTCAGTGCGGTAAGTGGGGCAGCGATACGAGCAAAGTTTTCTATGAATCTGCGATAGTAGCCAGCTAATCCCAAGAAACTGCGGATATCTGTAGGAGTTTTGGGAGTCTCCCAATCCTGCAAATTCCAAGGATTCGAATATAGATGGATAAGTTGTTTAGATGGAATTGACGAGTAAGAATAGAACTTACATTGATTGCGGCGATCTTAGCTGGATCGACCGAAATCCCATTCTCCGAAACAATATGGCCAAGAAAACGAACTTCATCTCGCCAAAACTGGCATTTCGAAAACTTGGCTTTAAGCTGGTGTCTACGAAGAGTTTCGAGAACAAAAGCCAAATGTGATCTATGCTCTTTCTCATCTTTGGAGAAGACGAGAATATCATCGATGAAAACAAGAACGAACTTGTTAAGAATATCATGGAAAACTCTATTCTTCAAGTCGACGAAATAAGCTAGAGCATTAGTGAGACCGAACGGCATAACTAGCCATTCATAGAAACCATTTTCTGTGCGGAATGCTGTTTTAGGAATGCTATCCTCAGCGATTCTGAGTTGATGAAAGCCGGTAGCCAAGTCAACTTGAGAAAAGACTTTAGCTCCATGAAGCTGGTCGAAAAGATCGTTGATGCAAGGCATCGGATATCTATTTTTATGTGTGAGTTTGTTTAGCTCTCTATAGTCCACACACATTCTGAGTGAGCCATCGGATTTTGTGACAAATACAACTGCAGCACCCCATTCTGAATGACTGCGCCGAATCAAGCCTTTAGAAAATAAATCTTCAATTTGAACATTCAAGTCTGCCTTTTCGTTGGGAGCCATTCTCCTTGGAGGAAGAACTACTGGTCGGGCACCAGGGATAAGGTCGATGCGGAATTCGATTTCCCGCGGAGGTGGTAGAGAATTGACTTCTCCAAATACGTCAGAAAAGAATTGGACTACTGGAGTGGAGCTAAGTTCATTTGGATGAGAGTCAAGAGAGAATATAAAACTCCCAGCATATTCTTGAGGTGTTTTGCCTTTAACAACTAAAGGCATACTCTTGTCGTCAACTAGAGAGACGGTTCGAGCTTTGCATGAGATAACGGCTTCGAACTTCCGTAGCCAATCAATGCCTAACAAAATATCAAATGCCTCGAATCCAAGAACATAGAAATCCCAAGTGAAACGGTGAATGCCATGCATAAGAGTGACATATTTGCAAACCCTTTTGAGGTTAGCGGGCCCTCCAATAGGGTTAGATACACATAAGGAAATAGATGCAAGAGTGGGTTCCAAACCAAGTTTATTACACAAGTCAATATATATGAAGCTGTGTGTTGCTCCGGTGTCAAATAAAACTCTAACAGGCAAGGTATGCAATATAAAAGTACTTTGTAAAGTACCTTGGTTATCCGGAACTTCCGGGGTAGGAACTTCCGGGGCAGGTGTGGAAAGAGCAAAGACTCCAGATGGTGTACCACGCTTCTGTGTTGGGCAGTCTTTCTTGAAGTATCCAGGTTGTAAGCAGATATGACACAAATCCCTCCTAGTCATCTATGCCGGTGGCGGAACAGCTGCGCTCTTTGGAGATGGGCAGCTACTAGCATAGTGACCCTTTTGGTTGCAGTTGAAGCAAGTAATGGATGATATGTCAATAGGCTTCTTCTGGGAGTATCCAAGCCCTGTTTTCTGCTGCCAATTCTTCTTCTGTTGTGCAAAGTTTGGCTTTCTCTTTCCCGACTTACTAGCTGATGTCTGAGCAACTGGGGCTTTGGAGGATGATGTTTCCTTTGGCTTTCCCTCATATCGAAGAGCAAAGTCCATCAACTTAGTGAATGTTCCATGGACATGAGCAGTGAGAAGCTCGTAATACTCAGGGCGTGCGCCATGTATGAACTTCTCATTCTTAAGCAGAGGTGTGTCGATCAGCCCGGGTCCGAACTTAGATAGTTCGTTGAACTTCCGTTCGTACTCAGTGAAGGTCATATTGCCTTGCTTGAGATCCATAAAAGAACAATAGAGTTGGGCTTTCCCAGCAGCTGGCATCCACTGAGCCACAAAGGAATCCCTATTTACAACGATATAAGATGAGTCAAAATTTGAACAAGATAGAAGGAAATTATTTTGATGTAATTTAGATAGATTTCTACCTAAACTGGGCCCAAGTGATGGTTTCCTCATCGGTACGAGAAGTGACGGATTCCCACCAATCTTGTGCAGCATTCTGAAGCTGCCAGGCGACCAACTTACACTTCTGAGCATCTGTGATCTCTAAGCCAGTAAAGATCCTCTCCAAACTCTTTAGCCATTGCTGTGCTTCGATGATACTCTCGGAGCCAGTAAATTTGACTCCTCCAAGCTGAGTATACTCCTTGCTAAGAGTGGAGAATCGGACTGCAGGAACTGGAGCATGTGGACCAGGAGCATTTCCACCCCTTCCACCCCTAACATTTCTTCTGGTAGCCATCCTGGAATACCAAAAGTGATTTAGAATCAAAGATAGGAATTTATAGAACTTAAGAAAATTCTACTCAACGAATTCAATAAGAAAGATGAATCAAAAGATGTGGATTCTGAAATGATTCTCCTCATTCTAGGGTATGTTTACCCTATCTCTAATGAGCTTTAAACTCCACAGGCTAAGGTTATCGGGAACCAAAGCTCTGATACCAACTGTAACAACCCGCATATTTGGACCATTTAAATTGACAATAATCCACACATGTCAACTTAAATAGTACAAAACATGAATCATTAATGGAGTATAGATATATAAATGAGAATCATCACAGAATCATAGAAAATTCAACATAACGGAATAGTGCAGCGGAAATATAACATAGTCATAAGAGTAGTTCATAAAGCTACCCATAAGTACAACAATGTCTCAAATAAAAGGAAATAAACAACATAGAAGTCTAAATAGTCCAAATGGAAAGAACAAATACTGATAAGATAAGATAGTGAAAGTCTTCAGTCTTCAGCTCCAAATAACAGCAGCAGCAATCATCAATCTGATCCGAGCATATGCACAACAAACACTCGAATCGGGACATATATTCTTATACAGATAATATGGTTCAAATTCAAATAACAATAACTCAAAGATGAAAGGAATAACATCTTTAAGGATCCGTTAAACTATTTATACATAATAGTGTACGATACATAGATAATGTCTAACAGTAAAGTAAAATATCAAAATAGTGTTAAGGCGTTACCATTATCCCCCTTAACACATTTTATACAGCATCATAGACTATACAGCACTGTAAACTCCACCACAAACTAGTGGGATATCAGGGAGTACTCCATAGGTATAATGCAAAACAAAATCGTAGTGGTCACGTATACGGGAATACAAGTATGACAAGGCACATGATGCAATACCCAAGGTAGTGAAACTACCGTTCGCCTGATCCGGACTGGTGAGAACGCATCGCCGCAACGATCGCAACACCGCGAAACAACACTCCAAATTCAAGGGTGCGCACCAATCAATCACAAAAGTAAATGAGTAGTTTACGAAGAAGTGTGTTCGCTCGAGGTAGCTAACCCCATTTGGCCCGACACGACTCCTGATTTTAGTCATTTCCAATTTGACACAAGTGTCAAGGCTATCCATTATCGTTCACTTTCTTCAGTCATCGCGTACGTCATTCCAACCACTTCGTTCTGGATCACCACTCCGCGTATAGCTATTAAAGTGGTTTTCGGTTTAGATAGAGAGTATATCCATAACCGACTCCGGTCTCTTTAATAACTTCCGTAATTATTACACCGATTGGTCGTTTAATAAATTTCAAAAACCAAATCAATTCAATTCCAATTAGAATTCGTAAATCAACATTTCGTTTGTCTTCCTAAATCAATTTCTAACATTACGTTTCATAACTTCATAACTTTATTTCAAAATTTCTATAATTAAATTACAAAGTTCAATTTTAAACAATTTAACATTCATTTAATTTCATGTATAAGTTCATTCCAAAATTATTTAACTAAATTTAACGTTCAAAATGATTTAGACCCCATTATCGATTTCATTCGATATTCATTAAATTAATTTATCATTCAACAATTTCAATTCAAATTTTCAATTCATTACATTACTTTCATAAGTTCGACTTCATTATCAAAGCTTAAATAATTATTCAATTTGAATGGTCGGATCCAATTCTTAAAATTACAAACATTTCATTTGTTTCGATAAAGCGCGTTCTATTTCTTATTAAAGAAATTCAATTTCATATACTTATTTCCTTCCAAAACTCAATTAAAGAAACTTAGTTCCACTTATACAAAAATTCAATTTCACTTAAATAAGAATATTCACTTTAATTCAATTATTAAATAATTCCACCTCATCAACTTATCACAATTTCAAATCTTAATTATTATCATTTCAAACTCATTGATTAATAATTCCAAGCTTAATTATTAATTTTAAAACCAAATTATTAATAATTTCAAAACTTAATTTATTAATAATTTCAAAACTTAATTTATTAATAATTTCAGAACTTCGTTATTAATAACTTCAAACTTCATTATTAATAAATTTCAAAACTTCGTTATTAATAACTTTAAAATCAATTATCAAATAATCATACATTTAATCATTAAATAATTAAATTTTAAAACAATGTTCTTTTGTCAATCACTACGTTAATATTTGTTTCAAATTCAATATTCACATTTACGTTCATTCAAATTTAAATTCCAATTTTATTCAAAACCTTGTTATTAGTCAAAAATCTTATTTTATTTTAAATCAAAACATTGACCAATCGGTTTTATTTAATTTTCTATCCTAAGTCAAGTTCATTTGGGTATTTATCATTTCAACCCGATTCCATTTCAATTCAAAATCAAAGCATACAAAGGGAACTTGCAGTGTGATAGCTGGGATGGTGTCAAAGTAAATAAACAAGCAATAGCATCCGTTCACAATAATTTAACAATTTATTAAATAATCCCGAAATAATCGTATTAATTTGCATTTGTTATTTATGCAAATTAATATAATTATTTCTAGAATCTACACTATCATTTCATGTAGATTAAAGATTACTACATTACAGTTTCACTTTGTCGTCCAATTACAATTTCAATTTAAATACTACGACCATTAAACAAATCTACGTTCACAGGTCCAAGGGTTCCTTATCAAATTCTACGTCAAATATAAATTAAGGGATCAATTTCGACTAATCTAATTTAACATATGAAAGAGGTCAGGTTTACAAATCAAATTCGACAAATATAATCCGTTTTAATTTATTATCTATCCTTTGTCAAATTACTTGCAATTTAATATCACTTAGCACAAATAACATTCAAATCATATCACATAGCAATCAACTAGCATAAGAATATATATCGTGAAAATTTATTTCACCTTTCGTGGATAAAGAAGTTGGCGGCGAAGCAAGAAAAAGCACGAATAGAAGTCGGTATAATGGGAACAATGAACACTGTAAATATCGACAAATGAAATGATATTAATACAATGAACGCTTGTATATAATTTATCAATTTATATAAATACGCTTACCGACGATGGAGAAAAGAACAAAAGCTGAGAGATCGGTGCTGCTGCAACAAGAAATCAGTCGGTTGCTTCTGCGCACAACGAAAAGAAAAGTTGGTTACTATTTGGCAACCAAAATAGATACTTGCGTAAACTACTCTACCGCAATACCCAACTCAATTTGCTAATCTCAGTTTCATCAAAAAAAAATTAAAAAAAAAAACAACACGCACGCATATACACCAACACACTCTAATTTCCATTTATACGCACACAGCACATGCATGCACAACACACGTTTTTTTTTCTTTTTTTTTATAAGACACGCACATAAAAAAAACACAGCACTCTCACACACAAAAAACACAGAGCACGCACACCCTCAACATAATACGCATGCATGCATATACTTTCAACACTTCTTCCCAGCGTGTTGCACAACCACACCCCCACCATCCATGTACACAGCTCCCCTCACACGCACGCAACATGTTCCAGTTTTCATTTTTTTTTTTATATAATACAAGCTGAGACTAAACATACACATAAAAAAAATCCAAGTTTCATGAAAATAAACTCACGCATGCACCCCTACTGAGTAAAGTACCTATGCCACTTATATTTGCATGCTTTAGACCCCTTACAACGTACACAGCACACTTCTTTATATATATATATATATATATATATATATATATATAACATGGCCTACACTAAATACATACACACGGTGCATGCACGCTTCACTTCATCTGTCTTTTCTCCTACAGCACTACACGCACGCCACAAACAACTATACACAACTTCAACCACTCTTCCTTTTATATATCACACCTGGATGAAATACGCATGCAAGCATACCCCCGTATGCATGCATGGACACAACCCAGTTTACACGTGGCCTAGTTTCCCTTTTTTTTTTTTTTACTTATAGAAATGAGAAGGAGAAGAGGAAGGAGAGCGGTTACCTGAACTTGCAAAATGAGATTTAGGAATTTGTGGAAAATGAAATGTTGCTTTAACTAGTACCGTGAATGCCTTTTGGGTCCCCAACGTTTCATTATTCCCAAATGCAACCCTTCACCCTTCATCTCCCTATTAAATGCCAATTCAGCTGAAATATTTCTTTCAATTTCTCTTGTAACGGGTAGAAGATTTTGGGCTGCAACGTGTTTAACCGGTCCGTTTCAAAACGATTTAATTAACGCGACAAATTATGTCGGACTCCGATTCGTGCAAATAAATATGCCGTTATGATCAGTGCGACAATGCGCTTTCAACGGTATACAGATTATTGCGATACGATGGTTTTATAAAAGTCGCATTTACGCCGCTAAAATTGTACGTTTTGCAAAACAATTTAAACGGAGCAGGCGATGACCTTTTTTGACGAAACGAATTTCATAATCATGATCAGAATAATTTTTACAACATAACTGTGTAAAAAAATTTGGAATTTAAAGATAAATTTTACGCAGCTTTATATGGACTGATATACAGTAAAACGCGAACGAAGTTTACTGTAATATTTTGCGACGAAACTTTTTCCATGCTCATATCTAACTAGACGTATGTCATAAATAAAGTTTGGACGCAAATTGAAATCGTTTATGAATTTTCAAATTTTTTTACATTAAAACGATGAATTTACAAATTTTAAATCGGGTAGGAAATTCAGGGTTGTTACACAATTCGACATTCGATCGCCAGAAATATAGAATTCGGCATAATAAGATATAGCAGCATCGTAAACCGAGGATACAGAAATCTTCGGTGAGTCAATACCAATTGAAAAGGAGTTTTCACCCCCTTTACAAATCATTCGGTGGAGTTATGGGATACTCCGGAATCAAACGAATATAAATAGGGAGAGACAGAATGAATTTCAGAACCGAGGGACATTCCAAAATTCAAAGAAAATCGAGTCAAAAGGAAGAGATTCAACTCGAGCGAAAGTGATTCTTTAAATAAATTTACCATATATGCTAAGTTTTTCCTAGAGCCAAAGCTCTGATACCAACTGTAACAACCCGCTATTTTGGACCATTCAAATCGACAATAAAACCATACATATCCGACATGAATAATTCAAAATACCGAATTGTTAATTAAAATTTGGCAAAACTTAAAATATACAGTAAATAAATCAATCACAGATCACAGAGTACTATAATGCAGCGGAATAGGTAAAGAATAGTAGTTCATGAAGCTACTATATACATCAGAGTTAGAAAAATACAACCGAATAGTTCAAATGCAGTGAAGTCTCAAATGCAACAGATGACTTCTCTGAACCAATCAAATGGAAAGGCTGGAATCTGAATTGATAGTTGGATTTCCAAATGAAGCTCCGAACTCCAAAGGTGAGTCTCAAATGTTGTATCACTCAGTCTGACCCGAGCGTAAAGAAAAACACAAAACACTCGAGTCAGGATTAACATTCTTATATCAATAAATCCAACTCAAGTGAAATATCAACTGAAATACAAATAACTTAAAGGATGTTTGGGATAACCATCCTCTAAGGGTCCATGGAACTTTCTACAAGGTAGAAATATACACTATAACACCGTGGTCATTTCAGCTTAATTTATACTTCAAAACCAAATCTCATTTTCACTTCAAATATCTCTATATTTCCCAAAATAGTATTTATATATTTTAAATAATTTATACAGTAAAGTATTTTCAATTTCCTCAACTTAACAAATCGTTCCAACATCAACCCGACCTTCCCATTCAAATTAAATTCAACTCAATTTCTAAAATAACCACTTAAATTTTATCGATCTCAATGAAACGACCCGCAAATCCGTACCCCTTGAGTCAACACTATTCTACAACAATCAACTCAAGTTGTACAGAAATACGAACCATTTTTATGCAATTTGAATGGTTTTCAATCCATTCGTATACAACCTCATCAATTTAAAATGGTTTTAATCTCAATCACTTACATTTAATTTATTTTTAAGCAAACTGAGCTCATTTCTAATTCAATTGCTTTCAAAATCAATTTATTTTACTACTCTCACTCATAGAATGTTTAATTACCCCATTTACAACAAACAACAATTTATTCCGTGCAATTTTGACGAGATTTGGATGAATAAATAAGTATTTATATTTTATAACCAATTTAAATTGATTTCACTCTATTTCCAAATTTATTCACAATCCAATTATCCTCACTTCCATTTCGGATTTGAATACATTCACTTGTATTTCATTTATTAACCCAACTAATTCATTCAAAACCATTAACAATTTAGGTTCCATCCACATTACCAATTAAATTTCCTTTTTATCTTAATCCCCTCACGATCATTTACTTACTCGACACATTCCATTTAAATTTTATTTACAATCCATTTATTTACATTTCGTTCCAAATTTGTTTATTTCAAACTATTGTATTTAGTCCAAAGACAATTCCAAGCTATTGCATTCAATAATCATTTTTCAACTTTATTTAAACCATATTTCATTCGATACTTATTAATTCCATCATTTATTTATCCAATATAATTAGTTTATCCACATTCACATAAACCATTCTAATAAACTTGAAACATCCTATTTTCCCTATTGTCTCCAGTTATTTCAATTCCTTAATAATTTTTTTTAAATGGTTTACAATTATTTATTCTGGAATTTCATTCCATTAATATTAGTTAATACTCATCGAATTTTATTTCGATTAACAATTTATTTTCACTTAATTTCAATCCAACCCAATATCATTAAACTTGGTTCCAGTTGGATTCAATTCAACTCTCCTCCATTCATTTAGCTTAAGTCAATTTACTTTAATTTATTCGAATTTTATACTTAAGCTCATTTCCATCTTACAAGTATATTTTCTCTTTTATACTCAGCTTGACTCAATTTATTACAGAGCCATATCCAATTTATTTCTACACATTTGGATTTTATTTGCAATTTATACCATTACTATTTTAAATCCAGATCCATTTTTTTTTTTGATACATTCCCAATTATTATTTTTTTATTTGTTAACACCTCAAGTTAAATTTTAATTAATAACCCAAGTTCTGATTTCACCATTTACATTTTAACTTACCATCCAATTTATTAACTCACAATTCAATTTTATTAACTAATTTATTATCTAATTAGTTCTCCCATTATTTATAATCCAACACTTGAATTTTTTTTTTTCCATTCCAAATATCACTTTTATTTATTTTCCTTAGTTCAATATATTTTACAATTCAAGTTTGGATTTTCCTCTCATTTCCCTATTCATCTAAATATTTATTTGGATTTGTATTCCATTTTCAATTTTATAAGTCGCAACTTATTATTTACACTATTCCATTCCTCATAGGCTTGAATATATTATTCTTTTTTTTTTTTTAACTCAAGCCTTATGCTTATTTATAACCCAAGCATATATTTTATTCATGCATTTTAATTCTTTTATAAATTATTCTGGTTTATTTATTTCAATTAAATTCTTATCCAATTTATTTCTTATCCAATTAAGAATCAATTTCAATTCAATTTTACTTTAAACTTAGAATTTACTTGACTCAATTCGATTTTAACTTAATTCGAATACAACTGAATATTATTTCCAGCCTATTCAATGAATTTCAATCCAATCAAATTTTTATTTCCAATTCCAAGTAAATTTTCATTTTCAATTTTTATCTTTAAATTTAAATTCCAACCTTCAAAGTTTATATTCCATTCCTGATTTAAAATCATCGCAATTTATAAGCTGACAACTTATCTTATCCGGATTTTAAACTCCCGGCTTTGGTTTCAAATCATTTTGAAATCTCCAACGTCACAAATCACATTTCTCAAAAGTTACACCAATCCTGGTTTTACCCACAACAAATTCCCTTTGAAAATTCCAAAACCAGCTAACTTTTCTGAATAAATCAATTTGGTAGCAATTCATCACTTAGAAACTCGAAAATGAACATCGACGATGCTGCAGTCATCATCGAAGTTATTTTCCAGTGACTGAAGTGAATTCAATGCTATATCACTTTCAAAACCTATTTAAAATAAATTTCCATCCTGAAATACTTCCAAACTAATAATGTTATCATTTATCTTCAAAACACTTCCAAATCCTGCTTAAATCAAATTTAAGTATAATTCATTTGCATGGTTTATGTTCATACAAATTCTCATTTGGTTTTTATTTCAATTTATAAATTACCTTTATAATTCACATTTACAAATTTCATTTTATCATGAATTTATTTCCGTAAACTTTGTTTATTTTCAATTTCTAGTTAAATTTTCATTTAACAATGATAATACTTTAATATTATCATTTCTAACATCCAAGCAACCATATAATAGCTATATTGTTTACCAAAAACTTTCTTTATATCCAAAAATATATTTTTGGGTAAAATTATTTCATTTACCCATATTTAAAACAATACCGTGTCGATTGTTCTATTTAAGTGTTTAGAAACCCCTTCGATACAGTTTTCGAGGCTGTACCGACGAAGGTTCATATACCACTCCATAAACCAATCAACACAATATAAAACCATTTTATATTCACTAACAAATACGCGCTCATATCTATTAATACGCTCAAACTCAATATAGAGTACTACGGACTCTAATTTATGAGTAATTCCCACCAGAGCCAAGGTTATCACCAACCTAAGCTCTGATACCAAGTGAAACGACCCGCAAATCCGTACCCCTTGAGTCAACACTATTCTACAACAATCAACTCAAGTTGTACAGAAATACGAACCATTTGGGTTTAAGAAGAAGAGGTAGAAGAAGAGAAAACAAAATCAATATCAGAATCTAACCATCGCAGCGGAATAAAATATAATAGATAATAAATAATCTTTACTCAAAATCAAATATATCTGTTTACATACATCACATCATCAGAGTACATCAGTCACATCTCACATCAAAACAATACAATGGATACACAACAACTCAAGGTACACAACAACTCAAACAGCGGAATATATATATAACAAGTACGACTATACGTATCGTCATCCAGTTCGTCTCCTGAGCTCCACAGCGTCATATCCTGTATCCTATAATACTCGGTCTGACCCGAGCATTACAGTTAAATAATACCCGAGTCGGTCTGGAATACCAGAGTGAGAAAATCACACCCAATTGATTATTAAAGTTTCAAAAATCCTTTGAAAACAAAAGCATCTCGTAAGACCACGCCACAAATAAACATGTCGGGTTTTTACCTTACGATAGCTAAAACAATTTTTATAGAAATCCTCTGATATTATAATAGGGTCTATATACAAATACTTATAAAATAGCCGAAATTGTTACATCTATTAAATTCCAGCTACTAGCCACAAAAGTGGGTAATACAAACAAAACTCGTACAAGGCTCGTAGGGAAAATGGATTTCCAACAATGACTAGGCACTGGGGTACCACCTGTCACAGTACGGGGCCTAGATCACCGTACCGAGGACTACTCCCTTCATCCCCTGCAACACAAGGCCGGAACCATTCCTTACTGAACAGTCCCGAACAAGATAACCCCCGTGGTTGGCGCGACCAACCACCCACTAAGCCGAAATAAATAAGGGACATCTAGACAGGGGAATTATCTTGTCCTGCTTGGGCATGACCCACCTAACCTTGCTGCATATCCCCTGATTTTCAGTCATTCCCATTTGATGAGGCTTGAGGCTAAGCGTTACCTTTAGAACGTTTCACTTAGAATGCCCATCGTCCACCTGACGATGTTTTCGCAAGCATTCATCCATACAAGTCCGTCCCGGGTTCGAACGGAACCGAAGGCACTATTCCTACTACATCCATTTTGGAAATATCCTCAGGATTAGTAGCGACTAGCCCTTGCACCTCACTGCTCCATCTTCGAATCCAAAATTGTTTTTCGCACGAAACGTACAAACCGGATCGAAGTGGTTTTCGAGAAATAAATCTCGATCCCGGTCTCTTCGAAACGATCAACGCAGTTGGCCAATATTGATAGTCGGTGATTTAACTATCAATTTATATTCACAAACATCCATCAAACAATAAATAATTTCCCAAATTATTTATTAACCTCAAAATATCTTCACAAGATACATTTCTATTTTTAATCTTTTGGAAACAGTTTCAAACCATCTTTCTTTTCAGAATCAACTTTCTCAAATATTTTCTATCTCCTCTGAAATCACCAAGCTCAAAACTAAATTTTTAAAATAAATTTTAAAACACTTTACTTTGAAATATATACCTTCAAAACATTTAAATTAAAACTATTTCAATAATTTGTTAAAAACACATATTAAATGAATATTTGAAAATAAGGTTACTTAATAAATATACAACTAGATTTATACTTTTAAAAACATAATATTAAGGCATTCTTTGAATAATTATTACTATAATAGATAAAGAGAAAATACTTACTTAAGAACTTAAATATTAGAAATAAGAAATTTTCAACACTTGCTTTTAAACAACTTTTAATCTTTTAACTTATATTTAAAAATTTACTTTAAAAACGTACTTGGTTATCCAGGGAGAATTTCAACTTCAATCACTTAAATCAATTTCCCAAATTGATTTCCAATTTATTTCCTTTTAATTCGGAATCTATTAATTGCAGATTTCATCTCTTGATTATAATTTTAAAATACTTTAACTAAAAATTCCAATTTTTAGATTTCTCAATTACTTCTTTATTCTTTTAAATAAATTTAAACTTTGAATTCTAAAATAATTCTTTATTTCTTTAATTGATATAACTTAAGTTTACAATTCATCAATTTCATTTATTAAAAATTTCATTTCTCTTCATACTCGAAATTATTTATTATTATTTTCATATTACTTCTATTTCTTTTCAATTCATTCTTAATTTATTCAAACTTTTTATAATTATTTCGCTTACAAATTTACTTCCTTTTAATTTCCTTCAACAATCCAATTCATATATTTTGGTAATTCATTATACCCGAATATCCAATCAAACCATACATTCAATATTCCAATATAGCTCATCATAGTATATCAAATAATCAAACAGAGAATATTGAATAATTTAAATAAATGTGAGGGGTCCAGTTGGATCCCTCCAACCTGTTTTCCTGCATCCACAGATGTTAGCACAATATAATATGCCAATCCCAAAATACCATATTATACCACATCAATCAATTCAGTCATTCAAACAATTATTTAAATTTAATCATTTAAATCTAAATTTAACTGAGTGAGATTAACTCACCTTTGCTTTTACTAGCAATCAGATTCAATCCAGCTTGATCTCATGATTTTATACCTTGTATAAACATTTTATAATTTATTAATATTTGAAACAATTGAACAATTTACTATTATTTCTTCATTTAATTTAAACCAACAAATGTTCCTTTAAACTAATAGTTAAATTTTTAACTAACTTTCCTTTTACTAAAATATTTTGGGGTTAAAATAATTAAACAGGTTATTAAATAAATTAATCTTCATAATGCATTATTTTAAACTAACCAGTACATGGAAATATATATATTTATATAGATAATTACCTTTATACATATGTCCTGAAATCACTAATTATAAAAGCAATTTATATGTATACCAAACATTCTATTAAGATACGACTCTTCATCATATAAACCAAAATCTATATATATTTATTTTTATTACACTTTCTGTATATACTCACTTAACTAACAAACTGCTTTACTGTCAATACCTATAAACATATATATTTTACTAAATCAAAACATAAATTTATACCTATACACATTTCAAATCAAATCTAAACGGACTCGATAACATTTTCAAATTCTTATATATATATATATATATATATATATATATATATTTTCTATCAAAAAGAGATTTTTTTTTCTGTATATATAAAAACTGTATACATATATTTTTATTAAATTAAATTAAATACATCATACCTTACTGTCGACTTCCCCACAACCTCGATGCTAGCACACGAGCACCACCACTACCGCCCCACTCAATTACTCCACTGCCTCTAGAACTCCTACAGTGTCGTGACTTCCAGTCACGACTCTAACATCAAACTCGCGGTCGCCACCATCATGCATCTCCGCTTCACCGAGAATCGAACGCAACTACACAGCCCCGGTCGCGACACCCACTGACAACTCGTCGTTGCCGCCTCCCTTTGTACTCGTAATTGGCAATCAAATCTATCGCAAATCCCAAAAATTAAAACCCTAACTGCAAGTCTCTCGCCTGAAGCTCCCATCGGCCCGCCGCCGAGCGCGAGTTTCCCCTTCCCAATTCGATGAAGACGACGCGAATGAAATTAAAAAGAGAGGAAAGGAGGGGGTCGGCCACTAGTTTGATTCGATTTGAGATAGAAGGGCAAGCGGCCATTTTTTCTGAATTTTGTTTTATTTTCTTTTGAAGGAAGCAAACTCGGTTCCATTATTAAAGAGAAAGGGTTTGCGTGATGTTATAAAAAGAAGAAACATTGATACGGAAAGAAGTCGGCTTCAACAGAGATAACAGAGATATGTTGGCTGCTGATTAAAAATTTATATTTTTATATTCAAAAATATCTCGTTTAGGTACCTAGTTATTTAAATTGAATTCGATATAGATTCCAGCGCGTTTATATAACGTACGCTCACACAACAACTTTGATCGCTATGAAATTTGAAATCCGACAATAATTCAATATTACGGATCCAATGGCACTGGTTTCGTCGAATTCCGAGACTGTGCCTCGGAAGGCTATTTTTAAATTCAATTCAAACGATAAAATTTCAAAACTGATCAAACACTTTTAAATTTAATTTCAACGCATTTACTATCGTCAGTGTTATCAATATAAACTTTACAAGCCTTCAAATTATTTTTAACAGGCTTAAAATTCCAGATTCAACATTTTATTCAAATTCAAGTTATTTAATTCGATAATTAATTATCAAATAAATTGTGATATTCGTAATTCAATTGAAAATTATACCATTGAATATTTAAAATCGATTAAATATTCCGATTTAAATCACTTAAAAATTCCGGGTCGTCACATTCCTCCCCTCTTAAAAGAATTTCGTCCCCGAAATTACTAGTTAGGAAGAATGATCCAATACCCGTTTATTATTTCCCTAAACCAAACAGTTCAATATCCAACCAACTATCTTCTATAAAAGACTATTATCACTCTTATTAACTTTCCAATCCTTTCCCTAGTTTGCCAACCATCCTATTTGCTAAATCATTCAAGTTTTATTCTTAAAATCAGTTTTGAATTATCAAAATTTCTCAAAAATTTTCTAACTCTTTAATTTTTCGAAAAATTTCGCCAGCGTCTCCTTTGCGCGGCTAGCTCGATACAACTACAAAAGGGCTCTACGGCCTCCCAAATCCAAAAAGAAAACAAAAGGCCAAGTGGCTCAATCCAAATCCAAATCCCAATCAAATTTCATACCAAATTTAAATACATACCTTATTGTCGGGCAATTCAAATTTATCTTCTGAATCAAAAACCAATTCTCTTTTCCCCTTTTACAATACCTGCATAACCTGCTTGGTACTAATATCCAATCACAATATTCCAAAACAATCTATCGATTTTCTTACAAAATGTCAATATCTATTCATTTCAATATTATCTTAGATTATATTTGTAATATCAATTTCCAATCTAAAATTTACCATTCCTTTCTTAAGTTAGTACAAACATTTTATATGTTTCTTATCTTTATTTCTCTTTACCACTTTTAGTTTATACCTGTTTCCATTTAAATCGATTTCCATATTACATATGTATTTCATTTATTTTCAACTTTGAATTTTTAATTTTTATCCTTCATTTATAACTAATTTAAGTCATTACTTTAATTAGTTTCATTTACTAACTTATTTTAGTTTCCAATTCTAAATAGTTTTGTCGTTAACAAATTTTTTTCAAAAATTTTCTAACTCCCAAAATTTCTGAAAAATTTTGGCAGAGTCCCCTTTGCACGGAGGAGCTTTTGCAATTTGACAAAAGAGATAAATATATATACATCGACCCACACGGTCGGAAAAACCAAAAACAGTTCATATTTCCTATTTTTATTGCGTAGGCGTACCTTATTTAGCATTTTAAGCAAGCAGCTTATTATTCTTATCATATAGCACAACCCAAACCAGCCTCACGGCTTCCAGGTACCTGTACTTACTCAATTTAAACATGTAAGTGCCAAATATAAGAAGTTTAACACATTTCACTTACTTGCAATAGTTAAAACATATGAATTCTAAAAGAAATTCACACCAAACATTCCCCATAAGCAACTTCTACAATTTCCATGTTAATTCAACTGTTCCAATTTATTTATAAACCATTTTTATGCAATTTGAATGGTTTTCAATCCATTCGTATACAACCTCATCAATTTAAAATGGTTTTAATCTCAATCACTTACATTTAATTTATTTTTAAGCAAACTGAGCTCATTTCTAATTCAATTGCTTTCAAAATCAATTTATTTTACTACTCTCACTCATAGAATGTTTAATTACCCCATTTACAACAAACAACAATTTATTCCGTGCAATTTTGACGAGATTTGGATGAATAAATAAGTATTTATATTTTATAACCAATTTAAATTGATTTCACTCTATTTCCAAATTTATTCACAATCCAATTATCCTCACTTCCATTTCGGATTTGAATACATTCACTTGTATTTCATTTATTAACCCAACTAATTCATTCAAAACCATTAACAATTTAGGTTCCATCCACATTACCAATTAAATTTCCTTTTTATCTTAATCCCCTCACGATCATTTACTGACTCGACACATTCCATTTAAATTTTATTTACAATCCATTTATTTACATTTCGTTCCAAATTTGTTTATTTCAAACTATTGTATTTAGTCCAAAGACAATTCCAAGCTATTGCATTCAATAATCATTTTTCAACTTTATTTAAACCATATTTCATTCGATACTTATTAATTCCATCATTTATTTATCCAATATAATTAGTTTATCCACATTCACATAAACCATTCTAATAAACTTGAAACATCCTATTTTCCCTATTGTCTCCAGTTATTTCAATTCCTTAATAATTTTTTTTAAATGGTTTACAATTATTTATTCTGGAATTTCATTCCATTAATATTAGTTAATACTCATCGAATTTTATTTCGATTAACAATTTATTTTCACTTAATTTCAATCCAACCCAATATCATTAAACTTGGTTCCAGTTGGATTCAATTCAACTCTCCTCCATTCATTTAGCTTAAGTCAATTTACTTCAATTTATTCGAATTTTATACTTAAGCTCATTTCCATCTTACAAGTATATTTTCTCTTTTATACTCAGCTTGACTCAATTTATTACAGAGCCATATCCAATTTATTTCTACACATTTGGATTTTATTTGCAATTTATACCATTACTATTTTAAATCCAGATCCATTTTTTTTTTTTGATACATTCCCAATTATTATTTTTTTATTTGTTAACACCTCAAGTTAAATTTTAATTAATAACCCAAGTTCTGATTTCACCATTTACATTTTAACTTACCATCCAATTTACTAACTCACAATTCAATTTTATTAACTAATTTATTATCTAATTAGTTCTCCCATTATTTATAATCCAACACTTGAATTTTTTTTTTTTTTCCATTCCAAATATCACTTTTATTTATTTTCCTTAGTTCAATATATTTTACAATTCAAGTTTGGATTTTCCTCTCATTTCCCTATTCATCTAAATATTTATTTGGATTTGTATTCCATTTTCAATTTTATAAGTCGCAACTTATTATTTACACCATTCCATTCCTCATAGGCTTGAATATATTATTCTTTTTTTTTTTTAACTCAAGCCTTATGCTTATTTATAACCCAAGCATATATTTTATTCATGCATTTTAATTCTTTTATAAATTATTCTGGTTTATTTATTTCAATTAAATTCTTATCCAATTTATTTCTTATCCAATTAAGAATCAATTTCAATTCAATTTTACTTTAAACTCAGAATTTACTTGACTCAATTCGATTTTAACTTAATTCGAATACAACTGAATATTATTTCCAGCCTATTCAATGAATTTCAATCCAATCAAATTTTTATTTCCAATTCCAAGTAAATTTTCATTTTCAATTTTTATCTTTAAATTTAAATTCCAACCTTCAAAGTTTATATTCCATTCCTGATTTAAAATCATCGCAATTTATAAGCTGACAACTTATCTTATCCGGATTTTTAAACTCCCGGCTTTGGTTTCAAATCATTTTGAAATCTCCAACGTCACAAATCACATTTCTCAAAAGTTACACCAATCCTGGTTTTACCCACAACAAATTCCCTTTGAAAATTCCAAAACAAGCTAACTTTTCTGAATAAATCAATTTGGTAGCAATTCATCACTTAGAAACTCGAAAATGAACATCGATGATGCTGCAGTCATCATCAAAGTTATTTTCCAGTGACTGAAGTGAATTCAATGCTATATCACTTTCAAAACCTATTTAAAATAAATTTCCATCCAGAAATACTTCCAAACTAATAATGTTATCATTTATCTTCAAAACACTTCCAAATCCTGCTTAAATCAAATTTAAGTATAATTCATTTGCATGGTTTATGTTCATACAAATTCTCATTTGGTTTTTATTTCAATTTATAAATTACCTTTATAATTCACATTTACAAATTTCATTTTAACATGAATTTATTTCCGTAAACTTTGTTTATTTTCAATTTCTAGTTAAATTTTCATTTAACAATGATAATACTTTAATATTATCATTTCTAACATCCAAGCAACCATATAATAGCTATATTGTTTACCAAAAACTTTCTTTATATCCAAAAATATATTTTTGGGTAAAATTATTTCATTTACCCATATTTAAAACAATACCGTGTCGATTGTTCTATTTAAGTGTTTAGAAACCCCTTCGATACAGTTTTCGAGGCTGTGCCGACGAAGGTTCATATACCACTCCATAAACCAATCAACACAATATAAAACCATTTTATATTCACTAACAAATACGCGCTCATATCTATTAATACGCTCAAACTCAATATAGAGTACTACGGACTCTAATTTATGAGTAATTCCCACCAGAGCCAAGGTTATCACCAACCTAAGCTCTGATACCAAGTGAAACGACCCGCAAATCCGTACCCCTTGAGTCAACACTATTCTACAACAATCAACTCAAGTTGTACAGAAATACGAACCATTTGGGTTTAAGAAGAAGAGGTAGAAGAAGAGAAAACAAAATCAATATCAGAATCTAACCATCGCAGCGGAATAAAATATAATAGATAATAAATAATCTTTACTCAAAATCAAATATATCTGTTTACATACATCACATCATCAGAGTACATCAGTCACAGCTCACATCAAAACAATACAATGGATACACAACAACTCAAGGTACACAACAACTCAAACAGCGGAATATATATATATATATAACAAGTACGACTATACGTATCGTCATCCAGTTCGTCTCCTGAGCTCCACAGCGTCATATCCTGTATCCTATAATACTCGGTCTGACCCGAGCATTACAGTTAAATAATACCCGAGTCAGTCTGGAATACCAGAGTGAGAAAATCACACCCAATTGATTATTAAAGTTTCAAAAATCCTTTGAAAACAAAAGCATCTCGTAAGACCACGCCACAAATAAACATGTCGGGTTTTTACCTTACGATAGCTAAAACAATATTTATAGAAATCCTCTGATATTATAATAGGGTCTATATACAAATACTTATAAAATAGCCGAAATTGTTACATCTATTAAATTCCAGCTACTAGCCACAAAAGTGGGTAATACAAACAAAACTCGTACAAGGCTCGTAGGGAAAATGGATTTCCAACAATGACTAGGCACTGGGGTACCACCTGTCACAGTACGGGGCCTAGATCACCGTACCGAGGACTACTCCCTTCATCCCCTGCAACACAAGGCCGGAACCATTCCTTACTGAACAGTCCCGAACAAGATAACCCCCGTGGTTGGCGCGACCAACCACCCACTAAGCCGAAATAAATAAGGGACATCTAGACAGGGGAATTATCTTGTCTTGCTTGGGCATGACCCACCTAACCTTGCTGCATATCCCCTGATTTTCAGTCATTCCCATTTGATGAGGCTTGAGGCTAAGCGTTACCTTTAGAACGTTTCACTTAGAATGCCCATCGTCCACCTGACGATGTTTTCGCAAGCATTCATCCATACAAGTCCGTCCCGGGTTCGAACGGAACCGAAGGCACTATTCCTACTACATCCATTTTGGAAATATCCTCAGGATTAGTAGCGACTAGCCCTTGCACTTCACTGCTCCATTTTTGAATCCAAAATCGTTTTTCACACGAAACGTACAAACCGGATCGAAGTGGTTTTCGAGAAATAAATCTCGATCCCGGTCTCTTCGAAACGATCAACGCAGTTGGCCAATATTGATAGTCGGTGATTTAACTATCAATTTATATTCACAAACATCCATCAAACAATAAATAATTTCCCAAATTATTTATTAACCTCAAAATATCTTCACAAGATACATTTCTATTTTTAATCTTTTGGAAACAGTTTCAAACCATCTTTCTTTTCAGAATCAACTTTCCCAAATATTTTCTATCTCCTCTGAAATCACCAAGCTCAAAACTAAATTTTTAAAATAAATTTTAAAACACTTTACTTTGAAATATATACCTTCAAAACATTTAAATTAAAACTATTTCAATAATTTGTTAAAAACACATATTAAATGAATATTTGAAAATAAGGTTACTTAATAAATATACAACTAGATTTATACTTTTAAAAACATAATATTAGGCATTCTTTGAATAATTATTACTATAATAGATAAAGAGAAAATACTTACTTAAGAACTTAAATATTAGAAATAAGAAATTTTCAACACTTGCTTTTAAACAACTTTTAATCTTTTAACTTATATTTAAAAATTTACTTTAAAAACGTACCTGGTTATCCAGGGAGAATTTCAACTTCAATCACTTAAATCAATTTCCCAAATTGATTTCCAATTTATTTCCTTTTAATTCGGAATCTATTAATTTCAGATTTCATCTCTTGATTATAATTTTAAAATACTTTAACTAAAAATTCCAATTTTTAGATTTCTCAATTACTTCTTTATTCTTTTAAATAAATTTAAACTTTGAATTCTAAAATAATTCTTTATTTCTTTAATTGATATAACTTAAGTTTACAATTCATCAATTTCATTTATTAAAAATTTCATTTCTCTTCATACTCGAAATTATTTATTATTATTTTCATATTACTTCTATTTCTTTTCAATTCATTCTTAATTTATTCAAACTTTCTATAATTATTTCGCTTACAAATTTACTTCCTTTTAATTTCCTTCAACAATCCAATTCATATATTTTGGTAATTCATTATACCCGAATATCCAATCAAACCATACATTCAATATTCCAATATAGCTCATCATAGTATATCAAATAATCAAACAGAGAATATTGAATAATTTAAATAAATGTGAGGGGTCCAGTTGGATCCCTCCAACCTGTTTTCCTGCATCCACAGATGTTAGCACAATATAATATGCCAATCCCAAAATACCATATTATACCACATCAATCAATTCAGTCATTCAAACAATTATTTAAATTTAATCATTTAAATCTAAATTTAACTGAGTGAGATTAACTCACCTTTGCTTTTACTAGCAATCAGATTCAATCCAGCTTGATCTCATGATTTTATACCTTGTATAAACATTTTATAATTTATTAATATTTGAAACAATTGAACAATTTACTATTATTTCTTCATTTAATTTAAACCAACAAATGTTCCTTTAAACTAATAGTTAAATTTTTAACTAACTTTCCTTTTACTAAAATATTTTGGGGTTAAAATAATTAAACAGGTTATTAAATAAATTAATCTTCATAATGCATTATTTTAAACTAACCAGTACATGGAAATATACATATATTTATATAGATAATTACCTTTATACATATGTCTTGAAATCACTAATTATAAAAGCAATTTATATGTATACCAAACATTCTATTAAGATACGACTCTTCATCATATAAACCAAAATCTATATATATTTATTTTTATTACACTTTCTGTATATACTCACTTAACTAACAAACTGCTTTACTGTCAATACCTATAAACATATATATTTTACTAAATCAAAACATAAATTTATACCTATACACATTTCAAATCAAATCTAAACGGACTCGATAACATTTTCAAATTCTTATATATATATATATCTTTTTTCTATCAAAAAGAGATTTTTTTTTTCTTTTCTGTATATATAAAAACTGTATATATATATTTTTATTAAATTAAATTAAATACATCATACCTTACTGTCGACTTCCCCACAACCTCGATGCTAGCACACGAGCACCACCACTACCGCCCCACTCAATTACTCCACTGCCTCTAGAACTCCTACAGTGTCGTGACTTCCAGTCACGACTCTAACATCAAACTCGCGGTCGCCACCATCACGCATCTCCGCTTCACCGAGAATCGAACGCAACTACACAGCCCCGGTCGCGACACCCACTGACAACTCGTCGTTGCCGCCTCCCTTTGTACTCGTAATTGGCAATCAAATCTATCGCAAATCCCAAAAATTAAAACCCTAACTGCAAGTCTCTCGCCTGAAGCTCCCATCGGCCCGCCACCGAGCGCGAGTTTCCCCTTCCTAATTCGATGAAGACGACGCGAATGAAATTAAAAAGAGGGGAAAGGAGGGGGTCGGCCACTAGTTTGATTCGATTTGAGATAGAAGGGCAAGCGGCCATTTTTTCTGAATTTTGTTTTATTTTCTTTTGAAGGAAGCAAACTCGGTTCCATTATTAAAGAGAAAGGGTTTGCGTGATGTTATAAAAAGAAGAAACATTGATACGGAAAGAAGTCGGCTTCAACAGAGATAACAGAGATATGTTGGCTGCTGATTAAAAATTTATATTTTTATATTCAAAAATATCTCGTTTAGGTACCTAGTTATTTAAATTGAATTCGATATAGATTCCAGCGCGTTTATATAACGTACGCTCACACAACAACTTTGATCGCTACGAAATTTGAAATCCGACAATAATTCAATATTACGGATCCAATGGCACTGGTTTCGTCGAATTCCGAGACTGTGCCTCGGAAGGCTATTTTTAAATTCAATTCAAACGATAAAATTTCAAAACTGATCAAACACTTTTAAATTTAATTTCAACGCATTTACTATCGTCAGTGTTATCAATATAAACTTTACAAGCCTTCAAATTATTTTTAACAGGCTTAAAATTCCAGATTCAACATTTTATTCAAATTCAAGTTATTTAATTCGATAATTAATTATCAAATAAATTATGATATTCGTAATTCAATTGAAAATTATACCATTGAATATTTAAAATCGATTAAATATTCCGATTTAAATCACTTAAAAATTCCGGGTCGTCACACTCAAATTCGGATTTATAATTACAAACATCACATTATATTTCCATATATTTCAAAACTTTAAGTATTCAACGTTTCATCTAAATTTTCATTCAATTTAGTTTTCTAAATAATAAATTCAAATTTAGTTCAACCTAAATTTTCATTTTAATTCAATTTAGTTGCTAAATAACAAATTCAACTACGTTGATTTCAAATACAGACCCGAATCTTAACATAAACCATTTAAATTCCAATATAGTTCAAGGCTTTAATATTTAAATGTTCTATATAACAGTTTCATATAGATCTCGATTTAACCTCATTATTATTTAGTCTTGAAATACTCCCTTATTAGATTCAATATCATTTAAGTAACCTTAAATTATATTTTACTCAATATTTTCTTTAATTTATTTAAATGTGAAATATTCATTAAATCACTTAAATCAAAAATCCAGTTATAAAATCATACCCTTTAAATTTCCCATTCAAAAATTTCAAATCGATTTAATTAAATAAATCCTTATTTAAATACCATTTTTATAAACCCAAATTTATCTCCCAATCTTAATTATTCAATTTATTACAAGAGAATCTATTTGAAATATAGATTTACATAAATACTTAACCATATTATATGTATTAAATCAATCTAATTTAAATCAAATATTACTACTAAATCTATATATACAATTTTCATTTATATAATATCTTAAGAATCAAATTCATTAAACCATATATTTCTTTCCAAAATTATAGAAATTATTTTCAAAATATTTATATGGACCAATGGTGTCTGTATATATTTCCTATCATATAGTCAAGTGCTACGGATATTTATCATTTCAATCCGTATACTAAATATATACGGGTGGATATCATTTCAACTCGTAATCCCAAATTCAATTAAATGAAAATCGCTTGGGTTTATCATTTCAACCCATAACGATTTTCTCCTATTCTAAAGTCTGTTCGGGTATGTATCATTTCAACCCATAGTGATTTCTAATCTACAGGGGACTTGCAGAGTGATAACAGAAAATACAATAAAATAACAGGCATATATCATCAATAACAATATAATATAAACAACAGGAAATGGTGTCATATCCCGCAGGTGAACAGTTACAGATAATAGCATATATAACAAATTTAAATAACTACAGCAGCATATTTCAATTGTTGTTTCAATTGAAATCAAATTTAATGAATAAAAAAATGTTAATCGTTAGTGATTGCTCACCTTTCGAGGCTAGAGAATATAGAAGGAGACACGGATACGCACACTGATACAGACACTGAAATTAAATTTCAAATCCAAGCAAAGCAAAATCGGCACGAATTCAATGATCAAAGCTGATTGGCTCGAATTGATGAAACGGATCAGATCAGAACTGGAACGATGAAGATAAATGGTATAAGCGAACTTTTATAACCACCTATAACTATATATACACATATGAAATTTATATTCTAAGTTCATACATCACAAATTTAATTTACATGTTTTTCAAACATATAAATAAATAAATAAATCAAGCTTTCATTTTTTTTAAATCAGCATACACTTAAAATATATATACACACACACACACTAACACCTTTATACTAAACTTATATAACTAGTATATATATATTCTCAAATAGATAAAATAAATGTTTAATAATGAATACCTAAAAGAAAACTTTTTTATATATATATAACTATTTCTATATATATTAAATGTTATATATATAATTTAAATCCATCCATATTTTTACATTCAATAACATATTATATTCAACCTATATAAATTTCCAAATTATATATGTGTATTAAAATAATTTATAAAGTAAAGTATTTATAGAATCATCATAAATCCGAAATAGTATAAATATAATACTGTAACAAAATATATACAATCATCAAATAAATAAGTCAGTACCACATAGAAATCTGTATGGTAACAAACCGCATAATGTACATATATTAAAGTATTTTATATAGTCGTGTAACAAAACAAATATATGACTTACATAAGCGAATAACCATATTATAGGAAACCTAATATCAACAAATATAAGCTGACCCATATTAAAATATAAAACACAAAATATACATATATTCTTATTAAAAATGAAAGATACTTATTTTATAGCATGTTTCCTTCAAAATGTCGCATACATAATTAAAAATATTAACGTGACTTATAAGCTGTGAGAAAGATCAAATAGAAACTATATATAAATATACACCGTCATGTTATGAAAATAAACTTTTGAAAAAATAGTATTCAATACTTATATAAATAGTATGTATATCACAACTAACAAAACAAAAACAAAAAAAACAAAAAACAAAAAAAAACATGTAATTACGAATATAAATCAAAACATATATGTGCTTACATGCCTATACCTCACTGATCAAACAAAAGCAACCGGAAGGCGAGGTGATGGGTTTCATTTGACGAGGAGGTTTGGAAGAAAGGTGAAGTGGCGGATGCAAATAATGGTGACAGCCGCATGCTTCATTTTTCTTTTTTTTCAAAGAAAAGTAGGGAGGGGAACGAACAGATCTAGAGAAAAGAGAAGTGAACGCGAAAATAAATAGGGATGAACCACATGTTTTCAGGCAAGTATAACGGAAGAAAATGAATAAGCAATCAAATTTTAAGTGAATAAATAAATAAAAGTGATTGTAACGGTCAACCCTTGATTTGGTGAAAATAATTGTAGCAATTAATATAAGAAATAAATAGCAACGGTCACGTTGCTTGATTCAGCTGACCCATAAAAGCAAATTATTTAAAATTTAAACGGTAGGAAACGTAAAAAAACGTACCACCATAAAATGAAATTGATAACGTCTGTGCATTGATTCTGCAATATTTGTTAAAACAATTGATAGATGCATGTTCAAATTTGAACGGAAGGAAAGAGAAATGTCACAATTAAAGGTAAGCTTTAAATTTTTAATAAATACAAAACGTTTCTAAGTTTATACGTTTATAACTTTCCAGCTGTAGTGTATATATATAATGAATGGTCATAAAGAAAGAAGTGGAAACAGGGAGCGTAGGAAAGGAAAGGTTATAAAAATAAAATTTTGTTGAGAAATGAATATTTGCGTGAGTTATATAGGTTTGATCAGAGAGGTAGCGTGATTTAAGAAGAAGAAGGAACGACAATAAATTAACTTGCTTTGAAATGGAAAGGAAATTAAACTAGCGTTGATTTTTAATGAGCAATTATAGGCAAGAAATAAGATGTTGATTTAAAAAAAAAAGGCCACGATTTTGATTGAGCGCTGATTTTTCTTGTTACACACGGTTACTAGATTTTTAACAAATTTTAAGCAAATGGGTTTCGAAATTAAAGCGGAAGAAACGGTCAGCTAAGATTAGATTTTGGAATAAGATTTTTGAACAATATTGCATGTGCTTAAAATTTAAAGCTCGCGTTGATGGGAACAATGGCAAGAAAGTAAAAAGGCGAACGGTTATAAAATTTGTAAATAACGTTCCTATTAAATCAGGAGAGTAAAAGGAAAGTGAATAAAATTAGAATGCGTACAACAGAAGCAGTGATTTTTGTCCAAAAAAATGAAAATAACGGATTTAAATTTTATAAATTTTCTTGTATGTGTATATACATTGTTTATTCCATCAAATAACGCGCCTTTTAAATGCGAAATTAAACAGTTTATTTATACACAAAGTTTTGAAAATTTATTACTTATATAAAAATATGATTTGTTTACACATTTACTAAGAAATTTATATTCAAAAATGTATATAAGTAAAATATAAAATATTAAATTTTTAAAAGTATAAAATCAATTTTTTTAAAGAACAAAAGGTGAAATAAACATTGTTACAAATATATTAAATTAAACATAAAGATTAAAAATTAAAAATTTAAAGATTTATTACTTCAAAAAAATTGTTAAGTTTTAACCAAAATAAGAATTTTAGAATTTTCACACTAATAAAAATCTTGGGTGATTATTTATAATTAAATTTAGACAATCAAATTTTCGAAAAATAAAACCCCAGAGTTGTAAATAAAGAATAAAATATTGCTAAAATTTGGGCTGTTACAATATTTAGTAAAAGAAAAGCTACTTCTAGAAGAACACATCACATTACTGAAGCAAACTCCGTTCATCAACATTATCAATCATTCATGGAAGGAGCTATAATAATTGAGCATATAACGAAAGAATCAGCTCATATAGATATGATCATAGATTCTTTTTTAAATTGAAGGGAACTATTTTTATTTCGGAGACATATAAGCAATTCTAGAAGAAAGTGCCATCGCAACAATTTTCAGATTCCCAAATGAAGGCATCATAATCAACATAACATCTTTTTTGAAGGAATCTAACATGAATTCTCAAATAAAAGCATTCAAACGAAAATATTTTAGTACTTCAAAAATGATCAATGCAAAAGGTAATGAAATAAGCATCTGATTAGCTTTAAAAAAACAAAAAAAATAGAGAATACACTCGATGTTAAAGGTTGTTAATTATGCTTTTAATTTTGATATACTTGTTCTCTAATCCAACTCTGCATTTCCTTTAGTAGTGCTAATATATGTTTATAAATTGAAGAAAATGAAAACTATTTCTTGACCAGTAATAATTGGAAAATGTTTAATGGAACAAGTGAGAAAAAATAAAAAACAATCCAAGAAAATATATTCACGCATAACCCTCCTATTGCTAATTTTAATAACTTACTTTATCTTTTATTATTTTTGTTATAAACTAAAATAACACCTAATGCATCTTTGTGCAGTATTGGTTCTACGATATTATGGAAATAATTGCTCCAAAAATAAGTTATCGACAAAATAAACCAACTTTTGGTAGATGAAAACCACAAGAAGTTACTCCAAGCAAAATTAAGTACTTTCTTGATAAAAAGGTGAATTTGGTAACAATACCACTGAAATTCTATTATAAAAGTGAACGGAAAATATTTGCTTGGCAATTATTTGCCTGCCTAATAATTAATACAAATATTTGACAATTTAATAATTAGATTTCAAAACAAACATCTCAACCAGTATTTTAATTATACAAAAGTAAATATTTATTTTAAATTTGACAGAGAAAAGAAGGAAAACAAAGAAAGGAAAAGGTGCTAAAATCTACTAAAGTTAAATCACCTAAAGAAAAATCTTTAGTCGTCGACCAAAAATATGAAAACGTCAATAAACAATTAAAGATATTGAATTGGAAATAAAGAAACCGAAAAAGGAAAATGCAACTCTAAAAAAACAAGCTGCTAAAAAAGAAAATGAAGTTTTGAAGAAAAATGAAGGAAAAAGAAGAATATGATAAAAATGATGAAGATGATATTGATGATGAATATGATAATGATCAAACTAATGATGATGAAACAAAAGATGATGATGCTAACAATAATGATAAAGTAAATGACATTCTTGTAATGTTGCTGACGAAGAGGGTAAACATGATGATGATCATAATGAAGATGTTGTAGATGAAGGCAAAGATGGTGATAGTACCGACGAAAGTAAAGATTATGAAGGTGATGTTAATGATGAAGGCAAAGGTCATGCTAATGATGATAAAGATGGTAATGGTCCTAATGAAGATAAAGATGGTGAAGGTGATGGTGCTGATAAAGGCAGAAAAGATGGTGATGATGATAAAGATGATAATGTTACTAATGAACCTAAAGATGGTGATGGTGCATACGAAAGCAAAGCTGAAGGTGATGTTGATAAAGATGGTAATTGTGTTAAGGAAAGTAAAGATGGTGATAGTGATGGTGCAAAGAAAAGAAAAGGTGATGGTGATGGTGCAGAGGAAAGCAAAGGTGATGGTGATTATGTAGAGGAAAACAAAGGTAAAAATAAAAGATGATAATAATAACAAAAGTAAAAATATTGATGGTGCTAATTGAAATTAAGGTGATGTTAGTGCTGATGATGATGAAAGGAAATGAAAACTAAAGATGATAATAACAAAAAATGAAAAGGACAAGAATGATAAAGATGATTGTGACAGCGGTGATAAAACAACAATCCAACACGAAATAACTGTCATACCAAAGACATTAAGAGACAATGAAGAAAAGAGAGTACCAAAGAAAAATCAAAGCAGAGAAAAAGGTAAATGTTTGCAAATTATTGTGAAAAAATTTAGTATGGCAAACATTTTCCATGCAAACATTTGCCATCTATATGCTAATAAACAAAATATTTAACAATTGAAATTTCTTGACAAACCAGGTGAACAATTAGAAGATTTGATGATGAACAATGAAAATTTTGATGATGTACAGAAAGACAAAGTAAAAGAAAAAAGTGACATTATCATGTTCAAAGATATAATATCCAAATAAACGAAAATTTTATGTCAAATATTTACCATACAAAAATATGCCATATAAATATTTCCTAAAAATTTGCAAAAATAATTATTTTCACAAAATATATATTCATTATAGATAAAATATTTCCTTATGTCAATTAATAACCAAACACCAGTGATAAATTTATTGCAGAAATTCAAGAAAAACAAGACAACAAAATCATCACACACCAAGAAGCTTTGATTGCAGAAGGATATCAAGAAATATAGTATAAAAACGAATGATATATATTTTAAAACAAAATTCATTTTTGTATAAAATAATATATCTCAAATATTGGACATATATTTAATATACAATTGTAACAGATGACAAAAAGAAAGACATACCAGGGATTAACTACCCAACATTATTCTTAGTAACACCTTCAAATGAGATCCTAGAAAGAAGCTATAAATCAACCCAGGAATCAGAAAACATTAAACAAAAGTGGCTACAGATTTCAAAATTTAGCTTGAAAATGAGGAGAAAAGGTAGAAAACAAAACAAACAAAACTTTATCTTTCTTCACTCTCAAAAAGAGTATACAAAGAACCAAAAAGAATGAAAAAAGATCCAGATTTCCACTATTCAACTCAGAAAAAATGGCAATACAAAAGAAATCGAAAAAAAGCAACGTTGACAACAAAGATGAAATAGCTCCTCAACCTGAAAATACATCAAAACAAAGCACAGAATCTGATCACGATAAGTTTGAAATAAAAGAAAAGCAAAGAATTGATTAAAAAAAGCAAGTTGGCAAGAAAATGGCTCACAAATGAACTCATTCGTGAGCTTAATGCTTATTATAAAGCATATGGTAATAGGTAATTTATTTTATTAAAACATAAAATGCAAATATATAAAAAAACATATAGAAATGTATGCCTAGCAAATATGTGCCTGGAAAATATGCCAGGAATATATATGCCAAACAAATATTTAATTAAATAATATTAACATGCTGAAGTGTGAATTTCAGGCACAAACCATAATTAAAGTACATGTATTATATTCTAATCTACTTACTATAATACATACTAATATACTTTACCTATTATCAAAACAGAAAAGCTGCATACTACATCCCAGACAAAGACATTGAAATAAGAGGAGTAAATATTTTTGACATGTTATTCAACAGATTCATTGACTCAACAATATATAAATCAACATAATTATATTAACTAAAAATAACAGACTAATATATAAAATCGAATTTCTATGTAGGTTATATGTTGGTACTCAGAGATAAAACTGAAGACAAATCACAAAGATATCATATACTTAAAATCCTATGCAGCGGTATGAATAAATATTACTTGAAAATTTGAAAGCTAATTAATCTGCAATCACATGTATCAATAATTCAAGACTGTAAACCAACATATAAATTTATGGTAGTCAAAGTGTTGGAAGAAGAAGTAATGAATTTCAAAAAAGTACTATACCACTGCATCACAAAAATCATTATACTGTTGGAGTTTAATGAAGTTGGTAAAACCTGGATATGCTATGATTTCAAAAGACCAAGAAGGAAAAACTTTAACTGCCCACACAAATAGCAAGCAAAAATAGTGGTAAATTTTAAATATGTTAATTACTACTGGTGGAAAATATTTACTTGGCAAATACTTAACAAGTGGAAAATATTTATTCTCTTAATTAACTTGATTTTTTTTAAAGAGACACAATAATGGATGTTTTGAAATCAATTTCTGCAAAAAAAAATAGGAAACAACTATCAAAACTTCAAAATAAACCATCAACTTTGTGACTTACCAGGGAAAATAATACAATTTGTAAATTTAATATTTTATTTTATAATAGTAAATTTAATAGTATTAAAAAAAACTTTTTTAAAATGATGCAGAATTGATTATGCAATATTTTTCATGCGATATATGGAAGACCTATCTAATGATATACAAATAGATGGAAAGGTAGATTTATATGAAGACAAACAAATGCAAAATCTAAGAGATCACATCCTATATGAGATCGTCACAAAAAAAAATCATGGTTGGAAATCAAAACCTAACATTATCAAGTGTACTAAAGATTGTATAGCTATAGGCAATTTCACTTAAATCATCACAACTTATCTAGCTTAACTGAATATTTCAAAAGATGGATGACAAATGCTAGATGCTAGAAGTGTAATCTTATGTGTACATATTGAATGTTTAAAAAAAACTTCTGGATGAATGTTAGAAATTTTTTTCACAATGTAATGTAAAGTACTTAATGTCTGAACTATAATGTCCTATATTGAAAATGTGGTTGGTGTAATGTATAAATTTGATGATTAACTCAACTATGTTGGATATCGAATGATACATACTTTTAGCATGATGTAATGTACAATATTTTATATCTGAAATGTAATGTACACATACAAAGGAAATATTGTTATGCTTATACATTATAAAATTGTATAATTTCTACACTAAACTGAAATATCTTGCAAATATTTGCCAGGCAAAAATTTTAGAAATACTAAAAGTAATGACCTTTAATATTATAATATTGGTTAACCAAGATTATAGCCAACACCATAACATAATCAACTACATACTCTAATCGAATATCAAAGAAAAAAAAACATAATTGAGATAAATTGTTTAACTAAACAAACCACTGAATACAAAAACTAAAGATGCACAACTTAATCGGGTACGAAAGCAAACCGAATGCAAAATATAATCAGGTAATATGGATGCAAAAGCTAACCGGATTCCAAACCTAATGTGCTATATATGAATACCAAATCCAACCAAATACCAAACCTAATCGGGTACACATGGATCCGAAAGCCAACTGAATGCCAAACCTAATCAGGTACGTATGAATGCAAAAGCCAAGCGAATGCCAAACCTAATCGGGTACATATGGATATAAAAGCCAATCGAATGTCAAATGTAATCGGGTACATCCGGATGCAAAAGCCTATTGAATCCCATATCTAATCGGGTATGGATGGATGCAATTGCCAACCGAATAGATACATATGAAAAACCAATTTATTGCCAAGATACATTGTTTAACCGAGCATACCATGGAATGCAAAAGCCAACCGAATGCCAAACCTAATCGGGTATGTATGGATGCAAAAGCCAATCGAACGCCAAACCTAATCAAGTACGTATGGATACAAAATCAGATTGGATGTCAAACCAATCAGGTACATATAGAAACCAATCTATGACCGAGATATATTATATAACTGAGCATGCCATTGAATGCAAAAGCCAACCTAATGCCAAACTAATCGAGTACTTGTGGATGCAACCAACCGAATACCAAACCTAATTGGGTGCATATAGATGAAAAAGCTAACCGAATGCCAATCATATCAGGTATATATGAATACAAAATCTAATTGAATGCCAAACCTAATTGATTACATATAGAAACCAATCTATAATTAAGATATATTATTTCACCAAACGTACCATCGAATGCAAAAGCCAACCGAATGCCAAACCTAATCAGATATGTATGGATGCAAAAACTACTTGAATGCTAAACCTAACTGGGCATATATGGATGAAAAAGCCAACAGAATGCCAAATCTAATCAGGTACGTATGTGTTAACAAATTTTTTGCTAATCAAATTTATAGGGTAGGCTAGGATTGGCTTAAGTAGCCTTATGCTAGCTTAAGAAAATATCCAAGTCTAGTTCGAGCCCAAGAGAAGTCATATGCATGTTTGTTATTCAAACTCAAATTTGAAATATAGTCAAATTCTTGTATATACAGGAGTCAAATGTAGTTATCTGAAAGAAATATACTATGCAAAAAAATTATTTTCCCAAGTCCTTATATGTGTCGAGAGCAACAATCCTTCAAGGAAATGTGCTTTGCAATTGTTAACTATCCGAGGGCTTATGTACAAATATCATAAGTGTACAACAAGCTCTAAAAAATTACCAAATCAGTTTAGGGTTCACAACTTTAAAACTTGAGAAATAGAAAAGAAATTAATGTTCTCATTGAATGGCCAAGGAGGTAAATTTGTAGAGGTAGGAGGAATGGCCACCATGTGTCCATTGGCCAAAAATTCGACATCTCCTATGCATTATTGATATTCGTTATCCCTTGCCATTTATAGAAGTTCAAAACACCCTCTTGCTTTGTAACATCCCCTATCTTGAGGCTCGAAGCTAAGCGCTTCAGATGTTGTAGTCATCCAAAGTATTAACTTCTGGTGACAATATACGGTAATGTTAATGGTATCCATAATATCCGAAGCACGTGAATATGAAATAAAATCAACATAGATTTAAAAGAAACTTTTTTGATTAAATTTCAAATCAGTATTTCATATTCAGATACATAATCTCAAAATGATTCCCAGTTTTTGATCAAATATAATTATGATAAAATACGCCAAGAGCGACATATGAAGATGCCGTCTTGGATGATTAGAGTACTAAATATACAAGTTGGTCGTAATACAATACAACGGAAATATAACTAAATAGCTCCTATATAGCTAGCTTTACCTCCTGCAAGTCTTTGAAAGCTTATTCATCCAACCTACTAACTTGAAAAACCTCAATTCTCAATCTAATCAAATCATATTTTTAGCATGAGAGTTTAAAGGGAAAACTAAAGCCTGGTGTGAATAATACTATTGCACCTCGGTTTACTGATATTAAGTGAGATCACATCACTTAGAGGAACGTGCTTTCCCTTGCTAATTCCTTTTAAAAGCGTATCTTTTGCAAATCAGAACTCTGCAATCAAACTGATTAAAGTAACAAAAGCAATATCATATATGCATAAAATTAGGTAATCAATGGACTATCTGTTCCCAAAATGTTGTTTTATTTGGCTAACTATTAACCATTGGCTGACTCGAGCTTACTAGACGTACTCAATTATCTAACTCTTGTTAGACACACTTCTGGGATGGCTGCCCTTAACTATCTTCTTCTAGGATCAATCAAACCTAATGGTTTTGCGAGCTCACTGATAACCTATCTTCTCTCGGTATACTGCTTTCTGTGTGTAACCTCTTATTAGTTTTACCTGTGACAAAGCCGTACACACTATAATTTTGGACTTATATTAGCTAGGGGCTTATTAGAAGTATAGGGCTCGACCCTAAACCAGTCCCATCTGGTATTCTAACATTTAAGTCGTTTGCATAGGAATAACTACCCCATCAAATATTCCTTTAAAACATTTCTTCAAATTTTTAACCCTTTAATCATATTTAAACGAGGAAAATATACCTTTTGCATTACTCAAATGTCTTTGTCATGATATATGCTTTACACAAAACAATATTGATGAGATATAATAGGATTATCTAGCGCTCTAAAGTAAGTTTAAAATCCTTTTTAACTTAAAAGCTCTTAGGCGATATAGCCAAGGTAAACCATTAGAAACCTTTTCTTAAAACTTTAAACAATACCTTTTGAGTCCATTGAAAGCATCCCTTTCAAAATAACTTAACTACTATACTTTGAAACACTAGGCTGAAAGGCCAAAACATACCTCTCGAAACCTTTAAAATAAACCTTTCGAAGTCATTAAAGGTATCCCTTCGAAAGCTTTATAAACCTTAGACATCCCCGTTTCAAATACTTTAAACTCGCCTTTCGAAAGCATCAGAAACCTTCCATTTAAAGACTCAAGTAAACATTTTGAGAACATTAGGGTATCTCCACATCAAATCTACATTACACACCTTTCGTATTAAAATTCCTTACTTAAAATAAACCTTCCGAAATCATTGGGTTCAATTAAATGTTTGTGGAACATAGCTTCGAAACCATTTAAAATCGTTCCTTTCGAAACCTTTGGGTTGATCTTCAAATAGAAAAAAGGTCTTAAAAGAACAGAGGCGAAAGCAACTCTTTTGAAAGCACTATTCCTAAGCAAAAGAAGTGGAAGCTTTTGAAACCAACCCTTTCGAAAGCACGGTAAGGCGGCTTCAAAGTTTAAGGCAAATGAACCCTTTCGAAAGCATTGATTCGAAAGGTTAAACGCAGCAACAGGGGTTTCGACCCCTTTGAATGCTTTTTTTTAAAAGGCGACAACCACTTTCGTAAGCCCTTTTTCTAGAAAAAGGCATATTTGATAAGTCGAAAGCAAATTCCTTCGAAAGCCTCATTTTGTAACCAAAATAGTTCTGAGTTTATAAAGACTGCTTTTACCCCTTCGAAATCATGTTTCGAAGCTATACCTTCTGCCTATCTCCAGTTCACTATGTACCAAGGCATTAATACCATGTGTATTGGTTTCTACTAGGCTGAAGGAGGTAGTATGTGGTTGAAAGGTGGCTGCCGAAAGTGGCAAAGCAATGATCCTTTACAAAACTGATTTTTAACTTTTTAAAGTAATATCTTTCCAACCACCTTGCCTTATTTTTCTACATATAATTATTTGCCAATTCTTATTCAAAATCTTTTCTAAAAGTGCTTCCGAATTTAGTAATTAATAATTTAAAATAATTAGCAAATTGCCCCTTCTCCTTTTATAAACATATAAAACATTTAAGTCCCAAACCTTAAACAATTTTATATCTTTAATAAAATATTTAGGAAAATTCTCCAAAAATTCCCATAAATCACTTTTAATATGTTATCTAACATATTTAAATTTCTGACCCAAAGCTAACATATAATAGCCCAAATTAATTTTAAACCCAATTTAACCATTTTCTTTACAAGAAAATAAACAACAAATCCACAACAACTTAGAAAATTATGAAACTTGAAACCCATCTCTAAAATAATGTTTCTGACCTTATATAAAAAATGAAAGCCATTTGGATGTCATTTAATAGGTTTTCCAAATCAGTTCTTATCATAAAATCTATATGAAATAGCACAAATCATCAACAAGCATATATGTCCATTTAACAATCAAACATGGCATTTTACTTTGCAAAATATATTCGAATCTGATCAAGAAAACCCAAATAATAAAAATGAGATGTAATCTATTATTCACCTTAGCTTGCTGTTAAGGAGTTTGAAATTTGCTCTTCAATTGATTTGGTTAAGCTTCCTCCTTTAATTCTTGCTTATCTTCCCCTTACCTTCTTCTAATAGCGGCCGGCCAAACTTAGGTTTAGTTTTGTTTGTGAGCGTGGTAAATGAAAATAGAATAAGGGTTTAGGATATAAGAATATAATCGTTCTAATTTTTCCCTTATCTTAATCCTCTTACTTCATTTTAATTCCCTTTGGTTCATTGATTAATTAGGCACGGCTACCTTATATTATTCAAATCTCAATCCCTTAACCATTTACGTTATTTCATTTAATTCATCTAATTAAATGTCCAAAATAATATTATTCAAAAGTAGAGTCATTACATGCTTGCTTGTGACTCGATATTAGTTGTTGTAGCAAGGTTTAGTTTTGTTTGTGAACGTGGTAAATGAAAATAGAATAAGGGTTTAGGTTATAAGAATATAACCTATTCCTATTTTTCCCTTATCTTAATCCTCTTACTTCATTTTAATTCCCTTTGGTTCATTGATTAATTAGGCACGGCTACGTTATGTTATTCAAATCTCATTCCCTTAACTATTTACATTATTTCATATAATTTATCTTATTAAATGTCCAAAATAATCTTATTCAAAATTAGAGGCATTACATGCTTGCATGTGACTCGATATCAGTTGTTGTAGCAAAGGCTTGTATAGGCTCGCCATCTCACTATTTAGAAGCTTGACATTTTGGCATGGCATCCCTTCTTTGTTTCATGCTCCATATTAATTTGTATGGTAGAGCTTCAGCATTCTTTATATTGTAGAAGTTTAGTATGCATTAAGTGGAGATTTAATACCTCCATCATCTCTCAAAAACTCGACAGCTTCTTTTTATTGTTAATTATTCGATAACGTCTTCTGCTCTTGATGCTCAACAACTTTTACGGTTATTGAGGTTTGCCAACATCTTCTTATGTCTTTGTTGTCATAAATATTTTTGGCTCGATAGCCTGAGTATTCATTGGTTCGGCAACTCCATTGCCTTTTAGAAATTCGATATCCTCTCATTGTTAGGTCTTTGATATCTCTCTTTATTGTTGTTGTTTGACATTGTCTATTATTTTTTAAAACTTGATAAGATTTGTTGTGTTGTGACTTGCTAACCTTAGAGACTCAATACCTCTTCATTATTTTCCATATGTTTAGAGTTCGACCCCCTAAGATTCAACATCCCCTTGCTTTATAGATATACCTTCTTTAAGCTCGATATCTTTTTGTTAGACGTTAAATGCTTGATAGCTTAGCTTTCTTCTGGCTTAGCATCCCATATTGTCTTCAATCTCAACATGCTTTTTCTTTAGAAGCTCGACAAGAATATTTTTAGTAACATTTATCCCCCCCACCCCCTGTGTAGAAGAAACTTATTATACTTTAGTATAATAAGCCTTTTTAAGTTGTCACCTCGGAATTGACATTTACTGCCTCGATATTGACACTGCTATCTTTCGATATGAACATTGTCACCTATTGGTATTTTACTTCAATTTTACTTGTTCATTTCAACTGAAATCAACGCTTCATGTAATTTCACTTTCTTCCTATATATACTTATTTCTCTTCCCGCTTCAAGCTTTTACTTGCAAGCTATACTTGAATATATTTTTTTAACTTCCTTATTTTAATCAAGAACTTTCAATCTTCATATCATTCAAGCTCGATTTTAAGGCATGGCTTTAGTCGATTTAAATGAAAAATAAAAATGAGGATTTCAATTTTAAAATTAGGGTTTTAAAGCGATTGGTTCCTTGTACTTTATAATTTGGGAATTTTAGAATTTGGATTCAAACGTCGATTATAATACATTAATTTTTAATATTGATGGCTATTATGCATTTGATAACTTTCTGGAAATTCGATAACTTTTGGGAGTTTCAATTATAAAGATTGGTATTTGTTTAGAAATTCGACATTTAACTAGGAATTTAATTGATAGTCGAAAACTCGATACTCGCCTGAAATTTGACAATCTGTTGCTAATTAACTACCAGTTCATGAATTCATCGGTCATCTTAAAACTCGAAAACTAGTTTAAAAGCTAGTATCCTTTTAAGGTTTCGCTAACTAGTTAAAAACTCGATAATACATTAGAAATTAGGCAGCTACCTAGAAATTTAGTAACTGGTTATGAATCAAACAATTGTCTGAAGGACTGTAATTCATCTATATACTCGGCAAGCTTATAATGAGTGCTATTCTTCTATAAATTTGGCAACTACGTAAAGGGTTGTTATATGGTTATAAAATTGATATTTGGTATAAGTTCGTTCACTATAGGTTTTGTGACGGCCCGCTTTTCTCTCCACAAAAAGATGCATCATCTTTAAGAAAGAATGGGATAGAAATAGAAAAACAGAGAAGAAAGAAAAGAAACAACATCAAAATCTCAAGAGTGGAACGTATAAATTATATTAATCACATAAAATATTACATAGTATACAACAACTATCAGAGTTACACAGATTATACATCACATACTAGACAGTTATAAACACCTGTCTAGTTATTATAACTCAATAGTACACAAACAAACGACTCAAAGGACACACGGTGGAACACTATATATATCTACAAACGTTGAAGGCTCCTGCTCCATTGCTCCTCCAGAATTCGTCAAAGCTTACCTGAATCCCTTGGCTACTCGTAAAAATTTGAGTACCCAAGATTTTAAGAAAACAGAAGATAAACTCTGGTCAGACATAGGTCTGGTGTGAGTAATAGGTTAAGGTTGCTTAACTTTGAAAAACCTTTGAAAAGAAAAGGTATCACGTAAGACTTCCCACACATAAACATGGGTAATTTTTTACCTTACGCTAACCAAAACATTTGATAGGAAATCCAGTGATATTATAATAGGGTCTAGGGTTTTCGAGTAAATAAGAAATAGCTGAAATTGTTACATGATTAAATTCCAGCATACTAGCCACAAAGTGTGTAATACAATCAAAACCGTAATGGTTCGTAGGAAGAATGGGTTTCCATCAATGGCAGGGCTACTGGGGTACCTTCCGTCACAGTACGTCGCCTAGATCACCGTACCGAGGATCTACCCTAAATACCCTGCAACACAAGGCCGGAACAATCCCTTACTGGACAGTCCCAAACAAGACAACCCCGACAGTTGTTTCAATCAACTGCCCCACACAGCCGAATATAAAGGGACTTCTAGGTAGGGGTAAATCTCGTCCTACTTGGGTGCTACCCATTTAGCATTGCTGCACCTTTCCTGCTTTAGCCATTCCTGATTGATGAGACTTGAGGCTACGATTACATTTATAGAACACATCTATCTTAGAATGCTCATCGTCCACCTGACGATGTTCTGAAAGCATTCAATCCTTTAAGTTCGTTCCGGGTTCGAACGAAACCGAAGGCATTATCTCGTTACACTCATTTTGGGATCACATTCAGAGTTAATGACGATAACCCTTGCACTCTGAATCTTCATCTTCACTTGAGATTCACGACCTATCATTAATTTGGATCGATGTGGTTTTCGGATATCGAAATCTAGAAACCCGATCCTGGTCTCATCGAAATCCAAAACGCCATCTTTTAGGTCCAAGTTGTTTTAAAGTTAAAACAATTCAATTCTATTATCTATATACAGACAAATAGATAATTCACATCTCACAAATAGATAATTCATATTATCATCACAAGTAGATAATTCACATTATCATCACAATTCAACCAAAGCATCCATATCACAGATCAACACATATCTCATATCAGAGATATCAAACAATCAAGGCATTCTATAACAATCAGCCATCCATAAGCAAATATCTATTTATCACACCATCTATAATTAATTTAAAATGAATTAAATTAATTACTTCCATCTCTAATTAATTTAAAATGAATTAAATTAATTACTTCCATCTCTAATTAATTTAAAATAAATTAAACTAATTACTTCATCACTATAAATCTTGCTTAACTTAACAATTAATTAATTGCAAATCAATTAACTAATCATCCTTTCATTATCCATCTTAATTAATCACCCTTGATTAATTATCCTCTAGTTACTTTAAGTAATTAGCCTTTAATTAATTACACATATTAATTATTCTCAAACCATTACAGTAATAACCTTTAATTACTTTCAATAATTAATTAACTATAATCCTTTATTAATTACAATTAATTAATTACTTTATAATCCCTTATTATTGATTAATTATCTTAATTTATCAATCCTTAATTACATCATTAATTACATTAATTAATGATCCCTTAATTACTTCTTAATTAATTATTAATCATATTTAATAATTAATCTTTAGTTAATCTTTATTCATTAATCAACCCTGATAAATCACATTCTGTAATTAATTATTCTTAATTAATTGTAACGTCCCGCCTTTTCGCACGCTTTAAATCACCCACGTTTACTCAAAGCATACGCAAGGGCGGATTGTTATGGGGTAAATAAGAAAAACAAGAAGAAAACAAAAAAGAATCTCACAGCAGAAGGATAAATATAACAATCAAATATACAGTTCATGAAGCTATTTTACAAAAACATTTGATTATATTTACAGAATACATATCAGAGTTACACATACCAATAACAATGCAGCGGAACAGTATGAGTGTAGTGCAATAGAATAAATAATAATAATACGAATCTTCATCTTCGTCCTCCAAAGCTAAATCTTCAAATCCTGAAACGCTCGGACTGACCCGAGCGAATTGAAAAGACAAAACACTCGAGTCAGAACTAAAAGATCTTATGTAAGTTAAATCAACAGGAATAAATATGAGTGCAGTAACTTAAGAGATGCTCGGGATTTTCATCTCCTAAGGATCCGTTAAACTATTTACTATGTAGTATATTTCGCTATTATAATAGTGTCTAATTGTAAAATAAACTTACTTTTTAATAGCATTAAGGAGTGACCCAATATTCCCCTTAACACATAATATATTCCCATAGTCTATACGGTACCGTAATCTCCCCCGTAATGGGCATCGTCAGAGGGCACTCCATAGGTATGGTACAAAACCAAAATCGTATAAGGCGCGCTAGGGTAGGTGACACGGCACAACTAGGCAATGCCAGGATAGATATACCAATTGCTATCCGGGCTGGTGGTAACGCATAGCCGCAGCTACCGCCCGCCTCGAACAAACTCCCTCTAAAATTAAAAGTAAAAGTGGCCACCGAATCAATCCAAAGTCAGAGTATAGTATCGAAGAGGAGTGTCCGATAAAGGGCGCTAACCCCCTTGGCCCGAGAATCGCTCCTGTTTTAGCCACCTTATGCCAACTCACGGGAGTCGGGTCCACGTATTTACCTCAAAGGAAACGCCGCCACCAACCTACTTCATTCTGCAATCTCCACCGCGTATACGGTTGTTAAAGTGGTTTTCGAAGTTGGCAGAGAGTATGACAACTTCCGATCCCGGTCTCTTCAACAACCAAACGTTATTACAACACCGCGGTCATTTAAAATAATTATACTTTCAAAACCAGAATATAATTATCCATTTCAAAACCCATAAATATGATATCATTTCCCTTTCAAACCAAACTCATTTGATATTATTTTTATAAAACCCAAATTTATATAATATCATTTTATTCCAAATATATTTCTTTTCCAAAATCATACTGCTTTAAGATTTATAATATCTAGAAACCAAACATTTGAATTATAACTTTCAAACCAAAAACTTCGAAATCCATAGTTTTTAAAACCATAACTTCCAAAACTTAAATGGTTTGGATATTCAACAGTATGTAAAATAGCTGATTTTAAATTACTTTATAAAGTAAATAATTTCCACACCTTTACCATTTATTCACTTTAAATTTAGTCTAAACCCATAAAATTTAGATTCACTTTCAGTTTAAAAAAAACTCTTCGATTCCAAAATATTTCAAACTTTGCATATTTAACAATTTCAAAACTAAGGTTGGAAATTTCTATTCAACAAATCTATTATCCTATTATTTAGTTTTGAAATATTCACATAACAAATCTATAAAATAAAACTCAAATTTCTAACAATTAATTATTTCCTTCACTTTATTTATACTAGAAATATTCATTAAATTTATCTTGAATAAAGAATCCAGTTATGAATATCATACCTTTAAAATTTCCAATCTTAATAAGTTTACATCAACTTACGGAGTTTAATTTTAAATAAACCCAATTCCAAATAAATTTCCAACTTATCTTCAAATCTTAATTGATTGGAATCATTAAACTCTATATATAAAATATCTTAAACCTGTACTAAACGTATAATATAAATTGTCAAACTTCACTATTCAATTTATTTATATTCAACAAATTTATACGTAGCTTAAATTCTAAATTTAACTGTAAAATTTTCAAATTCAATATTTATTAAACCGTATCATATCCAAACCAAAAATAATTTCAATATAATTATATATATATATATATATATATATATATATATATATATATATATATATACCGCGGTGCCTGTATAAAATTTTCTACTCTATGGTTAAGTGATACGGATATTTATCATTTCAACCCGCAATTAAAAAAATAAAAATGCGGTTGTATATCATTTCAAACCACAATCCCAAATAAAATGAAATGCATGATAACTGACAGATTTTTATAATATAGAACACATCATCCATTCACCCAATATCAATCATCAACCAATTTATTTCAATCATCATCAATTTAACCAATCATCAATATAGAGCATATAAAATATAACAGGTAATAAATAACAGGTATTAACTAACAGTTTATATTCAATAAAGATTTAATGACTGTTTAACTAGCAGTTTATATGCAAATAAATAAATTTTAACTGTCAAATTATACGCAATAATAAAATTAATTATCAGTTGAATTAAATAAATACGATTTAACTGAGATGATGAATAAAACATGCCAAACAGTCATAAATAAATTTCTACTCATATCTGAAGTCAATTTAATAAACATAAGAAATCTTAGAAGTTATGAGTGGGTTAAAGCACTCACCTTTATATGGATCTGAAAATAATAGACTTCTAATCAATAGCTTCGCTCTACGCTTCCTTAGTCTTCTTATCGATTGCTAGCTTTGTTCCGTAATTTCTTTTATTTTGATTTACTTAAAATTCCCTCCATATTATATTAATATATACATATATGCATTTATGTATGTTTTTTTAAAAGGTTTGGAAAAGATTTGAAAAAGAAGAATTTGATAAAGAAAAGGTTTGAAATAAGAAGAACTGAAAATTGTAGAGAAGATCAAGTTTTGAAAAGAAAGAAGAAAGTTTGAAATAGAATAAAACTTGAGAAAAAGAATATTTGAAGAGGAAGGAAAAATTAAAATGTGATATAATAAGGAGATTTGAAGAAAAAAAAGAAGAAGAAGGAGATTTGAATGGAGGCTAGGGTTTCATTTGCGTCATATCGTATTTATAAGGTTAGAGTTAGATTTAGGGACAAAGAGATTTGAAAGGAGAGGCTGCTATTAATTAGAAATAAATTAAATATGAACAACTTGGTATTGAAATATAGTAAATATGAACAACCCTTTTTTTAAAAGTAGCAGGTATTAAAAAGAGATAATTATTAATTAGAAAGGGAATGAATATGGAGGGACAAAAATAAATGTCACGTTTCGTTAGTTTGATTCTAAATTAATTAAGTGCTAGATACAGAAAAGTTTGAATACTTCATATATATTCATACTTTAACCGTGTGTCAAAATTGCTAAACATATATCGAGTACGATTAATTGGTGACAATATATAGGAATAAACAAGAATAAATGTAGATGCAATCACATAAGGATCTAATAGGGAAGGAGATAAAAAGTAACGACGTTGATTAATTCCACTTTCCCACTTTAGCCAATGTATTAATACGACATTTAATTATCATGCAAGTTGTATTATGACTAGAAAACATAAACAACAAACAATAAATTAATATGTATATAATATTACCTCACTTTTAAATTGTTTGGCAAAAATAATAAAAATTAAATCATGCTTTAGCAATTTGAAATTAAAATATTAAATGTTTATATGTATACACATGCACACAAACACACATACATGTGTGTATAAAGATTAAACCAAAGCTTATTAATTAATTCAAAGCATACTTCCATACCACATTAAATTATCTAATGCATTTTTTAACTTATGTATACTTGAAGTCAAAAATACATATATACATATAAATTAAACCTTTTTACCTTAATGAAATTTATTTAATTTTTTAACAAAACAAAACTGGAACACGACAAATTAAGCAATATAGTACTAAACCTTTAAGATCCTTAAATAAGGACATTTGAGATAATAAATTAGGTAACAAATTTAAATATTGTTGTAATCAAAATCAAAGCTTAGATTTATTATCGAAAAATTTTTAAGCATATGTAAACTTCTATTATAATTTATTAGATTAAGAACAAATAATTTATTCAACAAAATATTCAAATTTCATGATATATTCAATTCAAGATAAATTGACAATATGTGTATACAATATTTCTGTTTCAACACAAATGCAAATTATATGTAATAAACTTTCAGATCTAAAAAAATGCAATTTGGTTGAAGAGTTTAAAACATGGATCTAAAATTAAACATTCTTTTAATATATATATAAAAATTTGTTTTGATTTATCAAATTAAAAGTCAAATTAATTCATTCAACAAAAAAATTCAAATAAATAAATAAATGTTGATTCCCATTCTTATTATTAAAATAATCATTATCCCAAAAACATATTTACATTTTGTTACATTTCATTACATTGATACTTTTGTTTCACCTTTATCGTATTACTATTTTATTTCCACTAATTGTGTAATAACTACCAAATTCAACATATTGAAATTGGTCGATTTCACCCATAAATTAAGATTTTAAATCCACTTAACTAATTTTCCTCGGTTCCATCCTTTATTACATCAACTGTTACTTTAATTTACATTAACCAACGTACAACTAAGATTTATTTGTAATCGATCACCAAATTTTATTTTAACTTATTAAATAAACAAGCAACCTAAAAATTGCAACTTATGTGCTTTTAATTGCATTGATATTTAAACTTATTAGCTTATATCAACACTATTATCATTAATTGCAAACGGATTACCAATTTGAGTCATTACCCTAAATAACTAACGTATATTAATCTACATTATTCCCAAGTTACAAATTTTGAATTAATTACTATTTATTATTATTGTTTCACTGATTAATTTAACATTTGCATTGTTTTTCTTATAATAAATTTATTGCCCGATACTCCTATATTCATCTTAGATTTTTTCAAATGGCTATATTTCAATTTATAACCAAAATTTTCTATTGATTTCCCATTTTAATTTATTAGACTCCACTAACGTAATAGTTAAATATTAATTTCACTTATTTGTGATAAATCCATAAATTGAATTTCAAATTTCAAATATATTCATAAATCTTGGTTTTTCACTTCTTAAATCACCCAATCGTCATATTATAAATAAAACTAACATTGATTGCATCTTCTAGAATTAACAAACTTCAATGCCAATCAAACTACCTTAACTACATAAATTAGGTCAAAAGTTTTCAATTGTTTTCGCATTAAAGTTTATTAACTACCCAAATAGGTATCTTATCAATTGTAATTATTTAACTTTAGTTACCTTTAAGCTTATTTCAATTATTCTCATTTATTCCCTACCAATATTCGTTATCATTTATAAATGTCATGTCAGTTTCTTTTTTTATTGCAATGTATTCATTCATTCATTCATTATTGCATAACTTCATTTATATTTTATTTATTCAGTTATAGTATTTGTGCTTAATCCAATTTCTTAGCAACTCAATTGTTTACTAAAGTTTATACCCAGTTATTTATACTTTCCTCTATTACTTACAAATCTTATTTCATTCATAAATGCCATCATTTAACAATTTATTGCATAAACTTCATTCATTAATATTCGTGCTATTCATGTTTAATTCAATACCTTTGCACATTAATTCATTTACTAAAGTTTACGATCATTTATTTATATTGCTTACCTTCTTATTATATTAAATTAGTAGCATTTCAATTTTTACTTAAGTTTATATTTCCAACCAATTACTAAAATATCTTACATAATATTGAATTCATTCAACTACCTCTGATTATAACATTTCATTAGTTAATTCAATATTCTTGTTTGTTTCCTAAATTAAACTTATAACCAAGTATGACAAATTTCATAAATTTAATTAATTTCTATTTCATTTTTTTGAATTTGTAAATCTTAATTTCAATCGCTATACTAAATTTCTAACATTTGCTTCGTTATAACTACTAGAATTTTTATTTCCTCCTAAATTAAATTGCAAAATTTAAATCAAACTAACAAATCTATTAATCAAAATTTACGGGTCATTACACTTTTCCCCACTCAAAACTTTTCATCCCCGAAAAGGAAAAGAAGGGGAAGAGGAACTTATAAATTAATATCTATTATGTAAATCATTATATAATCATAACTTTAATTGGATTATATAAAATGAAATATTAAAAATGGTTTCAACCACAAACATCCAATTCAATACTAACAACCATCAATAAACAAAATCAATACAACATCAAAGACTTGCAACAAGGCATACGACCGTAAAAACAATCATTCATTCATATCAAACACAACAAATAGTTGTTCAGGTTTAGACACTTTAAATTGTACAGAATGAAAATAAACTTCTTAACTCATCATTTAATCAATAGTCTTAGATGAAACTAAATAGATTATTTATTTATCCAAACAATTTTAATTTCCTTACCCAAGCTACCATAAACCAAAACAACAACAACGATTAGTTTATTCTTATAAATTGTATTCATTTTCATTTATTTCCTACAATTATTCATTTCATTTATTCAGGTTATGTAAGTTTCTTTTTATTGCATTACTCAATTTCATTCATTTATTTAATGCTTACATTTCTATTATATTTAATTATAGTGACATTTTAATTACACTTAAATTTATAACTTTATAACATCAATTCTTATAAATAAAGAATTTCATTAATTGCTTTCATTACCTCAAGTTAATTACTGGTATAAAATCTATTACATTTTCTTATTAACATTTTCAACTTTTTTATCTTTTGGTATGTTATACATATGCCTTTAAGAATGCAATTGAAGGTTATACAAGTTTTCTCAATTTGTTTAATTAATTAATGGTTCAATAATTACATCTTTGTTTCATAGGTTACAGTTTTCAAATTTCCTTAAATTTCATTTAATATCAGTTATCCTAGCACTCAATCTCTTATTTCCTTTAGAGGTTTCAATTTATTAATTACCTACGTTCCAATTCACTACAGTAATTGAAACTATTAATTAATGGAAACTTAAGAATTAAATATCGGGTTCTATTCGAATCATTTTAAAATAACAGATATATATACACTTACAAATTTATATATATCAAATTATATTTAAAACAATTTAAAATTTATTATTTGTTTATCAAAACAACTCTGCAGTAAAACTACTACAGTGGCCTTCCCACTTTGAAACTCGAAAATGAAAGTCGATGATGCGTGCACTCTTCACCGAAATTATTTTCCAGCGACAAAGAGGGAAGTACAATCTTTATCTTTCCAAAATTTCTTTAAAACCATACTTTCAAATTATATTGAAATATTTATATCAGAAAATATTTCTATATACTATTATTATATTTCAAAATCCTTTGAAAGCAATTTTTCAAAATTCCGTACTTAAGTTCTAAAATTTCCAAATTTCATTGATTTTATTTTCAATCTTATTTTTCCTACTTTTTATAAATTTTATTCCTAACAACCAATATATTGAAATTTATTTTATATATAGAAAATATAATAGGCAAAATTATTTCATTCACCTATATTCAAAACAAATATTGTGTCGGTCTGTCCTATTAAGTATTTAGAAATCCCTATTGATGTCATAGCTTCTCATGCATCAACCAGAGTTTATAAATACAAAACGGAACATATTAACACAATATTAAAACCCTTTTATGACACTAACAAATACGCACTCTCATATATATACTCTCAGCGACTCATCATAGGGTATTACTACCCTATTAATAAAGAGTCAAACCCCACAAAGCTAAGGTTTATCGATAAACCAAAGCTCTGATACCACGTTGTAACGTCCCGCCTTTTCGCACGCTTTAAATCGACCCACATTTACTCAAAGCATACGCAAGGGCGGATTGTTATGAGGTAAATAAGAAAAACAAGAAGAAAACAAAACAGAATCTCACAGCGGAAGGATAAATATAATAATCAAATATACAGTTCATGAAGCTATTTTACAAAAACATTTGATTATATCTACATAATGCATATCAGAGTTACACATACCAATAACAATGCAGCGGAACAGTATGAGTGTAGTGCAATAGAATAAATAATAATAATACGAATCTTCGTCTTCGTCCTCCAAAGCTAAATCTTCAAATCCTGAAACGCTCGGACTGACCCGAGCGAATTGAAAAGACAAAACACTCGAGTCAGAACTAAAAGATCTTATGTAAGTTAAATCAACAGGAATAAATATGAGTGCAGTAACTTAAGAGATGCTCGGGGTTTTCATCTCCTAAGGATCCGTTAAACTATTTACTATGTAGTATATTTCGCTATTATAATAGTGTCTAATTGTAAAATAAACTTACTTTTTAATAGCGTTAAGGAGTGACCCAATATTCCCCTTAACACATAATATATTCCCATAGTCTATACAGTACCGTAATCTCCCCCGTAATGGGCGTCGTCAGAGGGCACTCCATAGGTATGGTACAAAACCAAAATCGTATAAGGCGCGCTAGGGTAGGTGACACGGCACAACTAGGCAATGCCAGAGTAGATATACCAATTGCTATCCGGGCTGGTGGTAACGCATAGCCGCAGCTACCGTCCGCCTCGAACAAACTCCCCCTAAAATCAAAAGTAAAAGTGGCCACCGAATCAATCCAAAGTCAGAGTATAGTATCGAAGAGGAGTGTCCGATAAAGGGCGCTAACCCCCTTGGCCCGAGAATCGCTCCTGTTTTAGCCACCTTATGCCAACTCACGGGAGTCGGGTCCACATATTTACCTCAAAGGAAACGCCGCCACCAACCTACTTCATTCTGGAATCTCCACCGCGTATACGGTTGTTAAAGTGGTTTTCGAAGTTGGCAGAGAGTATGACAACTTCTGATCCCGGTCTCTTCAACAACCAAACATTATTATAACACCGCGGTCATTTAAAAATAATTATACTTTCAAAACCAGAATATAATTATCCATTTCAAAACCCATAAATACGATATCATTTCCCTTTTAAACCAAACTCATTTGATATTATTTTTATAAAACCCAAATTTATATAATATCATTTTATTCCAAATATATTTCTTTTCCAAAATCATACTGCTTTAAGATTTATAATATCTGGAAACCAAAGATTTGAATTATAACTTTCAAACCAAAAACTTCGAAATCCATAGTTTTTAAAACCATAACTTCCAAAACTTAAATGGTTTGGATATTCAACAGTATGTAAAATAGCTGATTTTAAATTACTTTATAAAGTAAATAATTTCTACACCTTTACCATTTGTTCACTTTAAATTTAGTCTAAACCAATAAAATTTAGATTCACTTTCAGTTTAAAAAAAAACTCTTCGATTCCAAAATATTTCAAACTTTGCATATTTAACAATTTCAAAACTAAGGTTGGAAATTTCTATTCAACAAATCTATTATCCTATTATTTAGTTTTGAAATATTCACATAACAAATCTATAAAATAAAACTCAAATTTCTAACAATTAATTATTTCCTTCACTTTATTTATACTAGAAATATTCATTAAATTTATCTTGAATAAAGAATCCAGTTATGAATATCATACCTTTAAAATTTCCAATCTTAATAAGTTTACATCAACTTACGAAGTTTAATTTTAAATAAACCCAATTCCAAATAAATTTCCAACTTATCTTCAAATCTTAATTGATTGGAATCATTAAACTCTATATATAAAATATCTTAAACCTGTACTAAATCGTATAATATAAATTGTCAAACTTCACTATTCAATTTATTTATATTCAACAAATTTATACGTAGCTTAAATTCTAAATTTAACTGTAAAATTTTCAAATTCAATATTTATTAAACCGTATCATATCCAAACCAAAAATAATTTCAATATAATTTTATATATATATACCGCGGTGCCTGTATAAAATTTTCTACCCTATAGTCAAGTGATACGGATACTAATCGTTTCAACCCGCAATTAAAAAAATAAAAATGCGGTTGTATATCATTTCAAACCGCAATCCCGAATAAAATGAAATGCATGATAACTGACAGATTTTTATAATATAGAACACATCATCCATTCACCCAATATCAATCATCAACCAATTTATTTCAATCATGATCAATTTAACCAATCATCAATATAGAGCATATAAAATATAACAGGTAATAAATAACAGGTATTAACTAACAGTTTATATTCAATAAAGATTTAATGACTGTTTAACTAGCATTTTATATGCAAATAAATAAATTTTAACTGTCAAATTATACTCAATAATAAAATTAATTATCAGTTACATAAAATAAATGCGATTTAACTGAGATGATGAATAAAACACTCCAAACAGTCATAAATAAATTTCTACTCATATCTGAAGTCAATTTAATAAACATAAGAAATATTAGAAGTTGTGAGTGGGTTAAAACACTCACCTTTATATGAATCTGAAAATAATAGACTTCTAATCAATAGCTTCGCTCTACGCTTCCTTAGTCTTCTTATTGATTGCTAGCTTTGTTCCGTAATTTTTTTATTTTGATTTACTGAAATTACCCTCCTTATTATATTAATATATATATATATGTATGTATGTATGTATGTATGTATGTATGTATATGTATTTATGTACGTATTTTAAAAGGTTTGGAAAAGATTTGAAAAAGAAGAATTTGAAAAAGAAAAGGATTGAAATAAGAAGAACTGAAAATTGTAGAGAAGATCAAGTTTTGAAAAGAAAGAAGAAAGTTTGAAATAGAATAAAACTTGAGAAGAAGAATATTTGAAGAGGAAGGAAAATTAAAATGAGATACAATAAGGAGATTTGAAGAAAAAAAGAAGAAGAAGAAAGAGATTTGAATGGAGGCTAGGGTTTCATTTGCATCATATCGTATTTATAAGGTTAGAGTTAGGTTTAGGGACAAAGAGATTTGAAAGGAGAGGCTGCTATTAATTAGAAATAAAGTAAATATGAACAACTTGGTATAGAAATATAGTAAATATGAACAGCCTTTTTTTTTAAAAGTAGCAGGTATTAAAAAGAGGTAATTATTAATTAGAAAGGGAATGAATATGGAGGGACAAAAATAAATGTCACGTTTCGTTAGTTTGATTCTAAATTAATTAAGTGCTAGATATAGAAAATTTTGAATACATCATATATATTCATACTTTAACCGTGTGTCAAAATTGCTAAACATATATCAAGTACGATTAATTGGTGACAATATATAGGAATAAACAAGAATAAATGTAGATGCAATCACATAAGGATCTAATAGGGAAGAAGATAAAAAGTAACGACGTTGATTAATTCCACTTTCCCACTTTAGCCAATTTATTAATACGACATTTAATTATCATGCAAGTTGTATTATGACTAGAAAACATAAACAACAAACAATAAATTAATATGTATATAATATTACCTCACTTTTAAATTGTTTGACAAAAATAATAAAAATTAAATCATGCTTTAGTAATTTGAAATTAAAATATTAAATGTTTATATGTATACACATGCACACAAACACACATACATGTGTGTATAAAGATTAAACCAAAGCTTATTAATTAATTCAAAGCATACTTCCATACCACATTAAATTGTCTAATGCATTTGTAAACTTATGTATACTTGAAGTCAAAAATACATATATACATATAAATTAAACCTTTTTACCTTAATGAAATTTATTTAATTTTTTAACAAAACAAAACTGGAACACGACAAATTAAGCAATATAGTAATAAACCTTTAAGATCCTTAAATAAGGACATTTGAGATAATAAATTAGGTAACAAATTTAAATATTGTTGTGATCAAAATCAAAGCTTAGATTTATTTTCGAAAAATTGTTAAGCATATGTAAACTTCTATTATAATTTATTAGATTAAGAACAAATAATTTGTTCAATAAAGTATTCAAATTTCATGATATATTCAATTCAAAATAAAGTGACAATATGTGTATACAATATTTCTGTTTCAACACAAATGCAAATTATATGTATATAAACTTTCAGATCTAAAAAAAATGCAATTTGGTTTAAGAGTTTAAAACATGGATCTAAAATTAAACATTCTTTTAATATATATATATATATATATATATAATTGTTTTGATTTATCAAATTAAAAGTCAAATTAATTCATTCAACAATCAAATAAATAAATAAATGTTGATTCCCATTCTTATTATTAAAACAATCATTATCCCATAAACATATTTACATTTTGTTACGTTTCATTTCATTGATACTTCTGTTTCACTTTTATTCGTATTACTATTTTATTTCCACTAATTGTGTAATAACTACCAAATTCAACATATTGAAATTGGTCGATTTCACCCATAAATTAAGATTTTAAATCCACTTAACTAATTTTCCTCGGTTCCATCCTTTATTACATCAACTGTTACTTTAAGTTACATTAACCAATGTACAATTAAGATTTATTTGTAATTGATCACCAAATTTTATTTTAACTTATTAAATAAACAAGAAACCTAAAAATTGCAACTTATGTGCTTTTAATTGCATTGACATTTAAACTTATTGGTTTATATCAACACTATTATCATTAATTGCAAACGGATTACCAATTTTAGTCATTACCCTAAATAACTAACGTATATTAATCTACATTATTCCCAAGTTACAAATTTTGAATTAATTACTATTTATTATTATTGTTTCACTGATTAATTTAACATTTGCATTGGTTTTTCTTATAATAAATTTATTGCCCAATACTCCTATATTCATCTTAGATTTGTTCAAATGGCTATATTTCAATTTATAACCAAAATTTTCTATTGATTTCCCATTTTAATTTATTAGACTCCACTAACGTAATAGTTAAATATTAATTTCACTTATTTATAATAAATCCATAAATTGAATTTCAAATTTCAAATATATTCATAAATCTTGTTTTTTCACTTTTTAAATCACCCAATCGTCATATTATAAATAAAATTAGCATTGATTGCATCTTCTAGAATTAACAAACTTCAATGCCAATCAAAACTACCTTAACTACACAAATTGGGTCAAAAGTTTTCAATTGTTTTCGCATTAAAGTTTATTAACTACCCAAATAGGTATCTTATCAATTGTAATTATTTAACTTTAATTACCTTTAAGCTTATTTCAATTATTCTCATTTATTCCCTACCAATATTCGTTATCATTTATAAATGTCATGTCAGTTTCTTCTTTTATTGCAATGTATTCATTCATTCATTCATTATTGCATAACTTCATTTATATTTTATTTATTCATTTATAGTATTTGTGCTTAATCCAATTTCTTAGCAACTCAATTATTTACTAAAGTTTGTACCCAGTTATTTATACTTTCCTTTATTACTTACAAATCTTATTTCATTCATAAATGTCGTCATTTAACAATTTATTGCATAAACTTCATTCATTAATATTTGTGCTACTCATGTTTAATTCAATACCTTTGCACATTAATTCATTTACTAAAGTTTACTATCATTTATTTATATTACTTACCTTCTTATTATATTAAATTAGTAGCATTTCAATTTTTACTTAAGTTTATATTTCCAACCAATTACTAAAATATCTTACATAATATTGAATTCATTCAACTACCTCTGATTATAACATTTCATTAGCTAATTCAATATTCTTGTTTGTTTCCTAAATTAAACTTATAACCAAGTATGACAAATTTCATAAATTTAATTAATTTCTATTTCATTTTTTTGAATTTGTAAATCTTAATTTCAATCGCTACATTAAATTTCTAACATTTGCTTCGTTATAACTACTAGAATTTTTATTTCTTCCTAAATTAAATTGCAAAATTTAAATCAAATTAACAAATCTATTAATCAAAATTTACGGGTTGTTACATTAATTACATCACTTAATAACTTCAAGTACTTTATTAATCAATTCTTAGATTAATTACACCAAGTAATTAATTATTAATTACTTTCACTAATTAATTATCCTTCTTATTAATTACACTAAGTAATGAAACCCAAAACTACTTTCAATCTTCAATTAATTACATCCTGTAATTACCATCACTAATTACTTCACTAAGTAATTATATTATAAGTAATTATACTTAACAAATCATCGAATGATTATCTTAAATTAATTAACATAAACTGATCACATTAATACAATTAACTACACTGAGTAACTAATTCCTCTACTTACGTTCATTAAGTAATTATACTTAACCAATTCCATAAATTATTATTCCTAGTTAATTAATCTAATTAATTATTAAAATTAATTATATTAATTAATTATTTAATAATCCCTAATTAATGATCTTCATTGACTATTATTAATTCTCTAATTACTTTCCATAATTAATTACGCTTTAAATAAAGATTATTAATTACAAATTAATTAAGTATTAATTACCAATTAATTAATCTCTAATTACTTAATTAATTAAGTGCTTATCTGTAACTTAATTAATCTTTAATTACTTGATTTAATTAATTTCTAATCATTTCTTTATAATCTAATCTTATCTAATTAATGATCCTTAATTACAAATTAATTAACCCTTAATTAATTAACTTAAATTCTTAATTACTTATTTAATTAATTCTTAATTTATTAAATTACACCCTTAATTACTTAACTAATTTATCTTAAATCATTAATTAATTAAATTAATTAAATAACCTTAACTTTCCTTATTTATTTAATGAATCATAAATCATTAAATCTTAATTTACTTTAAGATAAGACATTTTCTTATTTATGACTAATTTTGTCGTTAACAAAAACATTTGAAAACATTTTACTTTTAAATTTTCTTTTAAAGTCATTTCAAATTAAGATTTAAAATAAATACAAATTTAACTTTAACAAAATTAAAAACAATTTAAAAACCTTTTAAATCACATGTTAAGAAACACTTATAGAGTTTAAACCAAATTCATTTTTAAATTTCAATTATTTAAATTATACTTAAAATTTAAAGTTGTTTTAAACATTTTAAATTTTCTTAAAACTTTATTTATCTCAAAAATTGGATACAAATTAAATTTGAATCAAGATTTAAAACTTTGATTTAAAACTTTGTTTAAATCTTTGCTTTCGAATTTTAAATTCAATTTAAAATTTAAAAAAACTGATAGGTTTTAAAACTGGTAACCAAAACAATGATCCGAGCCCAGACTTCAAATACTTCGAGTCAAACATCATACGACTTCGAGTAAAATAACCAAATGACTCGAGAAAAACTCGAGTACCACTCCTCTATGCTCAAACCCAACTTCACCCTGGACAGAAGTGCACCGTGCACATGCACGGCGGCTTCGATCAACTCCAGTCATCCACGATGACTTCTCCACATCGACAACCATCATTGCATCTTATTCCTACCATCAGATCACTAGTAACAGCTCAAAATCAAAATCGATCCTTAAAGCCCAAAAATGGAACAACCATCAAAACCTAGAACCACCTCGTACTCACTCCTCCGACCACTGGTGCATCTGACCTTCCAGCAAAACCTTCGCCAACTCCCATTCTTCCAATTCCCAAAGTATGGTGGCACTCAGTCCACCAGAGACGCCGTGGTGGCCATTTTTCCTATCAATACCAAAACTAGGGTTACAAACTGAAACAACCTCCTACCGCCGCTATAGTGCAATGCACACTCATCAGACTTTTTCCCTAAGTCTCCGACCATCCCTGCATCTCTAGTGGGAACCACAGCTATTTCGATCAACTATATCGCCAGAGGCAACCCAAATCTTCCAATATTGATCAACTTGAACTGCACAGTCAACCTTAATCTAAAAATTATGATTTTAGTTTTAAAAATCATAATTTTGAATAAGTTTTCAGATTATATGCTTAGATCAGTAAATTAATATGTTTGAAATTTAACATAAATCAAGCTTGCACTGTTCTACTAAGTTTTCCAAAGCAGATTTCAATTTTAATTTATTTAAATCAAATTTTATACTTTACTTCTTGATCGAACAAACAAATTTAGTTTATATTGTAAATCCTAACAGAAACTATATCAAGAGGAAATAAATTCTGTTTGAACTCTTAGCCTTGAAACTAAGCACAATCAAGACACAAATACCACAGCCATATACATACCCACACATTCATATATGTAAACAGAAATGCACTTATAAATATACACACAAACATGCATATTTCCGGAGATGTTCAGGCAACCAAATTTATACTTAAGATTTTTAATAAAAATGTTACTCACCAGCACACAATGAAGAACAGAGCCCTTTCGATTTTGAAACAGCTTTAAACTTTAAAAATTGAGTTGCTGGAATTAAATGTTCTTTGATTTGAAACTGCATGCTTGCTAAAGTATGAATTTGATGCTGAACTTGATTACAGACAGAATTTTATTTGCTTGCTCTTTGAAAATCTTAGATTGAAGAATTAGTTCAGGATTTTGGTTACGGGTTTGCTTTTAGAAACAGAGAAGATTGCTTGAAGTAGCTTTGATAAATTCTCAGGTTTTAAGAATGCATGCAGGCTTTTTAATTCTAGATTGAAGAAGAATGCTTGCATGCTTTGAGTTGAAAATGAACAATGGCTTTATGATATTTTCCTAAGCTTGCACTCAAAACAGACTGGAAGAAAGCAGGCTTTTGATTTGAACTTGCTTAACAGATTTTTGGATTTGAAACTTGAAAAGGAATTTCAGGACGTTGTATTTGATTTCTAGCTTTGAGGAGTGAATTGCAGATTTTGTTGAATTTTTTTGTGGATTAGTCTACTTTGATTAGAATGAAGATAGAAAAGAAAATAGAAGAGGAAGCAATGTTTATATAAGTTTATTTTATGGTTTAATGAAATAAAAGAAAAATAAAAAATAATATGACACCTGTATTAAATTTCACCATTTTTCATCTTAAGTTGATTATTATTTTACACTTGTTATATGAAGCCTTAATATAATAACACTTGTCCATTAAGTATTTTCTTTTTATTTTAAATGTTAATAAAAGCTTTTAATTCAATTTATTAATTTACAAATACTTATTTATATATAAATAACTTTAAAGAATAAAACCAATTATATTTATAAATAAAAGCTTATACAAATATCTTTAAAAATCCAAAACATTTCAAAAATCTATCTTTTGAATTTCAATTTTAAGTCCAAATTCAAATTAAATTTTAAAAATCAAATTAAAGTCGTCATATTCAATTTGAAATAACAATCCCATTTTCTTATTGAAATCTTTATATATATATATATATAACATTATTAATATTGTTTAAAATTAACAAATTTGTCAATTTAAAATAATTTATAAAAGAGATTGTAAAATACTTCTATTACTAAATGAATTAATATATCATATGCTTAAAGTATTTGTAAATTGCATTTTAAACTGATATATTTCAAATCATATTTATTAAGCAAGATTTAAAAAGAAAATAAAACAAACCTTTATGTCAATATTATTTAAATTTAAACTTGAGCTAAAAAATATATTTTAAACAATTTAACATTTACCTTGAATATTTTAAAACTAAGAAATTAACTTTCAGATAGCTTTGAAAAGTTTTATATTAAATTTTAATCATAATTTCCAAATTACCAAAATATATTAGAATTTGAAAACATGATTTTTATTTGTTAAATTCACCAAAGCTATTTTATTTACAATATATACAAATATATATACATTATAAATAGAAAACATTTTATTAGTTTTTAAAAAATAAAATTCACTATTTAAATAATTATTTGCTTATAAAAGAATAAATTTTCTAATTTAAATTACAATTATAAAAGACAATTATCAAATCAATTCAATTATTAATGTAGATTATTAAATTTGTATTGCCCAAAATTTCGGGTCATCACATTCCTCCACCCTTAAAAGAATTTCGTCCCCGAAATTTAAAAGCAAAGATAATTTAATAATCCATCAACAATTTTAATTTAAACCACAAGCATATATTTCAACTATACGCTAACAACCATAGCAACCAATTTACTTAAACAAACATATCTAACAATCGATACAAAATTCTGGATAGAACTTCCTAGAGTTTTCCGGGTATAAATACTGGAATACTTGCTCTACAGAATCCAAACAATCTATACTACTAAGCTATAAAGCTCCTACTCAACTAGATCTATTAGCTAAAAAGGATATCAGACCACAAACAAATCCGACTCAACTACCAAATCTTCTTGAACTACTGGTTCCAACACCAGAGATAGACCACACGTACTCCCACAGAGATACGTGAAACTTACTGAATTCCAGTCTTCCAAACTGGCAATTCAATCCCAGTAGACCAAAGCACTTTCCTAACAAGAACACAGAAAGAGATCCAATATATCTTAGAGCTGACTTCCCAGTCTTACCAAACTTAAAGCTCCTTCGATCGGAGATAACTTAGCCAAAATTAAATCTCCGACATTGAAATCCAAATTCCTCCGTTTCCTATCCACAAAACTCTTCTGACGATCCTAGGCTGCCTTCATCTTTCCTGATCGGCTCAACATTCGCTGACGCCTCTAGAAACATACTGGACCAAAAACAAATCAATAGAATGATCCTCTCAAGATCAACCAAAATCAAGATCAACTCTAAGATCATCGGTAGAAAACAACTTCTCCTATCCCGAAAAAGCAGAACATGAGCACTTGCCAAACTTGGCTCAGATCCTAAAAACTTCCACTCTAGAACTGCTGCTACCTCACTTCCGCTGCACAACTCTAATCTAAAGTAGATGAGAATGCTGATAATAAACATGAGCACAAACTAGTCTGACACATCCCAAAAGACACGGTTCATCAGATCCATAAGGAAAACTCAGAAGTTCCACCAAAACTTGAGCTGTTTCACCAAATCCTCTTTCTAGAAACCATCCTTCTACTAAGCTGAACCACCGGTATCACTCCTGGAATCCTAGTCAATATGAAATTCAATCTCCAGATCCTATGGCAAACCTCTGCTTCCTTGAAGACATTCGAAAAATTTCTGATAATCCAAGAGAACACTCAAACTATCTCGAGTCTCTTTTGTGATCAACCTGGACTAATATCCAAAGAAACTGTTCTCTCTTTGCCAATCAGAGCAGCTTATGCTTATCTAGCCAATCCATCGAAGAAAATGGGTCCACTCAGCTACTTCTGAACTCCATCTCTAGAAAACTGCTAGCCAGATGACCCTCTTGACGGCACACAGAACACTCCGAGTTGCACTGCTACCACTGATGACAAAGATTTCCTAATCCATAAGCTCTTCGAGATACTTGGCCTCAAAGCCAAACACAAGCACCCTGTTGAGCCCAGCCTCAACACCGATGCAGACGCACTTCCTTAAACTTGCTCTTAAAGAAACATCTTTGGAAACATCCATAATTACTGCATATCATCATGCAACTACTTCTTCCTGAAGTTGCCAAGATACCATCACTAGCTTCTGCTTAACCGGCAAATCCAAACTCTACTCAACCAATTTGCAATTCAAAGATAAACTCCGAACCTTAAAAAGGTTTCCTTCAGAGATTGATGAAATCCTTCACCACAACAAAGCTTACTCGAGACGGTATTAGGTCTACAGTCTCGACAGATATACTTCCAATCTCAACACTCGGACTCCTTCCACTGGTAGTCATGTTACACACACTACTACCCCATCTACCTTTAGAACTTATGTTGGAAAACCCGAACAGGTAATCCAACAAATAGGTAGAAATAGATATATATATAAATACATATACTAAAAATACAAATACGCTCTTTCAAGAAAGAAATCACTCCAAAGCCTAGGTATTCACTCAACCTAGCGCTCTGATAACAACTATGACGATCAGCCTTTCTCTCCACAGAAAGACGCATCATCTTTAAGAAAGAAAGGGATAGAAAGAGAAAAATAGAGAAGAAAGAAAAGAAACAACATCAGAATCTCAATAGTGGAACGAATAAATTATATTAATCACATAAAATATTACATAGAATACAACAACTATTAGAGTTACACAGATTATACATCACATATTAGACAGTTTTAAACACCTGTCTAGTTATTACAACTCAACACAACACAAACGACTCAGAGAACACATAGGGGAACACTATATATATCTACAAACACTGAAGCCTCTTGCTCCATTGCTCCTCCCGAATTCATCAAAGCTAACCTGAATCCTTTGGCTACTCGTAAAAATTTGAGTACCCTAGAGTTTAAGAAAACAGAAGATAAACTCCAGGCCAGACATGGGTCTGGTGTGAGTAACAGGTTAAGGTTGCTTAACTTTGAAAAACATTTGAAAAGAAAAGGTATCACGTAAGACTTCCCACACATAAACATGTGTAAGTCTTTACCTCACGCTAACCAAAACATTTGATAGGAAATCCAGTGATATTATAATAGGGTCTAGGGTTTTCAAGTAAATAAGAAATAACTGAAATTGTTACATGATTAAATTCCAGCATACTAGCCACAAAGTGGGTAATACAATCAAAACCGCAAGGGTACGTAGGAAGAATGGGTTTCCATCAATGGCAGGGCTACTGGGGTACCGCCCGTCACAGTACGTGGCCTAGATCACCATACCGAGGATCCACCCTAAATCCCCTACAACACAAGGCCGAAACCATCCCTTACTGGACAGTCCCAAACAAGACAACCCCAGCAGTTGTTGCAATCAACTGCCCCACACAGCCGAATATAAACGGACTTCTAGACAGTGGTAAATCTCGTCCTACTTGGGTACTACGCACCTAGCCTTGCTGCACCTCCCCTATTTTAGCCATTCCCGGTTGATGAGGCTTGAGGCTACGATTACCTTTATAGAACACATCTATCTTAGAATGCTCATCGTCAACCTGACGATGTTCTGAAAGCATTCAATCTATACAAGTTCGTTCCGGGTTTGAACGAAACCGAAGGCATTATCTCGTTACACTCATTTTGGAATCATCCTCAGAGTTAACGACGATAACCCTCACATTTTGAATCTTCATCTTCACTTGAGATTCACGACCTATTGTTAATTTGGATCGATGCTGTTTTTGGATATCCAAATCTGGAAACCCGATCCCGGTCTCATCGAAATTCAAAACGCCATCTTTTAGGTCCAAGTTGTTTTAAAGTTAAAACAATTCAATTCTATTATCTATATACACCACTAGATAATTCACAGCTCACAAATAGATAATTCACATTATCATCACAATTCAGTCAAAGCGTCCATATCACAGATCAACATATATCTCATATCAGAGATATCAAACAATCAAGGAATTCAAAAACAATCAGCCATCCATAAGCAAAGATCTATTTATCACACCATCTATAATTAATTTAAAATAAATTAAATTAATCACTTCCATCTCTAATTAATTTAAATAAATTAAATGAATTACTTCATCACTATAAATCTTGCTTAACTTAACCATTATTAATTGCGAATCAATTAATTAGTCATCCTTACATTATCCATCTTAATTAATCACCCTTGATTAATTATCCTCTAATTACTTTAAGTAATTAGCCTTTAATTAATTACCCAAATTAATTATTCTCAAACAATTACAGTAATTAACCTTTAATTACTTTCGATGATTAATTAGCTATAATCCTTAGTTAATTACAATTAATTAATTACTTTATAATCCCTTATTATTGATTAATTATCTTAATTAATCAATTCTTCATTAAATCATTAATTACATTAATTAATGATCCCTTAATTACTTCTTAATTAATTATTAATCATATTAAATAGTTAACCTTTAATTAATCTTTATTCATTAATCAACCCTGATAAATCACATTCTGTAATTAATTATCCTTAATTAATTACATCACTTAATTAACTTCAAATACTTTATTAATCAATTCTTAAATTTATTACACCAAGTATTTAATTATTAATTACTTTCACTAAGTAATTATCCTTCTTATTAATTACACTAAGTAATCAAACCCAAAACTACTTTCAATCTTCTATTAATTACATCCTGTAATTACCATCACTAATTACTTCACTAAGTAATCATACATTAAGTTATTATACTTAACAAATCATCCAACGATTATCTTAAATTAATTAAACTTAATTAATTGACTTAAATTAATCACATTAATATAACCAATTACACTGAGTAACTAATTCCTCTAATTACATTCATTAAGTAATTATACTTAACCAATTCCATAAATGATAATCCCTAATTAATTAATCTAATTAATTATTAAAATTAATCACATTAACTAATTATTTAATAATACCTAGTTGTGATCTTCATTAACTATTATTAATTCTCTAATTACATACTTTCCTTAAGTAATCATGCTTTAATTAACCATTATTAATTACAATTAATTAAGTCTTAATTACCAATTAATTAATCTCTAATTACTTAATTAATTAAGTGCTTAACGGTAACTTAATTAATCTTTAATTGCTTGATTTAATTAATTTCTAATCATTTATTTATAATCAAATCTTATCTAATTAATGATCCTGAATTACAAATTAATTAACCCTTAATTAATTAACTCAAATTCTTAATTACTTATTTAATTAATCCTTAATTTATTAAATTACACCCTTAATTACTCAACTAATTTATCTTGAACCATCAATTAATTAAATAACCTTAACTTTCCTTATTTATTTAATGAATCATAAATCATTAAATCTTAATTTGATTTAAGATAAAACATTTCTTATTTATGACTAATTTTGTCATTAACAAAAACACTTGAAAACATTTTACTTTTAAATTTTCTTTTAAATTCATTTCAAATTAAGATTCAAAATAAATACAAATTAAACTTTTACAAAATTAAAAATAATTTAAAAACCTTTTAGATTATATGTAAAGAAACACTTATCTTATAAAAGAAATTTAAAAGATTTTAAACCAAATTCATTTTTAATTCCCAATCATTTAAAATATACTTTAACATTTAAATTTGTTTTAAACATTTTAAATTTTTTTAAAACTTTATTTGTCTCCAAACTAGGATAAAAATTAAATTTGAATCCAGATTTAAAACGTTGATTTAAAACTTTGTTTAAATCTTTGTTTTCAAATTTTAAATTCAATTTAAAATTTAAAAACACTGACAGGTTTTAGAACCTATAATCAAAACAATGACCCAAGCCCAGAATTCAAATACTTCGAGTCAAACATCATATGACTTCGAGTAAAACACCTAAATGGCTCGAGAAAAACTTGGGTACCACTCCTCTCTGCTCAAACCCAACTTTACCCTGGACAGAAAGCGCACCGTGCACATGCACGGTGGCTCCGATCAACTCCATTCATCCACGATGACCTCTTCACGTTGGCAACCATCCTCGCATCATATTCCGACCATCAGATCACTAGTAGCAGCTCGAGATCAAAATCGAGCCTTAAAGCCCAAACTGGAACAACCATCAAAACCTGGAACCACCTCGTACTCGAATCTCCGACCACCGGTGCATCTGACCTTCCAGCAACACCTTAGCCAACTCTGAATCTTCCAATTCCCAAAATATGGTGGCACTCGGTCCACCGGAGACGTCGTGGTGGCCATTTTTCCGATCAATACCCAAACTAGGGTTACAAGCTGAAACAACCTCCTACTGCCGCTACAGTGCAATGCAAACTCATCAGACATTTTTCCCTAAGTCTCCGACCATCCCTGCATCTTTAGTGAGAACCACAGCTATTTCGATCAACTATATCGCCAGAGGCAATCCAAGTCTTCCAATACTGATCAACTTGAACAGCTCACTCAACCTTAATCTAAAAATTATGATTTTAGTTTTAAAAATCATGATTTTGAATAAGTTTCAGATTATATGCTTAGATCAGTGAATTAATATGTTTGAAATTTAACATCAATCAAGCTTGCACTATTCTACTGAGTTTTCCAAAGCAGATTTCAATTTTAATTTATTTAAATCAAATTTTAAACTTTACTTCTTGAACGAACAAACAATTTAGTTTATATTCAAAATCCTAACAAAAACTAGATCAAGAGGAAATGAATTCTGTTTGAACTCTTAGCTTTGAAACTAAGCACAGTCAAGACACAAATACCACAACCATATACATGTCCACACATTCATATATGTAAACAGAAATGCACTTATAAATATACACACAAACATGCATATTTCTAGAGATGATTAGGAAACCAAATTCATACTTAAGATTTATAAAAAAAAATGTTACTCACCAGTACACAATCAAGAACAGAGCCCTTTTGGTTTTGAAATAGCTTTAAACTTTAAAAATTGAGTTGCTGGAATTAAATGTTCTTTGATTTAAATTTGCTTGCTTGCTGAAGTATGAGTTTATTGCTGAACTTGATTACAGACAGAATTATATTTGCTTGCTCTTTGAAAATCACAGATTGGAGAATGAGTTCAGGCTTTTGGTTACAGGTTTGCTTTTAGAAACAGAGAAGATTGTTGTACTTGCTTTGATAAATTCTTAGGTTTTAAGAATGCATGCAGGCTTTTTAATTCCAAATTGAAGAAGAATGCTTGCATGCTTTGAGTTGAAAATGAACTAAGTGTTTATGATATTTTCCTAAGCTTGCACTCAAAACAGAGTTGAAGAAATGCAAGATTTGATTTGAACTTTCTTAACAAATTTTTGGATTTGAAACTTGAAAATGAATTTTAGGATGTTTAATTTGATTTCTGGCTTTGAGGAGTGAATTACAGATTTTGTAGAATTTTTTTGTGGATTAGTCTCCTCTGATTAGAATGAAGATAGAAAAGAAAATATAAGAGGAGGAAGCAATGTTTATATAAGTTTATTTTGTGGTCTAATGAAATGAAAGAAAAATCAAAAATAATATGAAACTTGTATTAAATTTAACCATTTGTCATCTTAAGTTGATTATTATTTTACACTTGTTATATGAAGCCTTAATATAATAACACTTGTCCATTAAGTATTTCCTTTTTATTTTAAATGTTAATAAAGGCTTTTAATTTAATTTATTAATTTACAAATACTTATTTATATATAAATAACTGTAAAGAAATAAAACCAATTATATTTATAAATAAAAGCTTATAGAAATATCTTTGAAAATCCAAAACATTTTAAATATCTATCTTTTGAATTTCAATTTTAAATCCAAATTCAAATTAAATTTTAAAAATCAAATTAAAGTCATCGTATTCAATTTGAAATAACAATCCCATTTTCTTATTGAAATCTTTTTATATTTATATATAAAAATAATACATTATTAATATTGTTTAAAAGTAACAAATTTGTGAATTTTAAATAATTTATAAAAGAGATTATAAATTACTTCTATTACTAAATGAATTAATATATCATATGCTTAAAGTATTTGTAAATTGTATTTTAAACTGATATATTTCAAATCATATTTATTAAGAAATATTTAAAAATAAAACAAAACAAACCTTTATGTTAATTTTATTTAAATTTAAACTTAAGCTAGAAAATATATTTTAAACAATTTAACATTTACCTTGAATATTTTAAAACTAAGAAATTAATTTTTAAATAGCTTTGAAAAGTTTTATATTAAATTTTTATAATAATTTCCAAATTACCAAAATACATTAGAATTTGAAAACATGACTTTTATTTGTTAAATTCACCAAAGCTATTCTATTTACAATACACACACACACACATTATAAATAGAAAACATTTTATTAGTTTTTAAAAGATAAAATTCACCAATTGAATAATTATTTGCTTATAAAAGAATAAATTTTCCAATTTAAATTACAATTATAAAAGATAATTATCAAATCAATTCAATTATTAATATAGATTATTAAATTTATATTGCCTAAAATTCCGGGTCATCACAGGTTTGAAAAGTAGTTATAACATTTTCAACTAGTTATGAATTCATTAGCTATTTATGCATCCAACATTTTACAAACTCGATAGTTAGTTAAAGTTCCATTAAAAAAATTTGAACTTGATAACCATTTATGAGATCGATACCTTGTCATGGACCCGACAACTAATCGCAAGTTCGACACCTCATTGTGAACTCAATAATATGGTGTAAGTTTGATTCTTTGTTATGAACCCAGTGGCTGGTTATCTAGCTACGAACTCAATAATTGTAAATGAGTTTTCAATTGGTTATGAAGTTGGTAAACAACTACAAACTAGACATCTCATTATTGGTTCGATACCTAGTAATGGACTACTTGATGAGTTTAGATTCCATAATCATTCATAGTTTTGGCATTCGATTATGTACTAAATAGTTTCAATCATTTAATTATTTATTACTTAGACATCTGTTTATTCATTCTTCCATCTATATTTAGAGAATTAACCTTTTTAACATGCTCTTATGTATTCTAACGTTTATTGAATATATAGTACTTCCTTGATTTTATGTAACATCATCTGGCTGGTAAATTACTGACAAGAATGCTGATATGGGTTCCAAGTCTTCTCCTGCTTCAGAAAAGGGAGACTATAGGCTTGTCCATCCCTGAAAAGTACTCAAGATGAAGTCAACACCATTCTTTATTAATTTAGGATTATCAATATAGTGGCTAGTGTAGCAGGCCCATCCGGAAGGATGACAATCCTCCTGAAGGTTTCTTTTCTTTCACCCTAATACGTATTTGGCATTCGGGCTACCTCCCCATTTCGGACTTCTTTGTTCGATTCTTGGATAATCTAGTCGTTGCCTCAATAAAATTTCCACCCAACTCCTATACTTATCTAAGCCGTCTTGAAATCCTGATTAGAGAAGTTGCGCTCCCTCTCTCTCGATGATGACACCCTTCACTCTTTAGTTACTCCCATCAAAGTGGGGAATCAGCTAGTACGTTCCGTATATTATCTTCTCGCTCAAAAGAGTTCGATCATTAATTAGATCAAGAAAGCTAAGGACTAGGAGAACAAGTTCTTCTATGTAAGAGCCATATCTCTAGAATCAGAGGGACATTCTCTATCCTTAGTAAGACTTATGGCTTTTCCTTTAGTGCTGACATACTATATTTTTTTGTTTCCTTATGATAACCACTTTTTTTCAGAATCTGCTTCTAAGAGGATGAATCCTTCCTTAGCTAATACAATTGGTGCTTTGTTCCTAGCATCTGAAACTATAGAAAGATAGACGTAAAATGTAAACTAAGGTCAATCTTAGAAAGTAATCCTTAATTTTAGAGAACCACAAGGTGCTCGGGCAACCACCCTCCCATGATGAAGAAAGATGACCACCCGAGATAAACCCTGATTTTTGGTAAAAAAAATGCTTTATCTAATTCTTCCCCCATTTATCATAATTTTTTGGGAAGCCCTTATTATGATCTCCAACAAAATTTCTCGCATCATTATCTTACGACTTTTCGTATTGATATTGATTCAGCTCTTGTTATCGCAACTTCTAAGTCCAATAAAGCTAAAGCTCGTGCTTCTTCATTAGCCGCCTCTACTAAAATGGCCCTTGTCGGGGACTCTATTTCTAATTCCCTTAAGGATATTAATGTTAAGCATCATAAAAGAAAGAGGGATTGTGGTGTTTTATTTAGTGCATTAAGAACTTCGTCGAATAAAAGACCCCATCTCGGAGAAGGCCAAACTTTTTCTGCCATCACTGAAGGATCAAATGTAGATACGACTGCACCCCTCCAAGAATCGAGCTCTGTTAGTCCCAGTTTGCTGGCTCAGGATCCTTAACTAGATAAAGGCTGGCTCCACTCCAAGTCCATTTGTAGATATCATGATTCCCATGTCTGGATCCGCTCTCCAACGTTTATATCAGGAGTTAGGCATGACTCCTCCCCCTTGAATCTCTTCCTTCGGAGGCTCAAGTGAAATCTATCCCTTCAAGTCTTAATAATTTTCTCTCCTCAGTTGCACAGTCCCCATCCGTGGCTTTCCTAATGCCAATGCAGCTATTTACCATGTCCAAGGATTATCTTCATATCCTCTTTAAATAGCTCCTAGTGGTGCATATCCTTACGTATTTTGCTAATACAAACTTTAGGCTTTATAAATTCTTATTTACATATTTTTTTAGGTGGCAATGCAAATGTTTTTCCTCCAACAACCCTCCTAAGAATTCGTTAGTTAAGTTTTAAATCTCAATAAGCAGATTTCTTCGTTGACAACTAAAGTTAGATTCTTTAAGGGCCAACTTTTTGATGTTGCAGTGAAGAAGAATAATGCTATCTCGAAAAAGGATAAACTTGCTTCCTACTTAGATGTGGAGAGAAAAACTAGGCTAGCGGCAGAAGAGAGGATGAAGACCAAGGAGATAGAGTTGAAGCAAGCCAAAAAAGAAAGGGCTCAAATGGCTGCTTGGCTGGAAAACAAAGATGCCGCCCTCGTCTATGTGAACGATATTGTTAAAGATTCCAAACGAAAAGCTTCCCACCTTATTAGTCAAGCCCTCCCCAAAATAAGGGAATGATGTTACGAGGATGCCTTCTTTGATTGCATATCGTGATAACATAGGGAAATGTTCAGGGTTAGACTTTCTTCACTTCTTGATTTAAATGATACATTTAAAAGGATGGTCGACCTTAAGTTAGGAAGAATTCCTAGGTCACTTCGTGATGAATTCCCAACAGAGGAGCCTATTAATCCTCGTGAGCTATTATCTTTTGATGATCCTTCACTTGATGAAGAAGAAAATGATAAAGGAGAGGTGATGAGGAAGGTGAAAATGATGATGACGACGGTGACAATAATGATAAGGATGTGGGTGATGGTAACAAGGATCCTAAAGGACCAGGAGATGGTGCTAGCAGAACGGGTGGCCACGACTTAGGCCTATCTACCCATGATACAAGCTTTCCTATTCCTCTTTGATCTTAGAACATTCCTCAAGAAGACATCCCATCAAAATGCCCCTCCTCCTGTCCATTAAATAAGAGAGAAAAATTAAGCTCCAATTTCCCAAGCTTCTATAGCCCAGGTATGAAATTTATCATTTCTTAAATGCTTATAACAACTTGTTAGCTTTTGTTAGTAAGTTCACTTTTTTTAGTTAAGGAAAAGAAATAGATGTCATTTTGAGATTTTACATGATAAAAGTGAAAGGGAAGTACTACGATTAAATAGGGAAACTGAGAAGCTGATTGAAGAGAATAACAGTTTATCTAACAAGTACAGGCATCTTTTTATTTATGCCAGTCGGTTGAAATATTTTAAAGAAAACAAGCAGCTCAGCTCTGGAAAAGATCCCGCCTTCATCCAGAAAGAGTTATAAACAAGAATATAGAGCTAACAACACTCTTTTGGATGCTTATTTAAGATAGGGACATATTAATAGAGTTCCTTTATAATGTTTGCTCTACGAACCTTTTTGCCGACTTTTCTTTTCTAGGGAAAGAGAGAGGGGATTACTTAGGTGTTTGCATAATAGATATTTGAATGATTATGGGTTTGATCCTCATTCTAAGGAATGTTGGAACCTACCCAAGGTTGAGGCCACTCTACTTTCATTGTGCACTCTTTCTTTAAAAAGGAGAAATTTATCTCTGAATTTTACAAAGGGTCTATTTCGTATGAACTCGAATGATTTTGTTGTTGTATTTCGTAATTCAAACAATCTTTATAAGCATTGAAATTCTCTTTTCTTTAGTTTGTTTTCCTAAAATACATAGGTTAAAGAATCATTGGGTACTTCCATTTCAAAAGAACACTTAAGTAAATTTGTCAAGAAAAAAAGGGATTTTAAGGAGAAAACATTAACCCTCAAAACCTCTCGACTAGCAAAATACTATTTTCTTAAGGACCTTGAGGAAGTTTACATACAACTTCCTTAATTATATTTTGATTTCTTAAGTGATGAAAAAGATAGTTTACTTAAGGAAATTTGGTTCTACTTATGCTAAACTGTTATGTAGTGATTCTAGTCTCCCTGCTAAGAGATGAAATTTTCATCAATTTTCCCTAGTTATTACTCCCTCTGAGTTTAATATCTCCTTTGCCTCTACTTTTGCTATGTCCATTGGTTCACTCAAAAAGGCTTAAACTGCAACTTCTAAACTTAAGGATTATATTTATAAACTTGAATTATTAATGTAGATTGAACTTGTTCATGCTTGTAAGCCTTATTCTTATTAATAGAAGAATATGTTTTCCCTACATGTTGATTTTTCTTTTATCTATTCTTACCAGAAATGTCAAATCATGCTTACACTTAGCAACCTAATCTCCGTGCTCGGTTGGATAGACTTAAGGCTAGACTGATATTAGATACTAGAAAGCACTCCCCTCAAGATGCTTCGGCTACACCTTTTTCAAACAAACCATAAGCATGCAAATGGTATAACAAATACTACAATTTGAGATCCACATTAAGCAGTGTAAATGAAATATCCATAAGTTTAGAGGAGAAAATCAAATAAAAGGATAAAAAGATCGAAGAACTAAGAAAGAATATAGGGGCAGTAGGTCGATCCAAACCCCAAGACCAAGAAGTCGAAATCGATGTAGAAATTGCTCACCTATATCAAAGAATTGAGAATCTTAAAGTTGATATGCAAAATAGCCAGGTATTGTGTCAGTCTCTAGAACTTAATGCGAATATGGGAAAATCCAGCCTTCCTACAACTACCCCTATAAAGACAACTCGGTCTTAATCCTTGGTCGTAAAAAGGAATTTTCCTCTTTGTAAAACCCGTCTTATGGTTTAGATGAAGGAGAAATTTCCAGATGTTATTGAGTATATATGTACGAATGTGCCTGGTTCCTAAAAGGAAAATCGGATGAATTTTTTTTGGAACATCTCAAAGTATCAAAGTTTGGTTGAGGAGCTAGGTCATGAGAAACATGCTCTTGAGTAAAAAGTTAAAAAATTACAGAGCATGATCAAAACTTTCAAAGAAGACAACAAAACTCTCGATCATGCATTAAAGGTTTTAATTAGCTCTTTCGATGACATGGATATTATCCGAAGAAGGGGAAGAAAATTAAAAAATTATTGGACGTGGCATTTCGTCATATCACTGAACCTTCTGCAACCATTGGAGCTCTAGAAGAAGAGGTGCAAGACCGTGAGTCTCAACTAAAAATAAATAAGGTGATGTCACTTGGAAACTCTTGACTGGATTCTCTTACTGATTAACCTTCCTTAATATCTATAACTTTTGTATGTGATATGTAAAATGTAAAATGGTAGACAAATTTGTACCTAAATGATTGATACCATGAATTGGCCTTGTATTTTCTCCCTTATTTCTGTATTTGAACTTGATTTATTTGATATTTTTAACTTGTTTTGGTGTTTTGATCTAATTCCATATAGTCCATGGTCATAGACTTTCTTGTCTTTTACTTCTTTATACTACATAGCCCTTTACGGTTCTAACTTTCAATGAGACTCTCTCGTTTTCTTCTGGAAAAGCATAAAGTGATTAATGATGACATTCATAATTTCAAGAAATTATTTTTCTCAAACTGATTGCTTTATTTTGTAAAGGCAAATAAATTAGTAAAAAAGTTTCCTCGTCGATCATAAAAACCTTGGAAAACTTGGCTTTAAAATTCTTTTTTCAGAGTAATTAATAGCAAAATTTTAGACAAGTCGGATCAATTTTTTTTCTCACCTATCTTTTATAGGTATATCATTGTTGTTTTAAATGTCATTATTATGGATGACTTTATGGAATAAATGTTTATTCAATGACTTCTCTTTATCACGTGAGATTGTATAAGCATAAATAATCATTGGACGGCTTGATAAAAGACTAGAAATTCATTTGACAGGATGACCATAAACTCAATTGATAAGAAGCCAGAAATCCATCTGACAATAGGATTAGAATTCTATTTGGTAGAAAAATAAGAAATCCATTTGATAAGAAGACCAGAATTCCATCTGGTAAGAACATCAGAAATCAGGGATTAAGATGTAACATCCCGCCTTTTCGCATGATTTAAAATCGACACACATACCGATTCAAACCCTATGGAAGGGCGGATTGTTATGGGGTAAATAAAAAAACAAGAAAAAAATTAAAGAAAACAGAATCTCGCAGCGGAAGGATAAAATATAATAATAAAATATACAGTTTATAAATCTGTTTACAAAACATTTATATAATACATATCAGAGTTACACATACCAATAACAATGCAGTGGAACAGTGTGTAGTGCACTAGTATAAATAATAATAATATACATTTTCGTCTTCGTCCTCCAGAGCTAAATCTTCAAATCCTGAAACGCTCGGACTGACCCGAGCGAATTTGAAAAGACAAAAACACTCGAGTCAGAACTAAAAGATCTTATGTGAGTTAAATTAACAGAAATAAATATGAGTGCAGTAACTCAAGAGAAGCTCGGGATTTACATCTCCTAAGGATCCGTTAAACTATTTATATGTAGTATATTGCGCTATTATAATAGTGTCTAATTGTAAAATAAACTTACATTTTAATAGCGTTAAGTGGTTACCCATATAGCCCTTAACACAAATAATGCCAATAGTCTATACAGTACCGTAATACCTCCTGATCGGGAGGCTACCAGAGGATATTCCATAGGTACGACACAAATAGAAACTCATACAAGGCGCGCTAGGGTAGGCGACATGGCACAACTAGGCAATGCCAGGGTAGATATACCAATTGCTATCCGGGCTGGTGGAAACGCGCAGCGCGCAGCTACCGCCCACCTTGAACAAACACCCCCAAAATCAAAGAAATCAATGTGTCCACCGAATCAATCCAAAGTCAGAGTATAGTATCGAAGGAGTGCGTTTGATCAGAGGAATGTCCTCATTGGCCCGAGAATCGCTCCTGTTTTAGCCACCTTATGCCAACTCACGGGAGTTCGATCCACGTAATTACCTTATAGGAAACGTCGTCACCAACCTACTTCATTCTAGAATCTCCACCGCGTACACGGTTGTTAAAGTGGTTTTCGGAGTTGGCAGAGAGTATGACAACTTCCGATCCCGGTCTCTTTAACAACCAAACGTTATTATAACACCGCGGTCATTTTAAAAAAATTTAAACTTTAAAACCAGAATATAATATCCATTTCAAAACCATATAAATATGATATCATTTCCTTTTAAAACCCAAAACAATATGATATCATCTTTATTTTCCAATATATTCTTTCCAAAAATCATAGTGGTTTGAAAGTAAAATATTTAGAAATCAAAACTCTTGAATATAATATTTCCAAATTATACTACCTTGAAAAACCATAACTTTGAAACAAATTCCATCTCTCAAATGGTTAAATATTAAGTTACTTTTATAAAACAAAATATCTTCTTTACATTTCACAAATCAATTCCAAATATCGATTTAAACTTCCAAATACCATTTTAAATTTTTACGTTTCAAAGCTTTAAATATTACACCATTTCAAAAACAACTCATTCGACCATCCCATATATATCAAATTCAATTACTTCATTTTTTTAGACTTGAAATGTTTACTTCATGATTTTAATATACTTTAAGTAAAAACTTATAACTTCACATAATTGGATAATCTTTCAATTTATTAAACTTGGTATATTCATTTAAATCAACCTGGTATTCATTTAAATCACTTTACACAAAAATCAAGTTATAAAAATCATATCCTTTAAAAAAATTAATTTTTATTAAATTTTAATTTAACTTAATATTCATCTTCCAAATCTTATTCTCATTTAATTCATTAAAATCCCAAAAATTTATTTTTAAATAAATTCTTGATCGTATTTGATCTCGAAAATCAAACTTTATTTTATACTTCAAATTTATACAAAGCTTAAAAACCGGAAATTTACTATATATACATATAAATAACCAAATCAATATCCCATAAACCATATATATATACATATAGCTTAACAAAACAATAGTAAAACATTTCCAAAAATAATTTTATATATTTACCACGGTGCCTGTATAAAATTTTCTACCCTATGGTCAAGTGATACGGATATTTATCATTTCGATCCGCAATTTAAAAATAAAATGCGGTTGTATATCATTTCAAACCGCAATCCCGAATGAAATGAAAATGCATGATAACTTGCAGTTCACATAAGATAGAACACATCACCCATTCAACCAATATCAAACATCAACCAATTTATTTCAATCATCATCAATTTAACAAACATCAATATATGACATATACAATATAACAGGAAATAAAAGACAGTTATTAACTAACAGTTTATATTCAAAATAAATTTATTAACTGTTTAACTATCAGTTTATAAACAAATAAGTAAATTTTTACTGTCAATTTATATGCAATAATCAAATTAATTAACAGTTATATTAAATAAATGCGTTTAAACAGAAATAATGAATAAAACATGTCAAACAGTCATAAATAAATTTCTACTCATATCTAAAGTCAAATTAACAAACATAAGAAATTTTAGAAATTGTGAGTGGGTTAAAACACTCACCTTTTGAATTTAAATCGAATTTAAATCCGATTTAAACCCAAAATTTCGACGGTCTCCAAATCTGTCCAAACCTGAGTCATCGAGTCTGGAATTTTAATACGAGCCTAACAAAAAAAAATTCGCATGAAAAGGAGTTCGTATGAGAAAGTTATTCAAAGTTTAACGAGTTGAAACAAAATTTAAATAAAACAAAATTAAACAACAACCTAATTAATATTGCCACGTCAGCTCCTTCTCCCCCCTCCCCCCCACGCGCATGAATAGTGCGCACGCACTTCCTTTCCACGCCGAGAACGCAACAACCCAGTCAACGACCTCCTTTGACTGCGTTTTGCCACCGCCCCTCGCCACTATCCTTCGAACGAACCCCACCATCGCCACCTGCACCTCACGCCGCTTCCACCTAGGTACCCGCGGTACGTCCACGCGACCCCCAGAGCCGGCCGCCGCCCCTAAATCAAAACCCTAATCAAATTGTTTATCGTGATCCCACCGTTGATTTCCCAAACGAACACTCCCGATGCAATCCCCATGACCCTCTCCACAATACCCAGAAGTGATTTCCCGATCTGACGAATTTTTGTGACGACGTGATGAACGGCCGATACTTCATTGATTTCCTCTGGTCAAACGACAAAACAAAATGAGAAACGAGTTGTACCAGCAGATCACGTATTCCGAGAGCTTTAACAATATAATTTTTAGAAATTTTTCTGGGATGTTTGAATTTTTGACTTTTGATTTGAATTGAAACTAGATCTAGGTTTGCAGCCATTAGAAAGGAGGAATTGAGGGAAATGAACGCACAAAGAATTGAAGATAATGGAGGCTAGGGTTTATAATTGGGTTTATATAGGTAGGTTAGATATTTGAATAGATGGATCGGATAAACAAACGTGCTAACGCTAACGTGGCCCAAAAAGCCCGTTCTGACCCCAGAACGAAATTGGGTAAACCCATATATCAAAATAGGTATTTTAAAATATTCCGAACGCGATGGAAAAAGTTTCATGTCCAAATTCGATCGTATGAAGAAGTTATGCTGGAAACAATATTTTCAAATTGATTTCAATTAAATCGATTTCAAGGCGTTTCGCGTTCGTACGATCAAACGACAAGTCCGATCGCTACGAAACTTGAAACCCTACAATAATTCACTGATACGGATCCGATGAAACTGGTATCGTCGAAATCCGAGTCTGTGACCAAAATGGCTATTTTTATATTAATTAAATAAATTTAAAATTAGTAAATAAATCCAATCTTTATAAATTCAGTTTTAGAATTGGAAATCTTTATCACTTAAAATTCTCAAACCTTTAAAATGATTTAACTAATTTTAAATGTCAATATATTCAAGATTAAATAAATATAAATCTTCAATTTTATAAAATTCAAAATTGTTGATAAATTTCCAAAACTTCCCTTTTTTTATTGAATCAACCTATATTTATTCCATTCATAAATCTCCAATATAAGGGTTTACCACTGATTTAAGATTATCACATAATAATTCCCTCTTTCCACTAAATTTCCAATTAACGTAAAATTTTATATTTAATTATAATTAATTGCAATAAATCCAACAAATACATAAAGCTTGATTTCCGTTTAACATTTAACTCATTTGATTGCAATTAACCTTTTTATATTAGATTAAATTCCGATATATAAATAAATCTTTATTTCCCATTCTTATATACACAAATCACCATTATGAAGAACATTTACGTTATTTGTCATTTATTCCCTTAATTTATTTAAGGTAACATTAAATTTTATATCTATTGCAATGATTTCCAACTTAATTGAAGGAACTAAGTATACAACTTATAATAGTTGTGGTAAGCCTCTCAATCCCACATTTATCAGTATATTCTTTCCACTCAAATATTATAGATATATATAGAGTATTGGTTTTTATTCAATCATTATTTATCATATATTAATTAAATAAATCCACTATTTAAGTCTGTTTTAAATTTATTACTACATATCCATTTTCCTTTCCCATCAAATTTGAATTCCATCAAATTAATATAACCAATAAATTTCCATTCGCACCTATTAAAACCCTAAAATTTGCAATTCATAATCTTGTATTAATGTCATCCAATTTCTATTTATTATTATAGCTTACAATCTATATACATTCATTGATTGATTCCTATCTGCCTTTGTTTCCTTATATTCAGTTCTTAGCTTAGTATGACAATTTATCGTACTCCATTAAATTGACAATTAATTTCAATTGTTAATATATAGCTTAAATTTCTACAGTTGCGCTTTATTTACACTTCCGTTACTACGATAATAACTAGTAACGTTTATATCATCAACATATTATAATTACCTACCCTTAAATGAGTTTGATTTCCTAATAAATTTATTAAATGGAAATGTTCATTAAAGTTTATAAATATTAACTTGTATATAATTATATTTTCCCTTTTATATTCCATTATAAATATATGCACACATACAAATTAAGATTCTAAATCCAATTAATTATTCCTCTTACATTAACCATCACTTATAAATAATTAGTGTTTCCTATTTATTTTGTTACATTCACTTATATTCACTTTATGAATAAATTGGTATTCCCATTAACCCATTAGTTACTAATTTTAATTATTGAACTATTTCCAAATTTTCATATTTAAATTAATTAACACCTTACAATAGTTTACAAATAAAAGGAATTGCACTAATTATGTTATTTATTGTCCTGCATTACTTTATTACCTCCGTTTACATTTAATTTCCATAAATCAATATTTTATTCCATTGATACATTCCATATTTGCCTAAATTTACTTATTCAAACTTTATATCAATTGCAACAACTTCCACTATTGCTATTAATTGCAATATATAATTTAATTTGTAAATTTTAATTACCCTTGATACATCAAATTTCAGCATTCTCTTTCATATAAATAAATAAGATTTTTATTCCTCTCTAAATTTAAATTAAAATCTTATTAATTAAATCCATTTTAAACATCGAATTTACACGGGTCGTTACACTCTCCCCCACTCAAAACTTTTCGTCCTCGAAAAGGAAAGAAGGGAAAAGAATAATTAAATAACACTACATCTTATTCAAAATATTTAAATTATAACCAATAATCTACTAAATTTATTTCCCTTAAATAAAATATACCCGTTTTATAATCATTATATCTTTTTACACTTGAATTACTAAAATTCGGTAAACATTTCAAAATATTCTAAGTCCAAATTTTGCGGAAAATTTTGGCAGAGTCTCCTTTGTACGGAGAGTCTCGGAAGAAATATAATATAAATATAACAATATACACAAATACTTTCCAAAATAAAATATATCCCTACCCGGGAAGATATATAAAATAGAGCTATAAACCGTAATCCGAAACGTACCTATTTGTCGGGCAATTTACGCTTAGTTTATGGAACCAAAAGCAGTAGCAATTGCTTCCATATCCTGTATTTCACTTATAAAATCTAAAGGGTTAACAATTTACATAAAGTGAAATATTTGAGTGGATTTCAATCACTAACAACAAATCAATACAACAACCATCAATTTCAACGAACAGCATACACAAGAAACAAAACAACCATTCAATCAACAAGCAAATAGTTGTTCAGGTTCAAAACTTGAAATTGTACGGAGTGAACAAATAACTATCAAGTGCATCATTTACTCACATTCTCAGATGGAACGAAACAAATTATTTATTCATCCAACAATTTCGAATTTCCTTACCTGACCAACCATAAATCAAACAATAACAATTCAACCCAACAAATCAAATTAACTTATTATAAATTTTATTTCATACTTTAGTTGTTTGATTTTCTTTCTTTCATTCATTGAGTGATTACCTCATTTATTTTCATTTATTACTTACAATATTCATCTTTCATTTTAATGTCATATAAGTTTCTTTTTATTGCATTCCATTTATGCATTTCTAAATTTTATTTATTTATTTCTCACAGTTTCATTTATTATATGGTACTTACATTTTCCCCTTACATTTTCTTACTAACACTGTAACTTTTATTATATGGTAAGTTATATATATGCTTTAAGAATGTAAGTGAAAATTATACAAGTTTCTTCTCAATTCCTTTAATTAATTAATGGTTCATTAATTATATATTCGTTTTATAAGTTATAATTTCAACTCACTTTTAATTTCATTCATTTATTTAATGATAATATTTCTATTATATTTAATAATAGTAACATTTTAATTACACCAAATTTGTAACCTTATAACATCAATTTTTATAAATAAAAAATTTCCTTTATCCATTTACTAAGGTTTACAATCGTTTATTTACATTACTTCTCTTCCTATTGTATTAAATTTTTACTTTAATTAAAGGTTCAAATTGGCCACCCTTAATTGTACTATTAATTAACTGGAACTTAAGAACCAAATTCCGGGTTTAATTTTAAATCATTTAAAGTAATAGATAGATATCTACACTTAACATATATATCCAATTATAATTAAAACGATAAAATTTTCTTAACAATTCTGCAGTAAATTACAACAGTGGCCTTCCCACTTCGAAACTCGAAAATAAATGTCGATGATGCGTGCACTCATCACCGAAATTATTTTCCAGCGACAAAGAGGGTAGTACAGAAAATTTTTCTTTTTAAAATTCCTTTTTAAAACAATTCTTTCAAATTACATCAAAATATTCATATCCAAAAATACTTCTAATAGTATTATTATTATATTCCAAAATCAATTGAAAGAATTTCCAAAACCCCGGAACTTAATTTCTAAATTCCCATTTATTTTATTTTATTTTTCAAATCTTATTTCTATTATTATTTATACACTTTATTACCTAACAACCCATCTATTGCAGCCAAATATAGATATCTTTTGAAAAATTTATTTTATATAGAAAAATATAATAGGCAAACTTATTTCATTCACCTATATAAAAACAAATATTATGTCGGTCTGTCCTATTAAGTGTTTAGAAATTCCTATTGATGTCACAGCGTCCCATGCACCAACCAGAATTTATAAATACAAAACGGAACAGATTAACACAATATAAAAACATTTTAATAACACTAACAAATACGCTCTCTCATATATATACGCTCAGCGACTCCCATAGGGTACTATTACCCTATTAGCAAAGAGTCAAACCCCACAAAGCTAAGGTTTATCGCTAAACCAAAGCTCTAATACCAGATGTAACATCCCGCCTTTACGCATGATTTAAAATCGACACACATACCGATTCAAACCCTACGGTAGGGCGGATTGTTATGGGGTAAATAAAAAAACAAGAAAGAAATAAAAGAAAACAGAATCTCGCAGCGGAAGGATAAAATATAATAATAAAATATACAGTTTATAAATCTGTTTACAAAATATTTATATAATACATATCAGAGTTACACATACCAATAACAATGCAGCGGAACAGTGTGTAGTGCACTAGTATAAATAATAATAATATACATCTTCGTCTTCATCCTCCAGAGCTAAATCTTCAAATCCTGAAACGCTCGGACTGACCCGAGCGAATTTGAAAAGACAAAAACACTCGAGTCAGAACTAAAATATATTATGTGAGTTAAATTAACAGAAATAAATATGAGTGCAGTAACCCAAGAGAGGCTCAGGATTTACATCTCCTAAGGATCCGTTAAACTTACTTTTTAATAGCGTTAAGGGGTTACCCATATAGCCCTTAACACAAATATTGCCAATAGTCTATACAGTACCGTAATACCTCCTGATCGGGAGGCTACCAGAGGATACTGCATAGGTACGACACAAATAGAAACTCGTACAATGCGCGCTAGGGTAGGTGACACGGCACAACTAGGCAATGCCATGGTAGATATACCAATTGCTATCCGGGCTGGTGGAAACGCGCAGCGCGCAACTACCGCCCACCTCGAACAAACACCCCCAAAATCAAAGAAATCAATAATGGCCACCGAATCAGTCCAAAGTTAGAGTATAGTATCGAAGGAGTGCGTTCGATCAAAGGAATGACCTTATTGGCCCGAGAATCGCTCCTGTTTTAGCCACCTTATGCCAACTCACGGGAGTTCGGTCCACATAATTACCTTATAGGAAACACCATCACCAACCTACTTCATTCTGGAATCTCCACCGCGTACACGGTTGTTAAAGTGGTTTTTGGCGTTGGTAGAGAGTATGACAACTTCCGATCCCGGTCTCTTTAACAACCAAACGTTATTATAACATCGAATTTTAAAAAAATTTAAACTTTAAAACCAGAATATAATATCCATTTCAAAACCATATAAATATGATATCATTTCCTTTTAAAACCCAAAACAATATGATATCATCTTTATTTTCCAATATATTCTTTTCAAAAATCATAGTGGTTTCAAAGTAAAATATTTAGAAATCAAAACTCTTGAATATAATATTTCCAAATTATACTACGTTGAAAAACCATAACTTTGAAACAAATTCCATCTCTCAAATGGTTAAATATTAAATTACTTTTGTAAAATAAAATAGCTTCTTTACATTTCACAAATCAATTCCAAATATCGATTTAAACTTCCAAATACCATTTTAAATTTTTACGTTTCAAAGCTTTAAATATTACACCATTTCAAAAACAACTCATTCGACTATCCCATATATATCAAATTCAATTACTTCATTTTTTTTAGACTTGAAATGTTTACTTCATGATTTCAATATACTTTAAGTAAAAACTTATAACACATTATTGGATAATCTTTCAATTTATTAAACTTGATATATTCATTTAAATCAACCTGATATTCATTTAAATCACTTTACACAAAAATCAAGTTATAAAAATCATATCCTTTAAAAAATTTAATTTTTATTAAATTTAAATTTAGCTTAATATTCATCTTCCAAATCTTATTCTCATTTAAGTCATTAAAAATCCAGAAATTTTATTTTTAAATAAATTCTTAATCGTATTTGATCTCGAAAATCAAACTTTATTTTATACTTCAAATCAAATTTATACAAAGCTTAAAAACCGAAAATTTACTATATATACATATAAATAACCAAATCAATATCCCATAAACCATATATATATACATATAGCTTAACAAAACCATAGTAAAACATTTCCAAAAATAATTTTATATATTTACCACGGTGCCTGTATAAAAATTTCTACCCTATGGTCAAGTGATACAGATATTTATCATTTCAATCCGTAATTTAAAAATAAAATGCGGTTGTATGTCATTTCAAACCGCAATCCCGAATGAAATGAAAATGCACGATAACTTGCTGTTTACATAAGATAGAATACATCACCCATTCAACCAATATCAAACATCAACCAATTTATTTCAATCATCATCAATTTAACAAACATCAATATATGACATATACAATATAACAGGAAATAAAAGACAGTTACTAACTAACAGTTTATATTCAAAATAAATTTATTAATTGTAACAACCCGCATATTTATCGATTTTATATTTAAATATTTTATTTAAATATTTCATCATTAGTCGGATTTTAGTCCGAAAAGCTACTTTTTGCATACGGTCGAATTAGGACTCGGGACCACTCCCATTGAGTTTAAAATGCCGTTTGCGACCTTTTTGAGTATAATCTTCGATATGTTTGGAGAGAGTTGATTTTTGCTACTTTTCACTTTGGGTTTGGTTTGGGCTCAGCCCTGTGTTAACTTATGCTCAAATCTGAGCCACTTTTCCCCACTCACCCTCATTCTCTTCTCTTTTCAGTTTTTAGAGTATTAATGGTGGGAGAGATTGGAAATTAAAACTCCAAAACCCTAGTTCCTCTTGCAAATCAAATTCCTAGCTCCAAACTCAAGAAGAACCCATTAGTAAGCTTCTCTTCTTCTTCTCCAACTCATTCTCTTACCAATTTCAAAAATTCCTAAACCTAATTTTGGGAATGTTCTTGTTTTTGAGCTTAGATTCAAGCTCAATTGGGTTGTGTTGAAGAGAGGTTGATTCTCCATTTGCTTTCAAGCTTCTTCTTGTTTGATTTTGTGAAAATGTGAGATTTTTATCTCACATCTATGCTTATATTTATCTTCGATTGTTAGGTATGAATTCCTAACACTTATTCGTGTGCATTTGCTTTTGGTTTGGATTGAATTGGTGTATATTCCAATTTTTAGTGTTTTGAGTTCAATTCGTTAAAAATCCTAACTTCTATGTTTGAACATGTTTTTGGTGATGCATCGAGGAGCATATAGGGCCGGGTAGTCGATTGACATAAACCCTTAGCGTCGTTGCTCGTGCGAATGAAATTTTGGTCAAGATTGAATCCCATTTGTAATAGGCATGGATGAGGCTGGAAACAGGCTCGGCCGACCGACCCCTCTGGTCCGGTCGACCGACCTGCTTCCAAGTGCATAAGCACTTTCTGTTTTAAGGTTCGGTCGACCGAGTATAGGGTTCGGTCGACCGACCTGTTGTCCCGAGAGGTTCCCAACCTTTGGTTCGGTCGACCGACTCAGGGAGTCCGGTCGACCGACCTGATGATTTTTGCCAGATTAGCCTATTTTGCTAATCCGTTTGAATATCCAACTTTAATCGATTCGTGTTGTCTCCCTTTTGTTGTTGTCATTTATTATCGACTTTGATGACCTTTTCTTTGGGAATTTTAGATATATCCACTTTGATGGATTTTATTCACATTTTCGAATGTGAATCTTTGTGATTGATTGTTCCTACAATCTTCTTTGTGATTTGTCACTTTAAAAATATAAAGGTTTTCTATGCTAGTAGTAAATATCAAAACTCTTTCCTCAAACGATTTCAATACTATTTTAATACCAAATTCGTTTACAAAACCGTTTTTCCAATCTATTAGTATATATAAACCTTTACCTCACTCGTATGAGAAATCTAATTAAACGACTTAGTAAAACAAGTGGTATGAAACGCTTGCGTTCACTTTGTTGGTTAATTCTTGGACTTGTTCGATTGAAACTCTTGTAACAATTTTATAGTAGAGATCTACAGTTTGTTCGTAAATATTTAAGTTAAGCAAGTGGTTATGGGATATGAAGCTAAACTCATATATTTACTAGCTTAGTGTAACTGACACTTCTCGATGATCATGACGATCATTTTTGTGATTTAGACTAGTAATGTGCGATGTCTCTTTGACTGCGCGGGAGACTAAACCCCGTTTTGTGGAGTTTCGACTCAAATTGGTGGGGTAGCAACCCACGGTCTTTGGACCATTCGTGTGTCAGGTCTTCGGACCATTCGTGTGTCAAATTAATGGCTAGCTACCATGAGATAGCTTCTCGTTCATGTGTTACAGCTGCTGGTGAGTTTTCATGCTCCCGTTCGTGTGATAGGCCTCCCCCCTATTTTGTGTGATTTCTGGTTTTCGTGTGTCGAATTCTGGAATTTCCTTCTTCACCTATTTTTGTGATTTCTATTGATATGATTTATCAATTTTTGTGCATAGTGAATTTGTGTGTCATTTACTGGATTTCTTGAGATGATTTCTAGAATTTGTGTTTCACCAATTTTCGTGATTTCCGTCGATAAGCTATATCGATATTTGTGTCTTGGTGAATTTGTGTGTCATTTACTGAATTTCTTGAGATGATTTCTAGAATTTGTGTTTCACCAATTTTCGTGATTTCCATCGATAAGCTATATCGATATTTGTGTCTTGGTGAATTTGTGTGTCATTGACTTTTGTGATTGGCATTGATATAATATGTCATTTATTGTGGTTAGGTGAACGAAATGAGGAGTATGACATTTCTTTGTTTCTTGTGTAGATTTGGTGATATTGATTAATCCCTTGTTGGTTTTCAATTACTTATATATATCACAGCTTGGCATTGTGATAATTATGTGTTTAGTCATATCTCTTATTCTATATCGTTTCATCTGATATTTATAGTTAGACTGATCCGTTTATTATTTTCTTATTAAATAATACTCGGGTCAGACCGAGATGTTACAGGTGCTTCTGCTTGACTTCTCATCCAGGATCATTACTCTGACTTTTGGCTAACTACTTAGATTAGTAGTTTATTTTGTAGTATACATTTGAGATATAGACTCCATAATGTATACTTATTCTTTTGTGTAGTTCGTGAAACTATTCTTTTATGATATTGTGGATCTTTTTAGACCACTACTCTGATGTACACTTCCTAGTGTAATATTCATATCTTATTCCGCCTTTGTGATATGAATTGTCTGTGACTGATTTATGTTATGTTTATTTCTATATTTGTTTCCGAAGGATTTATATAGCCACCGTGTAGTAGCTTTGAGTTTGTGTCGGTACGTCGGATTTCCTCTTGATAAAGTATTGCATGTTATATTATCTGACACATCGGTGCTCGCGCAAAGAAATTATACGGATGGTCGCTCCTCAACAGCCTTATCCTCTGTGCTAGTTGACAGCATTACACCGTAGTGTTCTTGGCTAGCGTGGGTATAGAGGTGGGGCGTTACAGCTTGGTATTAGAGCCAAACTTCGGAACAATATGGAATATTATAACAAGGATCATTGTCCTAAGTCCATCTTAGGAGTCGTGCTTTAGGATTTAATTCGAGTCTTCGTACCGATTCATCCTATTTTCCTTATGATTCATTGTTTATCTATCAAGATTGCTTGATATTCAATATGGTGAATAACCTTCTTCTTCTTCTTCTTTCTTTCTAAAGGAAGAGAAATGTCTAGACCAGGCCACCCCAGAGCCGTGCCATCTAGCACTCCACCCCAGGATGGAGTTTTTATGACTGCTCAACAGCTTCTTGATTTAGTGACAAGTGCTCAAGCAGCTGGAGCTAACCCGAAACCTACTCACCCAAAGTCGGGATTTGCACGCTTGTGTAGCGATTACACTAATTTGGGTGGGGAGCCATTCAAAGGTTCCGAAACTGTTATTGAAGTACAGGCTTGGCTAAGGTCATGCGATCGAATCTTTTCTCGCATGAATCTTATTGACCTTCACCGAGTTCAGGTGGCCTCAAGTATGCTCCGAGAAAGAGCATTGGACTGGTACGAGCTTCTTATTTCTGAAACTAATGAAGCGGATCTCACTTGGAGAAATTCCGAGAACGCTTCGAGTTGAAATTCGTACCGGAAGCTGAGAAAGTGACATTGGCTCGACGATTTATAGACCTTGTTCAAGGTGAGTCCTCCGTGACTGATTACGTCGCCTCCTTCGAGTCGCTTTCTAAATACGGGGTTGAATACATCAACACCCCTTTAAAGAAGAACCAGAGATTCGTCTATGGCTTAAACAAAAGTCTCAAGAAGCCATTACTTCTAAAATTAGAAGTTTCTTTCGACCAACTCGTTGATATTGCTCTTCGTCTTGAAGAGGCGGATAAGGAGAATGATGTTGAAGTGGTGGGTTCCAAACCAAACTTCAACAACAAGAAGAGGCCAAGCAAATTCAAAGGTCCTTATCCCAATAAGAAAGAGAGGCAAGAAACTCCTGCTGCAAAGACCTTTTCCTCTACTGAAGGGAAATGCTATAACTGTGGATCTAGAGACCATTTTGCGAACAAGTGTTCAAAGCCTCGTACTTGTCGCTATTGTAGAAGCCCGGACCATTTTACGCATGTGTGTCCCAAACTTCAAACTAGGAAGGAGGGAAAGCTTAATGTTGCTCAAGCCCCTGGCAACACATCTCGTGGTCAAGGTATTTCTCATTCTATTCTGGATGGAATTATTTTATTTCGTGATCATCCTATTCGAGTTCTTTTTTATACGGGTGCGTCCCATTCTTTTATATCAAAAGAACTTGTTGATACTTTTTCTTAGATGTTTTGTGTTTAATGACTTCTTTGAGAATTGTGAATCCGTTTAGTGGATCCGCAACAATCAGTTTATTGTGTAACGATGTCGAGATTATTTTGTGTGGTTTTTCTTTCCTAGCCGATTTGATTTTGGGAATGGATTGGCTTAACCGTTATGAAGCCCATATCGTATGTCCTGAGCGGACTATTCATCTTCGACATCCTCAATCTGTTAAGCAGATTTCTATTAATCTTAAAGATTCGGATTCTGCCTTAGTTGCATCTTTATATTCTTTAAATCCTCATGATGACGATGATGATGATGAGGGTGATATTATTTCTCTTATTCACGTTGTTCGTGAATTTTCCGACATATTTGAGCCCGTTTTAGGATTACCACCTAAGCGAGCAATTGAGTTCAGAATTAATCTTATTCCTGGAGCTCAACCCATCACTCGTCCTCCGTATCGTTTGTCCAATAAAGAAAACGAGGAGATGCATAAACAATTATCTGAATTGGAGACGAAGCAATTTATTCGCTCTAGTTCCTCGCCTTGGGGAGCTTCGGCTATTTTCGTGAAGAAATCCGATGGTACACTTAGGCTTTGCGTTGATTACCGCAAGCTTAATGATCTTACTATCAAAAACAAATATCCTTTTCCTCGGATTGATGATCTATTCGATCAGCTTTGTGGTGCTAGAGTCTTTTCACAATTAGACTTAGCTACTGGATTTCATCAGCTTCGTATTGCAGAGGATAGTATTCCTTTGACATTGTTCCGTACTCGTTATGGATCTTATGAATGACTAGTTATGCCATTTGGTTTGACGAATGCTCCAGCGTATTTCGTTGACCTTATGAATAGAGTTTTCAAAGACTTCCTCGACCGGTTTGTTTTCATCTTTATTGATGATATTCTTGTGTATTCTAAAACCGAGGAGAAGCATGAAAAACATCTTTGGATTGTGTTGGAAACTCTTAGGAGTAATCAATTAAAGGAAAAATTTTCTAAATGCCACTTTTGGCAATCTCGTGTGAAGTTTCTCGGCCATATTATTTTCGAATCTGAAATTTCTGTGGATCCTTCAAAGATTGAAGCGATTCAAGATTGGAAGAGACCAGAAAGTGTGACAGAGATTCGTAGTTTTCTCGGATTGGCGGGCTATTACCGTCGTTTTATCAAAGACAAGATTGTCGTGCCTCTCACTAGCTTAACGAAGAAAGGTATTAAATACATTTGGTCGGACAAATGTGAAGCTTCTTTTCAGAAACTAAAGGAACTTCTTTCTGATGCTCCTATTCTTGTTATTCCCGAGGGGAATCAAGATTTTGTTGTTTATACCGATGCTAGTCGCGTTGGTTTGGGTGTCGTTCTTATGCAAAGAGAACGTGTTATTGCTTATGCTTCTAGGCAATTGAAGCCAGCTGAGACTAGATATGCCACTCATGATTTAGAACTCGCGGCTATTGTTTTCGCTCTTCGGATTTGGCGTCATTATCTTTTAGGAGAGAAATTTGTTCTTTATACCGAACATAAGTCCTTGAAATATTTATTTTCTCAAAAGGAACTTAATTTGCGTCAACAACGTTGGCTCGAGTTCCTTGCTCCTTATGATCTTGATATTCTTTATACACCCGGTAAGGGTAATCGTGCCGCCGATGCTCTTAGCCGTAAACAACAAGCTGTTGTTTCTATGATGATATCCGAATGGAACGATCTCGAGATCTTATCCACTTGTGAGATTCGAGACCGCGTATCCGATTTATGCTCATCATTTGTTTTATGTAGCCTTGAGGCTCGTCCTTCTCTTTTAGACCGCATTCTTGAAGCTCAAAGGCTAGACCCGAATTGGCTCTTCTTGGCCAAAATATTAAGGATAAAATTGATATTGAAGGTTTGAAAGACTTTGATATCGATTCCCGTGGCGGCATTCGAAAATTTGGTAGACTTATCGTACCAAATATTGTTGATCTTCGTAAAGATATTTTAGGAAATTCTCATCGTTCTAAATTTACCATTCACCCCGGAAGTAGTAAAATGTACACAGATATGAAGCGACTTTATTATTGGGAGGGAATGAAACTTGACATCGCTAACTTCGTTAAGCGTTGCATACTTGCCAACTCGTTAAGGCCGAACATCAAAGGCCCGGTGGGTTATTGCAGCCTTTAGAAATTCCAATTTGGAAGTGGGACAGTATTTCCATGGATTTTAAAGATGGCCTTCCCCGTTCTCGTTCAGGTCATGATAGCTTATGGGTGATCGTTGATAGACTTACTAAATCCGCCCATTTTATTCCCTTTCGGTCCAACCGAACCGTTCCTCTTTTGGCCAAACTCTTTGTTAAAGAGATTGTTAAATTACATGGTGTTCCGACTTCTATTGTTAGTGATCGCGATCCATTGTTTACTAGTGGATTTTGGAAGAGTCTTCAAAAAGCTTTAGGAACGAAGCTTAATTTTAGCACCGCTTATCATCCCCAGTCCGATGGACAAACCGAGCGTGTGAATCAAACTCTTGAAGATCTTCTTCATTCTTGTGTGCTTGATTTTGGTGGAAGTTGGGAAGATCATATTTCACTTGTTGAATTTTCCTATAATAATAGCTTCCAATCTAGTATTGGTATGGCACCTTTCGAGGCACTCTATGGAAGGCCATGCCGATCTCCTTCTTGTTGGCTTGAGGCCGGTGAGAAGCTGGTTTTAGGTCCAGATTTTATTCGTAATTCCACAGAAAAGATTGATCTTATTCATCATAGGATGAAAGAAGCCCAGAGTAGACAAAAATCCTATGTCGATAACCGGAGAAGAAAGTTAGAATTTTCTGTGGGAGATCTTGTGTTCATTCGTGTTTCACCTATGAAAGGTGTTGTACGTTTCAGTCGATCAGGAAAATTGGCGCCTCGATATATTGGGCCATTTTCTATCACCGAACGTATTGGTTCCATGGCTTATCGCCTTTTATTACCGGCTCAATTTTCTGCTATCCATGACGTGTTTCACGTTTCTCAACTTCGGAAGTGCCTTCGAGATTCTGATTCTATTCTTGAGCCCGGTATTGTGGAAGAGATTGAAGTTTCGTCTAATTTAACTTATGAGCAACATCCTATTCGTATCATTGCTTCGGAAGTCAAACGACTTCGAAATAAAGATGTTCCGCTTGTTAAAGTTCAATGGTCTTCAAATCATAAGGATTGTTCTTGGGAATCTAGAGAGTACATCGAGTGAACACTTCCGGACTTACTTTCTCGTGCTCTTTGAGGTGAACTTCTTATTTTAAACTTCTTTTGTGTTGAATATGCTTTTATGGTTGTTACTATATATACCTTCTTCTTAAAATATTGCGAGGACGCAATTTCTTTAAGGAGGGGAGTCTGTAACAACCCGCATATTTATCGATTTTATATTTAAATATTTTATTTAAATATTTCATCGTTAGTCGGATTTTAGTCCGAAAAGCTACTTTTTGCATACGGTCGAATTAGGACTCGGGACCACTCCCATTGAGTTTAAAATGCCGTTTGCGACCTTTTTGAGTATAAGCTTCGATATGCTTGAAGAGAGTTGATTTTTGCTACTTTTCACTTTGGGTTTGGTTTGGGCTCAGCCTGTGTTAACTTATGCTCAAATCTGAGCCACTTTTCCCCACTCACCCTCATTCTCTTCTCTTTTCTGTTTTTAGAGTATTAATGGTGGGAGAGATTGGAAATTAAAACTCCAAAACCCTAGTTCCTCTTGCAAATCAAATTCCTAGCTCCAAACTCAAGAAGAACCCATTGGTAAGCTTCTCTTCTTCTTCTCCAACTCATTCTCTTACCAATTTCAGAAATTCCTAAACCTAATTTTGGGAATGTTCTTGTTTTTGAGCTTAGATTCAAGCTCAATTGGGTTGTGTTGAAGAGAGGTTGATTCTCCATTTGCTTTCAAGCTTCTTCTTGTTTGATTTTGTGAAAATGTGAGATTTTTATCTCACATCTATGCTTATATTTATCCTCGATTGTTAGGTATGAATTCCTAACACTTATTCGTGTGCATTTGCTTTTGGTTTGGATTGAATTAGTGTATATTCCAATTTTTAGTGTTTTGAGTTCAATTCGTTAAAAATCCTAACTTCTATGTTTGAACATGTTTTTGGTGATGCATCGAGGAGCACATAGGGCCGGGTAGTCGATTGACATAAACCCTTAGCGCCGTTGCTCGTGCGAATGAAATTTTGGTCAAGATTGAACCCCATTTGTAATAGGCATGGATGAGGCTGGAAACAGGCTCGGCCGACCGACCCCTCTGGTCCGGTCGACCGACCTGCTTCCAAGTGCGTAAGCACTTTCTGTTTTAAGGTTCGGTCGACCGAGTACAGGGTTCGGTCGACCTACCTGCTGTCCCGAGAGGTTCCCAACCTTTGGTTCGGTCGACCGACTCAGGGAGTCCGGTCGACCGACCTGATGATTTTTGCCAGAGTAGCCTATTTTGCTAATCCGTTTGAATATCCAACTTTAATCGATTCGTGTTGTCTCCCTTTTGTTGTTGTCATTTATTATCGACTTTGATGACCTTTTCTTTGGGAATTTTAGATATATCCACTTTGATGGATCTTATATCGATTTCTTTGGATTTTATTCACATTTTCGAATGTGAATCTTTGTGATTGATTGTTCCTACAATCTTCTTTGTGATTTGTCACTTTAAAAATATAAAGGTTTTCTATGCTAGTAGTAAATATCAAAACTCTTTCCTCAAACGATTTCAATACTATTTTAATACCAAATTCGTTTACAAAACCGTTTTTCCAATCTATTAGTATATATAAACCTTTACCTCACTCGTATGAGAAATCTAATTAAACGACTTAGTAAAACAAGTGGTATGAAACGCTTGCGTTCACTTTGTTGGTTAATTCTTGGACTTGTTCGATTGAAACTCTTGTGACAATTTTATAGTGGAGATCTACAGTTTGTTCGTAAATATTTAAGTTAAGCAAGTGGTTATGGGACATGAAGCTAAACTCATATATTTACTAGCTTAGTGTAATTGACACTTCTCGATGATCATGACGATCATTTTTGTGATTTAGACTAGCAATGTGCGATGTCTCTTTGACTGCGCGGGAGACTAAACCCCGTTTTATGGAGTTTCGACTCAAATTGGTGGGGTAGCAACCCACGGTCTTTGGACCATTCGTGTGTCAGGTCTTCGGACCATTCGTGTGTCAAATTAATGGATAGCTACCATGAGATAGCTTCTCGTTCATGTGTTACAGCTGTTGGTGAGTTTTCATGCTCCCGTTCGTGTGATAGGCCTCCCCCCTATTTTGTGTGATTTCTGGTTTTCGTGTGTCGAATTCTGGAATTTCCTTCTTCACCTATTTTTGTGATTTCTATTGATATGATTTATCAATTTTGTGCATAGGTGAATTTGTGTGTCATTTACTGGATTTCTTGAGTTGATTTCTAGAATTTGTGTTTCACCAATTTTCGTGATTTCCATCGATAAGCTATATCGATATTTGTGTCTTGGTGAATTTGTGTGTCATTTACTGAATTTCTTGAGATGATTTCTAGAATTTGTGTTTCACCAATTTTCGTGATTTCCATCGATAAGCTATATCGATATTTGTGTCTTGGTGAATTTGTGTGTCATTGACTTTTATGATTGGCATTGATATAATATGTCATTTATTGTGGTTAGGTGAACGAAATGAGGAGTATGACATTTCTTTGTTTCTTGTGTAGATTTGGTGATATTGATTAATCCCTTGTTGGTTTTCAATTACTTATATATATCACAGCTTGGCATTGTGATAATTATGTGTTTAGTCATATCTCTTATTCTATATCGTTTCATCTGATATTTATAGTTAGACTGATCCGTTTATTATTTTCTTATTAAATAATACTCGGGTCAGACCGAGATGTTACAGGTGCTTCTGCTTGACTTCTCATCCAGGATCATTACTCTGACTTTTGGCTAACTACTTAGATTAGTAGTTTATTTTGTAGTATACATTTGAGATATAGACTCCATAATGTATACTTATTCTTTTGTGTAGTTCGTGAAACTATTCTTTTGTGATATTGTGGATCTTTTTAGACCACTACTCTGATGTACACTTCCTAGTGTAATATTCATATCTTATTCCGCCTTTGTGATATGAATTGTCTGTGACTGATTTATGTTATGTTTATTTCTATATTTGTTTCCGAAGGATTTATATAGCCACCGTGTAGTAGCTTTGAGTTTGTGTCGGTATGTCGGATTTCCTCTTGATAAAGTATTGCATGTTATATTATCTGACACATCGGTGCTCACGCAAAGAAATTATACGGATGGTCGCTCCTCAACAGCCTTATCCTCCGTGCTAGTTGACAGCATTACATCGTAGTGTTCTTCGCTAGCGCGGGTATAGAGGTGGGGCGTTACATTAATTGTTTAACTATCAGTTTATAAGCAAATAAATAGATTTTTACTATCAATTTATTGCAAATAATCAAATTAATTAACAGTTATATTAAATAAATGCATTTAAACAGAAATAATGAACAAAACATGTCAAACAGTCATAAATAAATTTCTACTCATATCTAAAGTCAAATTAACAAACATAAGAAATTTTAGAAATTGTGAGTGGGTTAAAACACTCACCTTTTGAATTTAAATTGAATTTAAATCCGATTTAAACCCAAAATTTAGATGGTCTCCAAATCTGTCCAAACCTGCGTCATCGAGTCCGGAATTTTAATACGATCCTAACAAAAAAAATTCGCGTGAAACGGAGTTCGTATGAGAAAGTTATTCAAAGTTTAACGAGTTGAAACAAAATTTAAATAAAACAAAATTAAACAACAACCTAATTAATATTGCCACGTTAGCTCCTTCTCTCCCCCCACGCGCATGAACAGTGCGCACACACTTCCTCTCCAGGACGAGAACGCAACAACCCAGTCAACGACCTCCTTTGACTGCGTTTTGCCACCACCCCTCGCCACTATCCTTCGAACGAACCCCACCATCGCCACCTGCACCTCACGCCGCTTCCACCTAGGTACCCGCGGTACATCCACGCGACCCCTAGAGCCGGCCGCCGACCCTAAATCAAAACCCTAATCGAATTGTTTAGCGCGATCCCACCGTTGATTTCCCAAACGAACACTCCCGATGCAATCCCCATGACCCTCTCCACAATACCCAGAAGCGATTTCCCAATCTGACGAATTTTTGTGACGACGTGATGAACGACCGATACTTCATTGATTTCTTTTGGTCAAACGACAAACCAAAATGAGAAACGAGTTGTACCAGCAGATCACGTATTCCGAGAGCTTTAACATATAATTTTTAGAAATTTTTCTGGGATGTTTGAATTTTTGACTTTTGATTTGAATTGAAACTAGATTTAGGTTTGCAGCCATTGGAAAGGAGGAGTTGAGGGAAATGAACGTACAAAGAATTGAAGATAATGGAGGCTAGGGTTTATAATTGGGTTTAAATAGGTAAGTTAGAGATTTGAATAGATGGATCGGATAAACAAACGTGCTAATGCTAACGTGGCCCAAAAAGCCCGTTCTGACCCCGGAACGAAATTGGGTAAACCCATATATCAAAATAGGTATTTTAAAATATTCTGAACACGATAGAAAAAGTTTCACGTCCAAATTCGATTGTATGAAGAAGTTATGTTGGAAACAATATTTTCAAATTGATTTCAATTAAATCGATTTCAAGCCGTTTCGCGTTCGTATGATCAAACGACAAGTCCGATCGCTACGAAACTTGAAACCCTACAATAATTCACTGATACGGATCCGATGAAACTGGTTTCGTCGAAATCCGAGTCCGTGACCAAAATGGCTATTTTTATATTAATCAAATAAATTTAAAATTAGTAAATAAATCCAATCTTTATAAATTCAGTTTTAGAATTGGAAATCTTTATCACTTAAAATTCTCAAACCTTTAAAATGATTTGACTAATTTTAAATGTCAATATATTCAAGATTAAATCAATATAAATCTTCAATTTTATAAAATTCAAAATTGTTGACAAATTTCCAAAACTTCCCCCTTTTTATTGAATCAACCTATATTTATTCCATTCATAAATCTCCAATATAAGGGTTTACCATTGATTTAAGATTATCACATAATAATTCCCGCTTTCCACTAAATTTCGAATTAACGTAAAATTTTATATTTAATTATAATTAATTGCAATAAATCCAACAAATACATAAAGCTTGATTTCCGTTTAACATTTAACTCATTTGATTGCAATTAACCTTTTTGTATTAGATTAAATTCCGATATATAAATAAAACTTTATTTCCCATTCTTATATACAAAAATCACCATTATGAAGAACATTTACGTTATTTGTCATTTATTCCCTTAATTTATTTAAGGTGACATTAAATTTTATATCTATTGCAATGATTTCCAACTTAATTGAAGGAACTAAGTATACAACTTATAATAGTTGTGGTAAGCCTCTCAATCCCACATTTATCAGTATATTCTTTCCACTCAAATATTATAGATATATATAGAGTATTGGTTTTTATTCAATCATTATTTATCATATATTAATTAAATAAATCCACTATTTAAGTCCGTTTTAAATTTATTACTACATATCCATTTTCCTTTCCCATCAAATTTGAATTCCATCAAATTAATATAACCAATAAATTTCCATTCGCACCTATTAAAACCCTAAAATTTGCAATTCATTATCTTGTATTAATGTCATCCAATTTCTATTTATTATTATAGCTTACAATCTATATACATCCATTGATTGATTCCTATCTGCCTTTGTTTCCTTATATTCAGTTCTTAGCTTAGTATGACAATTTATCGTACTCCATTAAATTGACAATTAATTTCAATTGTTAATATATAGCTTAAATTTCTACAGTTGCGCTTTATTTACACTTCCGTTACTGCGATAAATAATTAGTAACGTTTATATCATCAACACATTATAATTACCTACCCTTAAATGAGTTTGATTTCCTAATAAATTTATTAAATGGAAATGTTCATTAAAGTTTATAGATTATTAACTTGTATATAATTATATTTTCCCTTTTATATTCCATTATAAATATATGCACACATACAAATTAAGATTCTAAATCCAATTAATTATTCCTCTTACATTAACCATCACTTATAAATAATTAGCGTTTCCTATTTATTTTGTTACATTCACTTATATTCACTTTATGAATAAATTGGTATTCCCATTAACCCATTAATTACTAATTTTAATTATTGCAATTTATTATCTAACATACAATTTGAAACTATTTCCAAATTTTCATATTTAAATTAATTAACACCTTACAATAGTTTACAAATAAAAGGAATTGCACTAATTACGTTATTTATTGTCCTGCATTATTTTATTACCTCCGTTTACATTTAATTTTCATAAATCAATATTTTATTCCATAGATACATTCCATATTTGCCTAAATTTACTTATTCAAACTTTATGTCAATTGCAATAACTTCCACTATTGCTATTAATTGCAATATATAATTTAATTTGTAAATTTTAATTACCCTTGATACATCAAATTTCAGCATTCTCTTTCATATAAATAAATAAGATTTTTATTCCTCTCTAAATTTAAATTAAAATCTTATTAATTAAATCCATTTTAAACATCGAATTTACACGGGTCGTTACATAAGAGCTAATTTAATATTTCGAAGAATGAAGCCCCGGACTTAAGTAATAAATCAAAAAAATTCATATGTCCATATCTGGCATTAAAATCCTCGATTCTGGGTAATATATAGCTTTTGATCCTTCCTCTAAAGGTTGTTTTAACTTTGCCTTGGTCTAAGACTAATTGTTTTTGACAGCTCTTCCTTTAGAAGATTTCTTTGATCTATTCTTAGGACGAAGCCCCACTTGTCTGATTAGTTTTCTTTACTCTTTATTACGCCTTAGGTATTGATCTAGAATTTAAACTTTTTCATCCCTTATTATCATCTTAGGTATTGATTTAGGCTTTGATCTCTTTTTCCCCTTAACACCTTATAGGTGATGATTTCGGCTTGAGGCTATAATTAATGATTTAGGCTGGTCGATGCATTTGGTTAGTCATCTTAGGCAGAATCAAAGTCTTACCCGTCCTTCCTCTAGGAGGTGCTCCGATCTGGCCTTATAGACAGAACCGAAGGCTGGTCGGTGCTTTGGTCAGGCTATTTTAGGCGGGACCAAAGGCTTACTCCATTCTTTATCTAGGAGATGCTTCGGCCAAGCCACATAGGCAGGACCGAAGGCTTAAAGTGCTTTGGCCAAGCCTTATAGGTGGGACCAAAGGCTTACTCTGACCTTTCTCTAAGAGGTGCTTCAGTCAGGCCATGCAAGCAAGACCAAAGGCTCGCATTGCTTTGGCCATATAGGAGGTATTAGAGGCTATATCTGACCTCCCTCTAGGAGGTGACTTGACCAGGCCATCTTGGTAGGACAAAAGGCATTTTCCTTTATTTTATAAATCCTTTTCATGAAGCATTTCTTTTTATTGTTCACTTGATCTTTGCAGATACATTTCTTTTTGCTCAAATTCTGTTAACAAATCCTTAAGAAATTATCGATCATTCCCTTTAAGGCTCGACACTCATTAGTATCATGTCCATCCGTTCAATGATATTGGCAATAAGAACCCCTATATTTCTTTCATTTCTTTATCGATTTTTCCTCGAAGGCGAATAATTCAACCAAAGAGATAAATGACTTCGTAGGAGGTGGTAAAGGAATAGACTCTAGCATATTGGGAATTCATAGAGTATTGTGTCTTTTGCCCCATTTGGCTCTTTTTAAAAATTGAATGGGCTCGTAAGCTATAATGGGAAAATTATCTTTGAAGAGTCTTGAGTTCAAATTGGTGTGGGAGAGTGATCGATCACTTACTTCCAATTTTAGGCAAACTTATCGAAATACATTGTTATCTCATTTTAGAAGATAGTGATTTTTGCTTGGAGCCATATAGTTTCTCTTATCTTCATGAACGGGTCATTCTTTTTCTTATTCTCTTTTCCTAGAGAAAAATCAAGATAGGTCCTATATGAAAAGGATTAAAACACCAATTGTCTAGTTCACTAGGAATTACTCGTCTCTTTGCACCTAAAGTTATCAGTGCCAGTTCTCTTAACACTTGTTCTTCGTGGAATTGGAAACTATGGGTCACCAGATAAGTTGATTTGAGAAAATAAGGCTCGGAGAATCTTTGTTCGGAGGTAGTCATTATGTAGTTCAATGGGTTATGCGGGATTCAAAAAGTCCTTTATGAGAATATGTTGGACACGGAGAGTCATTAAAGTCCTATATAGGGATATGTAGGGAATCGGAGGTTTGAGCCCACTTTCTAGCGCCAAAAATGTTAACAAATTTCTTTGCTAACCAAATTTGTAGAGCATGCTAGGATTGGTTTTGATAAGGGCTTAAGTAGCCTTATGCAAGCCTAAGAAAATATGCAACTCCTATTCAAGCCTAAGTGAAGTCATATGCATGTTTACTATTCAAACTCAAGTTCGAAATATAGTCATATGCTTGTCATGTTTCAAGAAGATTCAAATGTAGATATCCAAAAGAAGTATACTGTGCAAAAAGTTTATTTGCCCAAGTCCTTATATGTAAAATTCGAGAGTAAAAAACTTTAAAGAAAATATGCTAGGCAATTGTTAAACGTCTAAGGGCTTATGTGCAAATATCACAAGTGTACAATAGGCTCTAAAAATCCTAAATTCAATTTATGGTTTATAATTTTAAAATTTGAGAAGTAGGAAAGAAATTAATCCCCTCACTGAATAGCAAAAAGGTTCTATTTATATATGTAGGAGGCATGGCTACCACGTGTCCATCAGCCATATATTCGACATCTCATATGCATTGTTGATATTTATTATCCCTTGTCGCTTGTAGAAGTTTGAAACACCCTCTTGCTTGCTTGTTACTCTATATATTTTTGTAGCAAAGCTTTGTATAAGTCCGCCATCTCAATATTTAGAAGCTCAACCTTTTGGCATGGCATCCCTCTTTTGTTACATGCTCTATATCAATCTATGTTGTAGAACTTTGGCATTCTTTATGTTGTAGAAGTTCGGCATCCATTAACGTTAGTGATTTGATACCTCCATCATTTCTCAAAAACTCAACGCCTTCTCTTTATTATTAATCATTCGATACCATCTTTTGCTTTTGATGCTCGACAAACTTTATGGTTGTTGAAGTTTGATACCAACTTCTTATGTCTTTGTCATCCCAGATATTTTGGGATCGATAACCTAAGTATTTATTGGTTTAGTACCTCCATTTCCTTTTAGAATTTTGATATCCACTTGGTTTTTAGGCCTTTACTATCTCTCTTTATTATTGCTATTCAACACCCTATATTATTTGTTATATACTCGATAAGATTTAATGTGTTGAGACTCTCTACCATTAGAGACTCAACAACTCTTTACTATTTCCCTTATGTTTGAAGTTCGGCACCCTTAGAGATTCTGCATCCATTAGCTTGATAGATTTGCCTCCTTTAAGCTTGATATCTTTTTGTTAGATGTTAAATGCTTGATAGCTTAGCTTTCCTATGGCTTGGCGTCCTATATTGCCTTCAATCTCGACATGTTTTTTCTTTAGAAACTCGACATAAGTATTTGTAATAATAGTATGGATGCAAAAGACAATCGAATGCCAAACCTAATCTGGTACATATGGAAACCAATCTATAACCAAGATACACTATTTAACCAAGCATATCAATAAATTCAAAAGCCAATAGAATGCTAACTTAATCGGGTACATATGGATGCAAATGCTAGCTGAGTGCAAAACCTAATGGTGTATGTATAGATACAAAACCTAACCGCATGCCAAACATAATCAGGTACGTATGGATATAAAATCAAACTGGACGCTAAACCTAATAGGGTACATATACAATACCAATCTAGAATTGAGATATATTGTTTAACCAAGCATACCATCGAATGCAAATGCCATCCGAATGCAAAACTTAATCGAGTACATATGGATACAAAAGCCAACCTAATGCCAAACCTAATCGGGTATGTATAGATGCAAATGCCAACCGAATATTTGTGAATGCAAGACCTAATCATGTATATAAAATAACAACAGTTAAGCTATGATCTTTAAAGAAAAAACAAATATTTACCAAGAAATTTTTTGGCTGGTGTAGAACGTAATTAGAATCATATGAATGAAAAATCTAACAAGATAAAAAACATAATTGTATACATATGGATACAAAAGATAACCACATACACATCACAATCAAGCACAAATATATAACTTTTAAAAAAAAATTAGAATAATGACTGGCCAAACTAATCTTTTAAAAAAACAACTAAAAACTGTATCTTAATGAAAAACATATATATATGCATGACATATGTGTAACAAGCAAACATAAACTATTGAATATTTCATAAGCAAGTATTGGGTTGATACATATTACCCAGGCAAATATTTCTTGGAAAATATTTGCCGGACAATTAATTATCGGAATGTTATTAACGAAACAAACTAAATTACATTGCTAACCAAATATAAGTAAAATAACAATGCATTAAATTAGATTAATAGTCTCCATAAGAAAAAGCCTATAATGTATAAAAATTATACTTTATTTCTTAACAAACAAGATTTTTTGTTATAACCTAATTTCTTACACAAACTGTAATGGTTGTACATATTAATCTCACCAGCTGACTTAATCCATTAAGAAGAAGGAGGTCTTCATGCGTCATGTCTTCTTTTAGGAGGATAAACTTCAACGTCTTTAGGTACAGAATCTTCCATTTCAATATTAACAAGTGGTTGAATCGGATGTGAATAAGTTGCTTGGAAAAAGGAGAATTTGAAATAGTCCTCGATATAAGAATAAACATCCAAATCAAAAGAAAAAATGTATCTAATAGCATGAGCACATGGAAAGCCATTAATGTGCCATAAGTAACAACAATATCGCTGAACACTCAAATCTACACGATAAGATTGAGTTGAGTGAACTTTATAAGCATCAATAGTAGATCTAGTAACTTTCCATTAAATACCCTCAAGTTATGAACCCTTTAAACGCTTCTCCATAATAGGGCACAATTGACTATTCCAACTTTACTTAACTCGGGTCTATCAAACATAAATTTCATAAGCTTCAAACAAATTCAATCTAAACATGCAGTGAAAGGTAAATATCTTTCCTCTAAAATCCATTGATTAAAACTTCTTGCACAATTAGAATTCATTTTCCTATATAAATTACCAATAAAAAAACAAGAACAAACTTTTCAAAAGGAAAACCATGCAAAAAAAAATCTACTTCAACCCACTAGCACTTTTAAACTCGGACAAAGCTTGATCAAATACATCTATTGTAGCAGCATTCACAATTCGATAAAATAATGAAATAATCGATTTCTTTTTACCTGAAGGACATCTTTTTGTTTAAAAAAACTCTTCAAATAATAGTAACATGACTCATGAGCTAAATCTCGAGCTTAAGGAACAATAAGTAAAAGAGCAGGATGCCGATCATATACAAAGGTGAAATAACGATCATTATCATAAACCATTTAATTAAGCTTCATCAAAAACCAATACCGATTAGGTTCATTTTCACCAGATATAATATCAAAAGATGGTGGGAAAAAACCTAAAATAAATTTATCACGTAATCAAAATAGAAATAAATGCACAAAATAGACAAATTGCAACATCAAAGGTACGCCAAATATTTGCGACAAAAATATGGCAATTAATTAACATTGAAATTTTTAACGACCTAAATCATCCAATATAACAAATAAGTTAAACCATTCGAGAAAAAAGTTTGCCAAGTAAATAAAAGAGCATTTATAATACTAACATAAAAAATAAAATAACAAAACTGACAAACAAAACAAACAAACTCAAACAACATAGGTGTATGAAATATTTGCTATAAAAATATGAAAAATATTTGGCATGTAAATATTTGGCAAAAAGTTATGGAAAATATTTGACATGCAAAAATTTCACTAAATGAAATACAAAACTTTTATATTATAATTTTCAAAACTAAATCATACTTTGATGATCATTCTTGGCCATAGCAAATATCATACAACCCTGTCCTTTACCTCTAAAAAAAGTCTCACCTGGAAAAATTAATTTATAACAATAATCATATCCAATTTGCATGCTTCAAACCCAATGAAAACCCTGTCAAAATTCATGACTAACGGAATCACCTTGAAGTTCAACAATAATACCAGGGTTACAAAGAGTTACGACTTTACAGAAAGATTTCAAATGATGATATGAAAGTAAATCATTCCCATGGATTTCTTCCAAAGCCAATCTTTTTCTCATATAAGCAAAATAGTAGTTTAGCACATTATTGTACTCGGTCTGAAATAAATGAACAATATGTTCGTTTTCATAAGAGGATTTGAATTAAAAAATCAACAATTAACTTTTATCTAATTTGCTAGAAACAAGTGGATGGTTAACGTTTATAATAATAGCTCCACATGAATGATTAGGCTGCATAGTTTTTGATAACAAAGAAAATGGGTAGGTTTAACGCATGAGAAGCATGAATACGAAAAGTAAAACCTTCCCGTGAACAAACAGTTGTAACTCATTCCTTATCATTTTTAACAACATTACCTTTATAACCAATCTGAATATAGTATATCATAAGATACAATCAGAACACCTCAATGCCACAAGCAAATCTTTGACCAACACCAGTAAATATTGGATTACTAGAATTGTTTTTAACAAGCATTTAAAATTAGAACTAGAATCAATAGAAGAACAAACAATTGAAGAAGTAGATGACCCACATTCACGGAAGAACAAACATGAAGAACTATAAGAACCAAGATCAGCCGAAATATTTTTAAACTCCTTGGATATATTACTCGAAATAAGTAGAAAGTCGTCATGGCTATGAGCAACAAGGAACAATATATTATGCAAATTAGAATTAGTTTCAATAACTCTTTTATGGTCATCTCTTTCATAAACTAATTAAATATAACAATGTGTTAATTTAGGCCAATGTTTACAAATATCATTTCTCAATCTCAACGCACAATCACTTAAACCAAGATACTTACTATGAATATCATTACCTAAAAAAATAATAAGAACATTAATAAATTAGACCTTAAAAAATCTATAATATTAGAATAAAAGTACTATAACATAAAAATAGTATAAACTAGCATAACAAATATTTGTCAACTAATATTGTTATGGTAAATATTTGCCAGGCAAATATTTGTTGGGCATATATTTTCCATAAAAATAATGTCTTGCATAAAACTTCACTGCTATATTCCATTAAGATCATATAATTCAATACCAAAAACATACTTGAATTATAACAATAACAACATAAGCATTATAACCAATTACGATGATAAAAAAAACAGATATGGAAAATTCAACATAGGCAAATATACGACATACAAATAATAGCCTTCATATCATAAATAACAACAACAAACTTCAACTATAAAAAGAACAACATAATTGATAACAAATTACAGCTACATCAAAAAGAAAATATTTAATTCAACATGATGCTATAAAAAAAAATTAAACAAACAAAAATAACTACGACCAAAAAAATACGCGAACTCATGGTTTTAGCGCAGAATAGAAGAAGATGATTTCCAAATCTAATGAGATTAATTAAAAATGTTTTCTAATCAGCAATAGATCGAGATGTAGAAGAACTGAAGATGCCAATAATAGCTTGAGATATATGTGCAGTAGTTGAAAGCACTTCAATTCAAATGAAATTAGATATAAGGAAATTAAAACAAAAATTAGAACGAAAATTCAAAATAAATTGGAAGTTGAACTTGTGAAAAGAAAATTGGAAGTCAAAATTTTGAACGAAATTGGGTATAGAGCAGCAGGGCCGTTAACTTGAAATTAGGTATAGATAAAGGGGTAAAAAAGGAAATACGAACTTGAAAAATAAAAATAGGGTTGTAAAACATAACACGAAATTAGTAGGGATATAATTTATAAATATAGAAAATAAGGATGTGTCATAAATTTCCGCTTGTAATAATTGTTATTATTGAACTAAGGACTTTGTTTTTGAAATATGAAGTTGAATATGACAACATTGGAATTTTGACCCTTACCAAATTCCATAAATCCCAAGTGATATAATTTTGACGAAGAGAATTGATGTAAAAAATTATCATTAACGGTTAAAATAAGTGAAACTAGATTTTACCGATAAGCGATAAATTTGGCCGAAATGTCATACCACTAGCTAGGGTGACATGTAAATGTTAATATTCAAATTGTTAGAAATTAATCGCTGATCGAATTTACACCAAAGAGTCGTACAACTACAATGTCGAATCCTCCACCTACCACCCGATTCAATTGAATTATAATTGTTATAAATTAATTAAATTAAGTAATATTTATGAAACATTAATTATAAAATGTAACGACTTAGAATTTCTATCACTTCGTATTTAAATATCTGAATTATTTGAATATTTGAATCTTTGTGACGACCCGAAAATTTTCAACATTTGAAATGGAATATTTAATTGATTTTAAATATTTGGAAGTTAATTCAACTTGAATTTCAAATGTCACTTTTTATTTGGCAATTAAATTATTGAATTTGATTAATGAAAAATGGGTAAAAATATCGAATCTTCAGTTTTATGCTTGTTAAAAATATTTTCAAGGCTTGGAAAATTTATATTTATGATATCGAAGACAAAGAAAGCTCCAGAATTGGATTTGGAAATGTTTTGTTCAGTTTTGAATTTGTATTGCTTAAATCGACATTTAAAAATAGCCTTTCGAGGCACGGTCTAGGAATTCAACGAAATGAGTTCTATTAGATCCGTAATGTGGTATTATTAGCGGATTTCAATTTTCGTACTGTTTAGTGTGATTGTTTGGCCGTACGATAAGCAAACATGCTGAAAATTTAATCGAAATTTAATTAAACAGCTGGATCCAAAAAGCCATCTTCTCCAAACGATAGAATTTGGCCTCGCAACCTTTTCCATTGCGTTCGAAATAGAGGTATAACCTTCTGAACGCCTAACGCCTAGCGGCATGCCTCGATTGAAGTGTTAAAAATATATCTTGCGAAGATATTTTAAAAATAAATAATTTGGTAAATTATTCAAAACTGATGATTGTTGTGAATATTGATTGATAGTTAAATAACCGACTATCAATACTGGCCTTTAAATGGCATTTGAATTTCGATGCGACCGGGGGTCGGATTCCAAATGGTTATCCGTAAACCATATCCAATCTTTGTCATAGATCTTTTGTTTAAAAGATCAAAGTGGAAATTTGTTGTGATTTACTTGAAATCTGAATGTAACACTTATTTTAAAAAATAAGCGTTCGTTATTTGGTTAAGCAGGGAGAGGACTTTGTGTCATAAAACCCATTCCGAATAATGACACGACGAATTGGATTGCATTTGAAGACGTTGTTGAAGACCGAGTATTTTCGAAAACGAAAGGATTACCTGTCGAATGTCTCTACGCTAAGTTGCTTCGGTATAGAGATTATATCACCCTTTCTGACGGGGAGTCCGAACGTGATTAGTGAATATCTGAATTTGCAAGGGCTTCTTTCCTTAATTGGAGGAAGTGCCTTCGATTCCGTTCAAACAAAGAACGGACTTGTATGGATGTATGTCTGATGTTACACTTTGATATGTAAAGCTGGTTTCTATTAAATACATTTCTATTGGTCGCGGAAAATTTATTCTCTTAGCTTAAAACCCTTCTCTGCGATGTATGAGCTCAGAGGTTATGTAGTTGATTGTTACTAGTGATATATTCCCAAAGTGGTACTGTGGCATGCTAAGTGTTGCTGATCATTTGTTGATCGAAGCATGGCTATTGTGAAAAGCGTAGCTTTGTGGATGAGAATTCGTCGGCCTCACACCTCGGAAATGGTCGAAACAGGAAGGATGCGGTAAGGTTATAGGGTCACGCCCCTCAAGGTATGTACATCTCCTTCTGGATAAAAAGTGGTATCTGATATGGAGTCCAAATATTTAGCTTGTGTGGATTTAAAAGTGGTTTTCTGGTACGGAGCCCAGATTATTTACTTAGTAGTTGTTGTTTGAGAGACGCCTCGGATAATGGTCGGTCTAGACCAGGGGGTGGCATACTCGTGACAGTTATTTACTTAGTTATGGAGGTAATCCGGCCTTCTTTTGGAAGAGAGCTAGTTAAGTTCTCGGGGCGTCCCTCCAGAGGCATTCCTATTTGGTGAGGAAGTTCCTTAGCCTAGCCATTTGTTGGAAATCCAAACAAAACAATATGAGCCCTATACGATTTTAGTTGTATAACCTGCCTTTTACTTATGATGGTGACCTGCCGTTTAATTGGTAGCTATAGTACGTATACCATAATGGTGGTATGCTGGCTAAGATTAATATTATACTTTCGAAATGTTTTCCACACTATGCATTAATTATAATATCAAAAGAATTTTGCGTATCAAGCATGTTTGACTATCATAAGGAGAATCTCCTCCACTTGTGCGCTTGCATTGTGTGTGTAGGGAGGCCTTATGGTAGTTTCATTTTCCAAAAGCATGACGGGTTTCTTTTCCTTTCCTTTGTGTAAATAACTGTTTCAATATTTCACACCAGTTTCATGACTGACCTTGCTTAATACAGCGTGATAGGGGGTTCTCGCTTCGTGTTTGATGGCGAACGGGAGACTCTTACCATACATGTCCCTGAGGATGGGTTGGCTAACCGGGTAGGTGAAGAAGTCGAAACGCTGGCTGTAAAAGCAAGTTCAGGGTACCATTGTATGCCACGGCGGGGTTGGGATGGTTGAAAAGCCTACCAGTCGAGAGTGGCCGCTTTCGATGGTTGAAAAGCCTACCAGTCGAGAGTGGCTGCTTTCGATGGTTGAAAAGCCTAGACAATTATAGATTGGTATCAAAGCAGTTGGTTAGCGATATCCTTGGCTCTGGTGGGGATTACTCATTAGAGATAGAGTCAGTAGTACTCTAGAATGAGTTTGAGTGTAATAATATATATGAGCGCGTATTTATTAGTGAATATAAAAATTAATTTATATTGTTTTGACTTATCAGTTGATTGTTTATAGATTCTGATTGGTGCAGTTTGGCCAACTGTATCGATAGGGGTTTCTAAACTCTTAAACAAGATAAATCGACACAATATCATTTTAAAATAGGGTAAATGAAATAATTTTTAGCCAAACTATTTTCGTATATAAAAGGAAATAATTTTTTGTAAATTATTATGGTATATGGTTGCTTGATTGTTAGGAAATGATAATATTAAACTATTATCATTATTATTGAATAAGAAATTAAAATCAAGGTTAAGAAATAAATTCATATACTAATGGGATTTGTAAATGTAGATTGTAAATGAGATTTATAATTTGAAATAGAATTCTAGAGAAATATTTGAGAATATTTTTCAAAGGATTTGAAATTTGGAATTTTGGTGAAAAGTTTAAGTTTCCTTGAGTTTGGAAATGATTTTCAAAGGTTTGGAAAAATATGGTGATATTATTTTGGGAAGTATTTTCGAATTGAATTTGAAATCCGGTGAAATTTGGATTTAAAAATATTTGGAAATGTTTGAAAGGGATAAAAGCACTAAACTCTTTTCGATCGTTGGAAAATAATTCTGATGATGATCGCGACATCATCGATGTTCATTTTCGAGTTTCTAGGAGAGGAATTGTTGCCAAAATGTTTTAAATTGAAAATTGTTTGCAAAAGTTGGTTTGGTTTTGGAAATTCAAAAGATAGTTTGAATTGATTTCAAAAATGATTTTTTGAAATGCTGAAAAGTCTCTGGAATCTTATTTAAAATATTTGTAGGATATAATTAAGTTTGATAACATGTAAAAATTTAAATTGGTAGAATTTATTCTAACTTGAAAGGAGTTAAAATTAAATTAAGTGTGAAATGTAAATAAGTTGGAAAACTTATCAAGGCTTAAAATTTGAATTGAAACTAGACATTTGAATTAAGTTATATTAAGTGAAATGGAAAATTTATTAAGTTATATCAAATGAAATAATGTATTGAAATAAAATTAGTAAGTGAAACTAATCGAAGGAATGACAAATTAAATATGGTTTGAAATGAACTGAACTCATATGAAATTGGGGATCCAGTTTGAATATAATAGTTATAAACAAAAGTGGTGAATTGAAAATAAAAATAAGAAGTATTCAAAATACTTATATGGGGCTTAAGAAATGAATAGTAAAATTCTTAAGTAAAATTTGGAATTGAAAAAATATTCTAAATTAATAAGTGAAGGAAGATCAAACCGGAAATTGTAAAACTGACAATTGTGAATAAGTGGATAGAAATCAATATCAATGTGAATAAAAGAAAAGGGAATTGATATAGCTACTTAATTGATAAATACGTGGGATGTACGTATATTATTTCATTCACATAACGATCTGATCAAATTCGAGCATAGAATTTTGAGATAGTTATATTGATCCGAGTTGGAATTTTTCATTCGTTTTCGACGGCGAACCCTGGATTTGTATTTTTGATCGATTCTTGAAATTCTCTATCATAGTTTACGGCTAAGCAAGGAGAATCACGGTTTCTGGTCAAGAAACCAGATCTGAGTCTGCACTAGGAAGTCGGGTGAACGATACTAGTTCAGAAGTCAAATTGTGTGATCGAGTAAGCGATCAAAATTGGTATTGCGTACGAATGATATAAGTACATTATACGGGTTTGAATGAAATATATATTGAAATTTTCATAAAGAAATGTGCAAAATGATTTTGAAAGCTATGATTGGATATTATTACTAGCAGGATATACAGATGTTATTAAGCATAAGGAAATAAGGATTTTTGATTTTGAAGATAAATAGAATTTCTCAACAAAGATATGTATTTAAATTTCAGTATGAAATTTGATGATTTTCTTATCTAGCCACTTGGCGTTTTGTTTTCTTTTTGAAATCTGGAGGCCCGTGGTGGCATTTTGTAGTCGTACCGAGTTAGTGGTGCAAAGGAGACGCTGGCAAAAAAATTCGAAAATTTAAGGAGCTAGAAAAATTTTGAGAAAATTTTGAAAATTTAAATTTAAATTTGAATTGTTAAGAAAACAATATTGTTTGGAACTTATGGTTGAGTTTGAAAGTTAGTTGGAGTGATAATGGGTCTTTAAATAAAAAGATGGCAAGTTGATAAAACTGTTTGGTTTTGCGAAAATGATAGACGAGTTAAGGATCATTCTTCTTAACTAGTAATTTTGGGATGGAATTCTTTTAAGGGGGAAGAATGTGACGACCAAAATTTTTGAACATTTGAAATGGAATATTTAATTGATTTTAAACATTTGGAAGTTAATTAACTTGAATTTCAAATGTCACTGTTTATTTGGCAATTAAATTATTGAATTTGATTAATGGAAAATGGATAAACACATTGAATCTTTAGTTTTATGCTCGCTAAAAATATTTTCAAGGTTTGGAAAATTTATATTTATGATACTGAAGATAATGGAAGCTTCAAAATTGGATTTGGAAATGTTCTGTTCAGTTTTGAATTTGTATTGTTCAAATCGACATTTAAAAATAACCTTTTGAGGCACAGTCTCGGAATTCAACGAAACTAGTTCCATTGGATCCGTAATATGGTATTATTATCGGATTTCATTTTTTGTAGTATTTGGAGTGATCATTTGGCCGTACGATAAGCAAACGTGCTGAAAGTTTAATTGAAATTTAATTAAATAGCTAGATCCAAAAAGCTATCTTCTCCATACGATCGAATTTGGCCTCGAAACCTTTTCCATTGCGTTCGGAATAGAGGTATAACCTTATGAACGCCTGGCGGTATGCCTTGATTGGAGATCGAGATTGTGAGTTACGAAATTGATACAATTTAAATTTGAATTTGAATACAATATTTTTGCAATTAATATTATATCAGACCTTTGCAGACAAGTTAAAAGGATTTTCAACCACGTGTTCCATTTTCTCTGTTCAAAGTAACACGCATTGAAGAAATTTTTTTATCTCGTTCAAAGAATATAAGAAAAAAAATCATCGAATCCCTTTTAAAAAACGATAACATTTTTTTCGTCTTCGTTCATATTTCTTGACTTTAATCAAAATAATGGCTGAAGATAAAATCAATCGAAAAAAAATCAATCAAAACCCTCTTTCTTTTTTTCTTTCGAAACTCTAAATTGATTTTTGGCCAATTTATTTGGCCGCGCGTTTACGCGTGGATTGGGCTTCGTGATGGCGATCGACATGAAGGCTGGTGATGCGTGACATGGTGGGAGCGCGTCAAGTCGATGCACGTGCGGTTAGAGGTGGGTTCGAGCGATGGTGGCTGTGGGAATTGGCGCACGAGCACGGAGTTTGATGGAGGCCTCATGAGTGTGGAACTATGGCTTTGGGTAGGACAAAGGTGATGCTCGCGTTGAGAATAGCGTCGAGCGAAGGTTTGTCGTCGAGCGCACATGAATTTAAGTCGAGGCCTGGGCGAACTTCGGGGTCACGACAGTGATGGAAGTAGAGACGCGCGATCGAAAAAGCGGCGATGATGGCAGCACAGTAGATTTCAAAGGCTTGGGTCTCGATAGGAGGGCTGCTATGGATTTTAGCAGTAATGTATAAATTCTATTTCAATTATATATATATATCAAATTATGTGTAAACTGAAAAAAATACGCAGTTTTCAATTTTATATGCATGCAGAGAATATAATTTTTACTGTGAAAAAGGAAAAAAATAATTACTGTTGTCTATTTACAGAAAATAAAAATAAGTATACATATATAAATTTCAGATTTAGTTTTAGATATTTAAAATAATGAATTACGGTGAATAATTAGTTTAATTAACTTATATAATTATTTTTACCAAAGATTGTTTATAAAGGAAATTTAGTTTTGAAATTTAATTTTTTTGTTAAATGAATTTATTAAAAGGAATTTGTTTAAAATTAAAAGTATTAGTTTAAAATAAAATAACTGGTTAGTTATATTATCAAATGGAATTTAATTGTTCGATTTATTCGAATATTAATGAAATTTTATATAATTGTTATACAAGGTCAAAATCGTGGAAAAATAAGTCGAATTAGAAATGGATTGCAAAATAAAGGAGCAGAGGTGAGATTTTCTCACTCAATTGAAAAATTAGAATTTCGGTTATTGATTAATTGTCTGGTTGTGATAATGGCTGTGTGTGTGTATTTGGAGTGATTGTTTTCCTGCATTATATAGCGGATGAGACCCTATGCTCCGCACAGTAGCGGATGATATGATATAAATCCCATATACCACGATATTCCACCTCAATGTGGAATTGGTATTTAATTATTGTGCTAACATCTGTGGATGTAGGGAAACAGGTTGGAGGGATCCAACTAGATTCCTCACATTGTTGAATTTATTTTTATATGTTGTAATGTGATAATCTGTGAATAATTATATTGGTGCGAATGATTATATTGGTGATTGAAATTTATAGAAGGCTATAGTTTAGACAAATATATTTTTGGTATCGTAGGATACCAGAAATATAAAAATTGGATTTTTGGAAATTAAAGTAAAAAAATTCTAAATAAATTCATTTTTAGAGAATTGGAAAAATTTAAAAGAAGAATTTCAAAGTACAAAAGTTGATTTTTGTAACCCTATCGAATTAATTCCAAAATAGGGGGAAAAGATTTTGATAAATAGGTTTTTGAGTAATATTGTTAACAGTTGAAAATTTTACTTAAAATTTGGATTTTAAATAGTTTGGAAGAAATAAAGGTATTTATTTTAAAAGGTAGTGATTTTAGAAATCAATTTGGAAGTTGATATGCTGTTTGAAATAAATTCGAGAATCAATTTGAAAATTGATTGGGTATTTGAAAACGAATCTTTGGGAAATCGATATGAAAATTGATTTGGTGTTTGAATGAAAATTGATTTGGTGTTTGAAAGTGAATATTTGGAAATCGATATGAAAATTGTATATCAGTGTGATATTTGGAAATTTAAATTCATAATGGGAATTTATAAAGGGAAGGGAAATTTTTAAAAATAAATAAATATTGGATTTCTTTTAAAAGTGTGGAAAGAAATTTACGGATTTGGAAATATAAATTTAAATAAATCAAGAAGGATTTATTAATTGATTTAAATGGACCATTTTGAAATGGAAAGAGCATTTTCGTTGGAAAGCCGAGTATGTTTTCAAAGTAGCTTTTAAAATATAAATTAAAAGTTCTAGAATTGGTTTTAAAAAGAATTTTGCCGGAGAAATTATTTTCGGAAATTGTTTTTTATCTTTAAAGTAAATGTTTATTAAGTTGATTATAGAAGTGATTATTTTAAAGATTGAATTGGTATTTTATTTAGAAAACGGTTATTTAAATTGTAACGACCCGCCATTCTTCCCCACGGAATGACGCATCATTAATAAGAAAGAAAGGGATGGAAAACAGAAAGAAAGAGAAGAAAGAAGAAACAACACATCAGAATCTAAACAGCGGAACGAATAAATTATATTAATAACATAAGTATTACATAGTACACAACTATCAAAGTTACACAGATAATACAACACATACTAGACAGTTATAAACACCTGTCTATTTATTACAACTCAAATACAACACAGAGAAAACACAGAGATACCAAACACAGCGGAACACTAAACATATCTACAACGCCGAGCCTCCTGCTCTATTACTCCTCCACAATTCGTCAAAGCTAACCTGAATCTCTTGGCTACTTGTAAAAATTTGAGTACCCAAGAGTTTAAGAAAACAAAAGATAAACTCCGGGTCAGACATGGGTGTGGTGTGAGTAACAGGTTAAAGTTGCTTAACTTTGAAAAACCTTTGAAAAGAAAGGTATAACGTAAGACTTCCCACACATAAACATGGAAAAGTTTTTACCTTACGCTAACCAAAACATTTGATAGGAAATCCAGTGATATTATAATAGGTCTAGGGTTTTCAAGTAAATATGAAATAGCTGAAATTGTTACATCTATTAAATTCCAGCTACTAGCCGCAAAAGTGGGTAATACAATCAAAACCGTTGGCACTTATTGGATTTTGGATTCCATACAATGGCAGGGCTACCGGGGTACCACCCATCACAGTATATGGCCTAGATCACCGTACCGAGGATCACTCCCAATCCCCTGCAACACAAGGCCGGAATCAATCCTTACTGAACAGTTTCGAACAAGACAATCCCGCAGTTGGCGTGCGATTCCAACCGCCCACTAAGCCGAATAAAAAGGGACCTCTAGACAGGGGAAAATCTCATCCTACTTGGGCATGACCCACTTAGATTTGCTGCACCTCCCTTGTTTTAGCCATTCCCAGTTGATGAGGCTTGAGGCTACGATTAACTTTATATGACACATTACTTAGAATGCTCATCGTCCACCTGACGATGTTCTGAAATCATTTAATCCATACAAGTTCGTTCCGGGTTCGAACGAAACCGAAGGCATTATCTCGTTACACTCATTTTGGAATCACCATCAGAGTTAACGACAATAACCCTTGCACTCTGAATCTTCATCTCGAATTTGAAAGTACTATCTCCATCAAACTCATCTCGGAATCACCCTCAGAGTTATACTGACGAATAGTCCTTACACCTCGAGTCGTCACTCTTCACATGAGATTCACGATCTATCGTTAATTTGGATCGATGTGGTTTTAGGATATCCAAATATGGAAACCCGATCCCGGTCTCATCGGAATCCAAAGCGTGTCTTTTAGGTCCAAGTTGTTTTAGAGTTTAAAACAATTCAATACAATATTCTATATACACACAGATAGATAATTCACAGATTCACAATAGATAATCCATATTATCATTATCAAAGATAATCCATATCATTATCACAATGAAACCAATGCATCCATATCACACAATATTACTAATCTCATAGTTGAGATTTCAAACCATTCATGGCAACCAATATCATCCATTCATAAGCAATGATCTATAATCATATCATCTATAATTAATTTAAAATGAATTAAATTAATTACATCATCTCTAATTAATTTAAAGTGAATTAAATTAATTACCTATATCAATATAAATCTTGCTTACATGCCCATTAATTAATTACAAATTAATTAATTAATTAATTATCCTCTAATTAATCAACTTAATTAATCACCCTTGATTAATTATTCTTTAATTACATTCTAGTAATTATTCTTTAATTAATTTCATAAATTAATTATTCTTAACCAAAACAGTAATTATTCTTTAATTACTTCATTAATTAATTAACTATAATTAATTATATTAAACCTTAATTAATTAGAATTAATTAATTACCCTTAATTACTTATTATTGATTAATTAGTCTTAATTAATCAATCTTAATTACATCATTAATTATATTAATTAATGATCCTAAATTGTATTTAATTAATTATCTTATTTAAATTAATTACATTCAGAAATTAATCTCAATTAAACCATAATTATTAATCACCTTTAATTAATCACATTCAGTAATTAACTACCCTTATTTACTTATCAAATTAATTACTTCTTAATTAATTATTTTTAATTAATCGCTTGATTAATTATACAAAGTAATTTAATCCAAATTACTTTCACAATTCCATCATTATCCACTAATTACATCCAGTAATTATCTTTAATTACTTTACTGAGTAATTACATTCCATTAATTACATTAAGTAATTATTATCAACCAACAAGTGATTAAAATTAATTAAACTTAATTAATTAATTTAAACTAATCACAATAAACTCCATTAATTACATTAATTAATTAATGTCTTAATTACTTTCATTTAGTAATTAATCTTAAAATAATTCAAAAATGATTATCATTAATTAATAAATTTAATTAATTATTAAAATTAATCATATTAATTAATTGTTGAATAATCTCAAGTTAATGACCATCATTAACCGTTAACCATTCTTTAGTTACTTCTCTTAAGTGATTAACTTTCATTAATCATTATTAATTTCAAATTAATTAATCTTTAATATCCAATTAATTAACCTTTAATTATTTAGTTAATTAAGTGTTAACTGTAACTTAATTAATTCATAATTACTCAATTAATTAATTACTAATCATTAATTAAATTTAATTAATGATCCTTAATTATGGATTAATTATCCTTTATTAATTGATTAACTTAAACTTTAAATCAATAATATAAGACCCTTAATTACCTTAATTAATTATCCATTCCATTAATTAATTAAATAAATTATCCATTTAATTAACTTAATAATTAAATGAAATTATAAATTATTAAATTCTAAATTTACTTTAAGATAAAACCTTTCTTATCTAAGGTTAAATTATCATTCATAAATACTTTTGTAAATATTTATTTCAAATTTAATTTCAAATTTAATTTTAAATTCAAGTTTTAAAATAAAAACCAATTTATCTTTAACCCATTTTAAAACTTTGAAATTCATATGTTAAAGAATACTTATATAAAAGAAATTTAAAGATTTTAAACTAAATTCCTTTTTAATTTCAAATCATTAAAGTCTACTTTAACTTTTAAACTTATTTCCAAAACTTAAGATTCAAACCCGATTTGAATTCAAATTTAAAATTCTGATTTCACTTTGTTTAAATCCTTCCTTACCTTTCAGTTCCCATTTAAATTCAAAATCTTTATAAATACACTTCTCTTAAATACTTTAATAATATTAAGTCAATTTGAATTTAAAAACTCATTTATTTCCAAACTAGATTCAAATTAAAATTTAATTTATTTTAGACTTAGATTTAACTTAAACTAAGACTGAAAACTAGATTTAAACCTTATTTTAAAACTTTACTTTCATTTAAAATCAGGTTTTGAATTTTATTTTAAAATTTTAAAACAGAATAATAGGTTTCTGTCCCAAAACCTGTTACCATACTTTAACCGAGCCAGAGCAAAACTGCTTCGAGCCCACCAACCAAAATCTTTGAGCAACCCGTCCACATGCTTCGAGTCACACCCGAGGCCACAACTCCACAACTCCCACAATACATACTTCGCCAGAAACGAAGTGCGCCGTGCACATGCACGGTGACTTTGATCACCTCCGACCATCTCCAATGGTCATCCCACATCGGCAACCTCCTTCACATTCAAACAAGATCAACAGAATCACCATCAAAACTCGAAATCGAATTCGAGTTCAAACCCCCAAACCTGGAACAGAAGCAGGAACCCCAACTCAAACCTGGAAATGGTCTCGACTTTGCATTTCCGACCATCTGAGCGACTACACTTCCGGCCATACTATCGTCAACTCATCCTCTTCCATTCCCCTAAGTTTGGCTACACTCGATCATCCAGAGATGACGAAACAAACAAAACACTCAACCCAGTAGAAACTAGGGTTACAAACTTCAAAAATCAACCACCATCACCACAAAGTTCTGATCAACATCCTAGCATTTTTTCCCTAGCCTCTGTTCATTCCTCCACCTCTAGGAAGAAACTCGATCTCCAAAATCAAGTAGATCACCAGAAATCACAAATTTTCCACTTTCTGTTCATCACCGAACTGCACCCTCATTTCTATTTTAAAAACTGTGATTTAAGTGTTAAAAATCATGATTTAGTTTATGTATTCATTTCATAATACTGAATTTATAAATTATACAGTTTGAATTTTCACATATTTTAACATTCACTGATGTTTTTATACTTCCAGTGAGATTTCAAATTTAATTTAACTTAAACAAAATTTTAAAACCTTCTCTATGACATAACAACAAATTTTATTTAAATTCTAAGTTCTAACATCAATGGGTTCAAGAGAATATGAATTTTGAATCAAGTCTTGAACTTGAAAACTGGTAACAGAGATGACAATGGAACATATACACATATCTACACATCCATACATATATAGAAATTCATCACATATAAATATTTATTCAACACACATTCATTCCAGATCTCAGCATGCAACCATAATCAATTTAAGATTTTAAAAATGTGATGTTACTCACCAGATTAAGAAGAAGGCAAAGCCTCAGATTTGATTTGAAAAGCTTGAAAACTTTGAACTCTTTTGCTTTAAAACTTTAATGCTGAAATGCCTTATCAAACCAGAAATGCTTTTGCTCGAGTTAAAACTTTGTACTTGAAAAATGAAGTTGCTTGCAGTAAACTATTCCAAGTTGAAGAAAAAAAATGATGTGCAGGCTACAGATATGCTTGAAACAGTTACAGGGAATATGATCTTGATATGAGGAGTTTGATTTGCATGTTTTACTGAATTACAGAAATTTGCTTACAGGCTTTGCATAATTGAAGATGTGCAGGCAATAGATTTGAAAAGGTTTTACAGGGGAATTGATCTAGTTTGCATGTTTGAACAAGGCATTTGAATATGATTACAGGGAAAATGATTTGCATTTTTGATTGAAGAGAATTAATGATTTGGTTTTCTTTGATTTGGAAAGTGATTACCGATTTCAGAAGGTTTGTTTTCAGATTTGTTTGGCTTTAGATTTTAGAAAAAGAAAAGAAAAAATAAGGGAGAGAAGATTTTATATAAGCTGAAATTATTTGAAAATAAAAACAAAAGAAAAGTCTAAATTCAATTTTGACACTTGTCCTACAATATAACATTTGTCATATTAGTTGTTAATCATTTAACACATGTTACATTAGTTGCTTAACAATTTAACACATGTTTCCTTTAAGTTAATTAGTTATATTTAAATGTTAATTAATATTTAGTTAGATGTTAATATAAGATAAATGTAAGCTTGTATTTAATTATACTTATTTACATGTAGAAAATTTTGAAATGAATAAATCCAATTTATAAAACAAAAGTTTATACAAATTTAAAAAAAAAATCCAAAACAATTAAAAATATTTATACTTTAAATTTCAAAGCTTTAAATTCAAATCCAAATCAAATTCTAAAATTCAATTTTGAAATCAAGTTATATATATACATATATAACTACACAATTCAATTTTAAAAACAAACTATTTTTATAATAATCTATTTGTTAAAAACAATACATTATTATATTTTTGAAAATAACAAATTTGATAACTTTAAATAATTTATAAAAGAAATTGTTTCTTTATCAATAAACTATTTATTTTATCACACTATATCAAAATAAACCTTATTGTTATTTTTATTTAAATTTAAACGTAAGTTAAACATATTTTAAACCATTTCAATATTTACCTTATGTATTTAAAATCATATAGTTATTTATTATATACTTTTTTTTAAAAAGCTTAATATCAAATCAATCAATTTAAACAAATTAAATTTTTATCTTATCAAATTTAAAACCATATTTTATTTATTCAATAGCTTTTAAAAGTTTAACTTTAAAATTATACCCAATTTTACTAAAGATATACATATTTATAGAAAACAAGATTTATTTATTTGTTAAATTAAAACTATATCTATTTACAATATATACATATCCTATATACATTATAAATAGAAAACAATTTATTAGATTTTAAAAGATAAATTCTATCAATTAAATATTTATTTTAATTGGATTATTAAATTAATTCCAATCTTATCACAAAGATTATCAAATCAATTTAATTTTTAATTCAGATTATTAAATTGATATTGCTTAAAATTCCGGGTCATCACATAAATAGTTACACTCTATCTAATAATTCTATTTTTAAATTTGTTTTAGGCTTAAGTTTTATATGAGATGTTAGTATAAAAGTCTCATAACTAATATTTTTAAAATAAAGTGTTTAAAAATAGTTTTTAGTTAAGTGTTTCCAAGTATGTATTTTGGATAAGTGACTTAAATTATTTTAAAGTATTCAGACTCGGCAAAATTTTCAATGAAAATAAATAATATTTGAAAATTAATTCCACGTGAGGAAAGTGGTTTGAAATTTGTTTTCAAAAGTGTTGAAGTGTTAAAAATATATCTTACGAAGATATTTTGAAAATAAATAATTTGGAAAATTATTTAAAACTGGCGATTGTTGTGAATATTAGTTGATGGTTAAATAACCGACTATTGATATTGGCCTTTAAATGACATTTGAATTTCGATGCAACCGGGGGTCGGATTCCAAATGGTTATCCAAAAACCACATTGAATCTTTGTGATAGATCTTTTGTTTAAAAGATCAAAGTGGGAATTTGTTGTGATTTACTCGAAATATGAACGTAACACTTATTTTAAAAAATAAGCGCTCATTATTACGTTAAGATAAGAGAGGACTTTGTGTCATAAAACCCATTTCGAATAATGATACGACGAATTGGATTGCATTTGAAGACGGTGTTGAAGACCCGATATTTTCAAAACTGAAAGGATTACCCGTCGAATGTCTCTGCACCGAGTTGGTTCGGTAAAGAGATTATATCACTCTTTGTGATGGGGAGTCCGGACGTGATTAGTGAATATCCGGATTTGCAAGAGCTTCTTTCGTTAATTGGAGGAAGTGCCTTCGGTTCCATTCGACCCCGTAGTGGACTTGTATGGATGTATGTCTAACCTTACACTTGGAGATGTAAAGTTGGTTCTATCAAATACATTTCTGTTGGTAGCGGAGAATTTATTCTCTTAGCTTAACACCCTTCTCTGAGATGTACGAGCTCAGAGGTTAAGTAGTTGATTGTTACTAGTGATATATTCCCAAAATGGTAATGTGGCATGCTAAGTGTTGCCGATCATTTGTTGATCAAAGCATGGTTTTTTGTGAAAAGCATAGCCTTGTGGACGAGACTTCTTCGGACCTCACACCCGAAAAATGGTCAAAATAGGAAGGATGCGGCAAGTTTATGGAGGTCGCACCCCTCAGGGTATGTATGTCTCCTTCTATATAAAAAGTGGTATCTGGTATAGAGTCCAAATATTTAACTTGTGTGGATTTAAAAGTGGCTTTTTGGTATGGAGCCCAGATTATTTACTTAGTGATTGTTGGTTGAGAGGCATCTCGGATAAAGGTCGGTCTTGACCGGGGGGTGGCATACTCGTGACAGTTAGTTACCTAGTTACAGAGGTAACTCGGCCTTGTGTTGGAAGAGAGCTGGTTAAGTTCTCGGGGCGTCCCTCCAGAGGTGTTCCCATTCGGTGAGGAAGTTCCTTAGCCTGGCCATTTGTTGGAAATCCAAATAAAAGAATACGAGCCCAGTACGGTTTTAGTTGTATAACCTGCCTTTTACTTATGGTGGTGACCTGCTGTTTAATTGGTAGCTATAGTAGGTATACCATAATGGTGGTATGTTAGCTATGATTAATATTATACTTAAGAAATGTTTTTCGCACTATGAACTAATGATAATATTAAAAGAATTTTGCGTATCAAGCATGTTTGACTATCATAGGGAGAAATCTCCTCCAATTGCGCGCTTGCATTGTGTGTGTGCAGGGAGGCTTTATGGTAGTTTCATTTTCCAAAAGCATAGCTGGTTTCTTTTCCTTTCCTTTGAGCAAATAACCGTTTTAAGATCTCACACCAGTCCCATGACTGACTTGGAGTTTATTGTTCCCTTTCTAAACTCAGGGTGCCCATAATTTTCCACACAGGCAGCCTATAGTCAGGTTATCAGTTATTCTGGAGCGAAGTTAGGAAAAATGCTATAGAGATTTGGAGGCAAGCTGGATGGAGAGGCATGTCACTAGTTTATGTTATTTCTTTTCCGCTGCTTTGTTATATATGACTCTGATGTTGTAATGTATAACTGATATAGTTCTTTTATTTTAAAGATTGTTCATTTATCTATTATATATATTGTTTCGGCGCGAAATGTGAGATTCTGGTATTGTTCTATTTCTTCTTCTATCTTCTTCTTCTTTAACCCTAACAGTTCGATTTTTCGACATTTGATTGTTCGGCATTGATACAGCGGACGTATTGATGTCGACTTTCGGAAGTCGAAAAATTGGGTCATTACAGTCTTGGATTTAATTTTATTAAATTGATTTAATAACCTGGTTAACCCCTTTTTAATGAATAACTAGTGATGGTAAATTTGTTTTTGAAAAATGTTTTCAAAAATAAATAGACCTAAGAAATTTTACTCGATAAAAGGCTATTTCTCGGTAAAAGTTATCCGAACCTTTTAGGCTTGCCTAATATATTAATGTTTCATTATATAGCAACTAAAAATAATTTTCATGATATGACTAACTAAATGTGAATAATAAAAGGATTAGCAAACGGATCAAGGAAGAAGATATTTTAGTGGATAGTGTTTTGGATGTTAATTTTTGGTCAAAGGTAAAGTGTAAAGAAAATACATATGGGGGCTTGTTTGGCTGGCCAAGAAGGGGGTAAGTACAATCTTTTCTCTTATGTTAAATTCCATACTTCATATATTATGTGTTTATAACTTTGTTTCCTAAGTTTGGAAAAAGACAAAGTATTCACCTATTTTCTCTCCTTTAATCTTTGTTTTCCTTAAGCAAATCAACTCCAAACATCTTCAAAGTTTAACCATGGCCTTAGATCACCTTAGAAAGCATAAAAAGAAAGTCAAAGTGTATGGCGGGTGAAACAGTGTGCACCCTCATCTTGGGTCGTGAGCATTCAAGGGGAGGTAGAGCATGGTCTTGGCCTATGGAGGCTAAAGCCTAGATCTTTAGGTGTTTGGTGATGGTAGAAGTAGTTCTTTGATCTTTGGTGTTTTTGCTTGTTGTAGTCCTGGATTTGTGTGAGATATCTCACCACCTAATGTATATATATTATGTATATATGTTGTGTGTAAAATATAAAGTTAAGTAAGTTAATGACTAATGCAAGTTATCACTTTTGGACCCTTCTTGCTTTGGAAAGCAAATGGCAACATATTATGTAATGTTGTCACTTCTATTTCCCTTTAAAACATGTACTGGGACATAGACTTTGTGTTTACATAGTTGTTATGATTGTGTGTGAAGTTAAAGTGTATTTGAAAGTGTTTAAAGTAAGAAAGGTTAATATAAGTGCACTTTAATCTCCCTTAACTTTAACTCATATAAATGGAAGATTTATGAACATAACTTGATATAACTTGTTTTGGTTGTTCTCTAAACTTATAAGAGTGTGTGTGATAGCAAGGCAAAGGTTTGAAAAGTTATAGAAATTGTATAACAAAGTTGTAAAAGTTAGAAGCGAAATGGTCGCAATATCGACACTTCTACGTGCCTTGTTTTTGGGAATTTTTATATAATTTTGTAAAGACTCCTTAAGGATTTCTTTAATGTTTTAATAAGTAGATAGTGTTTACTTACTTTTAAAAAATTAGAGTTTACAACTTTTAAGAACTGGTCAAACAAAGTTGAGAAAGTTTGGAGTAAAAAGGCCACTATAACAACACTTAAGTAAATAACTTGGTTTCAGGGATTTTTATAATTAATTTGAAAGATATTATTAGGGATTTCATTTCATCTTTTTTTAGTACACTAAGTACGGTACTTACTGTAACAAAATTATGTCTTAAATCATTTTAGTTATGTAGAGAAAACTGGCCACAAATATTATGCATTTTCGTGTTTGTTCTCTATCTAGAACGTTAGGTAGTATTTATAAACACTATCTTTGGTCCTAACACTTATAAAGTGTTCTGGGCTTCTTAAGTGTAACGACCCAAAATTTTCGATCCCGAAAATTCCAGATAGTTAATAAAAAGAAGAAAGAGATAGAAGAAGAAGAACTGAAACAACAACAACTCACATTCGCAGCGGATAAAATATCATAATAAATAATAACAGTATACAAAAGAATACTATAACTGTCGATTATATTTTAATACATCAGAGCTTCACATATACACAGTCATTGAATATACACAATTATCATCTCACAGATTTTACAATAATATAACACGGCGGAAATACTCTATACGATAATGCCCTCCAGCTCTCCTCCTGAGCTCCCGAACGTCCTAACCTGGAAATCTGTAATACTCGGTCTGACCCGAGCATTACACCAAAGTAACTCTCGGGTCAGGCTGGAAAACCAGCGTGAGTAAACCAAACTAACATGGAATACCAAAACAATCAACTTATATAAACCCGGGGTAACTTATATCAATTAAACCAATTTACAATTTACTATAGACAACACTATTTCACATATAAATCTCTAAGTACCAAACTGAAATGAAATAATCCAATTCACTTAAATCATTTCATTCAAGCCTATTAATTTCACAAATAAATTTATAAGAATTCGAAGTGGTTTCGGGTATTTCCCAATACCCGGATCCGGTCTCTTTGAAACTCAGGTCATCCTAACCCATATTATTCAAATGAAATACACAACATTTCAAATCAGAGATATCAACTCATTCAAATCGTTCAATACCATTCAATCATCCATAAGCAAAAATTAATCACATACTAATCAATTTAATTGATTCTAATTGAATTTTAAACCTCAATCACTTAGATTCCTTTATTAGTTAAATCCAAACCAAGTAATCGATCAACCATTCCCTATCCATTCATCTTAATTAATCACCCTGGATTAATTATGTTGCAATTACATTCAAGTAATTATCATTAACAATTTCACGATATTAATTTACTCTTAACCTTAAATCAATAAGAAATCTTAATTGCTTCACAAATTTATTAACTATATTAATTACATTAATCTTTTATTACTCATACTAATTAATCTCTCATAAGTCACTTATTATGGATTAATTCATCTTCATTACATCCTTAAGTATATAAATTATGAATTCCAACTACATTTCCATTTATCCTAATCCAAATTACTTCCATTAATTAAGCCACGATATTAATCATTCTCGAACAATCTCGACCTGTATTTAACTATCTTTTATTTACTTCATTAAATAAATTACTTACTCCTGAATAAATTGTCTTATTTAATCCCTTGATTTCCTTCCGCAAAGCAATTATATTTCATTAATTCCATTAAGCAATTACTTGTCACCATACAATTATTATTTTGAATTTCTTACACTTAATTAATTAATTTAAACTTAATTAATTAATTCAAACCGTCTATTACTAAATTATTTAACCCAATTCGTCAATTAATTGAATTAATAAATTATCCATTTTAATTACCTTACTAATTTAATGTATCATAAACCATTAAATCCTTATTAACATTAAAATGGAAACAATTCTTATTTATGGTTTAAGTTTTAAACAATCTTAAGACCCCAAATACTTCGAGTCATCCACAATTAACTCGAGAACAACCAAATCCAAAGTCACATTATCATTAGTGCACACCCGATCAATTTAAGCACTTAACCAATTATTTAAATTTAACCATTGAAATTTAAATAAAAATCCATCAAAGTGAGATTTACTCACCTTTGCTTTTTATTTGATATCTACTTCAAAATTGTCTTGACTTCCCCACGATTTTAGACCTTGTACAATATTATAAAATTTCATTAATATTCGAAAATAGAATAATCTATTACTGTTAAATAATTTAATTAACTAATATTTTTTTTTTTACCAATTTCTCCTTTAATAAATTAAATTTTTAATCACCTTTTTAAACATTTGAAAATCCCCATATACTTTCCAAAGTCATGTATGCATATATAACCTGATTTCAAAAACTTTCCTCTCAGCAATTTCCCTAACCTATGAATATAAATTTTAAATCCAGAAAAAGAAAACAAGAAGCTACTCACCCCACAAAGCTGTCGACTTTCCACGACACTCCTTAACCCACCCAACGAACTTGAGCCTAACGCTAATGCTTAACTGCCCCCTTTTAGGTCGACACCACCTTCTTGAGACCTCAACGCGGCCCGCATCTCCACGAGGCTAGAGAAATCCCTATTATCAAGTGAACGTGCCTCCTCCACTGCTCGCGCACACCCAACTCCCATCGTTCGAACGCTCAGGCTCCTCACCATCCCTTGCCTCTTCGAACGCGGCAGCGTTCGCCATCCTCCCTAGTTCTCACGCCCACGAAGACGACGCCAGAAACCCCAAAATCGAACGTGCCTACGGCCTCTCGAGCATCACCTCGCCTGACCTTGGTCACCACTTAAATTCGAACGCGATTCAATCGCGAGCCAACTCGTGAGTCATGCCCTAATTAATTTTTTTTTTATTACAGAAGTTGATTTCGATAATGAGGGTTTGGACGCACTGAAGATGGGGAAGGAAAGTGAAAACACGCGGTTACTTATGTAAGAAAATAGATATAGGGGTGAGAGGCTTCTTGGGTACGATAAAATGAAAATGTCTATGACCTTATTCCTTTAAATTTTATTATATCTTCAAAACGTCGCAATAACTACCATTAAAATTCGAATCCCTCTTAAGAAATGTCATTAGGCAATTATAAGATTCTACTCGTGTCCCGAACATGATGAAACGTGTTCAGAACCTAAGTCGATCGTATACACGAGTTACAGAAGAAAACGATCAGTTTCAAAATAAATCGATTAGAATATTTCTAAGCGTTTTGAGCTTCCAGGGTCAAATGACAACTCTGATTGCTACGGAAATTGAAATCCGATAATAACTATCTATTACGGATCCAATGGAACTGGTTTCGTTGAATTCCGAGATTGTTCCTTGGAAGGCTATTTTTAAATTCAATTCAGCCGATAAAATTTCAAAACTAAACAAATCACCTTTAAATTAAATTTCAACCATCCTACTATCTCAGTATCATCATTATAAATTTTATAAGCCTTCAACTTATTTTAAACAGGCTTGAAACTCCAGGTTCAACATTTTACCCAATTTCAGTTGTATAATTCAATAATTTAATTATTAAGTAAATATTTATATTCAGAATTCAAGTTTAAGATTAACTTTTAAATATTTAAAAATCAATTTATCATTCCAATTTAAGTTGTTAAAAATTCCAGGTCGTCACATTAAGCAACATTCCTGAAATGTTGCGGCATGTTGTTTGAAACTTTAAATGTGTAAAAAGTAATAATTAAATTAAGTATTTTTCCCTAATCTTTTTAGGAATGTTTTCTAACAGATTTTAAAGTATTATAAAAGTGGTATCAACTTTAAATATATTTTTAATAGTTATTTATATATTTAAGGTTATCTTTGTAACATTTTTTTTAAAATGGTTTTTCTAATTTCTAAATTAATTATCGTTACATAATTTTCCATATAACCATTTAAAACATATTTATAAGTATTTTTGAAGTATATATCTATGTTTAGAAAAGTTAAGCGTTTTATAAAGGATAAGTAGTTGGGTTATATCACTTAGTTATAATGAATGGTTTTGGTATGGTAATTAAATATATATTAACTTGTTAAATAGGTGTAGATACTTAGATCTTTGAAAAGCATGGTTTACAGATAATGTTAAATATATATTTGTTTAGGTTTGTAGTGAAAATATTTTGGGTTTTAGTGACAAAGAATAAAATGGTTTTGGGTTTATAATAGTAATGTTTGAATAACATTTTCTTAAACCCATATAGTTATACTTTTGGAAATGTGACATCTTCTTCAAATTTTGTGTATACTCTATAACATTTGGGATAAAAATACGAATACATTTCTAAGTATTGAAAAGACTAGAAAATGAATAGCCAAATAGTAGTATACATGTATATACCTTTTGTAAAGTTATTTTAAATATATATAGATATATATAAGTATTTATAAAGAAGTTTTAATTAATAAAATAATTAATTAAATAAAAATGGAATTATAAGTCACTTATGTGACTTAATCCTGCTTTGTTTCACTTAATTGTGCTTTGTGTGTTTACTTATCTATGGAAAGTATTTAGTCATGTACATAGCACTAAAAGCCAATAAAGTATTATTCTATTTGTGAGAGTTAATAGTGATGTTCGAGTAAGGTTTAGAAGCAAGGTGCTCTAACCAACCGGCTTCACTCTTGATAAGGGATAGTATAAGTTGTGAAGGGTGAAAACGTGATAAGTATACGAGACTTGGTTTTCATATGCAATCGATTCTATTTTGTATTAGGTAATCGACTATCGAGTTTGACCAATTTAACTTTGGAAGTATATGTTAATGTATTGATATGATTTGAGATCCCCAAGGAGGACTCATTCATATGAATCAGCTCTTGCTTTAAGAATTTATATGTACAAGATCCCCTGAGGAGGACTCCGTTATATTATTTGCTTACTTCATAAAGAAATGGAATTAAGTTAAACGAATATTCATCGATTTAGTTTTGAAGAGACCGAGATCAGATAAGTGTATTAAATACTGAGAACCACTTCAAAATTGATATACAAGTACTATATCTTGGAAGCGATTATGGAGTGAAATGTTATAGAGTTGAACTATCAATCCTAAGGTTAAGTCCAAGGGAGAGATCAATGTTAACATTTCAAACTATTGCCGAGGAGGGTATTGTCTATCTTGAGGGTGATTCCAAGAGAGGAAAAGTTATCATTCATTGGATGACTTATGCTAGAATCCATGGAGAGTTCATGAACTGTTTGAGATACCATAATCCATGAGTGATCTGAGATGTGTTCGAGTGATGAAGACTCGTGTATTGAGATGCTAAAGGTGACTTCACCATTGGAAAGTGATAGAAGACATAATAGAATGCATAGCCAGAGGGTTTGGCTAACCCAAACGAGTATATCAACTCCATATCTAGAGATGCTTATTGATATTGGTAGTGGGACTCGATGATATTTGGCTTCACGTGTTCGAACATGGGCCAGTTGTGTTTACGTTATGGTATATTTTATCTAGAGATATATGACGCTTGGAAGGTAGTTTTTGATCCTTGTCATAGTTGTAACAACCCGCATATTTATCAATTTTATATTTAAATATTTTATTTAAATATTTTATCGTTCGTCGGATTTTGGTCCGAAAAGCTACTTTTTGCATACAGTCGAATTAGGACTCGAGACCACCCCTATTGAGTTTAAAATGTCGTTTGCGACCTTTTTGAGTATAAGCTTCGATATGTTTGGAGATGGTTGATTTTTGCTACTTTTTCCCGCTTATGACTTTGGTTTAGACTGCACCCTTATTAGCTCAGCCCAACCCCCTTCTCTTCATAACTTCTCCTCTTTGCTTAAACACTCAAGCTTTAGCAACAATGGTGGAAGAGAATGGGAAATAGAAATTCCTAAGCCCTAGCTTGCTTTGCAAATCCAACTTCTAGCTCCAAATTCAAGAGAACCTATTGGTAAGCATCTCCTTCTTCTTCTCCAACTCTTTCTCTCTTTGATTTCAGAAAATTCCTAAACCTAATTTAGGAGATGTTTCTCTTTTAAGCTTAGATTGAAGCTTCTTGAGTTGTTATTGAAGAGGAATTGATCTTAGCTTGTTTTAAAAGCTTCTCCTTCATTGATTTGGGTTAAAAGGTGAGATTTTTATCTCACATCTTAGTCTATAATTATCTTCGATTGTTAGGTATGAATTCCTAATGTTTATTCGTGTGCAATTGATTTTGGTTTGGATCGATTTCGTGTATATTCCAATTTTTGGTGTTTTGGTCTAATTTATGAAAATCCTATTATGGATATTTGGACATTGATATTTGAGGCGTATCGAAGAGCCGTTTAGGCTGGGTTGTCGTTCGACGTAATTCCTTAGTCATCGCCGTTTGCTCGTTCGATCGTTTCCGATATTCGTTTGGCCACTTTTGGCCTAGGTTCAGGGAATGCCCTGAACCCTTCATTCAGACGTCTGAAATGTAATATTCAGACGTCTGAATATTGTTCTGGGAAGATTTCTATTCCCAGATTCAGACGTCTGAGTATATGGTTTCAGACGTCTGAATTGGTTCATTTGGAACCAGAAAGGGAATAGGCTAAAATATGTCTATTTCAGACGTCTGAAACACTTGATTCAGACGTCTGAATTGTGTTCTGGAAATCTTTATATTTCCAGATTCAGACGTCTGAACCACTTGTTTCAGACGTCTGAATCAGCACTATTTTGCCTATTTGCCTATTTGCTTGAGAATTCCAATTTAAATCGATTCGTGATGATCCTATTTGTTGTTATCATTTATTATGACTTTGATGACTCCTTTTTAGGGATTTTTGAATATCCATTTCGATGGATTCTTTATTGGTTTCTTTGGATTTTATTCACGTCTTCAAATGTGAATTTTACTGATTGATTGTTCTTACAATCTTCTTTGTGATTTGTCACTTTAAAAATATAAAGGTTTTCTATACTAGTAGTAAATATCAAAACTCTTTCTTCAAATGATTTCAACACTATTTTATTACAAAGCTCATTTTCTCAAACCGACTTCTAATCTATTAGTATATACAAACCTTTACCTCACTCGTATGAGAAATCTAATTAAACGACTTAGTAAAACAAGTGGTATGAAACACTTGCGTTTACTTCGTCGGTTAATTCTTGGACTTGTTCGATTGAATCTCTTGTGACAATTTTCTAGTGGAGACCTACAATTTGTTCGTAAATATTTAAGTTAAGCTAGTGGTTATGGGACATGAAGCTAAGCTCATATATTTACTAGCTTACTGTAATCGACACTTCTCGTTGATCATGACGATCATCTTTGTGATTTAGACTAGCAATGTGCGATGTCTCTTTGTCTATGTGGAGGACTGTTCCTCATTTTATTGAGCTTCGTCTCATTTCTTTCATGGGTCGTACCTATTTAGGTGCGTCGATGTTTGTTTACACATGGGTCGTACCTTTTTAGGTGCGTCAATGTTTATTATGCATGGGGTGTACCTTTCTAGGTGCATCGATGTTTGTTTACTTCGTGGAGCAATCGGCTCAATAAGTCGGGGCATGGGACGTATCTTTCTAGTTGCGTCGATGTTCGTCTATGCATGGGGCGTATCTTTCTAGGTGCGTCGATGTTCGACTTAGCATGGGGTGTATCTTTCTAGGTGCATCGATGTTAGACATTACATGGGGTGTATCTTTCTAGGTGCATCGATGTTTATTTATGCATGGGGCGTATCTTTCTAGGTGCGTCGATGCTAGAGCATGGGGCGTATCTTTCTAGGTGCGTTGATGTTCGACTTAGCATGGGGTGTATCTTTCTAGGTGCATTGATGTTAGACATTACATGGGGTGTATCTTTCTAGGTGCATCGATGTTTATTTATGCATGGGGCGTATCTTTCTAGGTGCGTCGATGCTAGAGCATGGGGCGTATCTTTCTAGGTGCGTCGATGTTCGACTGTACATGGGGCTTGTCTTTCTAGGTGCGTCGATGTCCAGTTTGTGGGATTGACCATCCTTTTTCTTGTGATTTCTGGATTTCGTGTGTTGAATTCTGGAATTTATGTTTCACCAACTTTTACGATTGGCATTGATATATATGTCATTTATTGTGGCTTGGTGAATGAAATTAGGAGTATGACATTCCATTTGATCCTTGAGTAGATTATTGTGAAATTGATTAATCTCTTGTTGATTTTCAATTACTTATATATCACATCTTGGCATTGTGATTATTATATGTTTAGTCATATCTCTTATTCTATATCATTTCATCTGATATTTATAGCTAGACCGATCCGTTTATTATTTTCTTATTAAATAATACTCGGGTCAGACTGAGATATTACAGGTACTTCCTCATGGCTTCCTATCTGGAACCATCTTCTGACTTTTGGCTAACTACTTTAGTTTTGTAGTTTTTGTTGTATACATTTGAGATACAGACTCTATGATGTATACTTATTCTTTTGTCTAGCACTTGTAACTATTCTTTTGTGATATTGTGGATCTTTCTGACCATTACTCTGAGTTACACTTTTATGTGTAATATTCATATCTTATTCCGCCTTTGTGATATGAATTCTCTGTGACTGATTTGTGTTATATTTATTTCTATATTTGTTTTAAAGATATTACAGCCACTGTGTAGTAGCTTTGAGTTTGTGTCGGTATGGCGGATTTCCCTCTTGATAAAGAAATGCATGTTATACTATCTGACATATCGATGCTCGCGCAAAGCAATTACACGGATGGTCGCTCCTCAACAGCCTTATTCTTCGTGCTAGTTGACAGCATTCACCGTAATGTTCTTGGCTAGCGTGGGTATAGAGGTGGGGCGTCACAGCTTGGTATCAGAGCAAACTTCGGAACAATATAGAATAATGTAACAAGGATCATCGTCCTAAGTCCATCTTAGGAGTCGTGCTTTAGGGTTTTATTCGAGTCTTCGTACCGATTCATCCTATTTTCTTTATGATTCCTTGTTTTATCTATCAAGATTGCTTGATATTCATTTTGTGAATAACCTTCTTCTTCTTCCTTCTTTCTTTCTTAAGGAAGAGAAATGGTTAGACCAGGCCATCCCAGCGCCGGTCAATCTAGTGCTACTCCTCAAGGTGGAGTATTCATGTCTGCTCAGCAGCTTTTAGATCTCGTGAAGAACGCTCAAGCTGCAGGACCCATTCCAGAGCCTACTCATCCTAGATCCGGTTTTGCACGCTTGTGCAGAGACTATACCGATTTGGGTGGAAGGCCATTCAGGGGATCCGAGAGTGTTATAGAAATTCAGGCTTGGCTTAAATCATGCGATCGCATCTTTTCTTGCATGAACCTTATTGACCTTCATCGAGTCCAAGTGGCTTCTAGCATGCTCCAAGAAAGAGCGTTAGATTGGTATGAGCTTTTAATTTCTGAAATCGTTGAGGCGGATCTCACTTGGGAGCAATTCCGGAAAGATTCGAATTGAAATTTGTGCCAGAGGCTGAAAAAGTAACTTTAGCACGGCGTTTTATTGACCTTGTTCAAGGTGGATCTTCTGTGACAGACTATGTCGCATCTTTCGAATCTCTATCCAAATACGGGGTTGAATACATTAACACCCTATTGAAGAATAATCAGAGATTTGTCTATGGCTTGAATAAGAATCTTAAGAAGTCATTACTCCTAAAACTTGAGGTTTCATTTGATCAGCTTATTGATATCGCTCTTCGTCTTGAAGAGGCCGATAGAGAAATTGATGTCGAGGTTGGGAGTGCCAAACCGAACTCCAACAACAACAAGAAGAGGCATCCCTTTATTAGGTTTGAAAGTCCTAATCCTAACAAGAGGACGAAGCAAGAGACTTCTATAGCAAATACTCCCATCCCTAATCGCGGAGAATGCTACAATTGTGGCTCTAGGGACCACTATATAAATAGGTGTCCAAGGCCTATTTCTTGCCGCTATTGCAAAAGTGCGGATCATTATATCTCTTCGTGTCCCAAGCGTCAAAGCAGGAGAGAAGGAAAGCTGCAAGCCCCTAGCAACTCTTCTCTTAGTCAAGGTATTTTACATTCAATCCTTGATGGCATTGTTTTATTTTGTGAACTTTCTATTTGAGTTCTTTTTTATATGGCTCACTATTTTATATCAAAAGAACTTGTCGATTCTTTTTCTTTGAATATTTTGGGCTTGATGTCTTCTTTGAGGATTGCGAATCCGGATGGTAGATCTGCAACACTCAATTTGCTTTTATTTGATGTCGAAAATTATTTTATGTGATTTTTCTTTCCGAGCCAACATTTTTACTTAGGCTCCGGAATTGATTTGTGCGATAGGATTGGCTTAATCATTAATGAAGCCTATATCCTATTTTCTCGAATGGACTGTTCATCTTTGACATTTTCAATCTGTTAAGCAGATTTCTATTTTTCCTTTATGATTTTGATTCCATCTTGATGGCATCATTTTATTTCTTAAGCCCACTTATAAGGAAAGTGTTATTTCTCTCATTCATGTAGTTAGAGAAATTTTTCGGTATTTTTGAGCTTGTCTTAGGATTATCACCTAAGTAATCTTTTGTGTGGTGCTAAGGTCTTTTCAGTTTGACCTTGCCACCGATTTTCATTTGGCTACGAGTCGCGTGAGTTAGCATTCCACTTACGCACTCCGCACTCGTTATGATTCTAATGAATGACTTATTTTGTCATTCAATTTGTCCAGCTTATTTCATCTATTTTATATATCAAATATTCTATGAATATTTCGATGAGACCATTCTTGTATTTATTGGTTTTGGATGAAAATAGAAATTTAAAATTTTGTAAATCTTTTTCATAAGATTTATTTATAAGTACAATTCGATTTTGATCTTAAAATGAGCAAAGAATATTCTTAAAAGTTTTTGAGAAACATGTTTATCATATAGAAGATGATTTTGTGATTGTATTGCCCGTTGAGTGCTTTAAGAATTTTGGTCGACGCGCTTGATCAACGTTATCGATAGGAATTTCCTAAACGCTTTGATGAGACAATCAGACACAGTATATTAACTTGAAAATAGTAAATTTTTCTAGAAAGATTATTACATAATGATAAATGTAATTTGAAAGTTTTAACTTTTCAGGAAAGATGATAATTTAAAAGAAATTCTTTCTTTTCGATACTCTTATTCTTGTGATTCCTGAAGGGGAACCAAGACTTTGTTATTTGTACCAATACTAGTCGTATTGGTTTGGATGCCATTCTCTTACAAAGGAGAACGTACTATCACTTGTGCTTCTAAATCATTATAGCTTATCGGGACTAGATATGCCACTCATGATCTAGTGCTCGCGGCTATTGTTTTTACTTTTGGAATTTGGCATCATCACATTTGGATGAGAAATTTGTTCTCCATCTCGATCATAAATCTTTGGAATATTTATTTTCTCATAAGGAACTTCATGTCGACTCGAGTTCCTGACATCTTATGATCTTGATATTCTTTTTATTCCTGGAAGGGAAATCGTGTTGCCAATGCGCTTTGCCGTAAGCAACAAGTGGTTGATTCTTTGATGTTGTCTGAATGGAATTATCTTTTTATCAAGTTCATCGGACGTTTTGGTATACTTCATTTTATTGAGATTTATCTCATTCCTTTTATGGACTAGTGTCCGGTGTTCTTTTATGGTGTTCGGTTCATCGGATGTACTGTTATTATACTACATCGATGTTCCGTCTCATTTGGATCAATGGATGAACCATTATTATACTACATCGTTGTTCCGGTTTATCGGTTCATTGGACGTACCGTTTTTGTACTACGTCGGTGTTCCAAATTATTCGAGTTTGAAGTTTCTCGGGCGTACCGTTTCTGTACTATGCCGTTGCACTGGATCAATTTTCTGCTATTCTTGACGTTTTCTGCGTCTTTTAACTATGGAAATGCTTTTAGGTTTCCTAATTTATTCTTGAGCCCGGTGATATTGATGAAATTGAAGTTTCACCAGATTTGATTTATGAGAAACATTCCATTCGCATCATTACTTTGGAGGTTGAGCGCCTTCGGAATAAAGATGTTCTTTTTGTGATAGTTCAATGATTCTCAAATCCTAAGGATTGCTCTTGGGAATCCAGAGAATTCATTGAGCGATCCCGTTCAGGCTAACTCTTTCGTGCTCTTTATGGTGAACTTCTTATTTCAATTTTCTTTTGTGTTGATATGCTTCCATGGTTGTTACTTCTTATTTTCCTCTTAAGTATTGCGAGGACGCAATTTCTTTAAGGAGGGGAGTCTGTAACAACCCGCATATTTATCGATTTTATATTTAAAATTTTATTTAAATATTTTATCGTTCGTCGAATTTTGGTCCGAAAAGCTACTTTTTGCATACAGTCGAATTAGGACTCGAGACCACCCCCATTGAGTTTAAAATGTCGTTTGCGACCTTTTTGAGTATAAGCTTCGATATGTTTGGAGATGGTTGATTTTTGCTACTTTTTCCCGCTTATGACTTTGGTTTGAACTGCACCCTTATTAGCTTAGCCCAACCCCCTTCTCTTCATAACTTCTCCTCTTTGCTTAAACACTCAAGCTTTAGCAACAATGGTGGAAGAGAATGGGAAATAGAAATTCCTAAGCCCTAGCTTGCTTTGCAAATCCAACTTCTAGCTCCAAATTCAAGAGAACCTATTGGTAAGCATCTCCTTCTTCTTCTCCAACTCTTTCTCTCTTTGATTTCAGAAAATTCCTAAACCTAATTTAGGAGATGTTTCTCTTTTAAGCTTAGATTGAAGCTTCTTGAGTTGTTATTGAAGAGGAATTGATCTTAGCTTGTTTTAAAAGCTTCTCCTTCATTGATTTGGGTTAAAAGGTGAGATTTTTATCTCACATCTTAGTCTATAATTATCTTCGATTGTTAGGTATGAATTCCTAACGTTTATTCGTGTGCAATTGATTTTGGTTTGGATCGATTTCGTGTATATTCCAATTTTTGGTGTTTTGGTCTAATTTATGAAAATCCTATTATGGATATTTGGACATTGATATTTGAGGCGTATCGAAGAGCCGTTTAGGCTGGGTTGTCGTTCCACGTAATTCCTTAGTCATCGCCATTTGCTCGTTCGATTGTTTCCGATATTCGTTTGGCCACTTTTGGCCTAGGTTCAGGGAATGCCCTGAACCCTTCATTCAGACGTCTGAAACGTAATATTCAGACGTTTGAATATTGTTCTGGGAAGATTTCTATTCCCAGATTCAGACGTCTGAATATATGGTTTCAGACGTCTGAATTGGTTCATTTGGAACCAGAAAGGGAATAGGCTAAAATATGCTTATTTCAGACGTCTGAAACACTTGATTCAGACTTCTGAATTGTGTTCTGGAAATCTTTATATTTCCAGATTCAGACGTCTGAACCACTTGTTTCAGACGTCTGAATCAGCACTATTTTGCCTATTTGCTTGAGAATTCCAATTTAAATCGATTCGTGATGATCCTATTTGTTGTTATCATTTATTATGACTTTGATGACTCCTTTTTAGGGATTTTTGAATATCCATTTCGATGGATTCTTTATCGGTTTCTTTGGATTTTATTCACGTCTTCGAATGTGAATTTTACTGATTGATTGTTCTTACAATCTTCTTTGTGATTTGTCACTTTAAAAATATAAAGATTTTCTATACTAGTATTAAATATCAAAACTCTTTCTTCAAATGATTTCAACACTATTTTATTACAAAGCTCGTTTTCTCAAACCGACTTCTAATCTATTAGTATATACAAACCTTTACCTCACTCGTATGAGAAATCTAATTAAACGACTTAGTAAAACAAGTGGTATGAAACGCTTGCGTTTACTTCGTTGGTTAATTCTTGGACTTGTTCGATTGAATCTCTTGTGACAATTTTCTAGTGGAGACCTACAATTTGTTCGTAAATATTTAAGTTAAGCTAGTGGTTATGGGACATGAAGCTAAGCTTATATATTTACTAGCTTACTGTAATCGACACTTCTCGTTGATCATGACGATCATCTTTGTGATTTAGACTAGCAATGTGTGATGTCTCTTTGTCTATGTGGAGGACTGTTCCTCATTTTATTGAGCTTCGTCTCATTTCTTTCATGGGTCGTACCTATTTAGGAGCGTCGATGTTTGTTTACACATGGGTCGTACCTTTTTAGGTGCGTCAATGTTTATTATGCATGGGGTGTACCTTTCTAGGTGCATCGATGTTTGTTTACTTCGTGGAGCAATCGGCTCAATAATTCGAGGCATGGGATGTATCTTTCTAGTTGCGTCGATGTTCGTCTATGCATGTGGCGTATCTTTCTAGGTGCGTCGATATTCGACTTAGCATGGGGTGTATCTTTCTAGGTGCATTGATGTTAGACATTACATGGGGTGTATCTTTCTAGGTGCATCGATGTTTATTTATGCATGGGGCGTATCTTTCTAGGTGCGTCGATGCTAGAGCATGGGGCGTATCTTTCTAGGTGCGTCAATGTTCGACTTAGCATGGGGTGTATCTTTCTAGGTGCATCGATGTTAGACATTACATGGGTGTATCTTTCTAGGTGCATCGATGTTTATTTATGCATGGGGCGTATCTTTCTAGGTGCGTCGATGCTAGAGCATGGGGCGTATCTTTCTAGGTGCGTCGATGTTCGACTGTACATGGGGCGTGTCTTTCTAGGTGCATCGATGTCCAGTTTGTGGGATTGGCCATCCTTTTTCTTGTGATTTCTGGATTTCGTGTGTTGAATTCTGGAATTTATGTTTCACCAACTTTTACGATTGGCATTGATATATATGTCATTTATTGTGGCTTGGTGAATGAAATTAGGAGTATGACATTCATTTTGATCCTTGAGTAGATTATTGTGAAATTGATTAATCTCTTGTTGATTTTCAATTACTTATATATCACAGCTTGGCATTGTGATTATTATATGTTTAGTCATATCTCTTATTCTATATCATTTCATCTGATATTTATAGCTAGACCGATCCGTTTATTATTTTCTTATTAAATAATACTCGGATCAGACTGAGATATCACAGGTACTTCCTCATGGCTTCCTATCTGGAACCATCTTCTGACTTTTGGCTAACTACTTTAGTTTTGTAGTTTTTGTTGTATACATTTGAGATACAGACTCTATGATGTATACTTATTCTTTTGTCTAGCACTTGTAACTATTCTTTTGTTATATTGTGGATCTTTCTGACCACTATTCTGAGTTACACTTTTATGTGTAATATTCATATCTTATTCCGCCTTTGTGATATGAATTCTCTGTGACTGATTTGTGTTATATTTATTTCTATATTTGTTTCTGAAGATATTACAGCCACTGTGTAGTAGCTTTGAGTTTGTGTCGGTATGTCGGATTTCCCTCTTGATAAAGAAATGCATGTTATACTATCTGACATATCGATGCTCGCGCAAAGCAATTACACGGATGGTCGCTCCTCAACAGCCTTATTCTCCATGCTAGTTGACAGCATTCACCGTAATGTTCTTGGCTAGCGTGGGTATAGAGGTGGGGCGTCACAATAGTGGACCGCCTTGATTTACCAAAGGTACCTCCATGGAAATCCATATGCATGTGTACCGTAGCTATTTTAGTTGTACTTCTAATATTGTTTTGCTGTAAGATGCAAGAAGCACAGCTATTTTCTAATTTTATTCTACACCCTAGACATTATCTATTATGTCGCCTTATGTGCTTATTAGATGGTTTGGTTCTTTTAAAGGGATAACCATTCCCATGATTTGGATAGTCTCGAAAGTACTATTATTGATGATCGTATATTTCTTGAGTTTCTCATATCAGACTTACGTTTTCTCATATTTTTGTCTTTTCCTTAGTTCAATGAATGCTCTTTTGAGTAGCCAAGAAAGGCAGGTTTTCTTTGATATTCTTTGAAATTCGAGGAGGCGAGTTAGATGTTTTTATTTACCATAGTATTCTTATTTATACCGCACTATTATTGTGTATATATTAGCATTTGTGAGGACATGCTGTTATAACTATCCAGGCTGATGGTAGTATGATAAGATTGTAACTCTGATATGTTATGTATCTTAGAGTAACACTTTATACTATCTTTTGATATTATATGTTATAATTCCGTTGTGAGATTCTAAAATGGTGTTTTTCTTTCCTTGTTCTTTTCCTTTTTTTCCCTAACAATTTGTCTTTCTGACATTTGAGTGCTCGACACATGAATATCATGTATATATTATTGTCGACATTCGAGGGTCGAAAAGGTGAACGACTACATAAATTTTTATTTGATTTGTGTAGGTCGGTATTAAAAATAGTGTATATAAAATATGTGTGTGCACTTATCAATACACGAAATCGATGTACGTTTAAATTTGATTTATATGTAAATTATCTAATCTAGGTTGAAGTGGAATGAGGCCCACATACGAGTTGATGTATGTGTAATCATTACTTGGGGAGGAAGGCTTGGGATTTGATTCCAAGGGTGTGAAATGGCAAAGGAAAGAAAAGATATGCTTTTATCATTAACCACTCTCTCCCTTCGCTTTTCAAACAACCTTAGCCTTTCTTTTTCCTTAATTCTCCTCTAAGGTTTTGAGCTGCCATTATCCCTTTCTTTATTAGCTAAAAATCCTCTCCCATCCCCTCAATTTAGTCAAGCACTAAAAACACAAATTCAAATGAAATCAGTGTAATGGTGTGTAGTGTTTTTAAGTTGCTTTCTCTCCTTGGATGAATTGAGTGGAGATTCAAGTGAAGTCCATTGATTCAATGTTCAAGGTATATTCTCTTGGTTATAGCATGGTAATATTCTTGTTTACAAATTACATATATATATATGCTCATTATGATTTATGTTTAGTTAGATCAATTTTATTATCATGAATCCATATATATGTGTGTTGTTGTAAAAATGATATGTGAATATGTATATATATTTTATGATTAATTTTATATATGTTTTCATATATGCTTCTGACCATGAAAATTATTTTAATTTTTAAATTTTGACAATCTTTAAAGTAGGCTTTAAATAAAATTGGTTTTAATTTACATAAGTATAAAGTATATGGCATATGTATATATTTTGTTAAATCATATATATATATATATATATATATATATGAGCATTGCTCAATAGCACCCCAATTTTGCAGCACCCCTTGTAGCACCCTGATTCCCACCACACAATCCAATTTAAATAATAGAGTTAGTGAAAAGAGAAAGAAAGTAGCATTATTTAAATCAGAATGCATGGTAGAAATCAGGGAGCCATATGGGTGTTGCAAAATAGGGGTGTTGTTGAGCGATTTTATATACGTGTGTGTATGAGTGTGTGCATGCGTTATCAATTCAAAAATTAAACGGAATCAAAATATATATATTAATTTTAAATATATATACACACACACATATATGTTATAAGATATTGTTTTGATATATATTAAATGAAATACATAATACTGTAGGACTTATGTGTAAAATCTTAAATTTATTCTGAAATCTTTTCTATGTTGATACTAAACTTAATTTTGTTTTCTTTTCTTTCTTTAATTTTAAAAACACGAATGAAGTCAAAATTAATATTAAAGCATATGTGCATATAGTATATAAGTATATATGTATACATAGTGATATGTAAATGTCATTTTTGTTTATAGTTAAAACATGAAAATTAAATAAATTAGTTAAGATTAAGAAGTGATAGATTTTCCAAATCTGGAGTAATAATAGGAAAGAGAAAGATCTCTAGACCGATTCTCTTCTATTACTTTCCTAGAACTAAGTTAACTAATTTTACTTCCACCCTTTTCTCTTCTTATTAATTACCTACTTAAACCTAACTTATTATCATTTGATTATAAGTAATTTTGATTAGTTAAAAATAACTTTATAAAATTATATAATATATATAATATAAGGAAACTATAGATATACACACACACATTGACCTTAAATTTACATTTAAAATTATTTATATTTTCAAAAATACAACTAGTTTACAATTTCACATACACACACATACATACATGCATACATATATACAACATTATAAGTATAATTTCATATCACATTTATATATATAAATACATACATATATATATATATATATATTGGAAAATGTATATGTATACGGAGGGCCAACTTTCCCGTTGTAGTGTAAATCCCAATACTTATACTTGGGTAAGTCAAACCATGTACACTCTAGTTGTTGCTTATGCACGTGCACGAACTGTGTAAATGATACACATGTTCATATTAAATGAACCCCTAATAGATCAAACCAAAACATTATTCATAAATTAAATGAAATATTGATTTTATTTAAATCAAAATCTAGATAACATCTAAATGAATTTGTACTTCATAGGCTTAATAAGATCCAAATGGTAGAATTTTTTTGAAATTCACAAATTTTATCCACTATAACAACCCTGTATTTTGTAATTATTTTATTGTATATTTTAATTATTTTTAATGTAAGATTTTGATTTAAAAAAACTTATTTTACTTATTTGAAATGATTAAATTTATTATTTAAATATAATCTTGATTTTTTTATGAGTTATAATTCCAAACTTGTGTAAGTTGGATATTTGCCTGAAATGCTGATTTTGGTCAAAATAGTCAAACTGTGACTTTCAACTTAAAATTTTAAAAGTTTAAAATTTTAATTTTTTTTCTTTTATTATGAAAGTACATAAACTTCTAAGAACACCACTTTTCGTTTCGTTGAATTTGGATGTAAATTGTGAAAGTTATACCCTTTACAATATTGTGCGTATATAGGGTTATTTACAATGACTATTTTAAATTGTATAAATTACTTCTTCTTTGTTATATTTTATTTTAATATGTGATAATATGTTATGTTATGTATATTTTGACTTTTAAGTATTTTTAAAATGATAATATAATTTTTCTAAAGTTTATTTGAATTTATTTCAATTTATAAAGCCTAGTTGGTATTTACTGCATTTTTCTTTATTTAACCTTCTATTTAATAAAAATTAAATTATTATTTTACCTTGAAAATGTTTAAAACCATTTTTAAATCAAATTTTGTGTTAAAATATTTTTTTGTGAAGTAATAAATTTTCCAAAGTCATTGGAGATTTTCTTGTAATTTTTATGCCAGGGTTGCTATTTTTAAGCAATTTCTTATTTCTTTTTTCTATTTTACTTAAAATAAATTATTTATTTTATTTTATTCTTCCTTAGTTTCGGTTTTAAATAACATTTCTGAGTTTATTTTGTTTTTATAAAATTAAAAAGAAAAGGAAATGCAAAAGGTTTAGAAATTTAAGAGATCTTAAAAGCCTGAAACGTAAAGGCGTTTTATCCGTTTCTTTTTGCAATTAATACATCAATTTATTGATTTATTTTATACATTCACTTTTATTGCTGTGTTTTACTTTATTTTATTCATTTTACATGTATTTAAATTTAAGAAATTTTTTCCAAAGTGTATTGAAGTTATTTCTAATTCCCAAGTCTAGTTTTCATTTTTCTATGCCATTTTTCTTATTTTAATCATATCTAATTAATAATTAATTATTAATATTTTGTTTATCTGTTATATTTTCGAATTCTAACTGAAATTTATAAGTGTTTTCAGTTATTTAAGATGTATATGAATATATATAGGAAGTTTAAAAGGTTTGAAAGCAAAGAAACGTAAAACCGTTTAACGTTTCTTCTTCCGTTTCTTTTCCAATTAATAGATTTAATTTCCTTTGACCGTTCCTTTCTTTATTGTAGCTGTGCATTTCTTACCTCATTTTCACATGAAAACATTCCTCTCCACTTCATTTTTCACGGCTAGAAAGGTTTGGTAATGGCTCCTCTTTTCGTCTTCTTTTTGCTCTTCTTTTTCCATTGTTTTCTCATATGTATTGCTTGGCCTCTACCACCCACCATCACCACCATACTCTCCACCATCCCCTACCACTCTTCCTTGGCATCATCTCCAGCCATCATTTCAGATCCATCCATGGCCACACCTCCCTTGGTGACAAAACTCCACAAAATTGCAAATAATGTCCAAAACAATGCCCTAGCCACCACTATTACTTCACCACCTTCATCTCCACTTGTTGCCTTGCCTATATGATGTTAAACCTGACCTATATGATGTCATACCTGAGCCAAAGCATCATCATAGCCAAGCATAAGTGTCCCTTAGGCCAAGCATTGAAGTGGTTGAAGCAAGGTCCAATCTATCTTGTTCATTTTGCTTTGTATTTCAAAATTGTTTCAATGTTATTTTATGTTGAATGTTTATATATTGTCTAGTTTGTTTTGTTTTGGGTTGTTGATACAAAATCATATCTTGGCTATCTTTCAACTCAAATCAAAATTCGTGCAATTGTGCTTGTCGTGCCTTTGGAGTCGTGCTTGTATGTTGTTTTGGTCTCTAGCTTTGAAAAACGTGAGTCTTTCTCACTCTGACATTTATACTTATGAAAAGTGAATTGATGACAAGTGTTTAGTAATAAAAAAATGTTTATGCAAGTTAATGATGATCATATGATATGCTATGTCATGTTATTACCATATTATTACCATGTTAAAACTGTTAATTTTCACCTGACATCTGATATATGACTGCATATTGTGATATTGACCTTGTTTATATTATTTCTGCATATGATCACACTGCAAGTTCCCTGTTAGAAAAAAAATGTTATGGGCTGAAATGACAGGCCTGAATGGTTTTAAATTTTTTATTTTGACTTGGGATTGCGGGTTTGAAATGATAAAACCCGGATTTTCTTTGTAAATTACGGGTTGAAATGATATATTACCCGTATCACTTTACCTAGCGTAGAAAATTTTATACAGGCCCGTAGTTAAAATATGCTTTTCTAAAAAATTTAAAATATTTTAGAAATTTAATTATTATAATATTTTGATTTGAAATTTAATAAAAAAAATTGTAAAATATTATTGATTTTCTGAATAATTGTAAGTGAAATGAATTAATGAAAAGTTAGAAATTTTGAACGTAAGTTATTTTGGAAATTTTGATTTAATTTTAAATGGAAATTTAATTGAGTATGAAATTATGATAAATTTATTATAATTTTAATTTAAATGAATTTAAAATGATTTTTATCATATTTATGATTTTTTAATAAAGTTGAAATGTGAAATGAATAAATATTTTAAGTTGAAACTTTGAAATATAACTAGAATTGGAAATTTATGAAATTGACGTAAAGGTTAACTTTTAGTTAAGTAAATAAAAATAAAACTAAGTTATATTTGAGAATTTGAACTTAAGTTTTAAGTTGAAATTTAATGTAATGGATTTTAAAAATTCAACATTGCATTTTAATAAGTGAATTATTATTAAATCTTGATTTTTGAATGGAAATTTAACTTTATAAAATCATGAACTTGAGGAATATTAAATGATGTTATAAATGTGAAAATGTATGATTTTATAAGTTAAAAATGTTTTTAATAAAAACATAATTGGTTGAGAAATTTTATTGAATATTTGAAGTTAATTGACTGCATTTTTTGAAATGCTATTGATTACAATGTAAATGATATTACAGCATTTGTAAACGCTGTAGTTGATGATAATGAACTAAAAAGCTAAGTTGAATTAAAAGCTATTATAGCAATCTTTGTAAGTGCTATAATTTTTGAATTTAACTAAGTTATTCGAATTTAAGTAAACCTATTATAACATTTAAAATGCTGTCTTTTGTTAAATTGAACTGTTTTGAATGTAACTTTCCGTATAAGTTTTCTAAATAATGCGAAAAGTGAATTTTCACGGTTTTGATAAACTTAAGTGAATAAATGAACTTTGAAAGTTGAAATTTTGGAAATTTAATAATTTAATTATTAAGCATAATAACTTCATTGAAATTAAAAAAAAGAATTTTTGGAATATAAACTGTTTTAAAATATGAACTGAAATGGTATTTTAGATTGAATAAAATGAATAATGATTTGAAATGAATGAAGTTTGAAAAGATACGATATTTTGATATATTAAAATGATTTGAAAATGAAGTTTTGAAAGGATATGATATTTTGATATATTAAAATGATTTGAAACGAAGTTTTGAAAGATATAATAGTTTTGATATTAAATGATTTGAAAAACGGAGTTTGAAAGATAGGACATTTTGATATTAACATGATTTAAAAAGAAGTTCTGAAAGATATGATATTTTGGAACTGAAAGGTAGTGTTGAAAGGGTATGAAAATTTAATATATTGAAATGGTTAGAAATGACTTGATATTTATTTTGATAAATATTTGAATTGAAAGATATTTTACGATGATATATTGAAATGGTTTTGGAAATGATTTAATCTTTATTTTGATAAAGATTTGGATTGAAAAGGATATTTTATTTTGAAGTATAAAATATTTTTCAAGTTATAACTACGGGTTATAATAACGATTGGTTGTTAAAGAGACCGGGATCGGATATTGTCTTATAGCCGGCCAATACCGAAAACCACTTTAACAACTGTGTACGCGGTGGAGATTCCAGAATGAAGTAGGATGGTGGCGACGTTCTCGAGGTATATATTACGTGGACCCAACTCCCGTGAGTTGGCATATATGACTAAAACAGGAGCTATACCGGGCTACACAAAGGGTCGCACCCTTTCATCGAGCATGCTCCATCGGAAACCATTCTATTACTGTTGTGATTCGATTCGGTGGCGCCACTTTGATTCAGGGGTATTATTCGAGGTGGGCGGAAGCTGCTGGCTTGCCGTCACCACCGGTCCGGGAATGCAAACGGTGTATCCACCCTGGCATTGCCTCGCGTGCCGTGTCATATCCTTATATCTAGCCCACTACGATTTTGGTTTTAAAGATCCTACCGCGTTAAGGTTCACCATCCCCTTAACGCTATTTTCTATATGATTATACTTTACCGTTAGACACTACCGTATATAGTGTATATTACTACATAGTAAATAGTTTAACGGATCCTTAGAGGATGGGCGGTCCCAAGCATCCTTTAAGTTACTGTTCACTTGAGTTGATTTACAGTTTATAAGTATTTATGTCCTGACTCGAGGGTTTTGTGTTTTGCTTTACGCTCGGGTCAGATTAATTGAGTTAGCATTCAAGATTCACCTTCGACGTCGGAGCTTTCCTTGAAGATCCAGCCATCTATTTGGTTTCAGTATCCAGTGGTTCGGTGATGTATCTGATTTGTACCCGATGTATCCTGTTACTCTTCTGTTATATCTTATTTAACTCTGATGTATCTTATATTTTATATAGTAGCTTCATGAACTACTATCTCTTTTTCTTCCGCTGCATTTTTATATACTCTGCGTCTGTGATCTGTGATTTTTATTTACTGTATATTCTGAGGTTTGCCAAAATTTTATTTACAACGCGGTATTTTGAGCAATTCAATCCCGGCATGAGTGTCTATCCATACACTTACAATGGATGCGAATGGTTGAAAATACCTGGTTGTTATAGTTGGTATCAGAGCTTTGGTAGCTCTAGGCAAAACTCAGCATATAGAGTAGATGTAATTACAGAATCACTTTCATTCGAGTTGAATCTTTTTCTTTTGACTCGATTCCTTTGAATTTTGGAACGTTCCCTACGGTTCCAAAATCCATTTGTATCCCTCACTATTCATCTTCTTTTGACTCTGGAGCATTCCATAACTCCGCTTCGAATGATCTTTTTAGTGAGTCGGCGGTCACGCCAATTTCAAATTTAATTGAAAAAGGGGAAAACTCCTTTGTAGTTAGCATCGATTCACCAGAGATTCTTATCTATCCTTGGTTTAGATGCTAATATCTTTTGTTATTCCAAACTCTAACTCTTGAGGTCGAATGTAGATTTACCCTAGAAAATCCACATCTATCTTATTCTTAAGTCACGGTTGACCCAGTTAAGGTTGCCCTTGATTTATATAAGCTTATCCATCTTCCTATTCTGTTATTTAATCATGTCATCCTTGTTTCCAACTTATTTTTAAATCATAATCTCCTTTGATTTGTGTTAATCAAAAAAAAAATTTGAATCTCTATCCTTCTTTGAAAATCTATTCATGTATAGTGTATTTGTAAACTAGTATTTAAAATTTAAAATGTTTTATATATTGTGTTGTTTGAGTTGTTGATGTTGAGTTGGATTTCTGATCGATACGTCTGATCAGCGCTATCGATAAGATTTCCAAAACACTTTGACAGAACAAACGGACACAATATATTTTGAAAAAAAAATTGGTTAATGAAATAAATTTTGATATATAAGTAAATTTATGGAACTTAATGAAATGATTTAAATTGATAATTTGAAATGATAATACTTGATTTATCATTTATTGTTCTACAAATAGATCTATAAATATTTGTTTATAAATTTATTTGGGAACTGAAATGAATTTAAAACAAGAATTTGAGGATTTAAATTCCGATTATTTCGTACTTTGGTTTAAAGTTTTAAAAGGTTATATTATTTAAAGTATTTTGAATAGAATTTGTTTTCAAAGAATTTTAATGGTTTAAAATTAGTGCTCTTCTCTTTGTCGCTGGAAAATAACTTCGGTGATGATCGCGACATCATCGACGTTCATTTTCGAGTTTCAAAGTTAAGAGACTGTTCTGTAGTCTTGCTACAGCTTTGTTTTGGGAAATTAAATTGATTTGAATTTCTAAAATATGACTTGATTTATAATATATATATATATATATATGATTGAAATTTGATTTGACATATTATATATGTATATATATTATTACTTATCTCTAAATGGTTTGAAGAAATCGGAAATTCAATTCTTAAATTTTATTTTAAAGAATAATTCCAAAAAAAAATCAATCTATCAAAATTTTGGATGAATATCAAGCATGAAATGATTTAATTGGAAGGTTTATTTGCATTCAAATATAACTTACCTTAATTTCAGAAGTTAAAAACGTAATTGGATAATATACGATATAAAAAAAGATATATAAATAAAATTTGAGTGGTTATAATAAATGCTATACACTTAAATTTTAAGTTATAAAACGATTAACAGAGTTAAAGAATAATAAAGGGTAATTGAATAACTTACAATAAAACAATGTTAGAAGAACTAAGAATAAAATAAAGCAGTTATAATAAGTGTAAATATATTTAACATCAGTGATGAATATATTGAGAGGAATAAATTTAATTTTGATTAGGAATAAAGAAGAATTAAATTTATTAAGTACAATGTGAGTGTAATAAATGATTATTTTTCAAACCCATGGTTTTAAAAATTGTTAATTTAAGATGATTGGATAATAAGATAATGAAATTTGGGGTAGTTAAGATTTATTTAACTTGTGTAAAGATTTATTCTCTATTTAAGTTGAAATTTCCATGCTTTCAAATTTATTTCCTTATTTTGTTTTTCAAACTATCTTTTGGTTGTCCTTATTATCCTTATCTTGCTATAGACCGGTATAGGCATCTTTTTATAATCTTTCTGTTTAGAAATCTTTCTATAATCTTGATAGACCTTTGGTAATCATTTTGAATCCACCTTTTTCGTGCTTGTGTTCTTGATTCTGGAGGATCTTGGAAAGATCACCTCCACCTTGTTAAACTTACCTATAACAACAGTAATCAGGTATAATTTCAATCTTCTTGTCATCTTATGTTAATCCTATTTCACTCTATCTTTTCTGTGCCCTTCCATACCTCATTCCTTTTCGGGGACGAAAAGTTTTGAGTGGGGGAGAGTGTAACAACCCTGTATTTTGTAATTATTATACTGTATATTTTAATTATTTTTAATGTAAGATTTTGATTTAAAAAAACTTATTTTACTTATTTGAAATGATTAAATTTATTATTTAAATATAATCTTGATTTTTTTATGAGTTATAATTCCAAACTTGTGTAAGTTGAATATTTGCCTGAAATGCTGATTTTGGTCAAAATAGTCAAACTGTGACTTTCAACTTAAAATTTTAAAAGTTTAAATTTTTTTTTCTTCTTTTATTATGAAAGTACATAAAATTCTAAGAACACCACTTTTCGTTTCGTTGAATTTGGATGTAAATTGTGAAAGTTATACCCTTTACAATATTGTGCGTATATAGGGTTATTTACAATGACTATTTTAAATTGTATAAATTACTTCTTCTTTGTTATATTTTATTTTAATATGTGATAATATGTTATATTATGTATATTTGACTTTTAAGTATTTTTAAAATGATAATATAATTTTTCTAAAGTTTATTTGAATTCATTTCAATTTATAAAGCCTAGTTGGTATTTACTGCATTTTTCTTTATTTAACTTTCTATTTAATAAAAATTAAATTATTATTTTACCTTGAAAATGTTTTAAAACCATTTTTAATTCAAATTTTGTGTTAAAATATTTTTTTGTGAAGTAATAAATTTTCCAAAGTCATTGGAGATTTTCTTGTAATTTTTATGTCAGGGTTGCTATTTTTAAGCAATTTCTTATTTCCTTTTTCTATTTTACTTAAAATAAATTATTTATTTTATTTTATTCTTACTTAGTTTCGGTTTTAAATAACATTTCTGAGTTTATTTTGTTTTTATAAAATTAAAAAGAAAAGGAAATGCAAAAAGTTTAGAAAGTTAAGAGATCTTAAAAGCCTGAAACGTAAAGGCGTTTTATCCGTTTCTTTTTGCAATTAATACATCAATTTATTGATTTATTTTATACATTCACTTTTATTGCTGTGTTTTACTTTATTTTATTCATTTTACATGTATTTAAATTTAAGAAATTTTTTCCAAAGTGTATTGAAGTTATTTCTAATTCCCAAGTCTAGTTTTCATTTTTCTATGCCATTTTTCTTATTTTAATCATATCTAATTAATAATTAATTATTAATATTTTGTTTATCTGTTATATTTTTGAATTCTAACTGAAATTTATAAGTGTTTTCAGTTATTTAAGATGTATATGAATATATATAAGAAGTTTAAAAGGTTTGAAAGCAAAGAAACGTAAAACCGTTTTAACGTTTCTTCTTCCGTTTCTTTTCCAATTAATAGATTTAATTTCCTTTGACCGTTCCTTTCTTTATTGTAGCTGTGCATTTCTTACCTCATTTTCACATGAAAACATTCCTCTCCACTTCATTTTTCACGGCTAGAAAGGTTTGGTAATGGCTCCTCTTTTCCTCTTCTTTTTGTTCTTCGTTTTCCATTGTTTTCTTATATTTTGCCTTGTTTTCTCATGTGTATTGCTTGGCCTCTACCACCCACCATCACCACCATACTCTCCACCATCCCCTACCACTCTTCCTTGGCATCATCTCCAGCCATCATTTCAGATCCATCCATGTCCACACCTCCCTTGGTGACAAAACTCCTCAAAATTGCAAATAATGTCCAAAACAATGCCCTAGCCACCACTACACCTTCATCTCCACTTGTTGCCTTGCCTATATGATGTTAAACCTGACCTATATGATGTCATACCTGAGCCAAAGCATCATCATAGCCAAGCATAAGTGTCCCTTAGGCCAAGCATTGAAGTGGTTGAAGCAAGGTCCAATCTATCTTGTTCATTTTGCTTTGTATTTCAAAATTGTTTCAATGTTATTTTATGTTGAATGTTTATATATTGTCTTGTTTGTTTTGTTTTGGGTTGTTGATACAAAATCATATCTTGGCTATCTTTCAACTCAAATCAAAAGTCGTGCAATTGTACTTGTCGTGCCTTTGGAGTCGTGCTTGTATGTTGTTTTGGTCTCTAGCTTTGAAAAACGTGAGTCTTTCTCACTCTGACATTTATACTTATGAAAAGTGAATTGATGACAAGTGTTTAGTAATAAAAAAATGTTTATGTAAGTTAATGATGATCATATGATATGCTATGCCATGTTATTACCATATTATTACCATGTTAAAACTGTTAATTTTCACCTGACATCTGATATATGACTGTATATTATGATATTGACCTTGTTTATATTATTTCTGCATATGATCACACTGCAAGTTCCCTGTTAGAAAAAAAATGTTATGGGCTGAAATGATAGGCCTGAATGGTTTTAAAATTTTCATTTTGACTTGGAATTGCGGGTTTGAAATGATAAAACCCGGATTTCTTTGTAAATTACGGGTTGAAATGATATATTACCCGTATCACTTTACCTAGCGTAGAAAATTTTATACAGGCCCGTAGTTAAAATATGCTTTTCTAAAAATTTTAAAATATTTTAGAAATTTAATTATTATAATATTTTGATTTGAAATTTAATAAAAAAATTGTAAAATATTATTGATTTTCTGAATAATTGTAAGTGAAATGAATTAATGAAAAAGTTAGAAATTTTGAACGTAAGTTATTTTGGAAATTTTAATTTAATTTTAATTGGAAATTTAATTGAGTATGAAATTATGATAAATTTATTATAATTTTAATTTAAATGAATTTAAAATGATTTTTATCATATTTATGATTTTTTAATAAAGTTAAAATGTGAAACGAATAAATATTTTAAGTTGAAACTTTGAAATATAACTAGAATTGGAAATTTATGAAATTGACGTAAAGGTTAACTTTTAGTTAAGTAAATAAAAATAAAACTAAGTTATATTTGAGAATTTGAACTTAAGTTTTAAGTTGAAATTTAATGTAATGGATTTTAAAAATTCAACATTGCATTTTTAATAAGTGAATTATTATTAAATCTTGATTTTTGAATGGAAATTTAACTTTATAAAATCATGAACTTGAGGAAAATTAAATGATGTTATAAATGTGAAAATGTATGATTTTATAAGTTAAAAATGTTTTTAATAAAAACATAATTGGTTGAGAAATTTTATTGAATATTTGAAGTTAATTGACTGCATTTTTTGAAATGCTATTGATTACAATGTAAATGATATTACAGCATTTGTAAACGCTGTAGTTGATGATAATGAACTAAAAGCTAAGTTGAATTAAAAGCTATTATAGCAATCTTTGTAAGTGCTATAATTTTTGAATTTAACTAAGTTATTCGAATTCAAGTAAACCTATTATAACATTTAAAATGCTGTCTTTTGTTAAATTGAACTGTTTTGAATGTAACTTTCCGTATAAGTTTTCTAAATAATGCGAAAAGTGAATTTTCACGGTTTTGATAAACTTAAGTGAATAAATGAACTTTGGAAGTTGAAATTTTGGAAATTTAATAATTTAATTATTAAGCATAATAACTTCATTGAAATGAAAAAAAAAAGAATTTTCGAAATATAAACTGTTTTAAAATATGAATTGAAATGGTATTTTAGATTGAATAAAATGATAATGATTTGAAATGAATGAAGTTTGAAAAGATACGATATTTTGATATATTAAAATGATTTGAAAATGAAGTTTTGAAAGGATATGATATTTTGATATATTAAAATGATTTGAAACGAAGTTTTGAAAGATATAATATTTTTGATATTAAATGATTTGAAAAACGGAGTTTGAAAGATAGGACATTTTGATATTAACATGATTTAAAAAGAAGTTCTGAAAGATATGATATTTTAGAACTGAAATGTAGTGTTGAAAGGGTATGAAAATTTAATATATTGAAATGGTTAGAAATGACTTGATATTTATTTTGATAAATATTTGAATTGAAAGATATTTTACGATGATACATTGAAATGGTTTTGGAAATGATTTAATCTTTATTTTGATAAAGATTTGGATTGAAAAGGATATTTTATTTTGAAGCATAAAATATTTTTAAAGTTATAACTACGGGTTATAATAACAATTGGTTGTTAAAGAGACCGGGATCGGATATTGTCTTATAGCCGGCCAATACCGAAACCACTTTAACAACTGTGTACGCGGTGGAGATTCCAGAATGAAGTAGGATGGTGGCGACGTTCTCGAGGTATATATTACGTGGACCCAACTCCCGTGAGTTGGCATATATGACTAAAACAGGAGCTATACCGGGCTACACAAAGGGTCGCACCCTTTCATCGAGCATGCTCCATCGGAAACCATTCTATTACTGTTGTGATTTGATTCGGTGGCGCCACTTTGATTCGGTGGTATTGTTCGAGGTGGGCGGAAGCTGCTGGCTTGCCGTCACCACCGGTCCGGGAGTGCAAACGGTGTATCCACCCTGGCATTGCCTCGCGTACCGTGTCATATCCTTATATCGAGCCCACTACGATTTTGGTTTTAAAGATCCGACCGCGTTAAGGTTCACCATCCCCTTAACGCTATTTTCTATATGATTATACTTTACTGATTAGACACTACCGTATATAGCGTATATTACTACATAGTAAATAGTTTAACGGATCCTTAGAGGATGGGCGGTCCCAAGCATCCTTTAAGTTACTGATGCATTTTGTTACTGTTCACTTGAGTTGATTTACAGTTTATAAGTATTTATGTCCTGACTCGAGGGTTTTGTGTTTTGCTTTACGCTCGGGTCAAATTGATTGAGTTAGCATTCAAGATTCACCTTCGGTGTCGGAGCTTTCCTTGAAGATCCAGCCATCTATTTTGTTTCAGTATCCAGTGGTTCAGTGATGTATCTGATTTGTACCTGATGTATCCTGTTACTCCTCTGTTGTATCTTATTTAACTCCGATGTATCTTATATTTATATAGTAGCTTCATGAACTACTATCTCTTTTTCTTCCGCTGCATTTTTATATACTCTGTGTCTGTGATCTGTGATTTTTATTTACTGTACATTCTGAGGTTTGCCAAAATTTTATTTACAACGCGGTATTTTGAGCAATTCAATCCCGGCATGAGTGTCTACCCATAAACTTACAATGGATGCGAATGGTTGAAAATACCTGGTTGTTACGTCCACTGCGCTCGGTCAGTTTTTCAATGGTATCAAAGCCAAAATTATTCATGTAGTCCAAATTAGTCTTGTTATGGTTAACCAACTAAGCTTTCCAATCAAGTAAGGTGTCCAGAAAAGTATTGTCGAGACTTGGGTTAAATCAATTGCCCTCCCCTCCCTGGCTACGGGCTTAGCCCGAAAGGTAAAGTGAGCTTCAAATTGTCGATAATAACACCCAATTTAAATTGGGCCTTGGAATAATTTTCAAATTTTTTTTGAAAATAAAAAATTAAAGATTTTTAAAGTTAAATTTAAAATCAGACATGTATATTATAAAATTTATTATATAATATTAGTTTTTTCAATATTTGAAAACATCAAGAAAGTAATTTCAAAAATATTGCTTATTAATAAGATTAATAAAAAATGAATCGATTAAATAAGTTAATTAATTAAATATATATTAATGTATAATATGTATAATGATACATGTTACGTTATCTTAGGTTTTTTAAGACAATATGAGTATACATGTGCGTACAAAAGGATTTTTGAATTTAATAAAATTTAATTAAAATTGTTTACTTAAATTTATTAAATAAAAGTTAATTAATAAACCAAAATACATGTATATAAGATATACGTGTAATACTATGAATTAAAATACATACATACTTACATACACACACACATATATATTTATATATAAGTTAGTTAACATAAAGTTGTCATCTACCATTTATATATTGATAGATTCCTTAAGCTGGTGATGTTACGTGTAGTACTATTGATATGTTGAATAGATGAAGTTATATATTTGTTGAGTTTTCCTCAAGGTGTGTGCACCATACTTAGGCAATCACAAAAAAATGGGTATGACTGAATGATCTCTATTTATTTGTTGATATTTCCTCAAGGTAAAGATAAAATTAGAACAAGTACCATGGGTCAGGAGTTGCATATGATACAACTGATAAGGAGTTATCCATCATATGTAGGCCTACCATTTGTTGAGCTTTCCTCAAAATCAAAATTCCAAATACATATGAGTCCTAACACTCAGTAGAGAAATCGAAAGATTTATATGTTTTCTCTTAGGGTTTTTGGAAACATAAAAGACTAGTGGGAGCTTACTAGTAAAATGAAATGTAATGCTTAACCTGACTAATATTCTAAAAACACCTGCTTTGTATAATTAAAATAATCCACTTTGATAAATTTATCCAATTAATATAAGTAATAAAATGTTTATCAATTAAAATATACTAATAACTGAATCAAAATTTACTAGTAGAAATACAAAGTACACTTAATAATAATTATTTTTGCATGTTGATATTTCAAGACCCATGCAAGTTCCTTATTATACAACTACTAAATGCTTTCATAACTTGGTCATTTACGTGTTTATTTGCCTGAGATCGTGCATTATCTTTTACAAGTTTCGAACTCGATAAATAATACTTGAATATGTGTCTTTGATTCGTATCTGACCATATATAAATGTTATATGATGAACGGCAGCAATTCATAATGTATGAAACTTTATTGAAATTAGTTCATTCAAAATAAGTTTGTAAATAATGATGTGAGATTATGTATTCAATATGATTGTTTACAATCATGATCTTGTTATGTTAAATGTAACATCAGATCAAAAGAAAAAGAATAAGTCTAGGAACTCGATCATAGAAATGTCACTTTGATCAGTTTACGTAAAGTGCAACTTATTTGATATCCTTAAAAGGTAAGATGACCAAATGCACTTTTGTAAAGAGTTATTTATGATATTGTAATAAGAGTTTCTTTTGAATGGTTCGACAATTTAGAAAGAAAAGCGAATGTACAAGAGTAGATGTAACTCAAGGCATAGTTGGAATGAAGAAAGTGAATGTGACGCCCCACCTCGAGACCCAAATTAACTAAGAGAATTACATGGTAATTCTGTGTGCTAATGCAGAGAATAGGGCTGGTCAGGAGCGACCATCTATAATCTTGTCTTAAATATCTACTTAATACGTCAATAAATGCTCTATGTTTTTTCTATCTCTTATGGATTGACATATCTAATAAATGCATAATACAAAACTATATGTGGTAATAGATCTGTCAGAACAAAATACAATAACAGAATGCATATCACATCACAGAACAGCAATAAGCATATATATAAATACATATGCACTGATAGATCCCTCTACAATATAAAATGATACACAAAAGTGGTTCATAGACCACACTATATACATCGAAGCAAAATCAGAGTCAAGCGGAAAGAAATATAAACTACACAAAAATGCTAGGCCGATATCCATGCAGATGCATCAAAGCTATGTCTTGAAACTGATAACGAACCTGAAACAACTCGGTCTGACCCGAGTATTAAATACACGGGTCAGTCTAGCAAAAACAATTAGTTAATAAGGATAGAAGATAATATGAAGCATAAGATACAAGGTTATAATTATTTTCAAATGAGAGGATGCAATAGAAAGAACACATACTCATGACTTAAGCGAAACAATGTCACCGAAGTATACAAAGACCTCAAAAGAGGTAAACTCAACAATAACACTCAAATAATATAAACAATCGCCGATGATAATCTCTAAATCAAAACTCATAAAACTCAATAATAGTTTATAACCCCCATATCGAAATCACCATAAACAATATATATAAATATATACAAGCCTTTCTATGACTTAAGGCTATAAGTAAATTCATCATCTCAAAATTGTTGAAATCGAAATCAAAAACTCATAAAAATTCTCCGGATTAGCCAGATCCCATTTGCATGCCGAAGCGATGCTGCATGTGCCATTCTCAAACGGCCGAAGCCTTTGAAAAGGTCGCTAACACCTCCCTAAGCAATTCATCCTCATGACAAGGTTGCTACCACTCTCCAAGCCATTTTGTCAACCCTAACAAGGTCGCTAACACCTCCGAAAGCAGTTCACCCTCATGACTAGGTCGCTAACATCTCTCAAAGCAGTTCTATTAGGTAAACATCGTGAATGTGTCACAAACTCACGGATAGGAACCCGAAAAGTGTTAACGTGTGTCCCATACCACACGTTTGCACTTAGCGTTTTACTAACTGCTAGTCAATGCCACACTAGGAACATCATGAAATTTAGAAAAACATATCTCGCCTGGCCGCATTGGCGAGTAATAAAGATACATCATAGTCGTCTCATTGACAAGTATTAAGTGGCATCGTAACTCATCTCATCTCATCGACAGGTGAAAACATCATGATGGTTCCTCATAAGCCATAAATCTCAAAGTGGAAATCTCAAACCATAAAACTCGTCAAATATTGGCCTTCCTAGATAATTGCTAAATATAGGAATTACAATCTCAAAAACCCACCATAAATTGGCTAAATAACTCAGAAATCATAACCCGGATAGTTTCGGTCATGCAAGTCCGGAATTAATCGAAATAGTAAATGCACATGTCCCATACCATATGTTTTACTAAATCGTTTAATTCTCTTTCTCATACGTTCGAATAGTGTAAAGGTGTGTGTTTTATATTTAAAATAGTTTACTAAAGAAAACAAGCTTTTAAAACTTTTTTCTGAAAAAATTAATAAATCCAATATCTGAAATTCCTTTATTATAGGAAATAAATAGATTTTATGTTATAAAAATAATTTTAAAATACTATATAATAATAATTTGAAATTTCCATTTATTTCAAAAATCACTTCAAAATGGTTTTGTGAAAATCATGCTCGCAAATAATGAAAAACAAGAAAGATAACTCAAGACCAATAACTTAAATTCAATATGAATTCAATTCAAATTCTCCAGATATAGCTAGCCTATGAATAGGCATCATAGCTCTCAAAACATCTAAAACACAACATCAAAATCGAACAAGAATGAGAGCAAAATAAGCTAATACAATTCTAAGGTTAATGATTGTTATTGCTGTCGTTTTGCTCTCGGGACATCGACAAACAAACATAGTTTTGACCAAGCTAACTTCGAAATTCCAAAAAATTCAAAACATGAAACTTTAAGCACAAAGTCTATGCTTTTTAAACTTCTAAAATTATTGAATTTGGATTAGAAACGTGAATGATATGGTCAATATAATTATCAGATTTTAAATTCACTGTCGATGTCGTTTATTCATAGGGCAGCAGCAAAGAAATAATGTTTCGACTATCTAAAACTCAAACTTTTGCAAAACTCAAAACAAGAAAGTTTTAGAAAATAATCTAAGCTTTTCCAAAAATTAAGAATTATCTAAATCTGACTACAAACTTGTAAGATATGCCAAATTTACTAATTGTATTTAGTTTAGATATTGTAATTATTAAAGTGACAGAGCTACGATAGAATTTCAATCACTTGTGCTCAAAACTTGTAAATATGATCAACACAAAAGTTGACATATCTAAATTAAACTTTTATAACATTAAAAATTAGTAAATGCTGATGAAGTATGAAAAAGTTACGGCTAAACCAATTTTCAGATTTGAAGTCCATCTTTGCTGTCATTTTAGTCTCGGGACAGCGGCATTAGAAGTAATTTTCAACCATTCAAACCTCAAAATTTAATAAATCCCAAAAATTTAAAGTTGTGTAGACAATCTTAGCTTTTCGAGAGATTAAGAATCGTTATATTTGGACAACAAATGAGAAAGATATGCTCAAATTATCAACGATATTAAGCACAGAAATTGACAGCTTTACAATGACAGGATAGCGAGTTCGTATTAAGTTTTCCAACCTTCTATGCTCAAAATTTTCGAAAGTGTTTAACACAAAAGTTTTCACACTCTTTTCAAGCTTTCCATAACTTTAAACAAAATCAAATTTCGATTTAAAACGAAAGAGATATGTCCAATTTACTGACATCGATTAACAATTGAACATGCAACAAAAATAAAATTGAGATTTCTAACCTTGAAATCTCAATCTATGCTAGAAAATGTGAGTTTTGAACTCATCTTTGATTTTAGATAACAAATACTCGAATTTTTGAAGAAAGATTGGAGCTTGAAGGTGAAATTGGTCTTCAAAAGCCTGTACAGTATATAAGAATTGCATGTAAGAAAAAGTTTACTGTAAATTAGAAAATCTCATCTTTCAAGTAGTAATTGATGATATTAATAAGTATGTAGTTTAATTATTTTTCAATTTACTATAATTTTAAGAAGTTTCAGGTTGAATTGAAGAAAATTAGCTTGAGATTTGAATTTGAAAGAAGAAGTGTTGTTTTCTTTTTACTGTTTTTGTTTCAGGGAAGAAAGAAGAAGAGGAGCTGTGTTATCAACGTACAGGTAACAAAGTTTCTTCTTTTCTCAACTGGTTAAGACTATAATGGGCCTTGAACCCAAAATGAATAAAAGAAACAATAAGTCTAAGTTTTAATTCATGCTTAAACTAAAATGCAAATATATATTTATCCATATTCAATTAACAAATGTCACTTTCTTTCAAATTTTCACATAAATAAATTCTAAACTTACACACTTATAAACCAAATCATTCTCCACCATAAAAAAAGATAAATTTATATTATAAAACATTTTTATTATTAAAATCCTTTATTTCACAAAAATTCACTATTTACACAATTAAATGCAAAAGCATACATTTTTAACTTTTAAAATTCCAAAAAAAATTATTTTCTTGCTTAGAAAAATATTACAAACCATATCCAAACTTTATTTATAAACAAAGCAAATTTTTAAACCAATTTCCATCTTTTTACTTAATTAAACACCCATTAGAAATCAAATATTTCATTTTAAAAATTATTAAAAGAAGTAGTTGGCAATAATTTAAACAAAATATTTCATTTTCTCTAAATAAAGATCATTCTCCATCACTATTAACCCAAATAAATAAAATAAAGTTGCAAACTTTATTTTTCTCATTTTATTTTCAAAATTCATTGTTTATTCTAAATAACAATAAATAACTTCCGATTTTGTTAAATTTTCAATATTAAATTATAACCACCGTGATTATTTAATATTAACAGGTAATCTCCAAAAGTAGGGTTGTTACAGTGATGGTCTCTTCTACTTCATAAAGAAACATCGAAAATGAGATATGTAAAATAATAATAGATATTTAACAAGGAATAAGAAATATAATATCTACTACAAATGTAATTTCACGTAGAAAATTATTTTCTATGAGATTTATTTCATTGAATTTAAGATATTTTATATGAAAATTCTCGATTGTAAACTAGTCATAGTTAGATGAAATAAATAGTATATATTAATTGGTTGAATGGAACTGCGTATTTCATATGCTGTTATAGTAATGGTGAATAAAGTAGGAGCGTGCCATATAACACTTATTGGTCGCATCAAATTACGAATAATGTTTTCGTAAAACATACCTAACTTTTATTTGTGAAATAATAGCTATTTTTCAGTATTAACTGAAAATAGATATAGTTTTATTTCGAAATGAATATTATGAATATTCGTTATAAAATAAAACTATAAGTGCAGTATTTGTGATGCCTTAGAACATACAAAAGTATCTAAATTTATTGCAATTATTTTAGAATTATGGATTAAGCTAAAGTTTGGAGAAGTAATTCTTTGATCATATCATTATGAATCATATGGTACTAGTGAATTATATCTCAAACAATAAAGGACAATGTACCCATTCAGTGGGAGCGTTCATAAGAGTTGATGAACTCTTCAGATTAATACATAAATATAGTAATACCAAAATGGTTCCACGTATTTTGTTGTATTCACTGATGAGTTATCACAAATATGAACATGTGTATTGATACACATGTAGCATGTCTATGGTAAGTTCATAGAATATAAAGTGAAATTAAATGAAATTACATGCAAAAGAAAATAAATGATTGGATTAGATTAAATAGGTAAGTATATTGGAAAGAGTTTTAGACGTAGCTAAAACGAATAGAGATTCAATCTCAAAAGTCACTCCTCCCTATGATACAAAATGATGTATCGACAAGGAGTAATTGAACTTTATTGAACAAAATACAATTAATTATGAGTGAAATTGAGTTAACTTGTAATAAACCGCACTTTTGGATACACGGATTCAAAGCCCAAAGGTGGATTTTGAACTATCGTTGTGCCAAGATGTATGGATCATTTGGTTTTAAAATGATTTACGTGATATAGAGACAATCATAACTTTACATAATTCTACACTTTTTGATCTCATGGCGGAAGAAAATAAAATATAAGTATATAAAATAAACCAAGTAACACAGTCTCTGCATAACCGCGGTCCGTACAATAAATGACAAAGCAAAGTCTCCAAATATCAATATAACATAAGTCTAATAAGCAGCAATAGGTGCAAATGATAGATAAAACTCCTAAGTAACACCATAGTAATAGTATGTCTAATTGATAAAATAAGAAAGAGAGGCTATAATAATAAATTAACCCACTTGTTTTTTTGTCCTTCTATAATAGTTAACAAAGGAAGAAATGGAGGGGATCAGAAAAAGTCTGGTAAATGAATTATATCTCTAGTGGTATAGTGTAAATAAGCGATTAATGTTTAATTATATCCTACTCCTAAGGGTGTTAATTAGTGTATTACATATAAGGAGTTAGTTATTCTACAATTTAGGTCAACAATTCTAAATGTTTAATTTTAATTTATGAATCACTCACAAGCGGAGCATACTAGAATAGCCATATAGATACCTCTAGTGTATGGTCTTACTAGTTAACACTTAACTATATATTATATTAACAACCTTGAACGAAGTTTCTAGAGTTATGCTTATCTTGTAGCCACCTAATGCCCGACCTGTTATCAAATAACTATTTGAAGATTATGCCATATATGCACTAGTGTTCCTAATCGAATATACATACAATGCTCGACCGATTATAAAATCGCTCTCCGACTATTCTTGCCTTCTATGCATTGGTGGGGTTTACTAAATGGAATATGTATTTAATGCCCAGTCTGTTATCGATTCACTATCTGATTGTTCTTGATATTTATGCATTACTACATCTCCTTGTTAGTCTTCTTCTAAAATTCTATATCGTTACACAAGTAGCTATCAAGGGTTAATCCACCCTTTATCTAGGATTCTTGTGACAAACGGGATTTTAAACCCTTGAAAATCAACACTAATACATCCTCGGTACCGACGTTCCACAATTCAAGTGTCGAAAACATGATCATTAAGGGGAAAAAGAAATAAAAATAGAGGATAGAACAAACATAATCTCACATCGTATTAAAATACTTATAATTTTGCAAATGGAATATTACATACTGTCACTTCAAGTGATCTATCAGAGTTACATCATGTACTAACCCAGCTAGGATGGTTATATTGGTCTATCCTTACAAGTGCTAGTAGATACATAGAACAGATACATCGGAATATAGATAACTTCTTCGGAAGACCCAAAATGCTCCATGCACCATTCCAAAATGCTCCAAACTTTCCCAATTACTTGGCTGCCTAGGGAAAATTAGGACACCAAGAGTTTGAGGGAAAGAAAATAAACTCCAGGTCATCCATTATTACCCGGTTGCTTTATCATGTAACAAGAGGCTCGACATAGAAGGGTCGCTCGGCATGAACCCTCATTCCGCATGGAAGGTTCGACCGGCACAATGCCTCGTTCGGCATGGAAGGGTCGCTCGGCATGAAGCCTCGTTCAACATGGAAGGATCGTTCGGCATGATGCCTCGTTCAGCATCGAAGGGTCGCTCGGCATGATGCCTCATTTGACACAGAAGGGTCGTTCGGCATGATGCCTCCATTGGCATAGAAGGGTCGCTTGGCATGATGCCTCGTTCGGCATAGAAGGGTTTCTCGGCATAAAGCCTCGTTCGACATAGAAGGGTCGATCGGCACAATGCCTTGTTTGGCATAGAAGGGTCGCTTGGCATGAAGCCTTGCTCAGCATGGAGGGGTCGACTGGCATGATGCCTCGTTTGGCATAGAATGGTCACACGGTACAAGGCCTCGTTTGGCACAAGAGCCTCGCTCGGGCCTAGTACCTCGATCGGCACAACACCTCGTTCGGCATACGAGTGCGGTTCGGCCTGGATGTGTGGCCCGGCATATGAGTGTCGTACGGCATGGAGACCTCGCTCGGCATTCTCCTATTTGACCAATCTCGCTTGGCAATTACCGTTCGGTATCTCTGGCTCGGTGCTCATTAGCTACTTACCACGGGCCGAGGTACCTTGTTCTTGGACCTATGAGGGAAGTCTAACCCATCTTCCTCTATAAATAGAAGGGCAAGGCCATAATGAAAGGGACTTTTTTTTGGAGAACACTGGGTCAGACCGAGTTGTTTCAGGTATCATCTATTGGACTTAGCTTGAAATTGATGTTGGATATCAGCTCTCCTTTCTCTTGAGTAATTTCTGTTTTTCCGCATACTTTGATGTATTTATATTTGATTTGATGTATATGGTGTGGTCGAGTACCACCTTTATTGCATTCATATTGCATTGTACTAAACATGTATCAGTGTATATGTATATATACACATGATGTTGATTACTGTTCTGTGATGTGCTTTACATTTAGTTATCGTATTTTGTTTTGATTGATCCGTTAGCCACCTATAGTTTTGGATTAAGCATTTACTATGTATGTCGATCCATTGAGATAAAAAAAGAAAAATCATATTGCATTTATCGACGTATTCAGCAGATTTTAAGACAAAGTTATAGATGGTCGTCCTTAACCAGTCCCATTCTCCGCTTTAGTAGACGAAATTACTTGTTAATTCTCTTTAGTAAGGTAGCTCTAGGGGTGGGGCATTACAACATCTGCTGCATTCAAGACTTATTCTATTTTAGTTAGCACTTGCATTCAAGTCATTATAGTACGGATTGTATTTTGTATTTAATCATTTATGAAAGCAATAAAGGTCAAAACTCAAAGTGGACGTAGGCAGTTACGCTGAACCACTATAAATCTGGTGTTCTTGTTTTTGCATTTAATTTAGCATACAGTTCTCTATTTTAATTTACTTTCTTCATTAATCTCACTACATAATCTTTCTTAAGGGTGTTAGTGCTCAATTCTGGTACTAATATTTTGGTGCTGCCACTGAGAACCGAATTCTCAGGCCGCTAGGATCTGCTTTGTAGCTACTGGATTGAATAGATCCCCGAAGGAGATCCAAGTCATTCATCGAACATTCGTTGATTCTTCTCAGAGTTCCTATCAATAACTATACTATGGTAATACCACGTACCGGATCAGCCTCTCATAATACGGACGTCAACGAGACTACTAGCGTACAGCAAATAGGACCTAACAATCAACAAGCAAATCTAGGTGTAGGAACTACCACCCAAAATCAAATGGAAGTTGTCACCAGAACAGAGTTCAACAACTTGATGAGAGAACTTATGGAAAGCAGAAGACAACTAAGCAAACAGATTCGAGCTAAAGCTAACCTCATGACTCAGCTTACTCAGCAACTGCATCAGAATGTCGGAGGTATAGCCCTTTCTTACTCTTCATCTCATAGCTTGACTTCATCCGATGAATCCCCCGGGTGTAGACGTCGCAAAACTGAAACTACACAAGCAGGTGCCAGTAATCAATCAACTGGGGATCGCTTACATCTTGGAGCCCATACCCAACCCTAAACAAGAAACTTAGGAGCTGGAGCATGTGTGGAAACTGGATGCACGGCTCACCAAGACCCTAATGAAGCTGGTCCCCCAGATGCATGTTTGGCAGATCGCCAACCGAACAGTCCCGTAGGACAGAGTCCAACCTTCCATCCTCCGTACAAACCCCGGACTTATCGGCTATGGTCAGACAGTTAATGAGAGAAAATTAAGGCCTGACCAGCGAAGATTGGGGGATATCCAGGAGTCATGCTCCATTCAAAGATACTATTCTACAGGCCGAGTACCCAAGGAAGTTTAGCATGCCAACCATCCCGCCCTATGAAGGAAAGACTAATCCCAGACAGCATGTGATGAGGTATGAATGGATGATGGATTCGGCTAGAGCGAATGACGCGACCAAGTGTAGATGCTTCCTAATTACTTTATCTAGAATCGCCACCATGTGGTTCACTCGACTTCCTCCACGGTCTATATCCAGCTTTGACGAATTTGCGACGAAAATTTTAAAACAGTTCAGGATACATGCCACTTGTCTCAAGGAGGTGATGTCCCTATCTAGTGTAATCCAAGCTCCGGAGGAGTCATTGAAAGAGTACTTATAGCGATTTCATGTTGCGGCTACTAAAGTTAGCAACCCTAATGTTCATGCAATTCTGATGGCTGTAATGCGGGGAGCGGATCCGGATTCAGAATTTGGAGATTGGTTGGCAGGAAAACCTCCAACTATGCTAGCGCGTTTTTATTAAAAGGCTAATTGATTCATAAGAAGAGAGGAAGCCAGATGGACAAGGCGATATAAGGCACCAGGGCCTGTTCAAGAGACTATGAAAAGAAATATCACCGTAAAACAATCCAGTGACAACTCGAGAAAGGTTCAAGTCAATGTCCAATACAAGCCTGGGAAATCTAAAGGGCGCGGAGGAGGAAACCCGGGAAAAAAAGGAAAGCAGGAAAATGGAAGCCAAGGATTCCAACTTACAACAAATATACTCCTATGAATGAATCCTTGGAAAATATTTACCTATCAACCAGCAATACTTTCCAATACAGAAAGCCATGCCCAAAGGAGTCAACAGAGGAACAAAAGCTGACTGGGAAGTACTGCCGCTTCCACAAGACTTACGGCCACAATACAGAGGAGTGTAGACACCTCTGTATGCCATAGAAAAGCTGATTAGATAGAAAAAAGTTGCAGGAGTTTGTCAAGAACCCGTAGGAAGGTAGGCAAGGAACATCAGACCATGGACGCGGGACGGCCCCACGCCATCTAGATGAACCTGCTCGAACTGTGGGTAGACTAGTCATAAACACGATAGTTGGTGGACCTCACCCTGCAGATAAGAATTGGCAAGAAATGGAGCGGTATGCTAACTCCCTAAGGCATGCAGATTTTGAGTGTTGTTCAAATACTGAGGATAGGTTTCTAGCTAAGCAGCAGCGAACAATGATGGACGATATAGTTTTCAGGAGCAGAGATGCTGACCAAGTGGAAGCTCCTACCGTTGACCCAATGGTCATCTCCACGACAATTGGACCAGCATTTGTGAAGAGAATTTTGATTGATTGCGGAAGTTCTGTCAATATCATCTTCAAGAAAGCATATGACTAAATGAAGATGGAGATGAAGGATTTAAAGCCATCTAAAGCTCGTATTCATGGCTTTAATGGTGCAGCAACAGATGCAGTGGGTTATGTTGAATTGCCAGTTGAACTTGGGAAAGGTGAACGTAAAAGGGTGTGAATCCTACCTTTCATAGTTTTGGATGTTGATTCTCCATACAATGTATTTCTGGGTCGACCAGCCCTGGTAGAGTTTAGGGCAGCTTTGGTCCCGTGGTATTTAACTTTGAAATTTCAGACAGACAAAGGAGATGGTGTTATGCATGGCGATCAGGCGACCAATCGTGCATGTTATGTGGCTGAGCAGAGAGAATCCCAGCGGAGAGAGAAAGGAAAGGTTGCGGACAGCTCCGTCCGTAACTAGATCACTGAAAATTGACAAGTTGTGCCCGGGCCCTGGCTAGGGCAGCACGATCGGATCTATAAAGACATAGATCCGAGAGATGATGATGGGGAACCCAAGGAAGCAAAAGCAGCACTGGTTGAGCTGAAGATTGACATTTCGGTCAACTGAGATGACCCATTGCGAGTACTTAAGATTGGATCACAACTCGACCCCTTAGTGGCTGAGGATCTCGTCGATTTCCTCCAAGCGAATCTGGATGTTTTCGCTTGCACATGTTCTGATATGTGCGGGATTTCTCCTGCTATTGCGAGTCATATGTTGAATATAGACCCGTAGTATGTTCCTGTAAAGCAGAAAAGGAGAGGCATGGAACCGGAGAGGTCCGCTGCTCTTAGAGAGAAGGTAGACAAACTCAAAATTAATGGGTTCGTCCGCGATGCCCTCTACCCTGAATGGGTGTCTAACCCTGTGCTAGTGAGGAAAGCAAATGGGAAATGGAGAACTTGCATAGACAACTCTGATTTAAACAAAGCATGCCTGAAGGATAGTTTCCCTTTACCTAGAATCGACCAGCTGGTCAACTCAAGGGCAGACACGAGTTACTATCATTTATGGACGCGTACTCGGATATATTCAGACCCCGATGCACATTTCAGACCAAGAACACACCAGTTTTTTCACAGATGTCGGGCTATATTGCTATGTAGTGATTCCTTTCGGATTGAAAAAAGTGGGATCGCCTTATCAATGTCTGGTGAATCGAATGTTTAAAGACCAGATTGGTAGAACAATGGAATTCTATGTGGATGACATGCTCATGAAGTCACGGCAGTCAAATGGCCACATTCGAGACTTAGCGAAATGTTTGATATACTCAAATATTATGGAATGAAAATCAATCCTTTGAAATGTTCCTTTGGAATTGCGTTAGGGAAGTTTCTGGGTTTCATTGTTAATGCATGGGGAATTGAGGCTAACTCGGAAAAGATTCAAGCTATTTGGGACATATAAGTGCCCAAAACAATAAAGCAAGTACAAAGACTGAATAGAAAAGTAGCCGTGCTGACTCGATTCATATCCGAGCTTTGGTGAGACATTTGGAAAGTCCCCCGGTGCTGTCGAAGCCTATAGACCATGAAATATTATATGTGTACTTGGCTGTATCCCAACATGCTGTCAGCACGGCTTTGATTCGCGAGGAAGACTGAGTTCAGAAGCCAGTTTACTATGTAAGTAAACGTTTAATGGGGGCAGAAAGAAATTATCCTAAGATTGAGAAACTAGCCTACTGCTTGGTGATTGCATCATGCAAGCTTCGTCCGTACTTTCAGGCACACTCAATCAATGTTTATACCGATCAACCCTTGCGATAGGTACTCCAACGACCGAAAACCTTTAGAAGGATGTTAAAATGGAATATCAAGTTGAGTTAATTTGATATTACCCACCTGCCATGAAGGGCCATACAAGGGAAAGCGCTAGCAGACTTCATTGTTGAATTCATCATGTCAGACGAATCAAACAGTCACACTGTCATACCTCCCATTTGTTGGAAGCTGTACACTGGTGGGGCGTCTAACAACCGTTGCTCTAAAGCTGGTATAGTTCTTGTGACTCCTGAAAACCGATCAATTTGTTACGTTTTGAAGCTCGAATTCCCAGTAATAAATAACGAGGCAGAGTATGAAGCATCGATTGCTGGCTTGAAACTTATCAGAGAACGGAGGTAAAATCAGTTGAAATCTTTTTGACTCACAACTGGTGGTATACCAGGTGCGGGGGGACTATCACGCGAAGGGACAGAGACTTGCCCCATACCTTGCATGGGCTCAAGAGCTGCTAGCAAATCTAGAATAATATGGTATTTGTCATGTCCCGTGTGAACAAAACAGAGAAGCCGATTCATTGGCAAAATTTGCGAGTACTGGCAATGCACAACAAATGGGATTGGTTCCCGTCGAAACCTTACATACTTCGAGTATAAATATGATGGAGGTAGATTTCGTGCTAGAAATTGAAATCGAGAAGAAATCATGGATGACCCCATTCAAGCAATACTTGCAACATGGGGTTTCCCGAAAGAAAGAGCGAAAGACGATAAGTCATTCGTAAGGCTTCGCTATATGTAATGTAGAACGAAATAATGTATCGACGGGGATTCTCGGCCCCCTTACTTTGGTGCATTGCCCACGATGAGATAAAACGAGTCTTGAAGGAAGTCCATGAAGGAGAATGTAGTGACCGTACTGGGGTGCAGATGTTAGTAAAGAAAATCCTCTACTATGGATACTATTGGCCGATTGTAAATCGAGATGCTACAGACTACGTAAGGAGATGTGACAAAGTATGCAAAAATCCCGAGAGCTCCACCGACGAAACTCACACAAATGGTTAGTCCCTAGTCATTTGCAATGTGGGGATAGATATAATCGGTTCTTTACCCATATCCAAAGGTGAAGCGAACTATGCGATAGGTGCGGTCGATTGCTTTACCAAGTGGGCAGATGCAAAGCTCTTAGCCAAGATCACCACCAAAAAGGTCACTAATTTCATTGTACGAAACATTATATGCCATTTTGGCCTCCCACGGACTATCATTACAGACAACAGAACTCAATTCGAAAGTAGGAAGTTTAAAGAATTTTGTCAAAAGTATGGCATTGAAAAAGGTTTGCAGCAGTTGCTCATCCAAAAGCCAATGGACAAGTAGAAGCTGTGAACAAAATAATCAAGTCCACATTGGAAAAGCTTTTGGCAAAGGCTAGAGTCAAGTGGGTGAATGAACTCCCGATAGCACTTTGGGCTTACAGAACTACCCACAAGTCCGCGACTGGCCACACTACATTCGCATTAGCATATGGCATAGAAGCTATTATACCCGTAGATCTCGAAGTTCCATCACGTCGGGTAACTCATTACGACCCTAAGACGAATTGGGATCTTTTACTGGAATCACTGGACTTCATTGATGAAAAATATGAAGAAGCCGATTTAAGGGTGGCTGCATATAGGCACCGAGTCGCTTGATATTATAATGAAAAAGTTCGGCCGCGAGTCTTTGATATAGGCGACCTCGTTTTGAAATGAGTTTTCCCGGTCCCATCGCATATGAATCCCACATGGAAAGGTCCATACGTCATTGAACGGAAGCTTGGAGAGGGAACTTTAAAGCTAGCGACCGTTGATGGTGCGACACTCCCCCGAGCATTGAATAGCGAGCATCTGCGGCATTATTATACTTAGTCTATTTCTTTCATATTTTAGTTGCAATTATTTCTAGTATATTTTTATTTCATTGATTCTTAGTTTTCGGCATGTAATAAGACAATTTAGTTTGTTTTCATTAATAAAGGCTTGAAGCCATCTTCTCCATGAATTATTGATGTTTTTGTGTATGATCATTCTATGGCAAAAAACTAGAGTTACATTATTCTGTCTGACGTACGAACGTGCACGAACACTCAAAATCTCCAAGTCCCCAAAGCGCGAACTGGAGTACTCTAAGTCCCTAAAGTGTGGACTAGAGTATAAACGACTCAAAATCTCTAAGTCCCCAGAGTGTGGACTGGAGTACTCTAAGTCCCCAGAGTGCGGACTAGAGTATAAACGACTCCTAGTCCCCAGAGTGTGGACTGGAGTACTCTAAGTCCCCTGAGTGTGGACTAGATTATAAACGACAAAAAATCTCCAGGCCCTTAGAGTGCGGACTGGAGTACGCTATGTCCCCAGAGTGCGGACTAGAGTATAAACGACTCAAAACCTTCAAGTCGCCAGAGTGCGGACTGAAGTACTCTAAGTCTCCAGAGTGCGGATTAGAGTATAAACAACTCAAAATCTCCAAGTACCCAAAGTGCGGACTAGAGTACTCTATGTCCCCAGAGTGCGGACTAGAGTATAAAGACTCAAAATAACTAAGTCTCTGGAGTGCGAACTGGAGTACTCTAGGTCTCCAGAGTGCGGACTAGAGTATAAACGACTCAAAATCTCCAAATCCTTAGAGTGCATACTGGAGTAATCTATGTCCACAGAGTGCAGACTAGAGTATAAATGACTGAAAATCTCCAAGTCCCCAGAGTGCAGACTGGAGTACTCTAAGTCCCTAGAGTGTGGACTAGAGTATAAATGAAAAAAAAAACATCAGACCCCCAGAGTGCGGACTGGCGTACTCTAAGTCCCCAAAGTGCGGACTAGAGTATAAATGACTCAAAATCTCCAAGTCCCCAGAGTGCAGACTTGAGTACTCTAAGTCCCTAGATTGCGGACTAGAGTATAAAGGACAAAAAATCTCCAGGACCCCAGAGTGCGGACTGGAGTACTCTAAGTCCCCGGATTACGGCCTTGAGTGTAGACGACTTGAAATCTTTAAGTCCCTAGAGTGCGGACTAAAAATATTCTAAGTACCAATAGCTTGAAACACAGTACTTACGATTTCTAAAAAAATCACCGAGCCATATGGAAGTGAACTGGAATTTATGTAACTCACAATCTTTTGGGTCTCGACCATAGTTATACAGCAAGCTGAATAATAAAAGTCGTTTGAAAGACGAAGGAACTAAATTTCATTTATTAATCCAAAATGAGATTCTATTACAACTCCTCCAAAACTCGAATTCAAAAGTCTATCTACGTTGACTATGAAAATAAATAAAAATAATTACATAATCTAGGCTAACTCTCGTTGAACGAATGTAACGGCTACTTCTTTGATTTCCTCAGTTTCTTTTCCTACCTCGTTTTCTCTGACTACTAATCCCCCATGCGTTTTCGTTTGGATGCCTTGCAAGATAGGGAAGTAACATCCGAGGGAGGACGAGGGACTTCTAGTGGCTTAGACCCACTAGGGAGAATGACCTTCAAAGGCCTGTTAAGAGGATCATCTAGATCCACAACACGGGGCTCGACTTTGATTTCAGCTTTCTTTTTCTTCTCCTCCGCAAGTTGCTCTTTCATGCTCATTTTTGAAGTGTCGCCATAAGTGCCTGTAATCTCAATTTCATAATTTTCTACAATTGCTGATGAAGTTTCGAACTTATCCTCATAAAGCGCCTCAATCACTTGAGCATCAGGACCGAGAGTTCCTCCCACTGGAATAGCCTCGCTCGCCTTCTCCTTCTCCTCCTTGGTGTCATCGCTCCTTGGAGTGGGCTCGGGGTCAGAGCAGCCTATGCAAAACCACAAGATACAAATGTTGGAATACAATAACCTCTCACCGAAAACAATTGCTCTTTGGACTTTGAGAAGAAAGGTTATATACAGGTTTCTTGCTGACTCTCCACCTTCCAAGGAGTCTCACCCTCATGAATGGGAGATAGAACGTGAATGTCCAGGCCAGGGTCTTTCGGGTCGTAATAGACATGCTGCTCGAACGGATCCAGTGATGGCCGACCAATCGGTTGAGACGAGGGAGGAACTGGAAACCCGATTCCAGACGAACCGGCAAGGTCATCCTTTCCTTCTAATGAGGAAGAGCCTTTGTAGTAGAGAGCCTTCGCTGCAGACAGGTCTGAAGGCTCATTCCCCCTAAAAAATTCCTTTACCAAAGCCTCCTCGTCAACCTCCTCGTTGCCCAGCTCGACCTATCTGATCTGTATCAAAATTTTCCATGCCTCGGCTAGGGATTCGACGTAGCCCTGCCAAGAAAAGTTAAGTCCCGATGCATGAGGATACGGGCGTTGTATTATGCTATAAGCGGGTCAAACAAGCACTTGATCTCCTCCTTGCCAACCTCCATAGCCGCCTCAAGGCGAGACTCAAACTCCGTGGATGCAATTCTTTTGCCCTCCTCACTGGCCTCATCCTTCAGCATCTCGAACTTAAAGAGTTTGTCATCGAGCTTTGTCTTCAGAATTCGCGTGGCAACAATCTCAATGCAATATCGTTGCGACTCTTCCTGAGCAACATTTTTTTCTCTTTCTCTTTGAGGAGTAGCTCTTCCAACTCTTTGACTTGCTGGGCAAATGCATCCCTCTCCTTTTGAACAGAATCCTTCTATAAAGCTAAGGCCCCGCAGTGTTGGACTGCTTTGTCAATTTCATTCTTATGTGTCATCTCCAGATGATTAACGGCCTCCGCAGTGTCTTTAGCACTTCTTTGGGAAGCTTCAAGCTAAGACTTATATGAAGAGAGCTCTTTATCCTGAGCTTTAATAATTTCTTTATCATGAATAGCTTCGAGCTTCAGGCGATCGATTTCGCGTTGACACTCAATAGAGACTTCCGAGACTTTTTCAGCTAAATGGACAAACGCGTCATGTTGAACATAAATGTCATTGATACAAGCAATAGCGCTTTGTTTGACGTGTCCCGGAATGTGATGAATCGCCAGGAGAAATTTAAACCCATCGAAGCATATTTTCAGGATAGTGGCCTTGAGCTCAATAAGTCTTTCTGCTACCGACGGATCAGGTATAGGATTGGGAGGAGTATGCCTGGAAATTATTGATGTTTTATGGGTTTCCCGGGATTGCCTGGTGCTTGATGAACTAGAATGTTGATCTCGGTGGGTCTCAGGCTGGGACCCCTTCTATGTAGACTTCTCCCTGCCTTGCTCTGATTGAGAAGGATGATTGTGGGAATATAAGGACTAGCTATATGATTTTCTTCGGTAAGTTGATTCTCAGGGGCGGTAGTCTCGGCCTCTAGAGTCATCTTTGTCTCGGCGTTTGCCGAGGCCCAAATCCCGACCAGATGATGAAAAATAGATGACCCGCGAAGACGATCGAGTCCATGAGTGCATCCCATGTCACCTGTGCAGAATGAGAATAACGATAAGTTAGAAAGAGTAGAGTGATGGCTAAAATTGAAGTGCAAGGTGGAGTGCACATGTCCGTGTGTGTCCTAGTGTTTCCCCCTAATGGAACAGTTTTTTTATCTCTACTTATAGGAGTTTTTTCTCCCCAAATATGGGCTTGAGCGCCTGCAATGCTTCTCAGTGGCAAATGAAGCTTAAGGGATTTCGAATCATCAAAGCCATAGTTAAGAAAATCATCAAGAATAAAGAGGTTCTACAAGCCTTTCAAAGAACTCTCTAAGTGTTGAGGAGAAGGCTCTCTCACCACCAAAGTGGTTGTGATCTCAGAGGATCCACCCACCGTCTTCTTCCTCAATTTATAAGCCAATTTTTTATTCCCCTTCGCAGGGGGAGGCGTTACTTCAATATCATGAACCTCAGTTACCGGCTCCCGAGCGGGACTAACGTTATCACCCGGTACTTCAGGCTCTTTATCTTCTCTAATCTCGCCCCCCTCAGATGTATCGGGGCCATCACATGTTGAAGGCCCCGCTGGCCTTTTGCCTTTGTCTAAGGCAGACCCGGTAATGGTGACACCATGAGGAAGACTTATTCGGCGACCTTCCGCCAACAACCCAAATCTAGAGAGCGATTCGTTGGAAATAATAGATTTAATGTACCAGTCTTCCACGGGGACAGCTCAGATAGCTTCACGGCTTCAGAATACTCAAAGCCTTCGGGACATGGGCTGATGCCTGTGAAAGTAGAAAAAGAGTTAGAAAAGGTGCAATTTCCGCCGAATGAAATCATTGATCCAGAAAAAAGACTTACTCCCTTCCACTCATCTCCTTGCAAAGCCGGGGGGGCAGCGCACGTAGAACCACTCCTGCTTATACTGAGCAAATTTGCTCCATGCCCCAGTCGGAATTTGACACTTGTTGTATGGCTCAAGAAATACAAAAGATGGGCTGTCCGATTGTCTCTCGAAACGATAAATATAGCGGATATCGTCAGAAGTCGAAAGCATGAAAAGGATACTCATGAAGAGAATACACATGCCGCATACAAAAGCGTGACTGTTTTGATGTAACGGCAATGGAGCGATCTCAATATACAGTAACAGGCCGTGAAGGAAGGAGTTGAATGGATGCACGCTATCAGCCCAGCACATAAATTTGTTGCAGGCCGTATATCCGACTGGGGGTAGGTGAGTATGATTTTGTCCTGATGGAACTAGCACATCATCAAAAGGAATCCCGTGCATTGAGCATATGCGACGAAGAGCGCTTTCGTTAATTCTCGAAGCATGAGAATCGACCAGATTGTCTAAAAAGATCGCCGCATCCACGGCGTTGGGGGCCAAGTTGATGGATTTAATCATGGGGCTCGAAATATCTTGTACAAGAGTAGTCGACGGATTCAAAGTTCCAACTTCTTCTTGTTGAGAAGTTAGTTCGGGTCTGTCTAAGACTGTGGTAGAGCTAGTTTTCTAGACATCTCTAATGAATGTTGGATCTAATGAAACACCTGTTTAAACTATACTTGAAAAACAATCGACATAACAAAAAAATACTCCTCCCCGTGTTGTGTGCAAACTAATACAATCGTTCAAGTATAATTGCCAAAGAATTACAAGTCATAAAGTTGATGAAATAAAGTTAAGCTTTGGACTTTCGCCTTCGAAGACCGTCATCGTTGACCATCTCTGAGAGCTTGTCGTATGATGGTTTCTGTTTTTATCTCGGCATCGACACTGTATGTGGAAGGTTATCATCTATTTTAATCAAGTTAAATTCAGGTTTATAGTTATCAAGACAGGAGAGTAATCTGTCTGGATTATTCGATATGCTTGATTGTTTAAGTCATTGACCTTACTTTTGTCATATGTTCGGGCATAGAAAGTAAGTTCAGTCGGCGTGCATTATGTTAGAGCTGAAATGGTTCTGACTATTGTAGCCGACTACCAGACTTAATGCCGAACGACACAGGAGAGACTCAACTATTTAGTGCCTACTTCACTCTCCTACACTCCCACTCCATCATTAAGCATTCGGGGAGTCATGTCAAGCCGTGGTCATACATAGCCACATCGCTCGGTGCATTGAACCCAACTCCTACTTCTCTCCTACACCCCTGTTACCTCATTCGACATAAGGAAGTCATGCCGAGCCATGGTCATACCGAGCCACATCACATAGCACGCTAAACCCAACTTCAACTTCACTCCTACACTCCCTTTCCATCGTTCGGCATGCGAAAGTCATGCCGAGCCACAGCCATACGTCTTCCACCAACTCATTTCTTTGAACAAACTAAATACCTTCCTAGATGGCCAGTCGATCACCACTTCAACTCGCACGCCACCCTCAACCAACAGTCCCTACCCTCACTGATTCCTACTGGGCCGAAACCCTCTTCTATCCTCCTTTCCATCTAATCCTAAGGCTCGTCTAAACCTTAGATCCATCTTCCTTATCTACACGACTCCCATTATTCGTGAGTTAAAGGAAGGACGTGAATTTGAATCTTGTACAAATTCCTTAATTGAAGAGAGTCGAACAAATGAGAGGTTCATACATAGAAGAAGGGGTCGAAGTCTGGTGAAGTACTCGATTTAGAAATGGAATCCGCTCAGGCTTGATGTTGAGGGCAATCGAGAGGTAACTTACTGGGCTCGGGAATCTAAAGAGAGGTGGAGGTGTTAGCAAGAGTTTGGGAGAAGATGAGTTCATAAGGGTGTTAGAGCGGAGGTAAAAGTGAAAGGGAGAAAGAGGAGAAGTGTTAGCATTTATACTAGGAAAAAGGGAAGGTGAATAGACAGTGACCGGCAGAACCAGTCAAGGCACCTCAGTCGTTCGGCATCAAGGCCTCGTTCAGCATCAAGGCCTCATTTGGCATGAAGGCCTCATTTGGCAACAAGGCCTCGTTCACCATCAATGCCTCGTTCGGTATCCATGCCTCGTTCGGCATTTAAACCTCCCTCTGTATTCAAGAGTTCGTAAGAGTCCACTATGGAGGAGACAGAGCAAGGGCTTAAAGAGAAATGCGGAGTGATCATGGTTCAAAGCACATCATGTTCATCCACATGATACACTTTGGGGGGCAAGTGTTACCCGGTTAATTGACCATCTAACAAGAGGCTCGGCATAGAAGGGTTGCTCGGCATGAAGCCTCGCTCGGCATGGAAGGGTCGACCCACACAATGCCTCGTTCATCATAGAAGGGTCACTCGGCATGAAGCCTCGTTCGGCATGGAAGGGTCATTCGGAATGATGCCTCGTTCGGCATAGAAGGGCTGCTCGGCATGATGCCTCGTTCGATATAGAAGGGTCGTTCGGCATGAGCCTCATTCGGCATAGAAGGGTCGCTTAGCATGATGCCTCGTTCGGCATAGAAGGGTGCTTGGCATGAAGCCTCATTTGGCATAGAAGGGTCGATCGACACAATGCCTCGTTCGACAAAGAAGGGTCGCTCGGCATGAAGCTTCGCTCGGCATGAAAGGGTTGACCGGCATGATGCCTCGTTCGGCATAGAAGGGCCACTCGGCACAAGGCCTCGTTCAGCACAAGAGCCTCCCTTGGCCCAAGTACCTCGACCGACACAACACCTTGTTTGGCATACGAGTGCAGTTCGACACGCACCCCTCGCTCGGCGTACGAATGTCGTTCGGCCTGGATGTGTGGCTCGGCATACGAATGTCGTTCGCCATGGAGACCTTGCTCGGCATTCTCTTGTTCAACCAATCTTGTTTAGCAATTGTCGTTCGGCATCTCTGGCTCGGTGCGCAAAAGCTACTTACCACGGGTAGAGGTACCTTGTTCCTAGGCCTATGAGGGAAGTCCAACCCATCTTCCTCTATAAATAGAAGGACAGGGGCACAGTGAAAGGGACCTTTTTTTTAAAGAACACTGGGGAGACTCTGCTGCATTCAAGACTTATTCTATTTCAGTTAGCACTTGTATTCAAGTCACTATAGTACGTATTGTATTTGTATTTAATCATTTGTGAAAACAATAAAGGTTAACACTCAAAGTGGACGTAGGCAGTTACGCTGAACCACTATAAATCTGGTGTTCTTGTTTTTGCATTTAATTTAGAATTCAGTTCTCTGTTTTAATTTACTTTCTTCATTAATCTCTTTACACAATCTTTCTCAAAGGTGTTGGTGACCAATTCTGGTGCTAACAGCCATAGGACTGGTATGAGAACTCAAAATATGTGTTTTGAAAAAAAAGGTATCTCATAAGAGCACGCCGCACATAAACATGGAATGGGTTTTTACCTTATGATAACCAAAACATTTTACGTCAAAATAATTGATATTGTCTTCAATGACATATCTTTGGAAATATTTGCAAATAAAATTATTAATCATGGCCGAAATTATCACCATTGGTAAATTCCAGCGTACTAGGCTCTACAAACAAAACTCTTACAAGGCTCATTCGGTGAAGGTGAATTCCACACAATGGCAAGGTGAGGCACTACCTCCATACAGTATACCTCTAGATGGATATACTTAGGGTCCAAATACTGAACTCCTATACTAACACAGAACTAGCCTACCCCGTCGCTTGATAGTACAAATATGACATCATCCCGGTCGTTACTAACGTTTAACGAGATCCCCGAAGCATACACCACATACTCGACATATAGAGAGTAATCTAGATGGGTGATGATCATCTTTTAATGGGTGCGACCCATATAGCTCTACCGCATCTACCCTGCTTTAGCCATTCCCAGCTAATGAGACCTGAGGTAGCGATTACCTTTTCACATAGCACATTCCACTTTTAATGCCACATTGCCATTCTATGATCACACAACTAATTTCTACAAATGTATAATCCTGAGCTCATACGTCTTAAGAAAGGGTGTTAAGCAAAGTGAAGTTGCCTTCTCCGCTGCCAAACAAATGATATGTTCATAGAGATCGGTCAATGTAATTAAAAATGCAACATTAGATATTCATCCATATAAGTTGTCCAGAAACAAGACAACCCAATGGCACTATTCTACCACATCCTATCGGGAGCTACTCCAAGGATTAGTAGCGAGAAGTCCTTTCATCGAAGATCTTAAATGAAGAACTATTGCTACAACAATATGATATGGGAAATTTCCCTTAGAGGGTCGGTGAAAATAGCTATACATTCCATCTTCCATAAATTTCTTCAGGTCTTCACTTCAAATACGTAAATTGGTTCGAAGTGATTTTCAGGTAGGAATTATCCAAATCCGACCCCGGTTTCTTCGAACCAATCATCGGTAAAAGAGGTCAAGTGAATAGGGAGTCATTCTTTAATTGATTAAGTTCTTTTGTCGAAAATTCCTTTTGGAGATATTATTTATAAAACATTCTTTCCAGTATATACAAAAATATTAAACCTCTCTTATAAAATCAATTGATGGCTTTTAAACTTCTTTTTATTAGGAATAATTTGAAATAGTTTAATTAAACCTCTCTTATAAAATCAATTGATGGCTTTTAAACTTCTTTTTATCAGGAATAATTTGAAATAGTTTCATTTTTCATTTAGAAAGATATTGAACCAAGTAAACCAATTTCACCATCCCCTCCGTCAGGCCAGTCCGGATAGCCAGGGAGAGCAGGAAATATATTTTCCAAACTCAAGCCTAGACACTATCTCTCTAATACCCATAAGACGGTCAAGTTATTTAATCAACTCTAAATCTTTTATCATTCCAAACATACTTCAAATAATCTTTAAAAACACTTTATAAACTATTTAAAACATTCACAAAAGATTTGTAAAAGAATTGTTAAGTTTAAAACTATGTTTCAAATGTATATAAAAGTGTTGTGGGAAAGTGCTGCGGAAAGTGCTTTTTTAAGCTATATTGATCAAAACGACTTTTTATTATTTGCAAATTCACTTTCATTACTCAAATCACTTTAAACCATTTAAAAACATTTATAAGATTTATTCTGCATTTTAAAACTATTTTAAAACATCATTTACTGTGAAATCCAGTTTTGGATTCCAAACTGCAAAATCGGGATTATTCAAAAATTTGTTTTGCTCATATTTGGAAATCTACTCATTGGAGTCTCAATTTTCCTTCTTCGTTGGAAAACTATAGATATAATAGTTCAGAAAATTCTTATCTCGAAGAATTCCAAGCTATATGCCAACTTTTACACTAGTTTGATATTAATAGCGCGAGATCGCAAACTGTTGATACGTGACGCGCTTATTTTTGACCAAATTTTCTATTTCTATTCAAACTTCACCAAAACACTTCTAAATGTTTATAAAACATTTCGAACACAATTTAAGACATTTTTAAGAGGTTTAACAAATCCATACACATCATTTCATTAACTCAAGGAAAGTGATTTCCTTTTTTTGTGTTTATCGACGTGTATATTCGTGACTTGCATATGTATATCCAACATTCATATGAAAATAACCAAATTTGATGATCAAAGCATATTAAATATCCATTTGCAACATCATATCATCATCCAATATATAGTATAATAAATCAGGAGTTTTCACCTTAATTTTGACTTTGAGCAAATAGAAAATCTGTTATAGCTCCGTTACGATTGAGCCAAAGCAAATGAAACAAAGCCTATGACCCAAAAAGGAGTTCGGCCTAGGCTAGGTGGAGATGGTACTCATGGCCATGGTTAGTGGGGTATTGGTCGTTGATTTTGGAAGGGAAATGGAGGAGTTTTGGACTACTTTTGAAGTATATTGATATTATAAACTATCATATATATTTTTTCTTCTTCTTTTATTTGTGGTATTATTTTCTAGCTTTCATTTTTTTTATGAACAAGATGCCATTAGAGTGCTCTTAGAAAGCTTGAAATGAAGAGGAAGAAGAAGTGAAATGGTATTAGGAATTTGTGAGAAAGAGGGGTGGTGTTTATAGGAAAAACAAGGAGTATAAAGGAAGATATGCATACACCACTTTTTCCAAGCTTCTCCAACACACTTCCCCTTTAAAATACATGGCAATAAACCCTCCCCCATGTGCATATCACTTCCATCCACTCATGTATGCATATGTTGACTTGTTTAACCTTAAGGAGGAAGCTTTCTTAAAATATCTTATATATTTTATAATATATATATATATATATATATATATGTTTTAGGGCAAATGTATACATGTATATGTTTACGTATATGTTAGAGTATGGCTTTACGTGTTATATATGTATATATGACATATAAACAACTTTACATTGATTCTGAACAACTTTCGTTCGATAAACCATTCCCGATCGGAGAACCGATTCCTAGTCAAATTTTCACTTATACTTTAACGTACGTATATTTTTATATAAAACTTCAAAATAAATGTCTTATCATTTTAAATGAATTAAAATATCACATTTCATTTATAAAACCATATGAATTCATATTAAAAATTATTTACAAAAATTTCTATTATACCGATAAAGCGATATTGATTTTTCTTATATTTTCAAATTAAATATATCCCTTTATAAAACTATTATAAATGATTCATTATCACTTTATAACTATATAAAATGAATTATAAACTTTTTAAAATCATTATTTGAATAATTATAATAATTTTTTAATCATTAAAACTTGATTTAATTTAATAAATCTATATTTATACACGATGCCATTGATTGATATAAATCCCGAGGAAAATATTTTTGTAAATATTTGTTCAAAATATGTTTGTTATAACTTATTATCACTTGAAACAATATTATTTGAATTTTCAATTTTGATTTAAATAAATTTGAAAAAAAACAATTTATCAAAGTGATAAATTGGAGGGTCATTACAGACTCCCCTCCTCAAAAGAATTACTTCCTCGAAATTATGATAAGAAAAAATAGCTCAAAAAGAAATATGTTCGATATGATAGAACGATACAGTTTACTCTTCAACTCTAAACTTGGATATGCCTTTTTCATTCTATCCTCCGTTCCCAAGTGCAATCCTCTACATCACCACTCCATTGAACTTTAGCTAGCCTTACCACCTTCCTTCTTAATCGTTGCTCATCTCGATCAACGATTCGAATAAGCCGTCTGATAACTGCTAAATTCGATTCCACCTTTAAGTCTTTCTGCTATTTCTATGATTTGCTTTGGGTCATGCATATGTTTTCCTTAAATGAGATACATAAAAAACATTATGCACTCCTATAAACCTTTTTGGCAATTGCACTCGATAAGCTAGTGGACCGCTTCGTTCAAGAATGGGAAATGGTCCGATATATCGAGGTTCCAACATCCCCGTCCTTCTAAACCTCACTACTCCTCTCATCGAAGAGACTTTCAAAAAGATTGAATCTCCAACTGAGAATTCCAGGTTTCTACGCCTTTGGTCTACATAGCTTTTCTGTCTGCTCTGGGCTTCCTTTAGCTTCTTCTTAATTACATCGACTTTCTTTAAAGCATCTATTATCATATCAAGACCAAGTAGTAACCGATCTTTGAATTCAATCCAACATGCCGAGGACCTGCACGGACGACCATATAGATCTTCATATGGTGTCGTGCCGATACTAGCTTGATAATCGTTGTTCTAAGAGAACTCTAATAAATGCATATGATTTTCTCAGGTGCCTCCGAAGTCTGGAATACATGCCCTAAGATGATCTTCTAAAACGTGATTAACTCTCTCCGTCTGTCCATCAATTTAGGGAAGATAGATGGTGCTTATATTCAGCCTTGTTCCCAAAGCTGTCTGTAATGCTTCCCAAAACTAACTAGTAAAGATTGGATCTCGATCGTAAATTATACTGCTCAGAACTCCATGCAACAATTTCCTTCATATATATAAATATAAATATATATATATATATATATATATTTACAAGGCATGCAGCGGTCCTTGTTGGCTTAACTGGAATGAAGTGTGCACTTTTAGTTAATCGGTCTATGATAACCCAAATGACTTCATTCCCTTTCCTCGTTCGAGGCAAACAATCAATGAAATCCATTGATATTTGATCCCACTTTCAAATTGGAATCTCTAGAGGTTGAAATAGCCCTATAAGTTTTTGATGTTCGCTCTTGACTTATTGACAATCGGCATATCTGCTAACATAAATGGATATGTCCCTTTTCAAGCTTTTCCACCAAAATATATGCTTCATATCTTTGTACATTTTTTTTAACCCCTGAATAAATTCTAAATTTTGATTTATGACGTTCAGCTAATACCTCTTTTCTAAGGTTTTTCACATCCGGAACACAAACTCGCCCATTCAATCGTAACATTCCATTTTTATCCACCTTAGACCTTGAATTTCTTCCTTCTTCAATTGCCTTGATGAACTTTTTAAGTTGTCTTCTCTCTTTGTTTACTAGCTATTCTTTTTGGAAGAGTCAGGGTAACGACAGGATAAGCTATAACGGCATGACATCTACTCAATGCATACGCTAATACATTGGCCTTCCTGGGTGTATTTAAGATACCAAGGTCGTATGATCTAAGAAATTGTAGCCAACGTTGCTATCTCATGTTCAAGTCCTTTTGGGGAAAAAATACTTCAAAGATTTGTGATCTATGAAGAGCTCAAACTTCTCGCCTATTTAAAGAAGGAATATTGTTTACCTGGGTCAATCAAAGTTTACTTAAAATAAACTATAATGAACTCTTGCCAAGTAGATAATGTCTCCATATTTTTATTGCAAACACAACAGCTAATACTTCTAAGTCACGTGCTGCATAGTTCTTCTCATGAGTCTTCAATCGTCGGCTTGCGTAAGAATTTACTTTCCTATGCTGCATTAAAACTGTGCCTATACCTTCTCTACAAACATCAATATATATAGCTAAACCTCCACTTCTATCAGCAATAGCGAAGACTGGAGCATTGGTCAACCTTTTCTTCAACTCATTAAATGCTTCTTCACATTTCAACATCCATTCAAATTTAACATCCTCTTTGTCAAATTTGTAAGATGGGAGGAAATTTTTGAGAAATCTCGGATGAACCTCCGGTAATATCCTTCCAATCCTAGAATGCTAAGGATGTCTTTTGGAGTTTAGGATTTCTTCCAATCTTGAACTACTACGAATTTCCCTGGATTAACTAAAACTCCTTTTCCTCCTGATACTACATGCCCTAGGAATCTAATTTCTTTCTCCCAAAAATATCACTTCAAGAATTTGTCCTTGAGCACATTCCTTCTTAATATTTCCAATAAAATATCTAGATGCCTCTCATGTTCTTCTTCAGCCTTCAAATATACAAGAATATCATCAATAAATACTAACACGAATTTATTTATCACATCTCTGACTACTCTATTCATGAGGTCAACAAAATAAGAGGTTGCATTAATTAGCTCAAAAGGCATCACTAACCACACAAAGAAGAAATCTGGACCTCTGAATGTAGTTAAATGTACGCAGTCTTCTGCTATTCTAAGTTGATGGAATCCTGAGGCTAGATCCATTTTTCAGAATACTCGAGCACCATGAAGTTGATCGAACAAGTCATATATTCAAGGTAGAGGATTCTTGTTCTTCATTTCTTGCTTTTTCAGGTCTTGATAGTCTACACAGAGCCTTAGGGAACCATCAGACTTGGCAACAAAGACTATTGCCGCTCCCCAATTTGAGCGACTTGGTCTTATTAGTCCCTTTTCCAACAACTCATCTCTTTGTTCCCTCAATTCATCCATCTCTCTTGGAGCCATTCTTCGCTTTTGGTGAACATCAGGTCTTGCATCAGGAGTCAAATCAATACGAAACTCAATTTACCGATGTGGGGGCAAACTTTTAACCTCTTCAAAAACATCCTGAAACTTCCTAACAATCGGTATGGTCTCAAAATTTTCTTTTCAAGGGCATATTGGAAAATATCCCTTACCAGGCTAGGCTTGTTGCAGCTGGTTCATAAAGATACCGTTCTTTAAACGCAATCAAGGACAACTTTATTTTGGCATAACTAATCCATACTGAGCAATACTTCAAATCCGATAAAATCGAGGACAAACATGTCACATGAAAAACAATGAGAAAGGTAAGCAACTTAGACCTTTTCACAAATCACACAAAGGTTTGTTGTACCACCTATGGGATTTAAACGCATATAGAGGTATCTGCTATTTTCATGGTAAGCTTCAGTTTTTCCACCAGTTCTTAGGAAATAAAATTGTGGAAAGCCCCAGTATCAAATAATTCTTTAACCATAATGCCTTCAACACAAATAATACCCTCTGAAACTCCTCTTTCCCTTATCTTTTCTGAAGTTAATGGTTCTTCTTCCATGGCATAGGTCTTAGCTGATTGGACAATCTCCATAAATGGATAAGCTATCATCATATGCCCTTACTGGTGGCAATTTGAACAGAGAGCCTTTTCTCGTTGCCTCTTCTCATTCTAATAATCTTCCATAATACGTCCTCTCTTTTGAAAATTTCCACACCTGGTACCTGTTAAATTCCTTTTCTTCTTTCCTCCTTGTCGCCTTTTCGCCTTTGGATTGAATTCCTTCTCACTAGGGTTGTTGCTACTGTTACTAATCTTTATTTCAAATGCCAGCTTCTCCTTATCAAGGAATTCATATCACAAACTCATATCTATTAGCTTCATGAATGATCCCCTTAGGTGAGCAGTCATTCTGTCATGAAACTCTTTTCTCATCCTGGCCACAAACATTTCATTCTTCTTAAGTGGAGTATCAATTAGTCCAGGCCCAAAGAGAGATAATTCAACAAACTTTCTTAATTATTCTTCTACTAACATTTCTCCTTGCTTTAGATCCATGAATCTTTTATAGAGACTGGACTTCCCAGCATCGGGTAGGTATCATTCTCCAAAAACTTCCTTAAATCTTTCCTATGAGATATCATCTTCTGGTTCATCGATGGTAATTGACTCCCACTAAGAGAAAGCTCCATCTTGCAATTGCCAAGATGCCAGGAAGCGCCTTTGCTCATCCTTGATGCCCAACCCTTTAAAAATTCTCTCACATGAGCGAAACTAAGCCTGAGCTTCACTAATAGATTCTGTTCCCCTAAATGGTTTCCCGCCCAAATTGGTAAAAGTTTGAAAGAAAGTTACAAGGTTAACTTGAGGCTGTACGGGAACTATCATTTGCTCAACCCTTTTGTTTCCCTTTCCTCATCCTTTCTTAGTACCCATTTCCTACCACCTGAATATATAAGGAAATATCTTTCGGATTATAAACGAGATTACCTTAGGGAATGGCAATACTCGAATATACTTATTTGGATAAAATTTTCAAATGTGTGCTCTCTCGGACTAAACTTATTCTAAGGAATTATTAACCCTATCTCTAATGAGTTGACCCCAACCAGGCTTAGGTATTAGCTCAACCATAAACTTTGATACCAAATGTGACAAAGGGGATTTTCGACCTTGGAAAATCGACACTAATACATCCTCGGTATTCAAATGCCACAAATTCTAGTGCCGAAAACCTGATCGTTAGGGGGAAAAGAAATAAAGATAGAAGATAGAAAAAACAGAATCTCACCTTCATAATAAAACACTTATAACTTTACAAATGGAATATAACATACAATCACTTTAAGTGATTACCAAAATCACATCATGTACTAACTCAGCTAGGATGGTAATATTGGTCTTTCCTTACAAGTGCTAGTAATACATATTACAGATACAGCGGAATATAAATAACTTCTTTGGAAGACCCAAAATGCTTCATGCTCCATTCCAAAATGCACCAAACTTTCCTAACTACTTGATTGCCCGGGGAAATTAGGGCACCCAGAGTTTAAGGGAAAAAAATAAACTCCGGGTCGGTCATGGGATTGGTGTGAGAACTCAAAATATGTGTTTTGAAAACAAAAAATATCTCATAAGACCACGCCATACATAAACACGGATTGGGTTTTTACCTTATGACAACCAAAAATAATTTACGTCAAAATACATGATATTTTCTTTAATGACATCTTTGGAAACATTTGCAAATAAAATTATTAATCTTAGTCGAAATTGTTACCATCACTAAATTCCAGCATAATAGGTTCTACAAACAAGACTCTCACAAGGTTCGTTCGGAGAATGGATTCCATACAATGGCTAGGTGAGGGAATACCTTCTGTATAGTATATCTCTAGAGGTATATACATAGCGTACGTCCAGATACTAAACTCCTAAACAAACATAGAAATGGCCTATCCCTTCGCTGGATAGTACTGAATATGACATCACTTCAGTCGTTACCAACCTTTAATGAGCTTTCAAAGCATACACCACATACTCCCTATATAGAGAGTCTAGAAGGGTGATGATTATCTCCTAACGGGTGCGATCCGCATACCTCTGTCGCATCTATCCTGCTTTAGCCATTCCAAGTTGATGAGGTCTGAGGTAATGATTACCTTTTTCACATAGCACGTTCCACTTTGAATGGCACACTGCCATTCCATGATCACACAACTGATTTCTACAAACGTATAACTCATGTGCCCATACATCTTAGGAAAAGGCATTAAGCTAAGAGAAGTTGCCTTCTCCACCACCAAATAGATGATACGTTCAAAGAGATCATCAATGTAATTAGAAATGCAATGTCACACATTCTTCCATACAAGTTGTCCAGGAACGGGACAAACCGAAGGCACTCTCCTACCACATCCTATGGGGAGTTACTCTTAGGATTATTAGCGAGAAGTCCTTGCATCGAAGATCTTAAAGGAAGAACTGCTGCAACAATAATATGATATGGGAAATTTCCTTAAGAGGGTCAGTGACAAATAGCCCTGCATACCATTTTCCATAAATTTCTTCCTGTCTTCGCTTCGAATACGTAAATTGGTTCGAAGTGATCTTTGGACAGGAATTATCCAAATCCGACCTCGGTTCCTTCGAACCAATCATTGATAAAAGAGGTTAAGTGAATAGGGAGTCATCTTTAATTGATTAAGATTTTTTATCAAAAATCTCTTTTGGAGATATGCATTTATAAAACATTCTTTTCGGTCTATACGGAAATATTAAACGTCTCTTATAAAATCCCTTGATAACTTTTAAACTTCATTTTACTGGGAATAAATTCAAAATCATTTCATTTTTCACTTAGGAATATATTGATCCGAGTAAACCAAATTCACATCCCCTATGTCGGGCCAGTCCAGATAGCCAGGAAGAGCAGGAATCTGGTTTTCCAAACTCAAGCCTAGACATTATCTCCTTGACACCCGCAAGGCGGTCAAGTTATTTATCGACTCTAAATTTTTAATCATTCAAAAAATACTTCAAATCATCTTTAAAATCACTTTAGAAATAATTTAAAAACATTTACAAAAGATTTGTAAAAGAATTGTTAAGTTTAATACTATATTTCAAATGTTGTATAAAAGTGTTGCAGAAAAGTGCTATGGAAAGTGCTTTTTTAAGCTATGTTGATCAAAATGTATTTTTATTATTTGAAAATTCACTTTTATTACCCAAATCACTTTTAAACCATTTTAAAATGTTTACAAGATTTATTCCTCATTTTTTAAAAAATTTAAAATATCATTTTCTAAGAAATCTAGCTTTGGATTCCGAACTGCAAATTGGGGATTTTTCAAAAACTTGTTTTACTCATATTTCAAAGTCTACTCATTAAAATCTCGATTTCCTTTCTTCATTGGAAAATCTTGGATATAACAGTTTGGAAAATACTTATCTCAAAGAATTCCAAGCTAAATTCCAACTTTTACACTCGTTTGATTTTTATAGTGCGAAATCGCGAACTGTTGATACACGACGCGCTTATTTTTGACCAAGTTTTATATTTCCTTTCAAACTTCACCAAAACACTTCTACATGTTTCTAAAAAATTTCAAACACAATTTAAACTATTTTTAAGAGTTTTAACAAATATATACACACCATTTCATTAATTCAAGGAAAGTGATTACATTTTCTTGTGTTTATCGACGTGTATATTCGTGACTTGCATATATATATATATATATATATATATATATATTCAACATTCACATAAAAACTACCAAACTTGATGATCAAATCATATTAAATATCAATTTGCAACATCATATCATCATCCAACATATAACATAATAAAATTAGGAGTTCTCGCCTTAATTCTCACTTCGACCAAATAGAAAATTGGCTATGGCTCCGCTACTATCGAGCCAATGAAAATGAAAAAAGCCTATGACCCAAAGAGAAGCTCGGCCTAGGCTAGGTGGGGATGGTGCTCACGGCCAAGGTGTGTGGGGTTGTGGTCGTTGATTTTGGAAGAGAAGTGAAAGAGTTTTGAAATAGTTTTGAAGTAGATCGTTATTATAAACCAGCATATATTTTTTCTCTTCTTTTATTTGTGGTATTCTTTTCTAGCTTTTATTTATTTTATTTTTTATGAACAAGAAGCCATTAGAGAGCTCTTAGAAAGCCAGGGAAGAATTGGAAGAAGAAGTGAAATGGTATTAGGAATTTGTGAGAAAGAGGGGTGGTATTTATAGGAAAAAAGAGGAGTATAAAGGAAGATATGAAAACACTACTTTTTCCAAGCTTCCCTAACACACTTCCCCTTTAAGGGCAATAACACCTCCCCCATGTGCACATCACTTCCATCCACTCATGTATGTTTATGTTGACTTGTTTAAGCTTAAGGAGGAAGCTTTCTTAAAGTATCTTATATATTTTATAATATATATGTGTGTGTGTGTTTATGTTTAAGTGTAAATGGATACATGTATATTTTTATGTATATTTTAGGATGTGCATTTATGTGTTATATATGTGTACATTATATATAAAAAATGTTGCATTGATTTCGAACAACTTTCGTTCGATAAACCGTTGTCGATTGGAGAACCGATTCTCGGTCACATTTTCACTTATACTTTAACATACATATACATGTAAACAAAACTTCAAAATAAATTTATTATCATTTTAGATGAATTAAAATGATCACATTTCATTTATAAAACCATATAAATTCTATTAAAAACTATTTACAAAAATTTCTATTATACCGATAAAACGATATCGATTTTTGCTTATATTTTCCAATTAAATATATCCCTTTATAAAACTATTATAAATGATTAACTATCACTTTATAAATATTCAATATGAATTATAAACTTTTTAAAATCCTTATTTGAATAATTTTAATAATTATTTAATCATTAAAACTTGATTTAATTTAAATAAATCTATATTTAAATACGAAGCTAATGATCGATATTAATCCCAAGAAAAATATTCTTGTAAATATTTGTTCAAAATAAGTTTATTGTTACTTATTATCACTTGAAACAATATTACTTGAATTTTCAATCTTTTATTTTTATAAATTTAAAAATAAATACAATTTATCAAAGTGATAAATTGACGGGTCTTTATAATTCTTCTCGTCCTTTTTTTGACGAACCTCTTCTTTCACTACTTCCAGCTTCCACCAATCTATGGCTGGGACCGGCTATAAATGATTTGAACTTCCTATTGTGATATAATCCCACATCATGTTGGATGTTGTGTTCCAACTCTATGTGGTGAGACCCTAGGACTTTGCCCAAAGGCAGTACGTTCCAGCTTGCTGCTTGACTCCATTCGGCTATATGCACTCCTGAATAACTAAGAAGTGGGAACAAGTTTCCCCGACCCTTTCTACTTGGCCTGTCCTAGGTCCTGGTTTAACTTAGCTTGGTAAGTAATACATTTATCTGAAAATACAATCCAGGCATTTGGTTGCCAACTGCTACCACTGTAAAAATAATTATTCTCTAGGTATTCAGATATCTAGCAACACTTTTTAAACGTCTAACCTTAATATTTAGACATCTGAAAATGGGCATAGATGTCTAATCTAAGTCAAATTTTAACCAAAAACTCTCGAGCTTGATTTCCTAAAATCCAGATATCTAAATATAATTTTCAAACGTATGGTCGCTTTTTAAGGCGCCTGATCGGACTTCTGGCATGTTTTCTAGATTTTTTTGATTTATTTACTTTTTTATTTGATCGTCTTCTTTATAGATTTGAATATACATTTCATGGTTTTTCTTTATAGAATCCAGATATAATTTTTACTATCTATTGTCCAACTTCAAATGGTTTATTGAAACATTTATCGATGGTTTTTCATTCAATTACGTGTGTGTATATTCCAAGTATTTTACGCATGCTCAAATCGATTATTTATTTCTCCCTATCAATATCATTTCAAATCATCATAGTAATCTAATCCATAAAAATTATCTATTGTTTATCCAAATCAACCCAACATGATTTACAATATGAATTTATACGATTAGAGGTATTTTTATGTTCTTTTGTCTTTTCAATAGTTATATCTCTATTATTTCCTAGGGTTTTCCAAGTTATTTCAATTCGACAATTCAAGATAAAAGATAGATCCAAGAAGAGTAGTCATATTTGTGTTTCTGAAAAGGTACATAATTGTTGAAGATTAACTACTTATTTCCATCATATTCATTTCGTAGATAGAATCAACTCCCCTTTAGTTTTCCATCTTCTCTTTAGAATTATATCTACTGCTCCGCTCTTCTAGCTTTTTTCATTGAATCCTTATTTCTCTAATTCCATTCCTATTTTTATAGGATTTACATTTTTATTTTGTTTAGAATTATAATATCTTCTTGAAAAGGAAGAAAATAAAGAAGAATTGTTTAAGGGGTGGAGGCAATGGTTTCTGTATGAGAAGAGTGGAGGATTATGCCTTTATTTATAGCTGAGAATTAGGGTTTTTAGCCAAATTTTTGAAACCAATAATTAGGAAATTTCCATTAGCTGCATTTTTCACTATTTTTGCTCCGTTTTACCAAATATAGCAATATATATGCGATTTCTGACTATAAACGACATTTCGGACATAATAGAATAGGTACCAAGGCCTAATTCCAACTTCTATTTTGTCTTATTATGTCAAATTGCATTTTTCCCTTATTCATACTATAATTTATTATTACAATTTCTTGGATGTTACATAACTTCTTTTTATAAGGTCGTGTGCTTAAAGCAGTAATAAGGTTAAAACTAATTCCGTCTGAATAATATTATAAAATCATACACGTTAAGGGTTTATAAGAAACTCCAATATATCCAAGGCCAACGAGTTGGTAGGTTATGTGAGTTGAAAATTAAAACATAATAATTGTTCATGAGGGATCTTATATGAATTGCCCCAAAAGGAGTTTGAGAATGACTGTTAATGGATGATCAATTTATGTTTTAAACATAACTATTGTAAACTAAAACCAAATCAGCTTTACATATATGTTCATTCATGTGTATGAATACCTATTTTGTTGCATTGAGAAACAACAGTTGTTTCAAAAAATACCACCTTCGTAGTAAAGGAATTTCTTTTAGAAATTATTGGTAGTAAAATGAGTCTGGATATGATCCAACGATGAAACTAATTTCGTAGGATGGCATGAAATTAACTAAACTTAAATGAACATGGTGCATTAGAATGTATAATAAATATTCTTGCATATTGAAGAGAAACTATGAGTTTATTATCAATGTGTAGAACAGATAATCTTTGGCAATTAATTAAACCATTAAGAATATTGAATCTACGATATGGTATGATGTGCAAATTCTAAATGGATTCCAAGTAAAGTATTAAAATATGGTTTTGATAGTTGTACCCGAAGGGATATGATCCATCGGTCATCAATGAGTCTTCAAGAGAAACGTTAATGCAGTTGGAATACAATGAAAAATGTTTGTAAGAATTACTTCATAAATTTCAATTGTTGAAAATAGCATAATATATTCGCTATTCAACGTGCTTAAGTTAATTTTGATTTTACTCAGAAGATTATAGCTTGGCATGACTTTGTGTTTTGGCACATATGCATTGAAATAGAAAATTCTAAATAATAATTTAGAATAGACTATTTATACACAACAACCAAAGCGTCTAAAATCAGTGGGGAAGAAATTGAGTTTGTAGGTTTTTTGGATATAATCAACAAAATAATACAAAAGCATCATTCCATAAGAACTAGAATTGAATAACTATTTTGGTAGAAATAACGAATATTTTGATTTTCAGCCAAAATGCATAGGAAGCGTTTGTCCATGAGAAACAACACTAAATAGCACTTGGATTTTTCTAAAACAATAAGTGAACAATATATCGTTGATTGTTAATGATGTACTTATGTTAAAATCAATTCTAATTTGGTTGTTTAATACTTGATACTGGATTTGTAAATTATTTCTTTTATAATCAGTATAAAAGGATGTTGGGAATGACCCAAAAAATATGCGAAGACGCCTTATTAAAATGTTTAAAATAGAACTTGTAAGGTGGATTCCTTATGTATTTACAATAAAAATTATCAAACATGTTTTATTGTCTATAATATCGTATCTTACTTATATATTTGATGCACGAAGCAAGTATCAAATCAAAATTAAGATCATTAAATGCTAGTTTAGAGTGTTCTTAAGTATTACAAAATACTACAGAATTATTTACATAAACAGCGAACTCTTTATAAAGGAGTATTCGAAGTCGAACTTCAAATGTGCTATCGAGTATAATAAGTTAATATTTTCCTTCTAATGGTCAACGATTGTTGTAATAAAAATATTTTCTCCATACATGGTTAACGATTATGGGATTATGTAATGAATTTGAAATGTTTTGAAATGGAATGGAGATCTTGTTTGATGTTTTAAAGTTTTTCCATATTCATGTGTTTGTGCGTATCAATATATCTAACATTGCCGTATATGGTCGTAGAAGATTAATAACTATGGATGACTATAGCATCCGTAGCCATTAGTTATTGGGCCTCCAAGTAGGGAGATATTACAAGTTGGTATCAAAGCATAGGTTTATGAAAACTTAAAAGAAAAGTTAAACCTAAAAGCTTTTTGAAACATAATCCAATGAATCAGAAATATGATTGGGGTTTGGGTTAACACTGTAGTAACGTGCTTGTATTTGATATATATGTGTGTATATATATAAGTACGTATTCCTCTCTCTCTCTCTTAGACCTTTTTTGTATCTTACTAAGGATCGCATGCAGATTTACGAGAAAGAAGATATGGAAGCATGAAACAGAAGTGAAAATATCGATGGAGGAAGCACCAGAACCAATGGAAATGCTCGACCTAATACTAGGAGGAACCAAGGTCGATAGGCTAATGTTAACCAAAATGCTGATGCCAATATGAGTGCTGAAAATCCACCAGTAAATATGGGGGCACCAAATCAGTTCTTTGTCAATATGATGCAAGCAGGAGTTGCTGCTGAAAAAGCTAATCATGTGGCTCCAATTGGGAATAATTATGCTAGGTTGAGCAGAGACTACACCAGTCTTGGTGGGAAGCCGTTTTTGGGAACAGAAGATGTTATTGAGGTAGAGAATTGGCTGTTGCATTGCGAGATAATATTTACTGATTTGGGTTTAGGTCATGAGCAGAAGAGAAGGTTGGCCTCTAGGTAGTTGCAAGGGTCAGCACTTTATTAGTGGAATAGTGTTACTACCGGAGTTTCGAAGGAAAAGTTGCAATGGGCTGAATTGAAAAGGAGATTTGAATATAGGTTTTTATTTATGGTTGCTAAGTCAGCATTGTTGATAAAATTTATGGATCTAGTTCAGTGAGAGATGTCGGTTATCGAGTATGCCACTAAGTTTGATGAGCTATCTCGATACGGGTATTCTATTATAGTCACTGGCATCATAAGGAATGACATGATTATTTGAACACTGAGGCCCGAGCTTGCTAGGGCGGCCCTGAAACATATCTATTATCCTTGTAATATGGTTATGGAGATGGCAATCTTCCATGAGGAGATGCTTGCTGTTTGTGCTAGAGAGAAGCCAGTTGAAATCCAGGGTTCCAAGGGAAAGAAGAGGATGTTCTTTAAAAAGAAGGGAGCCCAAAAGGGATATGCTTCTAAGAAGGTAAAGGTTGATTTAGTTTGCTAAAAGTGTGCCAAGAAGGGTCGTTATGCAAATGAGTGTTGGTCAAGCAAGGGGAAGAAGGCTGCAAATAAGAAAAATGTGAAGTGCTTCAACAATGACCATGTTGGGCATTATAAGAATCAGTGTCCAGGACCAGTTAGGGCGGACAAGGGGAAGGTTTTTGCTATTGGACCATCATCTGCTAAGTCAACTGCAACTAAAAAAGGAAAGACTATGATGGAAGGTACATTTTTGATTCAAAGTATACTAGTTAGGATACAATTTGATACCGTGCATCACATTCATTTAGATCTCTGTGTTTGGTTGATAGGTTATGCTTAGAACCAACATACCTTGTTACTTCCTTAAGGATTGCGAATCTAATAGGAGAGTATGCAACTCTAGGAATGAGATGTGACCAGCTAGAACTTGATTTGTTAGGTCATAAGTTTGCATGCAGTTTGTATGTTTTTGATTTCGTAGATATCAGAATCATTTTGGGTATGGATTGGTTGAGAAGGTATGAGGCTAGGATATTTTGCCACGATAGGAAGATATCACTAAGACACCCTGATAGTCATGATCGAATTATATTCTCAGTGGAAAATTTTGACTGGAGTAGTCATGCTTTGTTAAGTACTATGGAAGTGGGAGAAGAGCTAAGTCAGGTTTGAGTAGCAAGAGAGTTTGCAGATGTCTTTGAGCCAGTTATAGGACTACCACCAAAACGAGAGGTTGAGTTTCGGATAGATCTTTCGCTTGGGGATGAACCTATAAGTAGACCACCTAGCATAATGACACCTACTAAGATGAATAAATTGAAGGTGCAGCTAGTGGATCTAGAAGAAAGGAATTTTATTAGACCAAGCAGTTCTCCTTGGGGAGCGGCCGTAGTGTTCGTGAGGAAACTAGATGGGTCATTGAGGATGTGTATCGACTATCATAAGTTGAACGAGAGAACGATAAAGAATAATTATTCTTTGCCGAGAATTAATGATCCATTTGATCAGTTGTGTGGAGGAGTGTTCTCCCAGTTGTATTTGGCGACAAGTTTCCATCAATTAAGAGTGGCAGAGGACAATATTTCTTTGACAACATTTCGAACTAGATATGGTTCATATGAGTGGTTAGTAATTCCTTTCGGGTTGACGAATGCACCTGCTTTCTTTGTGGATTTGATGATCCGAATCTTCTGAGAGTATTTGGACAGATTCGTGTTGGTGTTTATAGATGACATTAGGGTATACACTAAGGATGAAATAGAGCATGAAGGTCATGAGACGTTGAGACAGCATCAACTAAAAGAGAAGTTCTCCAAGTGTCATTTTTGGAAGAAAGAAGTTAAGTTTCTTGGTCATGTGGTTTCAGAGAAAGGGCTGTCAGTCGATCCAAATAAGATCGGAGCTATTAATAATTGGAAGAGACTAGATACGGTGACTGAGATTAGAACTTTTCTTGGACTTGCTGGCTATTGCGGGAGATTCATTAAGTATTTCTCGTTCATAGCAGTGCCTTTGACTAAGCTAACTAGGAAGGAGGTGAAGTTTGTTTGGTCCGACAAATGTGAGGAAACGTTCCTTAAGTTAAAGCATTTTTGACCAATTCACCCATGTTAGTAACACAGACAGAAACAAAGGGTTGGTGGTGTATACCGATGCATATGGAACATGATTGTGGGTTGTATTAATGCAAATGAGTAAAGTGATTACCTACGTTTCACGACAGCTTAGACCGCATGAAGTAAGATATCCTACTCATGATTTGGAGTTGGCAGCGGTGATCTTCGCATTGTAGATTTGGAGGCATTATCTCTTAGGGGAGAGATTTGAGCTATAAATAGATCATAAGTCTTTAAGATGATTATTCTCTCAGAAGGAGTTGAATATGAGACAACAGAGGTGGCTGGAGTTATTGGCTACTTATGATTTTGGTATAGAGTATACACCAGGGAAAGGTAATAAAGTAGCGGATGCTCTTAGCAGAAGACATCAGAATAAGGTATTAGTTATGTTGGTAGAATGAAAGGATTTGGAAGATTTGACTACCTATAGTGTGCAATTAAGAACGACTGTTATTTCTAGTCAGAGTACTACCATGTTGTCATGTTTAGAAGTTCAACATGTATTGATCGAGAGAATTGCTTCTAAGCAGAGGGAGGATCCATTATTGGCCAAGAAGATCAGAAGGATTAAGGTTGAAACCAAGATCGACGATCTAAGGGATTTTAGTCTTGGTTAGAGGGGATGGTTGAGAAAGAAGGGATGGTTATGTATTCCAAATGTTGAGGACATGAGGAAAGAAGTTCTTGGAGAATGTCATCGATCCAAGTTTACGATTCGTCCTAGAGGGACCAAGATGTATCAAGATATGAAGAGGAGTTTCTATTGGTAAGGTATGAAGAGGGATGTTGGCTTGTGGGTTAGGCAGTGTGCAAACTGTCAATAAGTGAAAGCCGAACATCAGAAGCCAAATGGATTGCTTCAACATCTAGAAATTCCAGTTTGGAAATGGGATTCGATATCTATGAATTTTATAGATGGTTGCCAAGGTAAAATAAGGGAAATGAAAGTATATGGATTATAGTTGACAGGTTGACCAAGAGTGCCCATTTCATTCCAGTTAAGCCAACCAAGATGGCACCTGTTTTAGCTAAGTTATTCACAAAGAACATAGTTAGACTACATGGAGTTCCTAGTAGCATAGTCAATGACAGAGATGCTTTGTTCACTAGTGAATTCTGGAAGAGTCTACAGGATGTATTAGGTGCTAAGCTCAAGATGAGTACTACATATCATCATCAGACAGAGGTCAGACAGAGAGAGTCAATAAGGTACTCGACGATTTATTAAGGGCTTATGTATTGTACTTTGGCAGATCTTGAGAAGATGACCTGAATTTGATTGAGTTTTCCTATAATAATAGTTATCAGACTAGTATAGGAATGGCGCATTTTGAAGCTTTGTACGGATGGCTATGCAAATCACCAGCATGTTGGTGGGAGACTGGAGACAGATTTTCCAGATTTAGTTAGAGAGACGTCAAAGAAGATTAAGCTGATCTGAGAAAGGATGAAGGAAACTCAGTCCAGACGGAAAAGTCACATAGATAAGAGGCGTAAAGACCTAGAGTTCTCAGTTGGAGAGAGTTTTCACTAAGATATCACCGATGAAGGGTGTGGTACGGTTCGGGAAGTTGGGGAAACTGGCATCGAGATATGTTAGTCCATTCTAGATTATAGAGAGGATTGTAAAGCTAGCGTATAGAGTGGAGTTGCGGAGCAATATGGCATGTGTCCATAATGTGTTTCAAGTGTCTCATCTACGCAAATATATGCATGATCCGTAGACTACTTTTCCTCCGATAGAGTTATAATATTTGGTAGTAGAGCCTAATTTGACCTTTGTTAGATAGCCGGTTTGGGTTGTAGCGAGAGATGAGAAAAGATTGAGGAACAAGACAGTCAAGTTGGTGAAAGTTCAGTGGAGCGACAATGAGAAGGACTGTACTTGGGAGACAGAAGACAAGATTCAAGATGCTTATCCTGATCTGCTTCGAGGGTATTTTATGTTAGATTTATATAGATAATTGCTAGTCGGGTAGACTAGTATGGTTGTTAAGAGTCATTACAGATGATTTCTATGTTTAGTATTTAATCCTTACTGAATTTCTTTAACAAAATTCTTTAAGGAGGGAAGCATGTAACACCCCTAATTTTGATAACATTATTTAGGAGATTTAATTAGATTAATTAAATAGAATAATGTAAATAATTAGAGTGATAAGAGGATTGAGATTTGAATAAATACTTGGAGGTTATGCTCAATTACCTAATTAAATAGGCTTAAGAATGGTTTATAAGCTAATTAAATTACATAAGGCTACATTGGGAAATAGCGGCGCATAACCCTTACCCACATGTACATTCACGCTCCTTTCACCATTCATGTTTATATCTCATTTCACAAAAAAGTAAAACATAAAGAGGAGCCACCAATTGCTGGGAAGAAAAGAGAAGTGAAATCAATGTAAAGCTAAGGATTAAAGCTAGGGGAATAAATCTCAATCTCTATCCAATCACCTTATCATAATCAAGGTGAATAATGATTTATACCATCTCTTTTTTGTTTTATTATCGTATGTTTTTGGATTTAAGATTAAATTCATTTTTATGATAATTTGGATGATGATATGCTTGAATTATAATTTGTTTAATTTAAACAAGATTGTTTAAATGAGGATTTATGCAGTTTTAGGGAAAAACTGATTGAAATTGATGTTTGAATGCCATGAAAAAAAAATTATATTATGTAAAACATGATTTTGGAGTTGGTTTTTAATTTTGATAATTTTTCAAGCTATGGAAAGATTATTATGAATTTTCAAAGGAAAATATGGTTAACTGGGTTTAGAAATTTATTTCAGAAATTATATTAAAAATTTGGCCTGAAATTTTGATATGTTAGATAACATTATGAAAGTGAATTTCTATAATTTTTGAAAATATTTCCCAAGTGATTTGCTATGGAAATTAAATTATTTTAGAAGGACTTATCTGCAATGTTAGTTTTGCTTAATGGTAGGGCTTATTTGCTAAATTAACCTTGGTTTAGATCTGAAATTAAACGGCTTTTATTTTGGTAAAGAATGTGAAAAGTTAAGGCAACCAATCATATGCTTACACGTGGCAGGTTAGTTAGAAAGTATTTGCTTTAATTGGCGTTAATCAGCTTTCATCCAAAAAAGATGGTTCTGCCTCCTTTAGAAGTGCCTTTAGACTCCAATGCTTCTGCTTCATCCCAGTCAAGACCAACCTAGCCAAAACCTATTAAAGCTAAAATTAATCCATGTAATTGGTACGAAGTGGATTGGTAAAGTGCGGAAGGCAAGGCGACGAAGGCATTGCTTCCAATAGAGACGAAACCACTGTTTACTTTTAAAAGATATGCACCTACCTTTTTCTGTAAGGTGCTTTTGACCAAGTCAATATCTAATTGCTTTCGAACTTGTTGTCGCCTTTCTTTGTTTAAAAAGTAGAGCTTTCGACTAAGACCCTTGTTTATAAAAGAATGCATTCGAGAATGATGGTTCCGACCTGTTCAAAACGTTGCTGCTGTTTTTATACTTTTCGAGTGTGAGGAAGTCATCAATGCTTTCGAAGGGTTATTTTTGTTTTTAACTTATACTAATCCACTTCCTAAATGCTTTCGAAAGGGTCTAAGGGTTTTGAAGGCAATATCTTCTAAAGGGGGTTTCGATGTCGTCCTTCAGTGTATTGCTTAAATGATTTAAAGCTTTTGAAAGGGATGATGCCAACGCCATCAAGTCTTCCTCGATACTTTTATGTGATAAAGAATGGTTTCAAAAGAGATACTTTCATTATATTCACTTTGAACCAAATGATATTTTTAAATATAAACCCAATGGTTTCAAAAGAGAGGCTTTCAATAATTTCGGAAGGGATACTTCCAAAGGTTTCGAAAGGGGTATTTTTAATGGTTTTTAAGCTATGCTTCTAACGGTTATTAAGTAATACTTTATTACATTCGAAAGGTTTCGAAAGAGAGGTTTTAAACATTTTCGAAAGTCATGGGCCTAATGTTTTGAAAAGGGATTTATATGCTTTGGAAGGAGGTTATCCAGTGAGGTCGAAAGCAAGGTTTTGAAGGTTTTAAAAGTCTTAGTTTTCAAAACAAATAACCAATCTCATTATAAAAGAAATTCATGGAATAAATAAATAAAGTGTTTTGAAAAGGAGTTTTCGAAGAAGTTTTCTTTGATTAAAAGGTTAAAAGGATTAACCAAGTTATTTTGGGGAAGGGCAGAATAACCAGCTCGGTTGAACCAGCAGTGAATGTAAATTAAGTTAACTCGTGAATGAGTAGAATTGCATCCAGAAGGTCTGAAAGACCAGAATATAAGATGCTAAAAATTAAAGGAAGATATTGGCATGGGCTAATAGGTTCATAGTAAGCCCATGAAAATTGTGTATAGAAAAAGATATTGGCAGGAGCCTATATGTTCATCGTAAGCCCATGAAAACTATGTATAAATAAAGAGTCAGGAAGATAGGTTTATAGTTAGCCCATGAAAACTATGATTTGATATTGGCAGGAGCCAATAGGTTTTTATTTTGCCATGAAAACTATATCTAGATAAAGATACTAATAGATGTCAGTAGGATCCTAGTCAACCCATAAAAACTAGGAAAGGGAAAGATATTGGAGTTACAAATAGGTTCGGTGAGAAGCCATGAAACAATAAAGATAATGGCGGGGGGCAATAGGTTCTTAGTGATCTCACGAAAACTATGAAATAAGATAAGGAGTCCATAAACATTTTATCGGTTATTAGTCAGCCCATGAAAACTATTAGGTTAATAGTAACCTTAGAAGCTATAAATATGACAGATAATCAAAATTAATGGGGATGGGTAATCCAAAATTAATTCACTTATTTTCCATATCATCATATCATATTATTTTTGAGATGTTTAACCATTGTGGATGCAGGAGCATAGTATATGGTTTTATAAATATTTTAGGATACTAGTGAGGGGAAAAACCCGATCTACTAAGCGGTGTGGTCTCACAAGATATCTAAATAGTTTGATACGGTAGATTATTATCCATTCCAGGTTTTATGTCTGACTCAAATTTTATGTTTTCCTCTTAAACTCTCAGGTACTCAATTGATTTTGAGTAATTTGAGAGTCAAGGCTTTCAGGTACTTCTTTAGATGAATAAGCTTCTAAAGACGTTAGGAGGCATGATAGTTATCTATTGTTTTCTTTTGTTTTGATTCTGTTGTGTTGATGTAATGGCAAAGTTGTTAAATTTCCTATATATATACTCTGATTATCCAAGGGGACACCTTCATATGTCGCTCTTGGCGTATGTTGTAATAAAAATATTTTCTCTATACGTGGTTAACAATTATGGGATTATGTAATGAATTTGAAATGTTTTGAAATGGTGTGGATCTTGTTTGATGTTTTAAAAAAATTCCATATTCATGCATTTCTGTGTATCAATGTATCTAACATTGCCATATTTTTTCGCGAGGATTAATAATTATGGATGACTGCAGCATTCGTGGCCGTTAGTTTGGGACCTCCAAGTAGGGGGTTGTTACAGATTTAATTCCAAAAGGGTGTGAAATGGCAAAGGAAAGAAAAGAAATGCTTCCATCTTTAACAACCCTCTCTCCTTTTGCAACACCTCGAAGATTTAAGCAGAAATTTAATAAAGAATTAATTTTAAATATAACAAGGTAAAGTTGGACTTTTTACAAACGATTGAATTTAGCAATGAAACTTGCACTGTTGCGTTCGTACCAATTGTCTAAATAATTTTCTCATATATATACATATATGTATGTATATAAGTATATGTGTATATATATGTATATATGTATATATGTATATAACGTTTTGAAATCGAAGCTAATATGAGGAAATTATTAACTGTGATATCCCGGAAATTTGGACAATAACAATTTAATAATTTATGTCAAAATTTAATTGATTTGATCATATTGTTAATAATAAATTTGAATTAAATTTAATAATCTTCTTTAAAATAAATATTTAAACTGATAATCTATTTTTATAGGAAAATAAATTATTTTATATTTGTAATGTATACATATCTGTATATATATTATAACTAGATAAATCTTTGTTTTAAATTTAATATATATATATAGGCCTGTTTTCTTATTCTAACATTTTTGATAAATTAAAATTAGATTTAATTTGATATAAGCTATTAAATAAATAACCATATGATTTTAATACCCAAACTAAAAACTTAATTATTTAAAATTGATCTTAGTTTAAGTTTAAATTTAAATAAAAAGGTTTGTTTTGTTTATATATATATATATATATATATATATATATAAGTAATGTATTGAATAAGAAGACAAATTCATTTGTGAATTATTTTAATTTAATCATGAGTTATATTTAACAATATTAATAATGTAATATGCTTACAAATGGATTTTAATATAGATAGAAATTACTATTTCAAAATTTATTTGAATACATTAATATGAGAAGTAATGATTTGTAAATTTGAAATAAAATCTTTCAAACATGTTTAAAATGAAACAAGTCTTAAAATATATTAAACACAAACATAAATTAAATGTATGGTATTAAAATGAGTATAAATACATAAACATCTATGATATTAGCATAAGTATGAAAATAAATTAATAAGCATCAAATTAAGTAATTGATAGTTAAAGTTTAAAAATAGAAGAGAAAATAAAATAAGCATAGAACTTAATACATAAATTAAAATTCATAACTAATAACCAAAACAACTTCACATTTTGTACCTAAAGTATAAAACAAGTCAGAAAAATATGTATAACCTGTAAGTGATTATGCAAAACAAGTAAAAGAAAAATTTATCAACATCAAAATTAATAAGTTAGTCAAAGGAAAACATTTTGTACTTAAGTATAAAAGCATATGCAGGTAAGAATAAAAGAAAGTGGAAATATATGTATAGGCCTGTAAAGTTTAATATGCTAGGCAAGTACAATATGTATGTTACCTATAACATAGTTTAGGCAAGAACAAAGTTTAAAAGAAAATATTATGTAACACGTAGAATAGATTCAAGGCAGAAATAGACAAAGTAAGGAAAACATACAAACCAGGCAAGCAAAAGAAATATCTTCACACATACAAAAGAAGACATAAGTACCATTGCATTTAATATTAGCACACCATTTGGTCTATTAGAGATATTTACTTATCATTTCAGCCGAAATGTAAACAAAATATCTCTGACTTTAAATAATAATAATAATAATATGATATAATAACTACATCTTCCTGTATAAGCTTGCCTAACTTATATCTATATGCAATACTCTCTGTTCAAAAACTGGGTAAACAGAAAACATAAGTAAGATTTCATTTTTACAAACTTAAACTAGTTCTATAATCTAAAGCATGATGTTAGCAGGAAATCAAAAACAAAAGCATGTTTTTCCAGTTTTAAAGAACAGTGTTCTGTTCATTCTCTCTAAAGCAGGTGAGTAACAATACAAATTTAAATAAATTAAGTTATAAATTATGTTGCATACTCATTTCTGAAATAATATGTTTGTAAATATATAAGTCTGTTCTGTGCATATATGTGTGGGTAAGTTGTGCTTATGTTTAAGCTCTGTCATGATTTCCAAGATTCATGTTTTTATTCAAAATCCCTTCCACATGATCCAGATTCTTGTTAGAACCTGCTTGGCAAACTAATATTGTTTGATTAACTTAAATTTATGTTTAAAAATCTAAGTAAGATAAATAGTGTCTGTTTGACTTTGGAAACATTAAGAACATCTAAGTATACTACATATAATTAAAACTCAGACCATATAAACTATAATTTCCAGTATTACTAATCGAAAACTCTATACAAAAGATGATTTTTAACATAGGAATCAGGATTTATAGTTTAGAATTGAAGGGGGAGTTTGGGTTTTAACTGAAAGTTTATTTTTGAGTCCCCCTTGTGATCAAGTGGGTTTGAGAGTTCGAGAACAGGCATGGAGATGGAGGGATGATCAATGGTGTTGGGAAAAATTTTGGATGGTGATGAAATTAAATAGGGAAGTTGCGGTTGTGGGTTTTGTTTTAGAACCCTGGTCTTGTCTGTGTTTGAATAATTGATCGGCTTGGTTCGTGTGATGGATCGAGTGATGGGAAATTTTTGGTGAGGGAAGCTTGAACGAAGAGGAAGACATGGCCGAAGTGGTCGAACGTCAGGTGGCCAGAATTTTCCAGGCGAGGCGATGTTAGGTTTCATAGTGGTGCTCTGGTTTTTTTTTTCAGGTTTAAGTTTAGACTCTCGAATTTTTATTCGAGTATGGGATGATGTTCTGGTGATTGCAATTGGATGCAGTGAAGTTTTCTGATGCGTGAAGATCACCAGAGGTGGTTGGAGATGATCGGCGGCCCAGTGCATATGCACGGTGTTCATGAATGGGTGCTGTGTTTTCAGGAGGAAGGGGGAGAGGCCCGTGTTTGTAAGGGTTTGACTCGGGGAAAGTAACACGCGAACTCGAAGTGTGCTCGTTGTTGACTCGGAGTAGTGTAGGGGAGGGGGAAACCTAGATAAGTTGTAACAGGTTATTCAAAACCTGTAAAGTTAATATTCTTTAAACTGGGATTTTTAAAAATGAGATATGAATGTTTAACATAGTTATTTAAATAAAAGAAAAGTTTGGATTCAAAAGAAATTTGAATCTCAGTTTAAAATAAAATAAAGTTCTATAATTTTAAATTATTTATAACCACTTTATAAAGGGAATTGTTGCTCGAGTTTCACTCGAGTGACTCGAGTGTCGGACTCGAAGAAATGTGGGGTTTTGCTCTTAGAAATATTTTTTCATCTCGGGTATTTTTAGCTACAGGTTTTAAACCTGTAAGTTTATTTCATTTTTAAAACCGGGCTTTTAAATGAAAAAAAAATAGGTATTTAAACAAAGTTTAAACCAAGATAAGTTTGGATTCAAAACGTAGTTTGAATCTCAGTCTTTAAATAAATAAAGATTTTTAAATTTAAAATTTGTTTTAAACAAATTTGAATGATAAAGAGAATTTTTAAATTTGATTTGAATTCAAAATGAAACCGTGTTTAAATTCTTTTAATCTTCTATTTAAGAAAATCATTCTTTAAATTGTAAAATAAAAGGAGTTTGGAATTATTAAGATTAATTTGATTTCATCTTAAATTTAAAATGAATTTAAATGTAAATTTAAATTAAATTGATTAAATAGCTTATTAATGATAAATTGATCATTAAATAGAAGAAGGGTTTCTAAAGACTTAAGGATTTGTAGTTATTAAATTAACTAAGTGGATAATTAATGACTAGAATTAATTAACTCAGAAATTATGAGTTAAATTTATTTAAATAAGATATAAGTTAAAGGTAGATTAATTGGTAATTAGGAAATCATTGGTTTAATTTTAAATTAATGATTAGTAATAAATTAATGAATTAATAAAGGATTAATTAATAAATTATTAAGACTAACTTAAAATGAAATTGATAATAAGTCGTAGTTAATTACTTTAGGAAAGTAATTAAAGAATTATAATTAGTTAATCAGGGTCATTAACTAAAATTATGAAATAGTCAATTAATGGGATTATTTTTAATAATTAATTAAATTATTTATTTAAGATAAGCAATTGTGAATTGTTAAGTATAATTACTTAACGGAAGTAATTAAGAAATTAATTACTCATTGTAATTAATTCTATGAATTGTTTAAGTTAATCAATTAAGTTTAATTAATTTAGACAACCATTTTGATGATGTGATAAGTATAATTACTTAGGGAAGTAATTGAAGATAATTACTGGATGTAATTAACTGAGGGTGATTTAATAATGGAAGTAATTGGAATATAATTACTGTGTATAATTAATCAAGGGATTAATTAGAGAAATTAGTCAAGAAGTAATTAATTTATTTGATGAAGTAATTAAAGATAGTTAATTACTGAATGGTATTAATCAGAGGTGATTAATAAATGTAGTTTAATTGAAGATTAATTACTTAAGTTAATTAATTTTAAACAGGGAATTAATTAAAAATGTAATTAGAAATCATCAATTGATATAATTAATGATGGGATGATAAATTTAGATTAATTAATCAATAATTGAAGAGTAATTAATTAGAGTATTTAAGAAGTAATGTAATGTTTGTAGGATGATTTCTATATTTAGATAAGATAATTAATTTGTAAAAATAATTAAAAGATGATTACTTGAATATAATTAAATGTTAATTAATCAAGTGTGATTAATTGAAATGAGTATTTAGTGAATGATTTATTAATTGATTGGAAATTGATTAATAATTATGTAAGCAAGATTTAAATGGTGAAGTAATTAATTTAATTTACTTTAAATTAATTAGAGATTGATATAATTAATTTAATTCATTTTAAATTAATTATAGCTTATATGATTGCTTATATATGGATGGATGAAATTGTTTACCTTGAATGATTTAAGATCTCAGATATGAGAATTGATGTTATGTGATATGGATGTTTTGATTTAAATATGATGATGATATGAATTATCTGTTGTAATGATAATATGCATTATCTGTTTGTAGTGATAATATTGATGTTGACCATCTATTATGATATTGTGAATTATCTATCTATGTGTGTATTGAATTATTTTGAATTAAACTGTTAAGACTAAATAGACAACTTGGCCCTAAAAGACACGTTTGGATTTCGATGAGACCGGGATCGGGTTTTCCATATTTGGAAGTCCGAAAACCACATCGATTCCAAATTAACGTTAGGTCGTGAATCTGAAGTGAAGATGAAGACTCAGAGTGCAAGGGTTATCGTCGTTAACTCTGAGGGTGATTCCAAAATGAGTGTAACGAGATAATGCCTTCGGTTTCGTTCGAACCCGGAACGAACTTGTATGGATTGAATGCTTACAAACCATTGTCAAGAGGACGATGAGCATTCTAAGAAATGTGTTCTCTAAAGGTAATCGTAGCCTCAAGCCTCATCAACCGGGAATGGCTAAAACAGGGGAGGTGCAGCAAGGTTAGGTGGGTCATGCCCAAGCAGGACAAGATTTTTCCCTGTCTAGATGTCCCTTTTTATTCGGCTGTGTGGACAGTTGTGAGCTCCAACTGTCGGGGTTGTCTTGTTCGGGACTGTTCAGTAAGGAATGGTTCCGGCCATGTGTTGCAGGGGGTCGGGAGTGATCCTCGGTACGTTGATCTAGGCCACGTACTGTGACGGGCGGTACCCCAGTAGCCCTGCCATTGTATGGCATCCATAATCCAATAAGTGCCAACGGTTTTGATTGTATTACCCACATTTGTGGCTAGTAGCTGGAATTTAATAGATGTAACAATTTCGGCTATTTTCTATTTACTTGAAAACCCTAGACCTATTATAATATCGCTGAATTTCCTATCAAATGTTTTGGTTAGCGTAAGGTAAAAACTTACCCATATTTATTCGTGGGAAGTCTTACGTGATACCTTTTGTTTTCAAATGTTTTTCAAAGTTAAGCAACTTTAACCTGTTACTCATACTAGACCCATGTCTGACCCGGAGTTTATTTTTGTTTTTCATAAACTCTCGGGTACCCAAATTTTTACGGGTAGCCAAGGGATTCAGGATTAGCTTTGACGAATTCTGGAGGAGCAATGGAGCAGGAGGCTTCTACGTTGTAGATATATTTATCCGCTGTGTTGATATCTCTGAGTTGTTTATCTGTATTGTATATCGACGTGTATAACTAGACAGGTGTTTATAACTGTCTAGTATGTGTTGTATGATCTGTATAGCTCTGATATATGTAAAATTATGTAATAGTTACGTGATCTATTATATTTTGTCCCATTCCGTTGTGAGATTCTGATGTTGTTGTTCTTTCTTCTCTATCTTTCTATTTTCTCATCCCTTTCTTTCTTCAAGATGATACGTCTTTCTGGGCGTAGAAGGACGGGTCGTCACATTAACATTTTGAGATTTTGAAATTGAAACCAATTAAATAAGTAAATTTGGTAAGAAATAAAATATTGAAAATTAATTAATAAAATTAAACAACAGTCGACACACTAGTGCAGTTAGTTGACACGTAGTAGTCGACTGTCCAAGACCCAACGGTTGATCGGTAGGCGTTCTACGGCTAAGGTTTTCCAAGACTAAATGGCTCGGATTTGATCGTATATTTTTAGCATTTAGGATTTGATCATATATTTTCGAATGGACAATATTAAATCCGTTGCCTATAAATAAGACAATAAACCTAACCCTAATTCAAAAAAAAAGTAGAATATTACATCCAAATTTTGCAAATTTTCTTTCTCTTCTAAACGTAATTTCTCAAATCAAAAATTAAAAAAAATTGGAAGAGAAGTCAAGCAAAGGAAGGGAATTAACATCGAGAAGTGGGGCAATTCTACACAGATAAAAGGGGATAGGTTTAAAGGTGAGTGGGTTCACGATTAGCCAGTAGATTTTATGTAATTATTTTATTATACCCTATTTGATCTAGTAAATCAAATTGGAAACATTATTTAATTTGATTGGGGATAACAATGATTATATGAACATGATTCCTTTCTTATAATCTTGTTCTAACTAATGAAAATTTGTAAATTAAGAAATTGATAATTTTGAATATATTATTTTCTTTAAATTTGGTAGAACTTGATATAACCGGTTGATGTTAAACCTAGGTAAAACTAATTGACTGCAAATTGTAGTATTGTAAATGAAATTGAATAGGAAGTTTTAACAATTAAAAATCATATATTCACAAATTTGATTAACTGTAATTAAAATTATTCTATGACAAATTATAATTCAAGTTTACTTTAATGAGATTTGGGAAGATGGTCATTAACAAACAAAGCGGACGATAATAGCTAAATAAAAATAATATACAACGACGACCGGTCGACAGATTCACTAGAACCGATCAACAGCAAGCGGTCAACCGCTCCAGTGAACAGTGGTCGACCAGTTATCGAAAATTGGACAAGGCCTGAACCTCGGTCTAAGGCCCAGGTTATAAATTAAATTATAAGGGTATATTTATTATGTGTATACATATGGACGATAGTATAAGTAGGAAAACTAGTTTCCTATGTTGGCGACAATAGGACGTTGCGGAACTGGGTAAATGCTATTTATCCAGTAGGGTCAATATTCAACTAGGGCGATTATATCGCAAATTGCACTCACAGGTGGTTCAACGGTGGATGTACAACACTAATGATGATGTTGGAGAAGTATGCAGCTCGACACTGTAGGAAGTTCCTTGGTATTCAAGGGCGGGACGTGGTATGTGTTGTTGATGGATCCCGACGCGATGCGATAAGAGGCGTAGTGTTACCATTGAGAGGTGGACATGAATGCCGGAGACCTTGATGTCCTCGGTGCAAGTCGACATTGCGTATTCCCGCTTAATGCATAAATATTATACATGTAGTCGTCATGTGGGAAATGTAGTCCCAAATTAGAAATTGTATGGAAATCTATGATGAAGTAATTACGTGTATTTGTGATGTGGAAAACGTAGTCCCATGGTTGAAACTATAGGGTAATCATATGTTGGAATAGTTCCACTAGCTATTAACCAACCATTAGTTGTTTTGAAGTTCGATTAGTTATTTTACCCTAAGCATAAGCATGCATAAGTTGTTAGTGTAAGTATGTTTAAGACTATAGCTCTTAGAATAATGAAATAAGTAATTAATGGACACTTGTAGGACATCCTAGATCACATAGAGTATTACTAAAATCAATTGCATGTAATCACCAAATATTAAGGGTGTAACTTATTCAACAGACTTTTGTCTAACCCATCCATTTCCTTGCTTTTTCCTCAACCACAGGAGGACAGGGCAGTAGGTGATTGGCTCGAATATTTATGCGTAGAGAGACAAGCTTGGCATTGTAGTTGTTTTTTATTTCCTATCACTCACCACGTACTATTTATCGTACCTAGTATTCTACCAGACTACTTGATGTATTTCTGTATATCATGGACTTGACTACGTACTGCTTTGAGACTGTGCTATTTTCTGGATATTTTCTTAGATGACTATTGTCTTCCGCTGTGAGATCTGAAAGTGTAGAATGTCTTAGATTTTATCCTTATATTTTTAGTCTCCATAACATTTAAAACCCGATAGCTCGTACATCTCGGCACTGACGTGAGTCCGAAAGTCACCTTAGGCTTTGGATCGGTGTGTTAGGAGGTGTGAGTTGTTACACCTTCGCTATTTAAAAATCCTTAGCTGCTCTTTTTCTTTAATTCTCATCTAGGGTTTTGAGCCGCCGTTATCTCTTTCATTACTGGCATCAAATCCTCTCCCATCTCCACAATTTATTCAAGCATTAAAACGCCAAATTCAAATAAAATCAATGCAACGGTGTGTAGTGTTTTAAAGTTGCTTGCCCTCCTTGGAAGATTGAATAGAGATTCGTGCGGAGTCCATTGACTCAATATTCAAGGTGTATGCACTAGGCTAAAACAAGGTAACATTATTATTTATAACTTTTTTTTGTATGTGTGCATTCTAACTATATGATTTATGTGTAGTTAGATAAATTATAGTATTACAAATACCTATATATATGTGTTGTCAACATGAAACGTAAATATGTATATATATTATGATTAATTCTTTTTATTATATATACAGTTTCATATATGCTTTTAGCTATGAAAAAAATTCTTTTAATTTTAAAATTTTGATAATGTTCGAAAGAGGCTTTAAACAATGTTGATTTTTGCTTAAATAAGTATAAAGTATATATTATATGTACATATTAGGTTAAATCACACACACATATATATACATAAGTGTGTGTGTGTTATTACTTCAGAAATGAAAAGGAATTAAATTATATATATATTTATTTCTTTAATATATATATATATTATATATTGTACAACATATTATTTTGATATGTATGTGTGTTAAATGAAACACATTGATGATAGGACTTATATGTAAAATATTAGACTTATATTTAAATCTTTCCTATTTTGAAACTACATTTAATTTTGTTTTCTTTTCTTTAATTTCTTTAATCTTCAAAACATTTAAATCGTTCAAAATCGATCTTAAAGCATATGTGCTATGATATGTATGCAAGTATATATGTATACATAATTATATGTAAATGTATTATTTGTTTATAATTAAAAGATGAAAAAGAAATAAATTAGTTAAGATTAAGATGTGATAGATTATTCGAATCTAATTAAAAAAGGCAAGAGAGTAATAGGTAGGAGAAAGATCTATGGACCGATTCCCCTTTCCTAAAACAAAATTAATTTCTTATTACTTTCACCATTTTCTCTCCTTATTAATTCCCTACTTAAATCTAATTGATAGTTGTTTGATTATAAGTAATTTTGTTTAGTTAGAAAAGACTTTATAACATTCTATAATATGTGTGCCAACATTAGCAAACTACACACACATTGAACTTAAATTTATATTTATAATTATTTATATTTGTATTTATAAGTACTACTATTTTACAATGCCATACACACACACATACATATATATATACTATTATAAATATAATTTCATATTACATTTATTTATATATATATAAACATACATGACAACACATATGTATATGGAAGGCCAACTTATCTGTTTTAGTAAATCCCAACACTCATACACGGTTAACTCAAATCATGTACACTGTAACTGTTGTACGTCACGTACACACATATGTGTATATGATACACATGTTCACCCATTTTATTCGCTGCGTGCTCTATAAGTTCCTTTATTCTCGAGTTGAGAGAGCTATTTAATATCGTCACTTTGAGATTCTTTATTTTCCTTAGTTATGTTGACCAACAAAAAACTCTCGAATGAGTCGTTCCATAGTTATCCAATAACTATCAATACATAACCCTTTGGTCCCTCAGAAACTATGAGTAATACACTATCCAACATTTAGAAAGCATTATGTACTCTAGTCTCAACGCATGTATCTATATCCTATCTCGAAATTTTTGACTAGGAATATTTAAAATAATATGTTATTTTTAATGTGATAAATTTCTCACGATTACGACACTTTGTAATTATTATCACATAACATATTATTGAAGGAATTTCTATTTAATATACTTAGATTAAATTACTAATTAATATAACATACTGTGATGATTATATAATAGAAAGAAAAATGCCATTTATTTCGATTGAGAATTTATTACAGAGTTTGTAACAACCCGCTCCGAAATGGACCAAGTTTTCGATCCAATAAAAGTCCGTCAAACCTTAGGACCATCTCAAAACGAGCTGCTGGGTTGATAAAATTTAAGTATTACATGATACATGGAGCTATCAGTCTATACTTTCAAAATCACATAGCGGAATAGATAAAATATAATTTCAAAAACAAATACCTATTTCTCAAAAGAAAACCATTTTAGAAACATAATACGTTATCACCAAATCTCATAACATGTCCACATAAAACTCACGGTACAATATCTCAAAATAATATAATTGTCTGAACTTGGTACATTAGAAATATTAAAAAGCATAAAAGATAGACAACCACCACAAGTCTTCATCTCCAACTTCATCCCTTATCTCCTCTAACCTATGTGTTGTAATGAGGAGTGGGTCAGAACATCAATGTCTTGTGAATGAAAATCTCAAGCTTTACCACAATTATATTTAAGCAGTATCATCTAGATAAGTAATATGCCTTACTCATTAAAAACTATACCATACCAGTAACTTAATTATAAGCCTAAAGGCCTTTCCAATCGAATTCAAAAACTCTAACGCAACAATCGTTAATGATGCAGAGAAAGCACCTGATCCACTTAATATATTTTTATGGGAATTAAGCAAAATCTAATCATTTAATACCTATAGAATAGACAGGTCCACGTCATTTAATACCTAACCTAAGATGGTTCCCTCAACTGTCCTCCCTAGCTGACATTGTAAGAAATCCCATAATTCACTTAATACTTTTTATATGAAAAAGAGGCGGATCCTACAATAGTCACTTAATACCTCTAAACCGGAAGCGGGCTCCTTCAGCGATCTCCACCTACCATATACAAAACATATTTATGACCTATAACCCAACTATGATGACTTAGATTAGTCCGACCATTCGTCGGTACTGAAAGCCAGATTAAATGGGCAGACTTAACCTACAGAATTGAAGATAACGTCATGTCCACCAAGGTTATTTAATATAGGCGATGTCACACATCAGTCCCCTAAGTCATACTACTAATAGTCAGATTTAACTAGGCAGGCTTTTGTTTGTTTTTGGCTGACCTTGCATTCTTATAACTTAGTCTTATTTCATATACTATAATTATATCTCACACGATCAATACTCAAGGCCATATACTGTAAAACTCCATATCCCCCATTTAATTATAGATTGAATTTCTATAATCATCAATTGCTACCATTCTAAGTAAATTTATTAACTACCCTATTAACAATATTAAATATATCAATGTGCTATATTCAATATGTTTTATATGTACATATATATATAAAAACTCCTTATTATGTCTCTAATTATGGGTTTAGTTTCCATAATCATCAGTTACTACCATTTTATGACATTTAATGATATTAACTACCCTATTAACAATATCAGTACGCTATATATACATATATCCTTTGGTTTAAAGGAAATACAAATAAAAGACAAACAACCGCTAAGATATAAAGAAAGAAAAGAGATCAGATGGTCAGGAGTTGAATAGATAAGCAAAAAGGATAACGATGTTAAACTTTATAATAACTTCGTTGATATCTTAAACTACTCCTCCCCTAGATAACACCAGTTTACCCACCAAAATTTCAAATTGCATTCACCCCATGTTCTAATCAGTTACCCATCATGTGTATATCAACTATCTTATTCTCTACATTTGTAGTTACCCATTATCCTATTTCACCATTGTTCAAATTTATGTATTTCAACGAATTTTCTTTGCTTACTATATATAAATACAGTTTGATGTTAATAATTGTGGTCATGTATTCTCATCTTCTGCTGTAAATTTCACAGTTTATGGTAAACATATATTTCTTGTTAAACAAATTTATGGTTAACACCCCGAAAGATACTTCAATTCAATGATTTCTGATTTTCGACCTAAACCTTTTGGTGTGGTTGGTAAAACCAGTCTTCTAGATAAAGAACTTTTGACTTCAAGAGATCTTTCAAGGTGTCATATAAAGCTATCCTTTGTGTTACATATGTTTACTTGCTGATCTTATTCCTTTTAAGTTGATCTTTAGTGCTTCCGAAAGGTTTGGGATGATTGGTCATATTAGCGGTAGGATAAACAGTAAGCCTTGGATGACGTATAAGGGATTTTGCCCTTATCAAAAGGTTTAACTTCCTATTCGAAGACTAGTTGGGATTTGTCGAAAGGTATGTGAATGTCTACTATCGGATTAAAATTTATTCTCCTGAATTCAGACTTCACCGAAGGGTTTGGTCACTTAGGTAACAACAGCGGAAGGTTTTGGTATTGTAAATATAGAAAGACCTACCAACTTAATTGACGAATCCAACCCTGAAAACCAATGACTCCGAAGGGTTACCACTCTTATTAATTTAGATCAACTGTAGCCTCTACCGGAAGGTTGGAGTAGAAAAAATGATGACTTCTAAGGGTCAAAGTTACAATTTGATCAATTAAACTTCTAACCCTATCAGCTTGAGTATCTTAGTTGAGTTAATCCTGAAAATATGAATCAATATAATAAAGAATTAAACTAGATAATAAGAGATTTAATAAAATTTGGAACTTTCCCTTTTATCATTCAATATTAGCTTTTACAAATCCCTAAATCCATTCTTGATTATGGTTACAACACATTTCCTTCCATATTCTAAGAATGAGGTAGGAGAGAAAAAACAAATCGGTCCCAAACCCGAGGCCTATGGGTCCTATTTATAGATGCAGGCCCTTCTTTTGGCTTTATGCCTTTGGTTGAGCCGAAGGATAACCCTTTATGCATAGTGCAAACCTTTCGATGCAGCCGAAGGGTATTCCTTATTTGTGCTGCCATGAACCTTCCGGTCTTGTCGAAAGGTTGCTTCTTTGCTTAGTATTGATTCACAATCATTGTCCCCTATATAAACCTTTCGGCGTTGTTGAAATATGTCTTGTGTATTTCTCGACCTATTTGGAAGGTTTGGTGTGCCTTCGAAAAGGTCATTAAATAGTGGCTTTTACTTTCTTTGACTCTTTCTTCTCCTTTAAATTCCATGGATATTGGAGGTGGAACTGTTAACCCGCCTTTTTACCAGGCCGTGGACAGGCCGGTTTAACTTAATCGACTGCACGTTCGTCGAGCCCGGTGTATGATGGATTCAGTCGACTGGATGGATGGATGACGCAATGTGCTTGGAAGATGGAAATATGATTGGATAAAGATGAATCAACTATAATTTGGGTCTAGGAAACATGGTTCAGCATTAAACATGGTTCGGCATGGTGGAGGTTCGGCATAACTCACCTCGCTCGGTATTGCACCTCCTACCTCCATAGCTCGGTAGATCCATACCTCCATACCTCGGTAGATCCATACCTCCATACTCGGTAGATCCATACCTCCGTACCTCGGTAGATCCATACCTCCATACCTCGGTAGATCCGTAGATCCATACCTCGGTAGATCCATACCTCGTTAGATCCATACCTCCATACCTTGGTAGATCCGTAAATCCATACCTCGGTAGATCTATACCTCGGTAGATCCGTAGATCCATACCTCGGTAGATCCATACCTCAGTGGATCTATACCTCCATACCTCCATAGATCCATACCTCTATATCTCGATAGATCCATACCTTCGGTAAATCCATACCTCCATACCTCGGTAGATCCGTAGATCCATACCTCGGTAGCTCCATACCACGACAACTCGGTAGCTCCATACCTCGACACCTCGATACCTCGGTACCCTTGATGGGCCCAAACTACTCAAGAGGCCCAACAACCTGGTTTTGCCTATAAATATAGCATGTGGGTCTCCAGGTGGGGGAGCTGGATCATCTTCTTCTTCTTCCTCCTCTTCTCTTCTGTTCTCTGACTTTTTCCTAAGACTAAGGCTAGTCTCCCACTTTGTAACTGTAACTGATTCTTACATCAATAAAAAGAAAACTTCTAGAGTGGACGTAGGCCGGAGTTAGCCGAACCACTATAAAAACTGTTGTTCTTTACTGCTTTCATTTTAATTTTAACCGTTCCTCATATTGTTACTCTCTACACACACTCTATCTGTTATCGGTGGTTGTTAGTTGGTGCTTTCATCTAGATTTGGGTGTTAGTGACCAATTTTGGCGCTAACATTTTGATGCTTTCACTGAGAATGCAAGCACTCAGGAATTTTGGAGTTAAGAACTTGGATTTTAAGGAGCAATGGCTAGGCCATCAACAAGGAAGCAATTGACAGGAAGAAGCAATCAAGAGGGAAGTCAGGAGGCTTCCTTTGGAAATGGAGCAGGTCAAACATCCGTCTACATCACCAGATAGGAGATGGAAGCGATGATGAAACGGCAAGAGGAAATAATGCAGGCTCTTCTTAGGCAATATGGATAATCATGAACTGCAGGTACTCAAGGTCTTGGGGCTGGACAAGTGGAACTCAATCAGCAGGTTGATGGAGTGACTCAACAGGGGGCAGCCCCCAATCGGCAGACAACTATCAATCTGGAAGGACCTGGGCTTAGGGGAACACCACCAAGAAACGCTGGACCAATTCATGGAGGGATTTCAGTTAGCACTACACAAAAAGATGCTCGCAGGAATGTAGGAGCATGGGATGAAGAGTATGTACCAGAATTCTCTCGGGGACTCGGGGACTCGGGGGGCAACCCTTGACGGACAATGCTGAATTAGCCGAGATCATCAGGAAAACACTGCCTCTTCCACGATTTGGATGGGTGTGATACCAACAGCTGCAGGCACTTAATGGACGTAATTGAGGAGCATGTAAGGAATGGACAGTTGCGACAGTACGCCGAAGCTTGGAATGCCACGGTGGGGCAGGAGCAACCACCGTCTACCTCACACAGTGATGGTGCGAGGCACAGGAATGATGGTCGATTGGTCATCAATTGACTGGGATATTATGAAATAAGTAGCACACTACGGGCAAACGGCCAAGTCACTTACTCATGTACGGGGACGGAGATAGCCCCTAGGCATGCTCTGAGATGATATAAACCGTGACGTTCTAGTTTGTGAAATCTGCTTTCTCTTTTTTTGGTTTGAACACTTGCTTTTTTCTGATTTGGTTTGAACTTTTGGTTTTGTTTGTTTCTTGGTTTGGACTTTTATTTGGATGATTGTTTTCTGGTTTGGATATTGGTTTGGATTTTCAATATGGATTTTTTGTTTTCTGATTTGATCTGGATTTTGGATTGGATTTCGATTCGATTTTTTATTTGGTTTTTGATAAATGGTCCTCAGGTATGGATTATACCTGGCAAGGGGTAGGTCGCTTTGTCCAAGCACGGCAAATCGACTTATTAAGGTCGTCGAGTATGGACTATGCTCGGCAAGGGACCGGAAAGACCAGGATTCGGCCTAGGACTTAGGCCCCATATTATCGGTTACTATTTCAGGTCGTCGAGTATGGACTATGCTCGGCAAGGGTCTAGAGAGACCAGGATTCGGCCTAGGACTTAGGCCCCATATTATCGGTTACTATTTCAGGTCGTCGAGTATGGACTATGCTCGACAAGGGTCCGGAGAGACCAGGATTCGGCCTAGGACTTAGGCCCCATATTATCGGTTACTATTTCAGGTCGTCGAGTATGGACTATGCTCGGTAAGGGTCCGGAGAGACCAGGATTCGGCCTAGGACTTAGGCCCCATATTATCGGTTACTATTTCAGGTCGTCGAGTATGGACAATGCTCGGCAAGGGTCTGGAGCAGCCAGGATTCGGCTTAGGACTTAAGCCATGCATTACTCAACGTTCAGGAACACTGGAGAACGGTCATCGGGTGTGGATTATGCTTGACAAGAACCCGGGATATGAATATCGGCCATGAACGGCAGAGGATTTGGATATTGACCCGGAGAGGTCCTAAAGTCGGTTATTGGTTATTGGATATGGATGAAACATGGACTTTGGATATCGGATTCGAGGCTATTCAAAACACACCTTCCAACAGCAAGGCATGTTTGGGGGCAAATGTTAACCCGCCTTTTTACCAGGCCGTGGACAGGCGGGTTTAACTTAATCGACTGCACGTTCGTCGAGGCTGGTGTATGATGGATTCAGTCAACTGGATGGATGGATGACGCAATGTGCTTGGGAGATGGAAATATGATTGGATAAAGATGAATCAACTATAATTTAGGTCTAGGAAACATGGTTCGGCATTAAACATGGTTCGACATTAAACATGGTTCGGCATGGTGGAGGTTCGGCATACCTCACCTCGCTCGGCATTACACCTCCTACCTCCATACCTCAGCAGATCCATACCTCGGTAGATCCATACCTCCATACCTCGGTAGATCCATACCTCCATACCTCGGTAGATCCATACCTCTGTACCTCGGTAGATCCGTACCTCCATACCTCGGTAGATTCATACCTCCATATCTCGGTAGATCCGTAGATCCATAACTCGGTAGATCCATACCTCCATACCTCGGTAGATACGTAGATCCATACCTCGGTAGATCCATAACTTGGTAGATCCATACCTCGGTAGATCCATACCTTGGTAGATCCATACCTCGGTAGATCCATACCTCCATACCTCGGTAGACCGTAGATCTATACCTCGGTAGATCCATACCTCGGTAGATCCGTAGATCCATACCTCGGTAGATCCATACCTCCATACCTCGGTAGATCCATACCTCCATACCTCGGTAGCTCCATACCTCCACGCCTTGGTAGCTCCATACCTCGACAACTCGGTAGCTCCATACCTCGACACCTCGATACCTCGGTACCCTTGATGGGCCAAAACTACTCAGGAGGCCCAACAACCTGGTTTTGCCTATAAATACACCATGTGGGTCTCTAGATGGGGTGCTGGATCATCTTCTTCTTCTTCCTCTTCTCCTCTGTTCTCTGACTTTTTTTCCTAAGACTAAGGCTAGTCTTCCACTTTGTAACTGTAACTGATTCTTACACCAATAAAAAGAAAACTTCTGGAGTGGACGTAGGCCGGAGTTAGCCGAACCACTATAAAATCTGGTGTTCTTTACTGCTTTCATTTTAATTTTAACTGTTCTTCGTATTGTTACTCTCCACACACACTCTATTTGTTATCGGTGACTGTTTGTTGGTGCTTTCATCTGGATTTGGGTGTTGGTGACCAATTTTGGCACTAGCAGGAACTTTTCGACCTTTCGTAAGGTTTTAGGTTAGTAAACTTCAATGTTTGCATCCCTTCGGAAGTTTCGAGAGGTTTGAGCCCCGCACTTCCATTTCTTGCTTCTCTATGGGTTCTTAGTCTTCGCCGGAAGGTTTATTTTTAGCGCAACATTTGCGCCCCTCCCTATTCAAAGGGATCCTCTTGACTTTCCAAGTCAACTTTGCCGAAAGCTTCAAAATGCTTCACCTCTTGATTTTCCCGTGTTGATTCAGGACGTCCACTTAAGTCTGATCCGACAGTCAGGAATTTGGACGACTTTCCTCTATATAATCTGCTACCTCTTTTTCATCCGTTCTTACTTGAAATAAAAATCACCGCAAACAAGTAAAGGAATTTCCAAAAAATTTCCAGATCTCAACTCACTACAGCAAGGTACTTTGAATTTAATTTATAAGTTTTAATTTTATTTTCTCTGATACCAGTTTCTAATTTGATTTTCAATTTCCTACGTTCAAAATTGAATTTTGTTTTTACTTGAAATTCTTTTTCCTCTTAAATTAAATTTTGGATAAACTTTATCCATGATTTTGGATCCCATATTGGCGTTTACCGTGGAAAAACTCCCATTTTTGTAGAGTTTAAATTTTATGCCCAAAACACTTGAATTCAATCTTTACTTTCAAGATAGATTTTATCAATCAGAAATGTTATGTTTTGCTTTGAAATCGAGTTAATTTTATTTTAGATGAGGATGATTTTACTAGCTGGTTCATCTTCCTTGTTTCTCGAGAGAAATTTGAAATAGAGTTTATTATTGGGTATGGATTTTCTCAAATCTGATATTGCTATCTGGGCCCCATTAGCACATTTCGTGATGCAAAATGACTCCCTTGTCCCTCTGAAAGAGTTTGGGGGTGGTAAAGGTTAGCTTTACTTCTTTTATACATTTCAATGATGCAGGAAGATGTATCATCGTTACCTTACCATTATGATCGGAAGGTTAGGCAACATCATGGTTAGATCTTCTGAACTAGAGCTTTCGAAAATATTAATGGTTCTAAACTTTTTGGTTACATGTCTCCGAGAGGGTTGAAGTCCTTTAATTTCAAAATTGTATTTTAACGTCTTTGATCAGTTCTTCTATGATATTAGTGACAACCATTATTATCATAGACCTTTTGGCATTATGAAAGCTTATCCTAGCCTTGCATATGCTTTGATTTTTACTTTATCTGAATAGATTTGTCTACTTTCATTCTCTTGATAGACACTTAAATCTATAAGTGGTTAAAAGTTTTTAATTAGAATTTTTTCACCTATCAGAACATTGAGCTACCCAAAAGTTGAAGCCGTTGCAAGCATTCCCTCATCGAATCTCAGAGTGACGTTGATGCCATCTTGAAAGAGCTTGGCATCACTGAGGTTGAAGCTATTCCTCCTAGCCCTACTGACACCATCGACAACCCTCCAGTAGGGTACTTTGAATTTACTGCCATCCACATATGACATAGCGGTTTCCTCCGATTTCCTGCATTTCTGCATTCCATCTTGTCTTACGTTGGACATGCTCCAATACAGCTTTCACTTAACGTGTATACCTATCTCCAATCTCTTGAAATACTAGTGCTGGAATCTGGACTTTCATCGCTTGGTCCTGACATTTTAACTTCTTTAACCCAATTGGCAGTGTTTGCGCCAAAATTGGTCACAAACACCCAATTATCGACGAAAGCACTCGTTTATAATCACAGATCATAGATAATAAGTATGTAGAGAATTAAAAATGAAAAACACTCAAAAATTAAGAAGAAAGTGATAAAGAACATAGAGTTTATAGTGGTTCAATCCGGCCTACATCCACTTTGAATTTGATGATTTGATTGATGTATCCTTGCTGATTACAATGAGGTACAACTGATTACAATAGAAAAATTCGAGTAAAATGATGAATCCGATGGAGTACGGACATAGAAGAACCAAAAGTCCCTATTATGTAGGCTCTAGGATGCTATTTATAGGCGTAGGCTGCAGATATCTCACTCAGATCTCGAAAGACACTTTCTGGCACATGTGCAGGCCCACGCGATCAATCCCATGTGATTTTGACTCGATCCGTGATCGATACGAATGAATTTCGTATCAATCAAGATTTTTCCCAATCAAGTCGAAATCGAGCATGAACATTCTTTAGGTTGTACGTAAGCTCCAATGAAAATTTCATAACATTTGGACTTGTAGATTGTGAGATATGATCGATGCAAGTTTGTATTTTTCGAAGGCTGTCTCCTTCGTATCGATCGCTATTGCATTATTCGTACTCGACCTCTGTTGCACTGCTCCTATCGATCGTTGTTGCACTGCTTGTACTCGATTGATGTTGCACCATTTATACTCCATCGATGTTGCACTGTTTGTACTTGATCGATGTTGCACTGTTCATACCGATCGCTGTTGCATTGTTCGTACCCGATCGATGTTGCACTGTTCGTACTCGATTGATGTTGCACTGTTCGTATCGATCGTTGTTGCATTGTTTGTATCAATCACTATTGCAATGATGGATATGAACAGTGGAGGCTTGATGGATGTGAACAATAGAGGCTTGATGGATACGAACAGTGGATGCTTGATGGATACGAACAGTGGAGGATTGATGGATACGAATAGTGGAGGCTTGATGGATACGAACAATGGAGGCTTGATTGATATGAACAGTGGAGGATTGATGGATATGAACAGTTGGTTGCTTGAATTGCATCGATCATATCTTGAGCATGCAAACTCCGATTGACCTGAAATTTGAAATGTAGCATCTCCCAGCCTTGATCATCATTCCGATCAATCCCGTCTTGATTGGAGCCAGATCAAATTTTGACGACATCGATCAAAGCTGTTGAATATGCAAGTATATTATTTTTGTTTGATGACAATAATCATATATATATTCATTTAAATGTATTTGTTAATGTACTATTTTATTTTCACAGATTAAATAAATATTTGCTGAATACAATAAATAACACAGAATTTAAATTCAACTAGGTATTTTATTCAAACAAATATTTATTACAATTTTGAATAGTACAAATTTGAGCTCTCACTATATACACAAAATTTCAATTACAATACAAATTCGATTACATCACAATTTTTCATTTACAAATGTCCTCACTACATATCGCTCGTTCACTCATAATTTATCTTCAACTTCATTTCAAATTGAATCCAGCATCTGAGCAATCTGAAAAAATATACATTGACGTAGTAAAATTGAAAATAAAATATTTTTACAGTATAAAATAAAAGTAATTTTGAAAATATTATTTGCCTCAGTCATTTGGGTTGTTCGTCATCATTTAAATTTGAGTTCATCATACACGAACAGCTTGTGATATGCATAGTGTATCGCTGTACATGCCACAAGGCCGTGCATACTGATATACACTTGATAAAATTACAGGGACAGGTGAGCACAAGGTCAAACCCAAATCAAAAGCTGGGTTCAACTCAAGTGAAACACAAATAAAGTCGTGATATTAGCGCAAGGTCAAACCCGAGCTATTAGCTGGATTCAACACGGGTGCAACTCAGAATGCTATGGTCAAAGTATGCATATATATACATACATATATATATATATATATATATATATATATATATATATATATATATATCGACCAGGCAACAAACAAATTCAACAAAACATGCATCATATACATGGCAACTAAACTAAAGTATAGAGCATAAGATCAATGAACTGGTCAGAACAAAGGCTCAAAGTCACAAATGACATGCACATGAAACAGGGCTGCAGTAGTGAAACAGGCAAGTACAACTCTAACTTAGGACACACAGAGGCAATATCAAAGACAAATGAAAGTCTCGACAAGCAACATCAACCTCCATGGAACCAAGTTCAACAACATCAAATGAACAGTGCAGAGCTTCAAACAGTACACCATAAATTGACAGCATAATTCATCATCTGACAAGAATGAAGCAATGCAAACTGGCCCAAAGGAACAAAGCCTCGTAACCAACATGACTCAATGCATAAACCATAATTATCGACCAGACTACACAATGAACCAACAGTGAAACAAGTGAACCAGTGAAAACATAGCAGAATGAGAGTGTACAAACAGTGGTGAATGCAGATACAACATGCACCAGATTAGGTTAAAGTAAACCAGATCATCAAATGAAACAAAGACCAGATACAATACAACAGAGGGTGCAACTCAATACAACAAGTTACAGCATAACAAAAATGCTCAAAGCAACTCGAAGCTAGTGAAACCTGATCACAATGTGCATAGATGTGCAAACAAAGTATGCAGTGATAACAAAAGTGTAGATCCAACAATACATGCATACACACATACAAATGTATATATGCACATATATGAAGACACACAGAAATAACCAAGCAGTGAATTTCAAAGTGGTCGAAGTCATGTAACAAGTTCAATCTAGCAGTGACAGTGCCAAAGACACACAGGTTAAAATCAAGACCGTGAAGAGACAGTGATGTCAAAAACCAAAGTTGAAGCAATGTTAAAGCCATAGTCATTAGAAAAATGAAAGTAAAATTCTCATCTCAAAATAATTTTCACAAAACCAAGCTTGCAGTCGAAGACAACTGTAGGTCAAAGCATAACCGAAGTCACCAACATATAAAACTGTGGACAATGCAATGTCGAACATTTCATTGCAGAGTCAATGTCAAGCCACAGTTCAAAATCAAGTCAAAGCCGTGAGTACCAAGAAAGCAAAATATATACGAATTGAACGAGTCAGAAATCGAAGCCATGGTGGCCACGAAAGAGATCAACACCGTGATTATGTAGTAACCAAATATACAAAATTGACATAGTCAGAAATCATCGTCAATATTCAATCAAAATCATACGGCGAAGGAATTATCAGAACGAACGAAAATCAAGGGGTTCGAACCCTATATAAACCATAACATCATCGGCGCAATAATTCATTCGAGTTCAAGCAATATAAAAGAGGATAGAATCAATAAGGAACTCGAATGAAAAGTCGAGTATAATCAAAATATAAAATGAATATCATGTACCACTTTTTCAACAAAGCATCCTCGACGAATAAAAGTAGCTGAAAGCAAATCACAGATAGAGAGTCAATTTTCAAAGAAAAACAAAGCAATATCTACTGAAATTGACTAACATTCAAGCTGCGACTTTGAAATATCAGAAGCCCTAATTTACCTGAAGAGCAACGGACGAAGCACCCATTTTTAACTCAAAGAATCAAAGGCCGAAGAAATAAAACAAGGAGTTGGGTCGTAGGAATAAAGAAGATTTATCACCTCTATTTGTTTTGGGGACCGGAAATACATTTTGGTTTAATTTATCTAAATTAGGGTTTAATTGTTTTAATTTTTTTAAAGTGTTTTTAATTTCTCTTTTAAACATTGTAAATTCTAGTCATGTGACTAAGGGACGAACTACGGTGGTGTAGTTCGAGAATTCGCAGCTCAGTGGCTGAGTTGTGGTAGGGTTTTGAGCGTAGAGTTAAGTCTAGTCAATAATGGGTGTCATGAGTTTACATGTGTAAGCGTCTGACTGCTTAATTTCTAGTAGAAACCTTGAGGGCGGCACGTAGGCAGGGTTTTGCCCAAGCTGGGTAAATTCTGTGTTGTTCTATTTCTGAATTTTTATTATTCTCCTATTATCTGTGCTGCTGACTATTATCCGTGCTGCTGACTATTATCCGTGCTGAAATTATTTTATATACTTCCACAATATATTTTTATAAATAATAGTATCACCCTATTCACCCCCCTCTAGGGTGAAATCAATCCTACAAGTGATATGCTTACTGGAATAATTCATTCGAGGGTCAGTCTACAGTTAGACCACCAATGTTTAACGGTGAATATGCTTACTGGAAAAATATAATGAAAATCTTTCTAAAAACCATTGATGCTTGGAATATAGTTGAGATAGGTTGTAGAGAACCCACTATAGTTGTAAATAATTAAGAAATTGAAAAGCCATTTGATCAATGGATAGATCTAGAAAATAAGTTACATAATGCTAATGCTAAATCTATGAATTCTATTATTTGTTCATTGGATCGTATTGAATTTAATTGTGTCTCACATTGTCTAACTGCGTAGAAAATATGGCACACGCTGGAAGTGACACACGAAGGAACATCTCAAGTCAAGGAATCTCGCCTTGACATGTTAAGTAGCAAATGCGAGAATTTTACAATCGCTAAGGAAGAAAATGTCAAAGAGATGTACGGATGGCATTCCAACATCGTATACAAATCAAAAGCTCTTGGAAAATCATAACGGAATTGAAAATTGTCCGAAAAATCCTCAAAGTCCTTCCACGAAATTTTGAAGCAAAAATGACTGCCGTTCAAGATTCGAAAGATTTGAAACAAATCAAAGTTGAAGAACTCATAGAAAATCTCACCACTTATGAGCTAGAAATGAAATTCAAGGAAGAGCGTGAAGGAGGAGATACTCCAAAGAAATCAATAGCTCTCAAAGGAACAACTGAAAGTGATGACGATGACGATGATGATGGAGCAGTAGAGTTGGCACTGTTAACGAAGAGATTCAAAAAGTGAAACCACAAATACGAAAATCTAGCTCTAAAAAAAATGAAAAAGCAGAACAATCAACGTTCTAGACAACCCAGAAGAACTGGAGATCATCTATCACAAATGCAACAAATCCGGACACATCAAGCCCAATTGTCCTTGATTTCAACACGACCAAGAAAAGGATTCAAATGGGAAAAGTTTTCTAGCCACGTGGAATAAAAGTGATGATTGTAAAAGCACTGGCAGTGAGAGTGAAAGAGTAAAATCTATGCCTACAAGGTGATATAATTGACAGTGACGATGATGTGCCAAGCGAGGTATCAAAACTTTCTCACTCGCAACTGCTTATATATTTCCACGAAGTAAATGGCTGTTTTAACGACTTACGGAGAAATACGCTAAAATTGAATCACAAAGAGATACTTTGATAGAATCAAATAAACAACTTGACCAATTAGTTAAAAACTATCAAAGTAGGATCCCTAAGTGTGATACATGTCCAATATTTGAAGAAGAAATAAAAAAATCAGAAATTAAAATTAAAATTAAAACACTTGAAAATGAAATTCTGATTTTGAAAGAAAGTGAAAATACCAGGAGAGAAAATTCTATTAAAAGGAGCACACAATTATTAAATAAAAATGAATCACTGAAAAAACAAGTCCAACAATTGTCAACGACTTTAAAAAAAAATTCCAAAAGTGAAAGATCGTTGAATATGTTATTAGGGAAACAAACTGTTAATACAGTTAGACAAGGACATGGATATAAATTTGAAAATGTTAGAAACGAAATTAAACAAGTCAATTCCATGTGCACAATTTATAGAAAAATTGGACACGATCAAAATATCTGTTAGTATAGACCCAAACATGTGAAAATCATTTCAATTTGGGTTCCAAAAGGCACAAATATAAAATCTCTCAATGTTAAACAAATCTGGGTGCCGAAAGGAACATATATAAATAGGTTTGGGTCTCCACAAAATTATTTTTCAAAATATTTTGCCACTAACAACCATGGACCTATAAAAACAAAAAGGTCACAAAAATCATTTATCATGTAGGTATGGTGGCAGGCTAAGGAACTACAATAGTGTTTGTTACTTGGATTTTGGCTGCTCCAAGGACACAATGGGCGACAAAGCAAAGTTCCTTAACCTAGTATAAAGGTGACAGAATCACAATGGGCAACAACGAAAAATTATCGTAAAGGTAAAGCAGGTAATGGTATATTTATTTTGAACGATATATTTAATGTGATAATCTGCACCATAATTTGAATTTAAATCAGCCAATTATGTTATAAAGAGATGAATGATGATTTTGATTCTGACGTATTCAAAATATTGACTAATCATCTTTGAACTACTTCATATATATTAGATTTGATTAATGATAGTGTTTTATTGGTTGATGATAATACATTTGGTTATTTTACCGCTGAATCTATATTAACGGTTTTTGTTTATTTACATGAATTCAATTCAAATTCAAGAGAATTTCATTCAAAAGATGTAAAAAAGATTTCAAAGTATTTGTTGCAACATCACGGTCTGGAATATGACATCAAACTACTGATAATCTCGAGTAAAAGAAAAAATTCAGATGCGGATTACACTAGTAATCTAGTTGATAGAAAAATTACTATTGAAATGTGATTTATGTTAAGATATTCTGTAGCTGCATCGTTTTTCAAAGAAAATATCTACATGTTTTTCATTTCAAATATTTTCAAATAGTAGAAATTTTCGTATAAAACCTTCTAGAAAATAATTTTTGACCTTGTTTCAGATTAGTCACCTTAAAAAATTGATTTGATAATTATTTTTGGATTTGATTTTAAATTACTACATTGACTAATCTGACTCCCTACTGATTATCGATAAGATAATTTGTGATTGATAAATTGATGAGTATTGATATTAATCATATATTATAACTTGAGACGGTATATTTAGTAAATTTCTTTAGAAATTTGAACAAGAGTTATAAAAACTTTTTGTTGGTAAAATTCCATGACTATCTCTATTTCTGTCATATTTCTAACAACCATCACTCATCAAAATTCAATATAGTTTGTCAATATGTGGTATTTTAAACAGGAAATCATTTGTTTTTCATTTTATTTTTTATTTAAAAAAATCCAAAGTACTCATTCTCATTTAAAAGTCCTCACGGTTATGTGTGGATGAATTACTTGGAATTTTTGATTATGTGCTTCCATGCTCATTTAAAAGTCCTCACGGTCATGCATGTATGGAACGCATATCAAAATGTATTAATTAAATAGACAAGTTGGTTCTAATCCCATTTAAAAATTCTCACAGTTATGCGTGGTTAGAAGATAAATGAATTCATTTTTTTTAAAATAAAAATTTGGAATACTACTAATCTCATTTAAAAGTCCTAACGGCTATGCATGGTTAGTAGATATTCAAATTCTTGATATAAATATACCACAAATAGATACAACTATATGGTTTTTGCATCAACCACACAATTCTAAAGTGGAATATGCGTCAAACAGAGTATTTATGATTTTTGTTTGATTTTTTATTGAAATTTAATATTTATATTTGATTGAGTTTTAATGCTGTATTAATGTCTATTACTTTATCTCTATTTTTCTAACACTATTACTCTTTTGCTGATAACAAAAGAAGGAGAGAAAAGTCAAGATTTTGAAAAATAAAGGTCAAATATTTTCTATATTTCATGTAGGCTCATTTGCGTACTTTTATTTACATGCATATATGAAGGGGGAGCTTATGTAGAGACGGAGCATTTAAATAGGGGGAGCAAATATAGTCCATCAATGATCAAATACATTTAATATATTCAAAATCTTAAATATATGTTTGTTATCATCAAAAAGGGGAGATTGTTGAATATGCAAGTATATGATTTTTGTTTGATGATAATAAACATATAAATATTCATTTAAATGTGTTTGTTAATGTGCTATTTTATTTTCATAGATTAAATAAATATTTACTGAATATAATAAATAACATAGAATTTAAATTCAACTAGATATTTTATTCAAACAAATATTTATTACAATTTTGAATAGTACAAATTTGAGCTCTCGCTATATATACTAGTATAAATCACACGCACGTGCATTTAATAGCTAGAGATATTTAATTTTTATTTAGTAAAAATTTAATGTATGAATATCTGATATAAGTACAAAATCTTTGGTGGTGACAACGTCTTTATTTCAAGCAGTTGTTGGTGATGTTAGTTGCAAGTTGATAGTGAAATCTGTTGGTAGGTGATTGAAAAAAGAATGGTGGTGGAGATTGTATACCAATAATGAGCTTCTGTTGATAGAAGATCCATTTTGTAATTTCATAAAGACACCGTGTAAGTTATATTCATTGAATTTTTTTTATTAATAGCAGATATAGAGATAAGAGATTAGTTAGCAGCAGCCATTCTTTGCCTCATCCTATTTTGCATGCCCCTGTGCAATTAATTATGTGTACTGTAAAATATCAATGTGTGTTTTAGTGTGTCCAAACCTAGATAGACGTGTGTCTCCATTTTATTTTTCTTATGTAAAGCAGCAGTGCATGTTTAGGATCCTTGTTAGTGAATCATTGTGTATTTTATGTTTTAGTAGTTGCTTTCATGTGGTTGTTTTCATGTGTTTGTTTTGGTGTGAGTTAGTGGGCGAGTCTGTGAAATTTTCCATATATATATGGGCAGAGTTTTTGCATGGAAGATAGTGTAGAGGTGTTTGTGCTGTGTTGTGTAGTGTTAGTGTGTGCGTTAGTACATTTGTTATGTTTATTTCAAAATAAAAAAATTGTTATGCGTGAGTGAAAATTTAGGGTGTAGGCTGAGTTAGTGTAGTTGCAAGTAAGGCAATTGTTAACAGTTTGGATTTTCTGTTTTCTTATACATATATTTTCATTTTGTTTTGCTGCTGCTATTTTCACTTTATGGTTACGAAAGATGTGGAAGCACGTTGAGAGCAAGTATATATTTGGTATTTCAAAAAGACACCGAGTAAAGTTATTCAATGAATTCTCTTTATTAGTAGTAAATATATACAAACTTCAATTACAATACAAATTCGATTACATCATAATTTTTCCATTTACAAATGTCCTCACTACATATCGCTCGTTCACACATAATTTATTTGATCTCCATTCCAGATTGAATCCAACATCCGAGCAATCTGCAAAAATATACATTGACGCAGTAAAATTGAAAATAAAATATTTTTGTAGTATAAAATAAAATGAAATTTTGAAAATATTATTTGCCTCAGTCATTTGGGTTGTTCGTCATCATTTAAATTTGAATTCATCATACACAAATAGTTTATGATATGCATAGTGTATCACTATACATGCCACAAGGTCGTGCACACCGATATACACTTGATAAAATTACAGGGACAGGTGAGCACAAGGTCAAACCCAAATCAAAAGCCGGGTTCAACTCAAGTGAAACATAAATTAAGTCGTGATATTAGCACAATGTCAAACCCAAGCTATTAGCTTGATACAACATAGGTGCAACTCAGAATGCTATGATCAAAGTATGCATATATATACGACCAAGCAGCAAACAAAGTCAACAAAACATGCACCATATACATGGCAACCAAACTGAAGTATAGAGCATAAGCAAGTATCAATGAACTGGTCAGAACAAAGGCTCAAAGACACAAATGACATGCACATGAAACAGGCTTGCACCAGTGAAACAGGCAAGTACAACTCTAACTGGAGAAACACAGAGGCAATATCAAAGAAAAATGAAAGTCTCGACATACAACATCAACCACCATGGAACCAAGTTCAACAACATCAAATGAATAGTGTAGAGCTTCATACAGTACACCATAAATTAACAACAGAATTCATCATATGACAAGAATGAAGCAATGCAAACTGACTCAAAGGAACAAAGCCTCGTCACCAACATGACTCAATGCATACACCATAATTATCGACCAGACTACACAATGAACCAATAATGCAACAATCAAACCAGTGAAAACACAGCAAAATGAAAGTGTGCCAATGGTGAATGCAGATATAACATGCACAAGGTCAGTTCAAAGTAAACCAAATCAGCAAATGAAATAAAGACCAAACACAATACAACAGAGGGTGCAACTCAATATAACAAGTTACAGCATAACACAAATGCTCAAAGCAACTCGAAGCCAGTGATACCAGATTACAATGTGCATAAATGTGAAACAAAGTATGCAATGACAACACAAGTGTAGATCCAACGGTACATACATACACACATACAAATGTATATATGCACATATATGAAGACACACGGAAATAATCAAACAGTGAATTTCAAAGTGGTCGAAGTCATGTAACAAGTTCAATGTAGCAGTGACAGTGCCAAAGACACACAGGTTAAAATCAAGACTATGAAGAGACAGTGATGTCAAAAACCGAAGTCGAAGCAGTGTCAAGGCCGAAGTCATCAAAAAAATGAAAGTAAAATTCTCATCTCAAAATAGTTTTCACAAAATCAAGTTTGCAGTCGAAGAAAACTGCAGGTCAAAGCATAACCGAAGCCACCAACATATAAAACTGTGGACAATGCAATATCGAACATTTCTTTACAGTGTCAATGTCAAGCCACAGTTCAAAATCAAGTCAGAGCCGTGAGTACCAAGAAAGAAAAAATATACACGAATTGAACAAGTCAGAAATCGAAGCCGTGGTGGCCACGAAAGAGATCAAACACCGTGGTTATCAAGTAAACAAATATACAAAATTGACAAAGTCGGAAATCATCGTCAACATTCAATCAAAATCATACAGCCAAGGAATTATCAAAATGAATGAAAATCAAGGGGTTCGAACCCTATATAAACCATAACATCATCGGCGCAATAATTCATTCGAGTTTCAGCAATATAACAGAGCATAGAATCAATAAGGAACTCGAATCAAAAGTCGAGTATAACCAAAATATAAAACGAATATAACGTACCACTTTTTCAACAAAGCATCCTCGACGAACTGATGTAGCCGAAAGCAAATCAGAGATAGAGAGTCGATTTTCAAAGCAAAACAAAGCAATATCTACTGAAATCGACTAACATTCAAGCAGCGACTTCGAAATATCAGAAGCCCTAATTTACCTGAAGAGCAACAGACGAAGCACCCATTTTTAACCCGAAGAATTAAATGCCAAAGAAATAAAACAAGGAGTTAGGCCGTAGGAATAAAGAAGATTTATCACCTCTATTTATTTTTGGGCCAGTAAATACATTTGGGTTTAATTTATTTAAATTAGGGTTTAACTGTTTTTATTGTTTTTAAAGTATTTTTAATTTCTCTTTTAAAGGTTGTAAATTCTTGTCGTGTGACTAGAGGACGAACTACGGTGGTGTAGTTCGAGAATTCGCAACTCAGTGGCTGAGTTGTGGCAGGGTTTTGAGCATAGAGTTAAGGCTGGTCGATAGCGGGTGTCGTGAGTTTACATGTGTAAGCATTTGACTGCTTAATTTCTAGTAGAAACCTTGGGGGCAGTACGTAGGCAGGGTTTTGCCGAATCTGAGTAAATTCTGTGTTGTTCTATTTCTGCATTTTTATTATTCAGCTAATATCTGTACTGCTGACTATTATCTGTGCTGAAATTATTTTATATACTTCCGCAATATATTTTTATAAATAATATTATCACCCAATTTGCCCCCCTCTAAGGTGAAATCGATCCTACAATAGCCTTATTTTCAATCGATCTCTGACCCTGACATCCATCATTTTCAACTAATTTGTTGATATCATGGCCTTGACCAAAAGGTGGGATAGCACCTATCGATCTCGTCTTGATTGGAGCCCGGTCAAATTTTGACGACATCGATCATAGCCTTGTTTTCAATCGATCTTTGATCCTGACATCCATCCTTTCCAGTTAATTTATTGATATCTTAGCCTTGACCAAAAGATGGGATAACAGGAAGGGTTAAGCAAGTCCAATAAGCAGATTTATATTGTGAACGTGTACAAAGAAATTGATATTGGACGGTATTAAAAAGTTTAAGGATTGGGAAAACTAATTCATTTTTTGTTAAGTACTTTTCTGATGTCCATGGGGCCTTCACTTCTCCTTGTAATTTTATCCCAATATCGTTTTCGTTTTCCCCTATGTTTCTTGCTTACACTACAAGAAATTTGATTTTTAGTGGCGCTCAAAAAACGCTACAAAAAGTTTTGGTGGCGTTTTGATAAACGCCGCTAGAAAACATGCGACAAAAAACCCATGATTTTTTGTTGCATTTATTTTAACGCCACTATTAATGAATTTTTGGCAGCGTTTTTTAAACGTTACTAAAGATCTTTTTTACAGCGTTTAAGAAACGCCACCGAAAAGGTGTCGTTTACTATCTTAATTTTTTGTTGCACTTATTATTATTTTTTGCAGCGTTTTTTTGAACGCCACGGATTTATTTTTCGATTTTATTGCCTGCTGTTGCACGACCACATCTGATTTCGCCCCCAATTCAAGTACTTCAAAACTTATACAATAACGTAATATATAAACACATACACATTCAAAAATAACACATTCAATGAACCACAATAACACAAACAAAAGCAATTATATAATCACCACTATATCATAACATTAGTGTCAAGACAAAAGGTTAACCATACATACTAGTTTCATAATAGTTTCATAACAGTTTTAATCAACCTAACTACATACATGTGCTGCTATCATACCAAAAACCAATGCTGCTGCTTGAATTCTTCACAAACATTTATCTACCTGTAAACAATAATAATCATGTTACTAAATATTTGTGAGGTGAAGGTATCAAATATAAAAAATGGACAAATACAGAAGTCCTTAGACTATAATACTTCAAACAAATATGCCTCTGCCCATCCACTTCAAAACCAAAAATTGCCCATCCACTTCAAAATCAAAAACTGCAGTTTCAACTAACCATCTACCTGCACACAAAACCATACATCCTATGCATTTATAACATAAACTTAATGAACGAAACTGACCTCTATTGCTTTTCTCTCAATAGTTACTTGCAAACACTTACGTGTTAACTTAATGAATGAAACTGAAGTTATATAATGAAACCATACGTTATTTATAAACTGAATTTAACGAAACTTAATGAAACTAAAGTTATATAATAAAATCATACTTATTTTAGTCAAATAAACTGAAACAAGTATAATATTATTGCAGATAGAGTTGTAAATGTCGGTTTAAGTAAAGCATTAAGGAGCATCTAAGGACAAAACAATTGAGAAGAAATAGTTTTAAAACATACCTCTCTGTTGCTCTTCTCTCAATAGCTACTTGTAAAAGCTAAACCACTATCTGCCTCTGAACTAATTGGGTTTCCATCCAAATGCTTCATATAGAAGTTCTGATAGAAAGAAAGAAAAGAGCACAACACAAGAAAACATTAGAAATACTCAAATTACAGAACAAAAAAATGAAAGATAAAAGTAAGTACCAAATTTTCTTGATCATTTCAAGCATCAATAGTTCCATAAATGACAACATAACCCAAATCAGCAATCCCCCATACAACATCAGACAACAAATTGAATCTGCCCTTACACTGTACACTCACAACTGAATAACATCTCTAATTCCAATTCTGAATAGAAATAAAAATAACTGAGGTGTCACCTATAATCTTCTTTGATCAATCTACTATCATAATCTCTGTCGATATACATCATTTGATGCAAGTGTAATGAAGCACTAAAATTGAACAAAAAATAATACTGACCCCACTGTATGTTACGTCCACTTTCCATCATCCCTTTTCTGCAAAAAAAGATCACGTCACTAAGAAATTAGACATAACTATAAGGAATGAGCCTATATTTGTGAAATCAGTCTAACTGTAAAGTCTTCATGGGCATATGCTCCACTAGGACTAGGGGTGGGCACGGTCGGTTAACCGATTCAATCGGTTAATTTTTTCGGTTAACCAAAAAATTATGGCGGTTCGGTTAACCGGTCTTCGGTTAATTATGGAAATGGTTAACCGACCGAACCGATCAAAATTAACCACGGTTAACCGATTTATTTAATCGGTTAACCGATTAACATGAACGGTTAACCGTTTATGTTAAATGGTTATAAAACTACAACATATACACACACTAATAAATGTAGTTTCAAACTTCAATAATTCAATTCATACGTTAGTAATACTTAATACTTCTATGCATGCATTAATACCTGATGCAATACATTACAAGCATCATTAGTTCGTACATTACAAGATTACAATTCATACTTCATGCTTCAGTCCTTAGTTCATACTTTAGTCCTTAGTTTATACGTTACAACTTACAAGCATCATTAAATATTCATAATTACTACATTACATTAGTAATTCAGTCCAATTTCAACAAATAGATAATTTAGTAATTCATTACATTAGTAATTCAGTCCAATATACGGTCGGTCGGTTAACCATGGTTAACCGATTGAGCAAATTTCATTAACCGTTAACCGAACCGAAAATGTTCGGTTATGGTCGGTCGGTTAACCATTACGTCAGTTAACCGAATTTATCGGTTAATTCGGTTCGGTTGATGTCGGTTAAGTCGGTTTAGTCGGTTAAGTCGGTTAAATGCCCACCCCTAACTAGGACCTCTACTCTCCTTTCTTTCCTCGACAGAATGCATAGTTATGCATGCACTTATCAATAGATTTTCCAGCTCAATAGTTATGCATGCATATCACTAGGATCTAATTGTAACACATAACAACCAAATTCAAGGACATAATCTACAAGCAAAGAAATCGTGCTAATCGGTGTCTACATCATCATTCAATTCAAACAGCAGTACAATTATTGGTTGAAGATGTATGTTAACATATGCAATTATATTACGATGTCAAATAAACCTTGATCTTAAAACTGTAAGCACTGACACACCACCATTCACCTAAATATCTATGACTTATGAACTAAGAATACATCCAATAAACAAATGTCTTGATCGTCTCTAAGGTTTTTCCTATTATGTTTTACCGTATATTTTAGATCTACATATAATCACATTTTAGTATAATTTTGTAAAAGACTAGATATACAAATACTTGTTGAAATCAGTTCCTGCTCGATTGAAAACAAGCTGATCAGACAGACCAAATTCATAATATTCAGTACTGAAACACAGTTGAATAAAGAAGTAGAAAAGCAGCCTTTAAAAGTTGCTACATCAAAACATATTACAGAAACCAAAAACTGCGGATTCAATACTAAAAACCAGTCCAGATTTAATACAATATCAGAAATTTATGATATAAACCTTATATGTAGTTTGTTTATCAGAATATCATAATAATGCACAAGGGAAAAAAAAAATATGCTAACCTTGTAAACAGGACCAAATCCACCCTCTCCGAGTTTATTATCAGATGAGAAATAGCTTGTAGCGGTGATGATTGTATCAAATTCGAATGTTGGAAGGTCTATTGATTCACCTATCTGTTCTTGCTTAAATTGTTCACTATAAGAGTTCATTGCACCCAAGAGCACTGAAAAGGGAAAAAAGAAAACCATAAGATTTCTGAGAAGAATTTATCCCGCAAATTTACACACTTCAAATATCATGATAAATAGGAACTGCTATCTTACATTTTCTTTTCTTTTTCTTCCTTGTGCATAGAACACAACCAACACAACTCATCAACAATTTACAATATTCCTTGTGGGTTTTAGGTAAGGTTGTGACTGTTGTAGGAAAAATAAAGAAAACAAATTTGGATATAGTTTGATTTAGAGGGGGTGATAAAAGTTTATTGTAACTTAGAAGACAGCTTCTGACAAAAAGTTTGATATGAAAATTGTTATGGAAAATTTTCTTATAATATAAATAGACCGTCTTTTTCTGAAAAATACAAAAAGTTGCAAATTATCTAAACTCAGCATGGATAGCCTTTTCATTTTATTAATATTATTTGAACAAGCACGCAGGTCAGGCAGAAGATCAATTATATTCATTAAGTGGTGTTCAAGGTAGGTTCAGTTTAAAATTTGTAGATAGGGAGAATTTCAGCCTGAAAACCTATCTATGTAAACATTATATAATATGTTCCTCTTATATATGGAATATTCAAAAAGTCACTCCAGGTTCAGCCTTATATCCACATACTATATTCAATATGCTGCTTTATTCCAGTATCAGAACTGCTAGATATATGAATTATATTGCACCTAGTATTATGTCTGAACTGAAGGCACGTCTGTGTACAATTATGCAAATGATACATTAATTAGAATGGGTTATACAATTCAGCTCACGAAAGACTTGTTCGTATTGCATATGTTAGTTTGGAATAAATATTTCATTGGGTGATTTTCAGGGTAGGTTCAGTTAATTTTTGTAGTTAGCAAGAAAATCAACCCGAAAGAACATCTCCCCTGACTCGCTTCAACCAAAACACCAAAACTACCCACGCTCTTCACATCTCATAACAACCTCCTCTGCCGTACGCTGTCTCTCATACAACTTGCATCACGCTCCCACCAATATACCAAAACTTTCCTCTGCCACTCACATCAAACATCATACATCCTATTTTAACAAACCAATATATAGGTATACCAATCAATCAAAATAAATTATAAAAAAGAAAATACAGTTCATAATAAGCGACTCAGCATGAAACACGATGTTCAAACACAAGTCCAAAAACAGACTCATCATGAAACACGACAAACACGATGTTCAAATACTGTTTTCCTGAAATAGGTCGAAATTCTTATATGTTTTTAGGGTGGTTTTAGATTAGATGATATCTGATTCTTTCTATTACATTCTACTTGAAATGCTCTAGAATCTCTAATCAGTGTTTTGTTGGCATATTTTGTGAGGCTGTCTTTTCTTGATTTTTATTTTGGTGAAGGTTGAAGTGTCATTAATGCATACACAAAGGTAACTATTTTTTACTAGTGTGTGTATATATAATCTAACTATTGCAAGCAAGACTACTGCTAAACAAATATTTAGATTGCCCTCGGTAAAATCATATTTCACAAACAAGAAGCAACAGTATAACTTGAAATATAGAACAAAATCTAGAAGATAAGGTACCATTTATCAATCCTAAGAGCATTTCAAATGACGTGAGAATTACCACCTTTTATAAAGTAGTGATGGACAAATTTACTGAAGGTCATGATAAACATAAACAATATGTTAGGTTGGATACGACAGGGAGCTAATACTGATTCTTAATATTACTCCAGAGATACATGTCCATGACATGAATATTAAATGGATCAATGATTCCATGAAATATAATTCTTTGTGAATAATAATCCATTGTTTAACTAAGAATAAGATCATGCAATATAAGGCCTAGGATAGTTGTGAATGATAATTCATGTTCCAACTATGACGATTATAAATATGCACAAGCCTAGCATAAATGAATCAAAAACGCAACATTGAAATAGATTGCATCAAACTTTGATATATCAATGTCATGGTTTTCTCCATAATTTCTACCTGAATATTTTTGTATTAAATACTAATCAAAAGCTAGAAATGTTATTTGATTAATATTTCTTTATCATATACTGAATTTGCACTCACAACCCAAATGTCATATGCGATTTAGTCAATTTGGTAACACAGATCAAGTCTATTTACAAAAGCAAAGAGTGATATTTGTAAACTAAAATCATGTCTAATATTAAGACAATTTACCCTAGAATGTTTGTTTCTAAACATTTAGATTTCAGACTTTTATTATCAAAGAAATAACAAAATTTATGCTGCAATGCCCTCTCCAACTACACAAATGGGAAAGGTGCAATTTTGAAATTGCGAGTCTTTAAACAACTCTTTACAATAGATTAAATTTAAAACAATCAAAACTCAAGAAATAATGTCAATAAATCATACCCTTTCGAATTTTAACAAGGTGCACTAGGTTCAGATTCATTTCGACCTACAAGAATATCTGACTCTGTTCTGTCAATTAGAACCTCAACTTCATCGACAACCATCCTATCCATTACCATCACCGACAACCACGATCATCTTGACTTGATTCTCTGACCAAAGCGTGTCTACTTTTGTACCGACATGATTTTCACGAATTCGTCCTTCAGGCTGAGACCGAGCAAAATCATGATTTTGTACTCCTTGACAGCAAGTCAATGGAGGTAGATCTCTTTAAGTGATCCGATCTCATCATCTTTGACAAATGGAGACCTGCTCTTCTTTAGTGTTATCCTCATGATTGTTACTTTACAAGAGAAATTTAAGGGTTTGAGAGAGGAAATATGTGAGGTACGAAACTGATTGACGAGAATTGTTTAGGGTTTGAGAGGGGAAATATGGAAGGAGATGGGAAATAAAAATGTTGGCGGGGTATTTTTCTAGAGGTAAGAAAAAGAGATTTGAGCGGCCACAAAAAATTTCAGGATGAATTGTTGGCGGGGTGTCTTGGTCGCGTTTAGTTATTTTCTTTTACCCTTTTATATGATTAGTGGTAACACTACGCTACTAAGATATGCAACTAAAAATAGTTTTTCTTGTAGTGTTACTATCCTTCAACCTTTTCCAGGTGATCCTTCTAAAGCACTCGGTGATGCAGATCAGAAAATTATCAAATCGTTGGCTATAGCTCCAAAACATCTTAGGAGCAGGCTGTCGCTTTTGACCCTTTCAAATTTAAGGAAGCATTCTTTATTGGCAACTGGCCAAAAAAATCTTGGTACTCCACCTGCCATCATGCTTACCACCCTCGGTAGCCATTTCTATTCTCCGGGTAATGCTGATCACATTACTTCATTGTCGCTAATCGGTTCTGGTTCTTCAAGTATCTCATCAATTTGGTGTCCTCTTTCCATATAATTCCCAAACTTATTTTATCTGATTCATTTTTTTCTGGTAATCATTATAGTTCCTCCCAAGGTCGTGGTGCCTTTAAGAGAAGTTTCTCCTCCTTCCTCATCCACATATGTTTCAGAAGTTATGGAGCGTTTTGCTGGCTCTGAAAAATCCTTGAAAAGAAGGCAAACAGTGCCTCCTGGTGAGGCCCCTCCAACCAAGACGACAAAGATTATCCACCTTGATGAGGGAGAATAAGACAGTTCTCCAAAGAAAGCTCCAACAAGCCCAGTTACTGAAGCTTCAGAAAATACCGTGGGGTCAATTCCTCCTTCTCCTGCTCCCATTCCACCTATCTCAATTTCTGATTCACCAACTATATTGGCACAGATGCAGGTTGCTCTTTTTGGGACCCCTTCTAAGTCTCACACTTTTCCAGGACCATCGTTTTCCACTTCTTTGCCATCTGATTTTGGCGATCTTGTTAAGTCTATCCTTCAGTCAGAACCCTTCACTTCCTCTTCTCCACCACCTTTTAATCCAAACTTGGTGTAAAACCAACGCTCACTCGTGGAGCAACAGCTTCTGGCAAATTTTTTTAACTAATCAATTTTATTATCATTGGATCATTCAAATTTTTAACCCATATCTCTTTTTTGTTACAGATTTCCAGGAACTAGGTTTCTCTTATCGAGTACGCCTCCAAACTTCCTTCTGGATCCTTCAAACTTCAGGAGCAAAATGTGGAACTAAAAAGCCATATTTCTTCACTTTTAGCTGCTTAAGATGAATCTTCCTCTGAGCTAACACGAGTTTAGGCCTCCCTTTTCGAGGCTAAAGATGACCTTGAAGCAGAGAGACAAGCTCATCAATTTACTTTCGAGCGATCTTAGGCTTCCCTATCCAAGGTTGAAGCTGATTTACCCATGATGAGAAATTTGCAAGGGAGCTCGCTCTAAAAGACTTGGAGGACGAAAAGGCTCGTTTAATTTCCAAGAACGCATTGCTGGAAGATAAATTGAAAAAGTCTAGAGCTCCTCTTAAGCTTGCTGTTCAAACTCTCACTAACTTCCAAAAGCATGTTTCTGATTTTGTCGATCATTCCTGGGGCCCATGATGTTGAACTACTATGCAGATGCCCTCTTGGTTGCTTATATCGATAATTGCGACTAATGTCCCGACCTTAGTTTTCCTTCACTTCATCCGACTATAGCTAAGAGAGTCATGGACAAAATTGAGCAATTCGAACAGAGCTCCAAGTAGGAGAGTGAAGAGGGGAAGATTGACTTTAAGAAATCTCCTGTCTTGATGCCCCTCCATTTGACATTGAGTATGATTCTGAGGAGGAGGACGACCAAAATAAAGATCCTAATGAGAAATAGGATGATGACAAAATAAACTAGGATACTGATGATGATGAAGATAACCACGACAATGCTCCTGGAGGTTAAGGCCATGGCGGAGACAAGGGAGGTGATTCTGATGCTCAAGAGGATGATGGTGGCTCAACTAAATCCATTATAAAGGAGCCATCGCCCCATAAAGATATACCCACATCGTCTCCTGGACCAATGCTCCTTTAGAGGAGGAGATTTTTCCTGTCCATTTCGAGGGTCCTTTGGGGAAAGAACAAGTTCCTCAAGTTTCTATCCCGGTTTCTCAGGTATGGGCTTTCTTGTTTAAATACCTTACACGTCGAAGATAATAATTAGTGATAAATTATCTGTCTTAAGAAGAAGTCAAGATTTCCATATAGCACAAAACTTGAGTGAAAACAGGCGGAGATTAACATGTTATATAGGGAGTTAGAAAAATTAATAGTGGAACACAATGCTCCATATTAGAAATATCATAGTCTGGACAGGAGTACTTCTGCTTTAGCATCTTTTAAATATAAGAGAGCGGCTCCTTTACTAAAGAGAGCGTGTACGAGATACGATGCCCTCTTAAAGAAAAATATAGAGTTAACAACTCTATTCTGGATGATGATGGAAGAGAGAGATATTTTAATTAATTTTTTTGTATATTGTAGACACTCAATAATATATTTTTCGTATTTAGGCAAATTCAGCGGGTGTCTACTCAAACGTTTCCATAAGAGAGTCTTAGATGAATTTGGTTCTGACCTACATCCCGTAGCCTGTTGGAATTTACCACAGGTCAGGTCAAATCCACAAGATATCTCCCTAAAAAGCATAAGTATTATAAGGATAAATTTGTTTCTCATTTTTTCTTTAAGTTCATTTTGTATGAACCTGATGAGTATTTGTTAATATGTAACAGATAACCGATTTATGAACACATATTTTTCCAATGCTTCCTATACTTAGCTTCCTTTTGCTGTGCTATTTCAAAATATCAGTTCTTTAGGTCAAGTCGTCCAAAGAGAACATTTAAGTCAATATGTTAACCTGAGAAGGTTTTACTCTAAAATGCACCACTCTTAAAGACTTCGAAGTTAGCGAGATATTGCTTTCTTCGGGATTTGCAAAAATTATATTTGGAATGCCCTCGTCTCTGCTTCGACTTTGTGAAGAGAAAGAAACTCTCTTAAAAGATATTAGGACATTTCATTCTAAGCTAATTTGTGGTCGTGACAGTCCACCTACCAAAAAATGGGATTATAGTAAATGTTCACCAGTTATTACCCCTGAAGCAGTTTTTATACCTTTTGGCTTGACTATTATGCTTTCAGCTAATTCTTTAGGCAAAGATAGAAATGTAGTCTCTCAACTTTAGGTGTAATGAAAGCATTTATTGTTCCTCTTAACTTTGTGGCTATTTGAGTTGTAATTCATCGATATAACAATAAAGTCATGTTATCTTAAATGTTATCTATTTTATTTCTTTTTGTTAAATAGGAGATTCAGCCATCTCTATCTCAACTTCCTCGAAGTTTACTTTCTCGTGTCGATGCCATTAGAGATTGGCTATTATCAACGAGTGGTGAGATTGTGATTCATGACGAAGTTTCTCGAGCGTTTCGATGGCTACCTCAAAGTCGTGAAGTGGCATAAAAGATACCTTATCCAAAAGACCGTAGCCAGAAATCATAAGGATCGCATTGAATATCCTGAGGCTGAGAATAAAAAGAAAGACGAGGCGATTACTTTACTTAAGCGACAAGTAAAGTAAAATCCCACAATTGACTTTGATGAGAAATTGTCTGAGCTCATCCAGCGAATAAGTGACTTGGAGTTAAACTGAAAGATAGTAGGCATAATGTGATTCTTTAGAATTCATTTTAGGCAATAAAATTTCAAAGATTAAACTTCCAGTTCCACAAGCAACCTCTTCGACTGCGAAGACTACTAGAGCGAAACATCTTGCGGCTCAAAAATTTCCTACCATGCTCAATCCTCTCCCAGGTTTGGATGACAATCTGGTGGGGAACTGGTGTCGAAGAATGATATTTGAAATCACTCGGTATCTTGATGAGCAACAAAAAGTCAAGTATTCTTAGACTATTAATGATTATGCTGCCAAGAATCAAAAGCTTGAGAATAATATTTATTTCCTCCAAAAACACGATGCTCGGTTAGAAAGGGAAAATAAGACCCTTTGAGTTGCAAATAGGGCCTTTAACCGTGCTTTGAAAACCAACATCGAGGCAATTGATGATGAGAATACAATTAGAAGAAATGAGATAAAACTTAAAGAAGTTCTCCGTGCAATAATTTACTATGTTGTTAATCCTTGCGTGGCGGAGACCTTTAATAAAGCGTCTCAAGATTTGTAATTTGTATATGCATTTGGGCTATGTAAATATATCTAGTGCATAACTTTGTTGTTTGTTAATGACTTCATAACTCACATAAATTATGGAAATTTTGTAAATATCACCTGATTTGTGATCCTTTTCTGTGATGTAACATTTGATATACTTTTGAATTGATCATTCAGAAAATTTTATGCTTGCCGAATCCTTTGATATTCCATGCCATTCTGACTTCCCTTTTGGTATCCTCTGACAATAAGTGAGGGAAGATTAGAATGCCAGTTTTAGTAAAAGAATATCAAAGTATCCTTTTTGGTAATAAGTAATAGTGGCTCAGAGTACCATCTCCAGTAATAGATAATGTAAGGTTTGAAATCCATATCTGCTAATCTGGTATTAATAATGGAAGACCAGAAGACCATTTTCAGTAATAAGTATCAGAAAACCAAAGAACCATCCTGGAAATAAGTAATAGAAGACAAGAAAATCAATCTGGTGTAAGTAATAGAAGACCAGATAATCAGTCTGGCAATAAGTAATAAAAGAATGGAGAATCAATCTGGCAATAAGTAATAGAAAGCCAGAATATCGTTTTCTGATAATAAATACAGAAGACCAGCAAAGCAATCTGGCAGATGTTCGTGTGAAGAAGTCGATGATTCTTCCTGATTCTCTTGCTGGATGCGCCATCTCTAGGCTTTGATGATGTCTTGCATGCTTTTTCTTTCTCGGGTCCGAGTTTTCTTTGTCTATTTGTCATTTGTTTTGGCTTATTTCAAGCGGGGACTCTTTCGTCAAATTTTTTATGCTTATTTAAGCAGATCCCATTTCAGGTTGTTTGTCATTTTAGACATTACTAACCTTTTGCTGGTTGTTATTTTAAGCGATGCCGATTTTTGACAGTGCCTATTTCAGGCATGGACTTTTCATAGTCCGTCGGACATTTCATCCGGGTTTCTGGTGCACTCGGCTAGCTTATTCTAAAGTAAGGCCCGAGGACTTACCCGACCTCCCTCGAGAAGGCGCCTTAACCTGGCCAAAGCGTGACGCGGCTAAGGGCTTGTCAGTACCTTATCTAGGCCACAACGTGGCGGGACCAAGGCATTACCCATCCTCCCCCAAGAGGCACCTTATCCTGGCCATAGCATGACGCGGATAAGGGCTTATGCTGCTTTAACCTGATCATTTATTACTTTGGCGCGACTAAATGCTTACGCCCTCCCTCCAGGAGGCACCTTGACCTGGCCATCTTGGCGCGACCAAGGGCTTTCTATCCTTATTGGTGGCCTACCATTTTAGGTAGTCCAAAGTTTAAGGAGAATTTCGCTCCCGACCATCTAGACTTATTATTTTTATAATACAATCTCTATTCTTCAGTCCATTCAATCCTTTACAAACTGCTTGAGTTTTTTCTTGTTTTAGGAGGTGCAGGACCATTGATTTATTTCATGTCCTTTTATCAGGAAAAAGTTTCAGCGTAAATTTTATTATTATTATTTTTAAGATTCTTCTCACATTCTAACTTCTTTTCTTGAGAAGGCTTTCAACTCAGCTTCTCTCTTGGTTCAAATGTAGGCAGTTTTGGCCATGGTGGATCACATTTTTTTTAACATCTGATCTTCTTTTTGGCACGATTTACGTACTTCTTCTTGGAAGGCAATTTTTCTTCTCATGATTTGTCAGTTCTCTTCCAAGGGTTTTCCCTTACTTTTAGGATTTTAGTTGGAAATTTTCTTAGCAATCTTTATATTCTCATTTGGCGATTCATCTACTACCCTTAGTCCTTTAATTATGAACTCTTTTATGTGTCATGGTTTTTCCATGCGTGGTGGACTTCACTTATAATCTTATTCCATTTATGTGCAGGATCATCATAACCGTTTATCATTTCTCTTTCAAAGGAAGTTCCAACAGAATACGACTGGATGGTCCCTCTCATTTGTCAAAATATATCCCCTCTCCTTGAACTTTCTTTTTCTAGAGCAAAGGTTGGGACTAGTTTCGAACTGACCTGATTGATATTCGATTTCCATGAGTTATAGAATAAATCCCGTTTTTCCCTCTTAATGACTTGTAAAGCTCGAAAGTGAAAGGTTTACTCTTCAAGTAAGAGTTGGCTATAATTTATTTGATAATTAGGACCTACATCCAAAGGTTCTGTTGATTCTTAAATTGATCTTTTCCTACAAAAACTTTGTTTTGCTTTGAGTGTTGAATCCATACCTTATCTCTTAATTTTATTCAAATGGCTGTAAGTCTTATATCCAGAGTAAAACCTTTTCGGTTCAAAAAATAAAGTTAATAAGTCCTAAGAAAGCGCCTAGGTAGGAAATGTGGCAGTTAACCGCATGGTCAGACGTTCGAGCCCTCCTTTTAGCGTCAAAAATGTTGATCAAATTTATGTCTAGCACCCGAAAGATACTACAATTCAATGATTGCTTATTTTCGACCTAAACTTTTCGGTGTGGTTAATAAAATCGGTCTTCTAGATAAAGAACTTTTGACTTCGAGAGATCTCTAAAGGTGTCATATAAAGCTTTCCCTTATGCTACATATGATTACTTACCGGTCTTATTCCTTCCAAGTTGATCTTTACTGAATTTGAAAGGTTTGGGATGATTGATCTTATTAGCGGTAGTATAAACAGTAAGTCCTTGGATGACATATAAGGGGTTTCACCCTTACCGAAAGGTTTAGCTTCTTATCCAAAGACTGGTTGGGATTTTCCAAAAGGTATGTGAATGTCTACTGTTGGATTAAACTTTTATTCTCCTGAATTCAAACTTCAACAAAGGGTTTAATCACTCAGGTAATAGCAGCAAAAGGTTTTGGTATTGTAAATATAGAAGGACCTGCCATATTAATTAAAGAATCCAGCCTCGAAAACCAATGACTCCAAAAGGTTACCACTCTTATAAATTTAGATCAGCTGTAGTCTCCACCGGAAGGTTAGAGCAGAAAAATTGATGACTTCTGAGTGTCGAAGTTACAACTTGATCAATTAAACTTCTGATCCTGTCAGCCTGAATCTCTTAATTGAGTTAATCCTAAAATTATGAATCAACATAGTGAAGAATTAAAGTAGATAATAAGAGATTTAACAAAATATGAAACATCCCCTTTTATTATTCAATATTAGCTTTTACAAATCTCCAAATCCATTCTTGATTAAGGTTACAACACATTTCCTTTCATATTCCAAGAATGATGTGGGAGAAAGAAAAAAAAATCGGTCCCAAAACCGAGGCATTTGGGTCCTATTTATAGATGCAGGCAGCCTTCCTTTTGACTTTATGCCTTCGGTTGAGCCGGAGGGTAGCCCTTTGTGCACAATGCAAACCCTTCGATGTAGCCAAAGGATTTTCCTTACTTATGCTATCATGAACCTTCCGGTCTTGTCGGAAGGTTGCTTCTTTGCTTGGTGTCGATTCATGATCACAGTCTCCCTTACAAACCCTTCGGCATTGTTGAAAGCTGTCTTCACTATAAGAACTACAGTATATAGCCATGACAGGGTTCCAACGGCCGCCAACGGGAATTTCCAATGACTACCAACAGCTCCTTATTTTTTAACAAGTCGTTGGTAACCATTGTAATAACGCTGGTGGCGGCCGTTGGAAGCCGTTGGAATTATTCGTGTAAACCTGCAGCCAAACCGAGAGCATAAATCATTCCTCTCTTCCTACCAAAAACACCCAAATCGATCACGGTCTTCCTCCACTCCTCCTCTTTTCTTGCTCCCAGCCTCCCCACGCAACCGGCAGCCACTCCGACGCCATCATCAACACCAGTGGCCACTCTTCATCCAAATACAGCTCCAAAATCAGGTTTTGCCTAAAACCCTAAGTTTTAAATTTTGCTAATTTTCTGTTTAATTTGTTGTTATAGTTGTATCTAATGGCCTATTGATTGTTTATTATACCAAACTAAGTGCAAATTACAATTATTACCATCCAAATGTCCAAATTGTTTGTGTATATATATTATGCACATATATACATATGTTGATAATTTAGTGTAAATGCGCATTTGAGTTAGCGTTAGATTAGTTAGGATTGATTTAAATTATTTTGCGTACGTTTTTTAAAATATTAGGAAAACATGAATTAGTCGAATATTTTACGAACATGAATTATATCTTTTACAAAATATATTAGCATTAGATAAGTATATAACTTAGTATATATACCCATGAATTATATATTTTGCGAAATAGTAAAAATCAAATAATTTACTATATATTTAATAAAATAGTAGAATATAAATAAAATAATGGATAATATGCTCTATTTTATATATTTAATAAAACGGTAACATATAGACAAAATTTAAATCTCTTAGTGAATTTTTGGCCTCGTTTGACAAGTGTTGTATATGATCGTTGTATGAATATTCGTTTTTATTGCAAAACGGATATTCATATTCATTTGATACAATATTTGTTGGATTTTTTTCTGTATTGGACAACTTTAAAACACTATAAAATAATTACGTTTCGTAAATCATATCGTTATAAATGGTTCATAAAATTTTGACGGCATTTTCTTTTCGTTCCTTGTGTACATGCATATGTGTACGATACAATGAACACGAGGGAAGTGCTGCTGAAATTTTGGAAAATCATTTATAATGATATGATTTAAGAAATGTAATTACTATTGTGTTTGTAATAGGAAGTAGGATGACCGACCATCACAAAAGGTACAAAAATGTGAACAAAATATCTAGAAATATAACTTTGTATATAAACGAAAATGGATTATAAAAATAGTAAAATTTAAATGTGTTTATCGAATTTGATTAATAATTCTTTTACTATTGATCATAGGTTATACAGTAGGAAAAATGGTCAATTATTTCATCGATCGGAGTTGGATGTATCAAAGAAGAGAAATGGGAGGGTCAATAAGTAAACATTTTCTTAACGGGGTAAATGTGTTTGTCGAATTTGCTTTAAGTAATATTGGAAATGACGTAGAAATTTGTTGTCCATGTACTAGGTACAAATTGTTGAAGCATTTAGTACCGAATACGGTTAGGATTCATTTGCGCCAATATGGTTTCGTAACCAATGAGTGGAAGGAATACGATTTCCTGATGGAATTTCATCTAATCTTAGTAGATGTGTCGACTATAAGAACGGAATACCGAGTGGGATGAAAAGCCATGATTGTCATGTAATGATGCAAAATTTGTTACCCGTCGCTTTCAAAGAATTGTTTCCCATAAAAAATTGGAAAGTTATAACAGTTTATTTTATAAGGAGCTTTGTTCAACTATGTTAAAAGTTGACCGTCTTCGTAAACTTGAGGTAGAAATCCCTATACTGCTCTGTAAACCGGAGAAAGTATTTCCTCCAGGTTTTTTCAATGTAATGGAGCATTTACATGTTCATCTTCCATTTGAAGCACGTCTTCGAGGTTCTGTGCAATATGGATGGATGTATCCATTCGAGAGGTATGTTATTAATATTGAGTATGTAAATGTTAATTTAGCTATAAATAAAAATCAATATTGATATGAGATATTTTTTGTTAGGTACTTAAATCATTTAAAGAAAAAGTGAGACAAAAAGCTCGAGTTGAAGGTTCGATTTGCAAATCATATATCGAATAAGAAGCATCGTTCTTTTTCTCTCATTATTTCAATGATCATGTGAATTTATCATTTCAAAGTGTCGCATGTAATGATGAGGCTGTTGAACAAAATTCTTCTTCTGAAGCAGTATTATCTGTTTTTAAACAACATGGTCGACATGCTGGAAAATGTGTAGAAGTATGGTTAGATGATAGAGATTACCATGTAGCACACACATATATTCTTCTTAATTGTCCAGAAGTTGCACTATTTATTAGATAATTATCAGATTGCAAGTTTTGATAAATTTAATTTAATACGACATGTGTAAATTAATAATAAAGCAATATATTATGTTTTTGTTTATAGTGTTTATGAATCACAAAATCCAAACGGCGATTTAAGCAAAAATTTCGCTACTTGGTTTTCGAACTACGTTTGTGATCCTACAAATAATGTGGTCGATGAAGGATTAAAACATTTGGCGTTGGGACCGAAAAGAAAAGTTAAAACGTATCTAATATTTTTCTTTAATGGATATGAATTCAACACCAAAGATTACGGTACTGAAAAATTAATAAACAATACCGGTGTATTTGTTAAAGGCAGTGATGATCTTAATAATCATATACATGATTTTTATGGCATGTTAACCCAAATTTTACAACTGACGTATTTTATAAGACCCGCAGAGGAAGTTTTTTTGTTTAGATGCAACTGGTTCAGCAATGTTCCAGGTTCTGGTATTAACGTGCATCGAAATTATAATCTTATAGAAATAAAACATACCTCCCGTTTTCAGTAGTAAGATCCTTTTGTACTAGCCAAACAAGCCCTACAAGTTTATTACGCCCCTTATCCATCCCTAAAAAGAGATAAAGCGGATTGGTCGATCAAAGTGATTTTGGACAATTAAATGATGATATCACAATTACAGACGATCAAACTGATTTTGGACAATTAAATGATGAGACAATGTATTAGTTGAAGCATTTGAGAGTGTAGAGGAAAACGATATAGAACATCAGACTGAGTCTGAATCAGAAAACGACGAGGATTGAGTAATATCTGGTAATTTTTACAATTATTCACGCACATGCATCACATATTATCATCATCATTACATGCACTACCAATTAAAAATGTCTTTATTACATGCACCATATATCAACATCATTTTATCTATATCTATAATTAAAAATGAAACTTTCAACTGGCATTTTGTCAGAATCCAGACGTCGTAGCTCTTCTGGCTCGGCCGGCGAGAGTAGTGGTGAGCCTTTGGCTCGACCACTTGCATATTTACAGCCGAAGGCTAATGGAGCGTAAGTATCAAAATTAAAATGATAACAATATAAATTTGTTCATACATATATATACTTGTCTAAAGCTTTGTTTTATATTTAACACAACGGATTTGATTTGGAGCCCTCAGGAGTTGTGCTTGGCATTTGCAAGCAATCATATATGTGGATGATAGATTGTTGGCCTAAGTGGAATAAGATCCCTGACCAAGTCAGGGAGGCCATATGGCAGGATTTTCTGGTGAGTTTATACCACTTTACTATATGAATAAGTATAAATGAACAATTAGTAATATTTTCTCTTTGTACAGGGGCAAGTGGACTTGCCGGAGCCCGATGTCGCCATGGTTCGGCGCCATTGGAATTCGAAGGTCGCCAAAAATTACAGGGAGGTAATGTCAGCTCTTAAAAAATCGGAGAATAAACCGAATTGGATGGATGCTTCCGTATGGGATTCTTGGATGAGTTGGTGGGAGACCGACGAGTTTAAGATAAATCTACCAAATATATAGTTAATTATTTCGCAATTAGTAAATATAATATTCAATTTAAATTGCAGGTGGAGTCGGAGAGGAACTCTACCAATAGAGGTAGGAATCATGTAACGCATCATGCCGGATCCAAGTCTTTTCAGCATCACCGTGAGGACTTGGTAAATTTATCAATTACGAATCTAAACCGTTATTACATTTTGTATGCTAATCAGTTCAGTAATTAACTATGAAAAATTTAAATATATATTTATTGCTGGAAAGATCGCTTGGACGTCCCATGTCTATGATGGAGGTATTTACCCGCACCCACGCATCAAGACAAGTAGACAATGCTGGCAATATTACGTATTAGTGGGATGATGATGATAAGGCGACGGCTGCATATGTATGCATATTTTAAATCTTATTTTATTAATATCGATAAGTTTAAATCTTATTCTACTAATTTTAACCTGTAATTTTTTTTTATTTTAGGTAAAGTTTCAAGAGGCACGGGCAGAGCTGCTTTCAGAATCGGATCGCGATGAGTTGACGATAGAGGAGCAAGATAATATTTTCGACGTTATTATGGATCCGAAACAGTGGAATAGGCGCTATGAATATGGAAACCAAGCGGTAATCTTATCAACATTGCAATATTATATTCAATAAATTAACCTATAGATACACTATACATATGATGATTTCTACTTGAGTTAAATCTAACATATACGTGATTTATAAATATTAGATAAGTAAAAAAGGAAAAATATACAAAGATATGATGAAAATGGATGAACCAAAAAAATATATAAGAATACTTTTAACACCTATATATTGTATTAAAAAGAATCCATTTCCTTGTTGTATATATTCCAAGAAAATGGTTCGCTATTTTACATTAGGAACCAAAAAAAATAGTAGTAGTATTAACAATAATAAATAGAACTAAAAAGAACACACTAATGGAGGTCTTATATGACAAGTTAAAGGGAAACTCATGCTTTATACCCCTGCTATTTATGAAAATAGATGAAATCTCCATATCTCTTTGCATGTCGTAAATTAAATCCCTAAAATTTACAATAATGAAATCGCACTCAAATTCATAACAATAAAAAATCAATAATCTAAATTATAGAAGCAATTTAAAAAATCAAATAAATTTCACTAGTGACAATTCAAATTGCTTGTAATATTAAAATATAAGCTACATTCCAAATTTATAATTTTTTAATATTTAGTATGTTTATATTATATAATTTCATGAAATGTATTATTGTTGCCGATATAATATCCAAACTATTTTACCAAAAACAACAAAATTTAAATTCATTCTATACCTTAGATTCTAATAATGCAATGAACCAAAGTAGTGACGGGTTTAGGTTGCTATATAAAAATGCAATGTACAATAAAAGTAACTAAAATTGCACAAAAGAACATTCTACATTTGATACGTTATTTTAATTGAACAATGTAAGACATTATTGTAGAAATAAATAAATTCAAAAAAATTCCAATAGTTCGAATCTAGTTTGTATAGCTCTAACTCATTACATTTTTATTTTTCATTCAAAACGAAAACAAGTGGAAATGGATTAAGAATTTAATTAATTCATTGTAAAGTAGGAGAAATCTGGTATTTTGGCATCATACACCAAAATTGATATTGAAAAGGTAATATTTTTATCGTTTATCATCCTGCACCATTATCATTTAATAAGCCATGCATTTCCTTGTGGTATATGCATTGCTTAAGATCACGTCATTTACGTTTCTATATTTTAAAATATGCATTGCTTACGAAAATGATTATAATACAAATGTGAACATGTCACATTCTATTTGCAGGTTCGAGCAGCTCAAAAGGCTTGTGCCATAGTTGAAATAAAAGAGCTTAGAGACATGGTTGAGCAGCTGCAAGAGCGAGACCGTCTTCGCGCTATACAAATGGAGCAGTTGAATCAACGTTTAGCGGAGTATGTACAGAGGCATGGTTCCTTCCCTTCGTCCTCTGGTGCTTCCGGAGGTGATGATGATGCTTGAGAGGTATGATGATTATTGTCCTTGTGGTTGGTTATTGTATATATTGACTTTGAGGTGGTGAGGATTGTGTTTGATGGTTATTGTGTATATATTTAGTTTGAGGTGGTGAGGTTTAAGTGTTTGCATTGTATATATTGACTTGAATATGGAGTTGGAGTTGGTGTTGGTGAGGGTTTTATTGTTTATGTACATATTGACTTGGAGTTTGGTTTGAAAATGTAATGTTTGATGTTGATTTTTGGTTCTTTATAATGTTTGTGGTATAATATGTTGGATATGTGATATATATGTGAAATGGAGTGGAAATGGAATGAAAATGGATATATATTTATTGTGATTGGCTGTAAGATGAATGACTTGCTGTTATAAAAAAATTTCACTCAGATTAGCAACGGCTACCAATGGCTCTTCGGTCATTTAAACCAACGGCTTCCAACGTCCTCCATCGGCTAAATGCCGTTTGAAGCCGTTGAAAAAACCGTTGGAAAGCGTGAATGTTATTCCAACGGCTTTTCCAACGGCTTCCAGCGGCCGCCAACAGCTGGGAGCCGTTGGAATAGCCGGTTTCTCTTGTAGTGCTGGTATGTTTCTCGACCTTTGAAAGGTTTGATGTGCTTTTGAAAAGGTCATTAAATAGTGGCTTTTACTTGGTTTGACTCTTTCTTTTCCTTTGAATTCCTTGGATTCTGAAGGTAGAACCTTTCGACTTTTCGTAAGGTTTTAGGTCAGTGAAATTCAACGGTTGCATTCCTTAGGAACGAAGTTCCGAGATGTTTGAGTTGCACTCTTCTTTTTCTTGCTTGTCTATAGGTCCTTAGTCCTAGCCTGAGAAGGTTAATTTTTGGTGTAACATTTTTCTTTGATGGTAGTTGGCTTATGTATTTATTACTTACGTGAGAAGTATTGGTACGTGGTCAACTTTGTGTTTAATCTTTCATTTTTAATTTATGCACATCATCTGTTTCTATAAATGAAACATCTAATATGTACGATTTCTTATCAGGAGACGTAACGGTAACTTTTGTTTATGCAGTAACATTGTTATTGAATGTTCCTGCTCTACGTGGTATTTTCTTATTTTAGACCGTGCATGATTTTTTTTTATTTCATTTAAAGCTAAATACTGATAATTTATACGTTCTATTTATTGTACATAACTATGAAATCTAATAGAGAGAGCTATCAATGAAGCATTAGTTGATTGTATAATTGCAAACGTATTAGTTTCCTATTTACCAAGCTCAAACCCTCTATCCCGCCTTTTGCCTGTCCTATGTGTGATATAGATCTCGGTCGTTCATTTTAGTACAAGTTCATCTCCATGCCTTTGGCCGTAGTTTAAATTTTACTGTTTATGCAAACGGAACCAGTTGGTTAGATGTTTTACAAAATGAACTTAGTGAAATCTATTATGTTTCTTCTTATTTCACTTTCATTCAGGTTAGACTCTATATCTTTTTTAACCTAAATATATATGTATACTCACATGCATATGTATACGTATATCATGTGTTATTGTCTGACAACATGCTTATATTTGTCTATACACTTTATATCGATCTCACTCAACACTCTTCATTATAGTAGCTATGAGTTTTGGATTGTTTTATGACAAAGTTTACTTCAAAAAACAAGGTGAGTACGTAGTGTACTATTGTCGCATTTGGGTTAAGTAACATTAAAGAATATACGCAATCATATTTTGATACTGACTACATTCATGCATCCTCCAACCTTCATGAGTACACACATAAATTTGTCTGTTGCATACCATCTTCAACCGTTATGTTGCATTTGTGGCTATGCACAGAGCTTTCAGTTTTTTTGTACATTTTTTAAATTTAATATCATCATATTTTGGAAAATGCTTGTTTACCCTTTCAAAAATGTTACCAGACTCGTTTTTGGTTACCATGTTTTATGGTAAAATAACTATTTTTATTGTCACCATGTGTTTTATGGCATATTGGCTGCCATGAAAAATCAAACACGACCACAACTGACGTGACTGTTAGCGTTTATATGCAGCTGTTGGTCAAAATATTGAATATTAGCGGCTTAATAGAATGATAAACCCTTTAGCTGTTGGTGTAAACCAAAATTAAAGAGTCGTGTCTGCTGATGTGAAAAGTCATGCATATTCGAATGAAGAGTCATGTTTATTTAAATGAAAAGTCATATCTGTTCAGTGAAGAGTCGTGTCCGTTCACTGAAAAGTTGTGTCTATTGAAATGAAGAGTCGTGTCTATTAAGTAAAAGTCATGTCTATTGAAGTGAAAGGGTGTCTATTCAAAAAGGTTATGTCCGTTTGTAAGGGTTGTAAACCATTATATATATGTGGTCATTTTGTTGTGTTGTATGCAAGTTGTAGGCAAGACAAAAAGCAAGTTATAAAAGATTGTCTATTTTCCTCTAAAATTATATTCTCTTCTCTTTTCTATTTTAACAAATTGGTACCAAAGCTTGGTTGAAAAATGTCAAGCAATCTTGTCTCCCTTGTTCCTCGATCCAACGGTGAAAAGTTTGATTATTGGAGCAATCTAATGAGGCTCTGTCTTGAATCTCAAGACTTGTGGACAGTTGTTGAAGAAGGTGTTGGTGCGCTGGAAGATGAAACGCAACTCATAGTTGCCCAAAGAGATCTTCTGAAAAGCAAAAAACAGAAAGATCAGAAGGCTCTCTTCCAAATTTATCAGACACTTGAAATTCAAGTTTATGAGAGAATTTCAAAAGTTGCAAATGCTCAGGAGGCTTGAAAATATTGAATACAACGTATTCTGGCCAAGATCAAGTAAAAAAGGTTCGCCTGCAGTCACTACGAGCTGAATTCGAAAAACTCGAAATGAAGGATAGTGAGAAAATCTCAGAGTATTTTACTCGTCTCACTTCCGTCATAAATCAGATGGCTTCAAACGGAGAAGTCGTGCAGACTCAAAGAGCCGTTGAAAAAATTCTACAGTGCCTACCCATCAAGTTCGATCATATTGTGGTTGCAATTGAGGAATCAAATGATATTGCTTCACTTTCTCTTGAAGGCTTGCAAGGAAGCCTGGAAGCTCATGAGGCTAGGATCTTGATGAGAAGTAAACAAACAAATTCTTCTTAAGATCAAGCCTTAAAATCTCAATTCACATCACAAAAGTTCAAGGCCCATCCCATGGCAAAAGTAACAGCAGGAATAGTGGAAAACGTGAAGAATCAAAGGAGGAGAAACCATCATTCCAAAATAACAAGGCGCGAGGCAAATACAAAGGTAAAAAACCATATTTTGAATGCAATTTCTATCACAAGCCGGGTCATAAAGCAAATGATTGTTGGGAGAAACATTGTAACAACCCGCATATTTATCGATTTTATATTTAAATATTTTATTTAAATATTTTATCGTTTGTCGGATTTTGGTCCGAAAAGCTACTTTTTGCATACGGTCGAATTAGGACTCGAGACCACCCCCATTGAGTTCAAAATGACGTTTGCGACCTTTTTGAGTATAAGCTTCGATATGTTTGGAGAAAGTTGAATTTTGCTACTTTTTGCTTTGGGCTTTGGTTTGGGCTGAGCCCATTTACTCCACTTATACTATAGCTCAGTCCACCTCTCCTCTTCACTTCATTCTTATTTTCCTAACACTCGAAGCTTTTATGTTAATGGAGAGTGGAAGTGGAAATTAAAACTCCAAGCCCTAGTTCCTCTTGCTAGCTCAAGTTCTTGCTCCAAATTCAAAGAGAACCCATTGGTAAGCTTCCTCTTCTTCTTCTCCAACACATTCTCTCATTGATTTCAGAAATTTTCTAAACCTAATTTAGGAAATGTTTCTCCTTTAAGCTTAGATTCAAGCTTGTTGGGTTGGAATTGAAGAGTGATTGTTCTTACCATTGCTTTATAGCTTCTTCTTCAATCGTTTGGGTTAAAAGGTGAGATTTTTATCTCACATCTATGCTTATATTTATCTTCGATTGTTAGGTATGAATTCCTAACACTTATTCGTGTGCATTTGCTTTTGCTTTGGATTGATTTGGTGAATATTCCAATTTTTGGTGTTTTGGGTTCAATCCTTTAAAAATCATAACTTTGATGTTTGAAGATGTGTTTGGTGATGCATCGAGGAGGCAATAGGGCCGGGTAGCCGTTAGGCATAATTCCCTAGCGTCCGTGCTCGTTCGGATACGAATTGGTGGAGGTCGCATATCAATTTATGGGCATCATTGTGCAGAGCATCAGGTTCGGCCGACCGACCACCCTGGTCCGGTCGACCGACCTGCTAGTTAAAATTTGTCTCTGTTTCTGGTTCGGCCGACCGACCCCCCTGGTTCGGTCGACCGACCTGATGCCCGGGAAGTTTCTCATAACAAGGTTCGGTCGACCGAGCTCTGTAGCCGGCCGACCGACCTGATGTTATTTTGCCTATTTCGCCTATTTTGTGTGGTTTCCAACTTTAATCGATTCGTGTTGTCTCCCTTTTGTTGTTGTCATTTATTATTGACTTTGATGACTTATTTTCTTTGGGAATTTTAGATATATCCACTTTGATGGATTTTATATCGATTTCATTGGATTTTATTCACGTTTTCGAATGTGAATCTTAGTGATTGATTGTTTCTACAATCTTCTTTGTGATTTGTCACTTTAAAAAATATAAAGGTTTTCTATACTGGTAGTAAATATCAAAACTCTTTCCTCAAACGATTTCAATACTATTTTAATACCAAATTCGTTTATAAAACCATTTTTTTCAATCTATTAGTATATACAAACATTTACCTCACTCGTATGAGAAATCTAATTAAATGACTTAGTAAAACAAGTGGTATGAAACGCTTGCGTTTACTTCGTCAGTTAATTCTTGGACTTGTTCGATTGAATCTCTTGTGACAATTTTCTAGTGGAGATCTACATTTTGTTCGTAAATATTTAAGTTAAGCAAGTGGTTATGTGACATGAAGCTAAACTCATATATGTACTAGCTTATTGTAATTGACACTTCTCGTTGATCATGACGATCATCTTTGTGGTTTAGACTAGCAATGTGCGATGTCTCGTTGTTTATGTGGAGGACTGTTCCTCATTTTATTGAGCTTCATCTCATTTCTCACATGGGTCGTACCTTTTTAGGTGCGTCAATGTTTTATTATGCATGGGGTGTACCTTTCTAGGTGCATCGATGTTTGTTTATACATGGGTCGTACCTTTTTAGGTGCGTCAATGTTTATTTATGCATGGGGTGTACCTTTCTAGATGCATCGATGTTTATTTACTTCGTGGAGCAATCGGCTCAATAAGTCGGGACATGGGGCGTATCTTTCTAGGTGCGTCGATGTTCGTCTATGCATGGGGCGTATCTTTCTAGGTGCGTCGATGTTCGACTTTGCATGGGGTGTGTCTTTCTAGGTGCATCGATGTTAGACATTACATGGGGTGTATCTTTCTAGGTGCATCGATGTTTATTTGTGCATGGGGCGTAGCTTTCTAGGTGCGTCGATGTTCGACTGTACATGGGGCGTGTCTTTCTAGGTGCGTCGATGTCCAGTTTTTTTGGGGATTGGCCATCCTTTTTATTGTGATTTGGATCATCGGATGTCCCGCTGTACGACGTCGTTGTTCCTTTTTATTGTGATTTCTGGATTTCGTGTGTTGATTTCTGGAATTTATGTTTTACCAACTTTTACGATGGGCATTGATATATATGTCATTTATTGTGGTTTGGTGAATGAAATTAGGAGTATGACATTCCTTTTTATCTTAAGTAGATTATTGTGATATCGATTAATTTCTTGTAGATTTTCAATTACTTATTTATCACAGCTTGGCATTGTGATTATTATATGTTTATGTCATATCTCTTATTATATATCACTTCATCTGATATTTATAGCTAGACTGATCCGTTTATTATTTTCTTCTTAAATAATACTCGGGT